>WOVY01009347.1:0-670677 GCA_013436015.1 Rhipicephalus annulatus
CTGCACATATCTACTATAACTTTAGCAATTTTGGTTCTAGGAGGGTCAGAGTGGTGTGTATTTGTTCGTGAAGATACAAGGAGTTCAACCGTTACAAATACTGCTATTACAAACGAAAATTTCAAATTTAGGAGCGGGAAAACAAGTGTGAATCTGTGAAAACAACAACAGTCGGACCACGTGTTTTTACGATCGCTTTTAGCTTCGTTAATATTTACCGGGAAAATCTTACTTATAAAGTTGAAAGTCCTTAGGGTAGACCTGACGCTGCTGAAGTTTGATCAGACTAGGTTTAATAGTTCCAGAGTTATTAGCAATCAAAATTAAGCCTATTCACTCAAAAGAATCAATTGGTAATATCACTTTGCAAACGCATTTAAACTTGTCCGCTTATTATAATAATAAACAGCACCCCATAGGCTACCAGGAGGCCCCATTTCGTACACTCTAGGCCCTTAATTAAGGTGGTAATCAGCAAAAAGCTCATTTGATTGAACAATTTTTCAAAAGGAGCAGCTACAAACGCCACCGAAAAATAGCTAATATCTTCTTTTAGAACACAACAGTCCGGTTTTTTCCGTGTAAAAATATTTTTGATAGCTTAAGGTAACCGGAAGATACAGAGTTAGAAAGAATTAACGAGAACCGCTAATAAACGTGTGGCGCCCGCGTCTTCCCTCGCCCTCGCTCAGGAGGAGGGTGGCTCACTGCTCGGGAGAAAGGTACGCCCGTCAGATCGAAGTCTTGGACCACGTGTTTTTTTCCCTTACGATTGCTTTTAACTTTGGTAATAACCTACCGGGAAACTTCTAACTCATACAGTGCAAAGCCCTAGTTGTAGACCTGTCGCCGCTCAAGTTTCATCAGGACAGGAGTGATAGTACCGGAACTAGAAACAGCACCCCATAGGCTAACCGGAGGCCCAACTCCGTACTCTCTAGGCCCTTAATTAAGGGGGTAATCAGCAGAAATCTCATTCAATAAAACATTTTTATAAAAATAACCACAAACTTGACTGATGCACCGCTGAAACCTACCTTTAGAACATGACAATCCGCTTCTTCTTGTGAAAAAAGTATTTCGATAGCTTTAGCCAATTAAAAGGTATGCAGTTAGAAAGAAGTTAAAGAGAAACGCTGATAAACGTGAGGCGCCTGCGTCTTCCCTCGCCCTCGCTCAGAGGAGGAGGGTGGCTCACTGCTCGTTGCAAAGGTACGCCCGTCAAATCAAAGCCTCGGACCACGTTTTTTTTTCTTACGATCGCTTTTAACTTTGGTAATAACCTACCGGGAAACTTCTAACTCATACAGGGCAAAGCCCTAGTAGTAGACCTGTCGCCGCTCAGGTTTCATCAGGACAGGTGTAATAGTTCCGGAGCTATATCGTGATCAAAATTAAGCCTAATCACTAAAAAGATTAATTTGGAAACATCACCTCACAAACGAATTTAAATTTTCTCCGCTTAATACACTAATAAACAGAATTGCTTAATTTTGCGCACTTGCAAATGAACAAGTCTAGAAATGCATCTCGTGAGTGATGTGCCGTGTCTACTGACACACACTAACACATTCGGAAAATTCAGCTTAAGACTGTCTCATGACCGTTACTTCTGAATTTAAATAAGGTAGAAGTTCATGGGAGGACCCTTGGAACATGAGCTGGCGCTGGAGCCAAGATTTTGAAAAGCAAACTTATTCAAATGTTGGCTTCAGCAACACACCAAGAACTTTTCGTTGCTTTGTACCGTGTCCAACATGTAGAGTGTTTCAGCAGATATGTTTGAAGTCCTTTTAAAAACAGAAATGACTAGATTAATTAGGCAACATATGCAAGACTGTGTTTACTGCTGAGGCAGTCATGTGTTAAAATAACTACAGGTTGTGATTCGATGACCAAATATAAAATTGGACCAGGGTTTATGGACAAGACAGCTAAAGCAGGGATCCTACCTCTAGGATGAAAGTATGTGTTATCTGAGAAGCACACAACTAATTCTGTACATGCCAAAAACTTATGCACTCTAATGAGGGATGACAGCATTTTCACTGAAAATTGAAAATGAAGTGAGAAATACCACAACTATCAAATTCTTATTGTAGACTATTTACTATTTACTGTCATGTAAAAATTAAGCAAGTGTCCATTCTAGGCTGTGCCATGGCTCACTGAAGCACACTGTATGTTTTCGAATAGCTCTCACGAAATACATGTTTGCAGGCCTACGTCTAGAAAGCAGGCGAATAGGAAGCACAGCGTCAAATTAGATCAGATGCCATGGACGGAGCTTCTTGTGAGGGTAGAAAGAACGAAAAATTGTTCATTTTTGATGCCCTTATAGAGGCAGCCAGAATTGCACTGATTGCTGAATTGTCACAATTGCTCAAATTGTTAGAAGCGTGATTAAAGCCAGTAAATCTTTTACTTTTTTGCAGACCTCTTCGCTAGTGCCACGCCCAAGATTATTTGTTCTCATGTAAAAGAGAAAGCAGAGATGCCTTCACTGTTTGTACATGGAGAGGTAAGTTTCTTGTGCGTTCTGAATAATGCTACATGTTCTGAACGTTGTACTTTAAGAACTGTTTTTCACACTGGCTCACTACCCTATAAGAAATTTGATTCTTAGATGAGTTCAGGCTTTCGTAAGTGCCATTTTCGAGCTGTAGTCTTACACTTCACCTCAATTCGGGAATTTTCTGTATGCTGGATACTATCTTATCCTTATCATACGAAATTATTGGAATGTATGGTTTGTATGGTTCGAGTTCAGTGTAATGTCAATTACACGCCATTTCAAAGGATACACACTACAGATTCTTTATATATGGTGCTGCCAGAACAGCACGAACATCATTTTATGAGAAGTAATATTTGCTCTTATTACAGGACGAGAGGGTGCCGCTGACGTCCTACGTGGTATACCCCAGCCCCAGCCTAGAGCAAGCCTAGTTCCTGAACCTCCACGTGGATGACCGAAATATCTTCCGTGTCAGTAATGACGAAGAAGGAGTGACAGCACTGATGAGTTGATTTTTTTATTTTAACATTGTCTACGGCCGCAAGGGGTTAACAACCACCGTGATAGAGCGGCTTTTTCTCGGCGTGAGTTTGGCGTTTATCAAAGAAGTTGTTCAGGCAGTACGACACTGAAAATTTTAGTGTCAAATGCCTGAACAACTTTTCTAGTGTGGTCATGGTAGATGAACAAATATTGTTATTTGTGTAAGTTATTTTGCTTAAATATGGCTGGACCATTCCATGCCAAATGTCTCAGCCACTTTGGCGACCATCTGAAATGTATTTGAAAGAAAAATGTGCTGACTTACTGCGTTGAAAACAGTGAACAGCTGGAATATTTCAGTGAGAAAAAAGTTTTGTTCATGTGGCTGGCTTATAACTTCCTGGCATAATGCCGTCTGTGTGCTGTTTGTGGAAAATTTTGTTTTAAAATAAAATTATTTTTCTAAAGCAAATTCGGTCTACCTGTTAAGTAAATGTGCTTCTGTAAGGTATTTGAAGCTCAATAATATTAGTGCAATTTTTTCGCCACATTTGCTTCCAAAATAAAGCCAAAATTTGTTATGTTGCATTTTTTATTGCAATATTGCACTTTGTATGAATATCTGAGCAGTGAATACTTACTCAACAGAAAGTAGATTTGGAAAAAAAAATATTTTAGACCTCTCAAGCTGCTGAAATATATGAGAAAATATCACGAATTTCACAAAATCGTGATTTTTGTCCGTATTGAGATGCAATTTGCTCCATGTTGTGATACAATGAAAACTCATCATTAAAGTAAACTGTAAGAAAATGAAATTCTTTCTATAATAAAAATATTATCGCAAAATGGACAGGAAAGAGCGCTGTCAACTGAATCTTATTGAAGGTGCTACGAGCGTTTTTATACTGAGCACAAGAACAGGGCTCATCTGCAACAACACATGTGTGACCATGACAAATAATTTTAACCGAGAAAAGAATACTCTTTTTCGGAAAAGATAAGTGAAGGTGTACTGATGCATTGATCATTGGCCTCCCTGATAAAAAGTTTAAAAACTCTCATTCTTTCTGCTTGCTTTTTTTTCAAAAACCGTGTTTTATGAAACCTAGGACTGCACTTACATTCTTTACGGTGTCCGGCCATGAGACTACTATAGCCATTCTTAACATTTAAAGCATGCTGTCTGGCTCGATCATTGAAGCATTGCCCAGTTTGTTCTATGTTTACTTTTCCACATGTTAGCGGTATCTCATACACATTAGATTGGCATTCAGTAAACCTATTCTAGTGACGAATGGTGCAAGATTGACTATTCCTGTTGCTGTAAGTACATGCACTTTTGAAAGCTCGCAAGGGGTGGAAAACAACAATGCCATATCTGCTGGCAC
This sequence comes from Rhipicephalus annulatus, assembly GCA_013436015.1. Lineage (NCBI taxonomy): Eukaryota > Metazoa > Arthropoda > Arachnida > Ixodida > Ixodidae > Rhipicephalus > Rhipicephalus annulatus. The sequence continues at coordinate 4,393 of WOVY01009347.1, forward strand.
TTTTCCTAAAATTGTGAGACACCTTATGTATGTAGTACCATGTAACATGCAAAGGTCATTGGTCATTCTGTTTTCTTTTGGTCCTGTTTCTTTTAACTTTACTTTCTGCAGGAGGGTTTCGCAAACGAGTGTGATGATTTGTTGGGGTATTGGCTGGTATTATCAGCCCAGGAGGGCTAAGAATGTTCTGCCTTTTGATAGTGGGCATTCAAAATTAGTAAAAAGAGGAATTGATACCACATGTATACGGCCAACCTTCAGAAGTCATGTTAACACAAGGGTGAGGTCAGGCTTAAAAACCAGATTAAAAGACTAAAAGATGCTGGATATACCAACAGAATCATCACACCCGTTTGCGAAACCCTCCTGCAGAAAGTAAAGTTAAAGAAGACAGGACCAACAAAAAAACAATGACCAAAACCTTTGCATGTTATACCACATCACATGTCTCCCAATTAAAAAAAATAGCTAGCAGATATGATATTAACGTGTTGTTTTCCACCCCTTGCAAGCTTTCAAAAACGTGTGTACTAAACAGCAACAGGAATAGTCAATCTTGCACCATTCGTCACGAGAATAGGTTTACCTAATGCCAATTTAACGTTTGTATAAGTATTTTTATCAGATAAACAATGATCAGTGCATCACTACACATTCACTTATCCTTTCCGAGAGGGAGTATTCTTTTCTCAGTTAAGATTATTTTGTAGTGGTAACACGTGTCGTCGCGCATGAGCACGGTTCTTATACTTTGTATAAAAGCGCTCGTAGCAGATTCATTAAATTCTGTTGACAGTCGGTGCTCTTTCCTGTCCTTTCTGTCTCTTCCTGAAGTTGTCGCGCTGTGACTAGCACACAACCACGATGAACCAACTCGCCCAAATTAAACTCTTGTTACATAACACGTAGACCGAGTTTTGTATAGAAAGAAGAGCGATGCTTTTAAAATACAATTTTTCACATACAACACCTACACTGCATTCAAGGAAGTTCAAAAGGCAGCCACTTGACCAAACATTTTTCCTCTCCTAAATATTCCAGAAGTTCACTATTTTCAATGCAGCACGAGTTTTTTGAATACATTTGAGATGGTTACCAAAATGGCTGGAACATTTGGCATAAAATGACCCAGCTGTGTCATTAGCCGTTATTATGCATTACCCCTCTTCTTGTTTTTGTGTGTCCTGACTCAGTTTTGTGTTCATTTCTAGCTTATTCTGTTTCGGATCATTGTATTGGTTTTTAAAGTATTCACTAAAGTTATATGTGCGAAAACCCATATATGTTTGCATGTACATCATTTCTCATAACCAAATGATATACATCCGGGAATACAAAGCTTAAACCACTGTGATTGTATACATTTGAAAACACTATCCATATATATTTTGTGTGCATCACTTCTTGGAAGCGATTGTGTACATGAAGGCGTATCTAGTGAAATCATGGTGATTGTATATATTTGAAAGAAAAATATAAGTATATATTTGCCTGTATTTCATTCCTATTAACCGATTGTATTCATGAAGGAGTGGCAAACTGAAAGCACTGGGATTGTAGGTACTTGAAAGAGTTATAGGGATATATTAGCGTGTATTTCATTTGTAGTCTCTATGTACTTGAAGCAGTATACTAAACTAAACCAGTGTAATTGTATGTTTCAAAGAATTGTCAATAAAGTGAAACTGAAAAAATATAATAAACATTTGAGGTTTTGTGTGTGCAGTGTACGTATACTTCAACATGTTACACATCTGGTGAAAAAGTTTTGTGGTAGAAGAAAAGTTTATAAGTTTTAATTGCATATTAAATAAATGCAATATGCAAGGGCAGCAAGGCTTAGTTTTCTGTAACGCGCATTATGCATATACTGTGAAGTATATATAGATATAGCAGAAGTTCATACACGACTGTACGTGTACATATATATGTGCCCACACGCAATGAATGGAGCTCGACAGGTGGTGCACAATTGATAATCAAGACCACTTTCTTCAAGTAGTGTGTAATCAGCACATGCTGATATCTATTAGTGCAGTCTAAAAGAATACTGGCACCCCTGCCATGGGCACTGAACACCCTTGTGCACCCTTCTCGCACCCTCCTCAGAGGGTGCTAAAAAAGTGATGGACATTGAAGGCACCCTTTCTTAAGGGTGTTTTTGTAACACCCTACAGTTTTTTTTACATGTACACCCTATTCTGAGGGTGCATGGAAAAGCACCCTTTTTGGAAGGTGCTGAATTAACACCCTTAGGGTGTCGTCCTTGGGACAAGCTCATTTACACCCTTCAGGGTGTAAAAATTCTTACTGTGTGTGTTCGTGAAGGCCACTCCAAGCCACAGGCGGCATGGAGGAGTCTCCTCTGCTCGAAATATTCCTGAAGCAAGACGAAGTTGCAGATCGGTATCTCCAAGTTATGCAGGAGCGCGTTTGTGAATTCTGTCGAGTTCCACTGTACCAGTGTGAGGTTACGTGCAAGCAAACTAAGTCCTGTAGTTGTGTTGGTTCTTGAGAACAGCATGGCTGTGTTCTGGGTACCGTCGTGTGCAGATCTAGTGGCCTCATCTGCGCGGTCATTGTCATATATACCGCAATGACGTGGTATCCAATGATACACTAGGCTGTGCTGTTTCTCGATTGCTTAGTGATGAGGAAGCCTTATTTCATCTACTAACTGTTCATTAGGTCCATGGCGAAAGGGTGACTTAAGACATTGTAGAGCTGCCTTCTAGCCCGAGAAGATAGAAAAAGTTCCAGAAGGTTCTTCAACTATAAACTTCAGAGCTGCACGTATAGCGGCGAGTTCTGCAGCTGTCGACGACGTCAAATGCCATGTCATGAATTTATTGTGTGCCTCGCGGGAATAACCACCGCCCCTGCTGAGCTTACTGAAGAGACGGAGCCATCCGTGTAAATGTGAAGGCGTCCGTTGTGCTTCTCTTGCAGAAAGAGTAATGTGGCCTGTTTGAGGGCTAGATGTGACGACTTTTTGTTGTTTCGGATGGGAGGAATTGTAAGAAGGGCTTTGAGTGGGTGTAGGCACCACAATGACAACGGCAGCCGCACTGCATGCGTTAAGTGCAATAGAAGCACTGCGCAATGCTTAGCTACAGTCGCGCTGAATGCTGAGTGGGGCCTAGAAGTTAGAAGTGAGGCGACGTGATGTGATGGAAGCCGAGCGAAGTATCTTATGTGCATTCTCAAAGCGTCTACGCGGATGTATGTGCTGAGTAGATAATCACGCGCAATGATGACTGTCGCTACTGTAGATGCGCATCTCGGGAGACCAAGGCAATTTGAGAAACTGTACTGGCAAGCGTCTTAGGTACGTGGCTTGAGAATCAAAAAGTTACTTATGGGGGCGAGGATATGTTTGCCTCAGCTTTCTAAGGTTGCCAAGGAACTCGTGATATCTCATCTTGTCGTCTTTGTTGCCATGTATTGCATTAACCATTTCACTCTGCTTCGCCTATACGGCGTCACCCTGCAGCACACAGTACATATAAGCGCCTGGCAGTGTCTCAGTTGGACTATTATGACGCCTTTTACATTATGCATGTAACCTTAAGGCAAGAATAATTGTAAGTATGGGAAGGAACTCGTGTCATCCAGCTGTGCATGTAAGGTATTTATATCCTGACGAGCAGGCGAACTTCTATGTAATGGTAAGATTGAGTGTGCATTTTATTGTGTGGTGTCGGGCATTTCATGTCCTAAATTTAAAAAAAATACCTATCTCAGAGTCATAGACCTCCGATTAGTTCGCTTTCGTGAGATGTATTTCTAGCGCCACACAACGGCTATATTGTGTAACCATTCCAACGCGCTTCAGCTCACTTTCTGAATAATGAGTCGCCTCCCCGTTCTCGGCCTAGCGTGACGCTTCTTACAGTGCCCCGGCGCTAACGCGCCCATTGTCCTCCGTCAGATGGTGCATCCAAGGGCGATACAACAAACTGGCGACGAGATCAACAAAAAACAAGCCTCTTACGTGCTTCGTCGGCATCCTCCGCCGACTTTCTAAGCAAATTACCACCGTTTAGGGCGCATCAAAGGGCAGCACCGCCTTACTTGCACGCTGCACGAAATGCGTTAGGCCTACTGAGGCCACCCGTGAACGTTTGGCCATGCTTGCTGGCACTAGTGACTCGCCAACGCATGTTGGCGACTGTGACTTCTCAGTGCCTCGACGTTCCAGCACGACCTATGGGATCGCTCTTCCACAGTTCTTACAAACTCCGAGGCACTCCTGCCATGCCTTGCGGTAAATGGCGCCATGTCTTTCAGGTGTACGTCGACGTCGTCTTTGGAGACAACGCCCGGTCCGCTCTCAAGAAAAGTCTACTACACAAAGCACACAGAGCTGAGAGCCGTGATGTCTACTGGAAACTACGAAATGCACAGGACCAGGCGGAAAGCGGAGACGAGACTCTGGACGAAGGCACGCAAGATGAATACATCGCAGCACTCACTCTACTAGAAAACAATTTCAAGGCTCCAAGCAACCCCGCAGGGGCGCCTGCGCAAGTAGGCGTTTGGTGTGTAGCGACACCACGGACCCGAGCTAACGGGGGAGTTTCTACTCCCTCCCACGCCTAGCCGTGCGTGGCTTTGCCGTGCCCGGGGAAAAAGGGATCCTGGGGGTTGAGCTGACGCTGGGTGATTGGACCTTTAAGGCCCCTGGCAGAGGCAACACACCCCTTTGGCCCCGGCTTCACGTAGACGGCACACCTGGGCTGACCCACCCAGGGGAAATCAGGAGTCGCCTTTTTCTATCTCTCTCTCCCTACATCTTCGTCTTTCTTACTTTTTTAGCTTTCCTGTCTACTTCTCTCTTCTGTTTACTTCCAATTTTCCTGGCGGCAAGGGTTAACCTTGTGCAAATAGCCTACCTTGGTCTAGGCGCATTAGGTTATGGCAGTGTTGTACGGCTGACGTCTGCAAGCTTTCAGCACCTGCAAACTTGCAGCGTCCCCTTGTTGGTCTCCGTGGTGGGTGGCCGCCAACGCTGCTGAACAAAAATAAGACCGGCATGCATGGAGCATTCCCTCAACTGTCTGATCGTACCGGCCTAAAGCGGGTACGCACCGACAACATAAATTTCTTCAACCAGCCAACAGAAAACTTTACCCCACTTCCACGTCATTCACTGTGAAAAAACCGGAAAGCAAGCCAGGACCGTATCTCCTTTCGTAGTTGCCAGGTGTCTTACTGAAACTCTCGGGGCTGGATACAAAGTAACCAAAATGGCTAGCGGAGACCTTCTTCTCGAAATTCGGGACAAAGCACAATTTGTAAAGCTAGACAGCCTCTCAACGTTTGGTGACGTACCGATCACCGTAACACCATACAGATCCATGAACATCACTCGCGGAGTGGTATCTGATGCAGACTTACTTGATCTCACCGAGACTAAACTTTTGTAAGGGTGGAAGAGCCAAAATGTCGATAATGTACAGAGAATTATCATCAGAAGAGATAATAAGGAAATACCAACGAAACACTTGATACTCACGTTTGCATCCAGTAAACTACCAGATTCCATTCAAACAGGGTACACAAAGACATCTATCAGGCCGTATATACCAAACCCTCGTCGTTGCTTCCAATGCCAGAGGTATGGCCATGGCTCTAAAATCTGTCGTGGTCGCCAGACTTGTGCACAATGTGGAGTCCTAGGCCACATGTCTGAGAACTGCAAACAACCGCCACACTGTGTAAACTGTGAAGGAAACCATGCCGCATATTCACGCTCCTGCACATACTGGAAAAAAGAAAAAGAAATAATTACGTTGAAGGTGAAGGAGAACATTACATTTAAGGAAGCACGGCGAAGAGTCGCTCCATTATATGGAGCTACATACGCTGATGCGGCGCGTCAGGGGCACCGCCGCACCTGCCCTCGCCACTCCTTCGGCCCGCGCATACCGAGCCGGAGGTTGTGGCACCTGCCCCCAAGGCGGTTGTAGCCCAGGCTACACCGCCTACTCCCAAACAGAGACCGCAGACTCCAGAGTCCTCGGGTCTCAAGGCCTCACCTCACCAGGCGAGGCCCGAAATTCGAACTAGCAGCCCGCACGTGCGGGCATCCAGTGCCTCCGAGGAGGCAATGGATACGTCGGTACCCTTGGTGCCGAAAGAGCGGCGTGGCTCCTTGGAGCGCGCCAAGAAAACAAAAAAGCCGATAACAGGGCCTGGTGACGGCCCTGTTAAGTGAACTCAAACTCCCTGTCTAAACAGCCACTCGCTTTTCGTACACACAGCACTATTTTACATTCACCATGAACACTCAAATTATACAATGGAACGTCAGGGGCCTTCTCAGAAACCTTGACGACATCCAAGAGCTCTTACACGAACATTCACCAAAAGTGCTGTGTGTACAAGAAACACACTTTAATTCAAAACACACAAATTTTCTTCGTAAATACGTTATTTTCCGAAAGGACCGTGCTGATGCTATGACATCATCCGGAGGTGTTGCCATCATAGTGAATCAAGGAATTGCATGCACACACTTACAACTCCAAAAATCCCTTGAGGCAGTGGCTGTTCAAGCAGTTCTTTTTGATAAACTGATCACAATCTGCACTATCTACATTCCTCGTAGCTATCAGCTGCAAAAGCGTGATTTACACTTTTTAATTGATGAACTTGCGGAGCCCTATGTTCTCCTTGGAGACTTTATTGCGCATAGCAGGCTATGAGGTGACTCTCGGTATGATGCGCGAGGTCGACTGATTGAACAGTTCCTTCTCTCCTCGAGCGCGTGTCTCCTAAATCGAAAAGAACCAACCTATTGTAAACTCGCCAATAACACCTACTCCTCCATAGACCTAAGCATAGTATCTCCATCTCTTGTGCCTCTACTCCAGTGGAAAGTCGTCAGTAATCTGTACGGAAGTGACCACTTCCCCATAGTTTTTAGCACAAATACAGTAACTGAGTGTCCATCACGTGTTCCCAAGTGGCTCATAAACAGAGCCGACTGGGAACACTTTTATACCATCGCTCGTCTAGGTTGGAATGACATAAGTACTTTGAACATTGATGTTGCTGTCAACTACTTCACAGCGTCTTTGATTGATGCTGCAACGAAATGCGTCCCACAAACAAATGGACACCCTGGAAAACGGCGTGTGCCATGGTGGAACTCTGAATGCCGAAACGCGCGCAAACAGCAAAACAGAGCTTGGAGGCTGCTTTGGATCTCACCGACAGCCGAAAATCTTGACAGCTTCAAGAAAATAAAGTCTCAAGGCAGGAGAACGCGTCGGCAGGCCAGAAGAGAAAGCTGGCAGAAGTTTTTGTCAGGGATCAATTCATACACACAGGAAGCTAAAGTCTGGAACATGGTCGGTAGGATAGCAGGAAAACAAGTACACACACTTCCACTCGTAAACACTCAGGGTGACACCTTGGAAGATCAGGCAAACTTCCTCGGTGCACACTTCGAACAGGTGTCCAGCTCATCCCACTATACTGACACTTTCCAAAAATACAGAACAAGAATAGAAAAGCAGAAACTCGAACACAAATGCACTAGATACGAGGCATATAATCAAGCGTTCAGTCTAGCTGAGCTGCGAATGTCTCTAAACTCCTGCAGTACTTCTGCCCCAGGTTCTGACCGTGTCGTTTATGAATTGTTAAAAAACCTACCGATCGAAACACGAAAAACATTACTTTGTTTGTACAATGCTATCTGGTTTTCTGGCACTATCCCTAACTCCTGGAAAGAGGCTATTATAATTCCCATTTTGAAAGAGGGCAAGGACCCTTCTTTACCTTCGAGTTATAGGCCTATTGCACTCACAAGCTGCTTGTGCAAAATCTTCGAAAAAATGATAAACTGCAGACTTGTACATTTCCTTGAAGCAAACAATTTGCTCGACCCATTTCAGTGCGGGTTTCGAGAAAGTAGATCCACCACAGACCACCTTGTTCGTATTGAGGCACAGATCAGGGACGCCTTCGTTCATAAACAATATTTTCTCTCTGTATTCCTCGATATCGAAAGGCTTATGATACTACATGGCGTTTCGGAATTCTAAGAGACCTGTCCCACCTTGGCGTGCGCGGAAGAATGTTTCGCATAATCGAAAGTTACCTGTCAAACCGGACATTCCGTGTCCGAGTGGGCACGGTTCTTTCCCAAACATTCGTCCAGGAAACAGGCGTGCCACAAGGTGGTGTACTTAGCTGCACACTTTTTCTCATCGAGATGAATTCCTTGCACTTGTCCATCCCTCGCAATATGTTTTATTGTACATATGTCGACGTCCAGCTTGGCTTTAGATCTTGCAATCTGGTAATGTGTGAGCGACAGGTTCAGTTAGGTTTAAAGAAGGTCTCCAAATGGGCAGAGGAAAACGGATTCCGACTGAACCTACAAAAGAGCACGTGTGTCTTGTTCTCCCGAAAGAGAGGCATGCACTCACAATTCGACATTGAATTGAATAGTCTACGTCTGTCTGTCAATGCGGAGCATAAATTCTTAGGAATAATCTTGGACAACAAGTTGACCTTCGTACCGCACATCAAGTATCTAAAAACAAAATGCCTAAAAGCCATGAATGTTTTAAAAGTGTTGTCACGTACTACGTGGGGTAGTGACAGGCAATGTCTCATGAATTTGTATCGAAGCCTCATTCGCACCCGCTTAGATTATGGTGCCATTGTTTATCAGTCTGCAACACAAAGTGGTTTGAATATGCTGGACCCCGTGCACCATTTGGGCATCCGCCTTTCTACGGGTGCTTTTCGCACCAGCCCCGTAGAAAGCCTTTATGTTGAGTCTAATGTGTGGTCGCTTCATCTGCAGAGAACTTACATGTCCTTTGTTTATTTCCTTAAGGTGAAAGCAGATAAGAAGCACCCCTCATACTCTACTATTAATGATTTGTCGAGCTCCATTCTGTTTCAAAACAGGCCTTCGATGAGGCAGCCCTTCTCAGTTCGCCTGAAAAGTCTAGCTGAGGAAACTGGAGTCTCACTTGAACACAGTTTAATGGCTCCTGTAGCATATCTGCCACCGTGGCAATGGCAGACTATAGACTGTGATGTGTCCTTTCTTGAAGTTACGAAGCATGCGTCTATTGCCCATATCCGAACATACTTCCTGGAACTTCAACACAAATACACACGTCCTGAGTTCTCCATGTCTCCAACTCCTCTGTGTCCTACGCTGTTGTCGGCCCATCCTTCTCGGATGCTGGCCCTCTACATCCAGGCACAAGTATCTTCACAGTGGAAGCTTACGTGATACTTGTGGCAGCTAAACACATCAAACAATTACACATACAAAAAGCAGTATCTTATACAGACTCGCTCAGTGTGGTAACGGCTCTGCACAGTCTTAAAAAACAAAAAACCCGGTTCTCATCTCAATTTACTCCATTTTGTGCACACTCTACACACTCAAACAACATGTTGTAGTGTGCTGGGTGCCAGGGCACCGTGAGATTCAAGGCAACGTGAGGGCGGATCAGCTCGCTGCATCCGCCCACAAAAGCACTGCCCCTACACCCATATCAATCCCGGCCCTCGATCTTAAGCCGTCTCTCAAACAAAACCTCAGGGACTACTGGCAGAGCAAGTGGAATACACACACACAAAACAAACTACACATTATTAAGCCACACCTTGGTCATTGGCTGCCCGTATCGAAATCGCGTCATACAGAGGTAACACTAACAAGACTCAGGATAGGACACACATACACGACACACACATATCTGTTGTCTGGTGGCGATCCACCATTATGTGACAGATGTGGTGAACCCTTAACTGTCTTTCACATGTTAATTCAGTGTAAACACTTAGAAACTCTAGGAAAGCAACATTTTTCATTACTCTATCGACAACATATACCTTTACACCCTGCAATGTTTGTCGGTAGGGAACCGCTTTTTAGTCATAAATTATTGTTAGCGTTTTTAAAAGAAATTCATAGCTTTCATGTCAAATACCCGGGCATACCGTAGCATGACCTCTCCAGAGAGGTTTTTGCTGCGGTGGCTACACAAGAAAGCACTTGCCTCACGGCCCTTTGACGCAAGGGCATGAACGAGTGAGGCACTTGTGCTAATGCCATACATATCCACCATCGTTCTTATTATCACCAACTCTTGTTATCTACTCACACCACACACACCTTTCACGGCATAGTCATGATTTTAATACTTGTATGTTCTTACCCGCCTTACGGCGAGGAATTTTATGGCCCTTATACAGCCGCTTATCACAATCATTGTCCATATTTTTAGTAAAATGAACTGGCGCTCTTTGGCCGTGAAATGGCCCTTGCGCCACAAAACATCAAACATCATCATCATCAAGTGGGTTTCTCCACGCACCTCGTTTGAACTACATGTGAAGGCTGACATGACCTCATAGTCTGCAAGACAACTTGTACTGTTGCATTAGGTATGAATAAAAAAAGTATTCTTTTCAAATGTGCTTCATGAAATGTTGAGTTTTCAAGGTATTTCAGCTTCATAATGGTACTTGTCTTTTTATTACCCCTCATTTGTTTTTATTTTTGATTTATTTCTTGACTTGGTAATTCATCTATTTCTAAATTCATATTTATTTCTTTCTACAAGGCCCCTCCGTGGCCGTCTAGTGGTTATGGCACTCAACTGTTATAAGCCGATGGTCGTGGGATCCAACACCGGCAGAGACGACTGTATTTTCGATGTATGCGAAAATGTTGAGATTGATGTTAAAGAACCCCAGGTGGTCGAAATTTCCGGAGTCCTCCACCATGGCGTCTCTCGTGATCATATGATGGTATTGGGAATTTAAGCCTCCAACTACCCTTTGTCAAGCTTTATTATCACCCCACTGCACGTGTGAGTGCTGCCTTGCGTAAACCACGCCGGTGGACTGAGAGCGGTAATTTCCATCGACATAATCTTGGAACCTTCGGATGTGATTACGCGCCCAACGCGAACATTACAGACTGATCTGGAACATGCGTGGCTGCTAGCGATAACACGCGAACATTCGACGGCACATACATGTATGAATGACTAAGCACTCTTTGTTGTCAATTGATCAAGGGCTGACGCTGAGTTCACCGCTACCAGTGCCAGTGTGCATCGCGTTATTCCGGTTTTACATTTACCGGCCACAAACTCGGCCAAACAAAGAGTTTCTCCTATGGTGCGCCGACTGCTTCCTTCGTCGACGTCATGACCACGTGACAATATTATTATTTCTATAAGAACCTGATTGTGATTTGGAAGACCGATGGGAGAAATCCCTAATAAAGGGAACGGCTGGAGGTGCAAACGCGAAGTGAGGATTGAGTTCTCATGTGCGAGAAAGAACTGAACGAAAAACGGGAATCGCTTAACCGTATACGTCGGTCACATATAGGCGACGCGGGTTTCAGTACCTTATTTCTTCGCGCATCGTTTCCCTACGAATCGACTTTACCCATATTAATTCTGCTTAAAAATTCTAATCGGAAATTGCACCCCCAATTTCAATGGGTATGGCATCTGCTTAGCGTGCTATCGTCTACAACAGTTAGGCCAAACTTAATGCCTGTATGCTTACCAAACTCGTCCTCCGAGTAGCCCCGCGCAGTGAGGCGGCAAACGCAGTGCCAGGTTCCCCACTTCTACCATACCACGATGTCACGACACATTACGTACGCCAACTACAGCAATAACAACTTCCATTGTCCTTCACGTGACAGGAGGCTGTCGCAATTCACCCGGTTTCCAAAATCTGTACTTCATGCATAAAATATACCCGACTCGTTATACTGATGCCTGTCCAGGATGTCGCGCTATCCCCACAACCTTCCACGTCACCGTAGAACGCACCGCTGCCTAATTGTCTCCTCTTCCAACAGTCCTTCGGTCCACCCGTACCCCAGAGCAGTGAGAAGGCACCCTTCGCGATTGCGATCTTAAGGTCTGTTGAGAGCTCATTCTGCAGGTCCGAGCTGTCGCAGAGATTGCCATAAGTGTTCTAGATGAGGGACCCTTCCCCCCCTTTTTTTTCGTTTGATATAATTGTTTTTGTCATATGTCTCCTATTACTCGGACCTGATTGTGGCGTTGCAAGCGGGAGGTCGTCCACCTTGTGTGCAAGAAGGAGCTGTGTGGAAACTTAATCGACGTAGCGCGTTTAGAAACATAGGACAAGGGAAGGGACAGAAGGGAGCGCTTACTTCCAACCAAATTTTATTTCGAGGAGCGTACATATATATACTCATGAAATTCGAAAACAGACAAACAGATGAAAAACCCTCTATTGCCATGCGCTAAAAACTTATGATCTCAAAAACGACAATTCTTTTTCACGAAGACCGAGAGAAGGATTGCTGACACCGTTCAGCCCTAATCTACTAATCTTTTCTGCTTCAATAATCTCCCTTGTCACTTTATTTCTGTTTCCTATGATTACCGTACCATGAAAAAGTGGTTTGCAGCCACACGTGCTGCAATGTAGTGCCAAAAAACCATCTCGACCATTTTTTACGTTGCAAGCGTGTTCGCTGAGCCGGTCATTAATACAGCTGCCAGTTTGTCCAATGTAGTGTTTAACGCATAAAAGAGGTATCTGATAGATTACAAATTGCGCGCATGTGGCAAACAGTTTTAGGTGCATTTTAGAGCATCCCGGTTTTGCATGTGAAACAACTTTCATACACAAGTACGAGAGCTTTTTCGGGGCAGAAAACACCACCTTTACATTGGCCTGCTCTCCAACCTTTTTCAAGTTGTGGGATATTCCATGCAGATAAGGCACTACGGCCAGCTTCTGACCGTCTTACTGGCTCAACATGAGGGAGAGCTTGTTGCATGGACTGAAGCTTCTTGACCAGAATTCCCGCGACGGAAACCTGTACGTGAGAGGGGTAGCCAGTGTCTAGAAGTTGTTCTGCTTGTTCCTTGAAACTAGCTGCCATCAGATGTGGACAAGACTTCTGTACGGCGTTACTAAAGCACATGTTTACAATGCCTCGTTCTACGAGCTTAGTATGGCCGGAGTGGTACGGAAGCAAGGGTTTGTTACTCCTCGGTTTGTACATCCAACAAATATGGTCTAGGTGAAAAATGAGAGCGACATCTAAAAATCTGAGAGTGTTATTAACAGGCAACTCATGGGTTAAAACAATGGGACTAAACCGTTGAGGATACCTAGGGCACAAAAAGTGGGGTCACAGTCAAGAAGAATGAGGAAGTCATCAACAAATCTAAAGCTGCGCATGATTTGGTTGTCACTAAGGTCACCGGAAACGGTTCTGTCGAGCTTGGCTAAAAAGCAAATTACTTAAGATTGGAGCAAAACACGATCCAATACAAATGCCCTCCTTTTGAAGGTGGGACTTCCCATTCAATTGAATAAAAGTAGATTGCAAATAAAAGGATAAAAGTTCTGAAAAGCTACTAGACAATATATACATAATCCAATACAAATGCCCTCCTTTTGAAGGTGGGGCTTCCCATTCCATTGTATAAAAGTAGATTGCAAATAAAAGGATAAAAGTTCTAAAAAGCTACTAGACGATATACCAGCACTATTCTGAAATGTTATGCTACCAAGCTTGTCAATGCTTTCTTCTACACAACTAAGAATCGATTTGTGAGGCAACGAATAATACAGATCTTTTACATCAATGGAAAAACCACACATGTGCTGATTCGAACGGGATCGGACGAAATCAAGAACTTGATGGGAATTTTTCACTAGAAATGGGTCATCTACTGTTATTAGACCAAGCTTAATTTGTAAAAACAACGCAACATTTTTTTGCCACGTGCCATTTTCTGAAACGATAACACGAAATGGTTTTTCAGGCTTATGTGTTTTCGCACCGAAGAATACCTCAACACAATCTTTTTGCTATTTGCTATGTCACTAACAAGTTTACGGAGGTCGAGCTTTTCACACATCTTTTTTGTCTGAGACTTGACTTTAGAAAGAACAACATTGTCGTAACATTTGAAAACCGATGAAACAGCTTCACTTGCTTTAGAACTGAAAAGCTTGTAAAAAAGAACGGCAAACACTCCTTTCTTGTCGGCTGGAAGTACGGCGAGGGCGTTGTTCCTAAGGTAGGCCTCCACTTTTCTCAGCGGGAACCTGGAAGAGTGTTGCTTCGAACGACGGAGCACATCAACACCTGCTGACACACACCGGTCACATTCCGAGTCAATTGCCTTCCCGGAAATTTGGTGGACCAAGGAGAGCTTCTCAGGTGCGGAAAGCCTTGGCTCTACCGCAAACTTTGGTCCTAGTGACAGGGTTTTTGACACTTCTGTGGGCAACTGTAATGGCTCCAGCCTGTGAACGCTACGCATGCCTTTTTCATCCCGTCTTGGTGCCGATCTAGCCTGACTTCGCAGACGAGCCAGATCACAGATTCAAATGGCCTTTGTAGTTTGATTAATGGCACGCTGAAGTTCATGAAGCTGTCTTCTTCGCTTGGTATCATCTCTGCTATTCAGAATTTGAAGCGAAAACCACTGCCAAAGCAGTCGCACTTGCCTTCTGAACTCAGTCCTCAGAATATTGCACACTCTCATGCCATGTCCGACGGAAGGGGTGAACCCACCAAAGAGTATCCGAACTTCTTCAGGGAAAATTTTTTTCCGCATACAGAAAGTAAGTCTTTGCGCACGGCAAGAGGTGTGGGCTATCAACGCAGCCGTCATAGACGGAGTAAGAGGAGAACACATAAAAGGGCCCGTTGTACTAGAAAGGTAATTGACTAGAGTATAAAGTTGGGCATGTTGGTAAGACATACTTAATCGACGTAGCGCGCTTATTTATTATTATTTGTACAATACTGCGAACCTTGAGAGGTCCAAGCAGGAGAGGGACGTACACATCCAGAAGACATGCGTATGGATGCAAGATCGACACATGAATGTGAGGGTACATAATCAACAGGTAAGTATACAATCATTATACATTGGATGACAGCAAGGGTTAACACTCTGGCAAAACATTCCAATCGGAAACAGTTCTGGGAAAAAATGTATATTTGTATTGGTCTGTACGGGCAAAGAACGGTGTAATACTTCGGCTATGTTTGTGACGATACCCTCGACTAGGGTTATTAGCTATGTAATCTTGTGACTGGATTCCCAATTTAATAAAATATAGCTGGTGTAGAAAGTTTAGACGGGCACTTTTACGTCGGTTGGCCAATGGCTCTAGGTGTGCGAGCTCCAACATAGCTGAAGGGGAGTCGCCACGTCTAAAACGTTTATAAATAAAGCGAGCTGCCAATCTCTGAATTTTTTCAAGCTTTTTTTTATTAGTGATAGTATGGGGGTCCCATACAATGCTTCCGTATTCCAGGGTGGGTCTTACAATGGATTTGTATGCAATGAGTCTAAGCGACGAGGGGGCATCACCTAATTTATGCTTCAGAAATCCTAACTTCTTTCTCGCGGAGGAACATATGTTATTTATATGTGTTGACCAGTTAAGTCTGGACGTCAAGGTTAACACCAGGTACTTATGTTCCTCCACTTGTTTAATCTGATAATTGCCAAGACTATACATGAAGTGAGATTTATTCTTATTAAAGATGCACATGTGAACTGTCTTGTCGAGATTTATGAGCATATCCCATTTATTGCACCATTCCGTTATTGAATGCAAAGCATGGTTAAGAACGTGCTGGTCAGCGGCTGACACTATGTGGCTAAATATGATGCAATCGTCTGCAAACAGCTTAAGGCGTAGAGGGGGCTTTACAATTTGGCCAAGATCATTAATATAAATGTTAAATAGAACCGGTGCCAAGACCGAACCCTGTGGGACGCCAGAGAAAACATCAAGAAAACGAGAACAGGCACCGTCAATTTCAACATACTGTTTGCGGCCAGTTAGGTATGAAATGACCCAATTGAAGACTTGTGATGGAATGCCTAAGTTTTTCATTTTTGTTATTAGTTTCGAGTGTGGAACTCTATCGAACGCTTTCGAGAAGTCTATTAGAACTGCGTCAATCTGTCCGCCCTCGTCAAGTACCTGTGCCATCTCATGGACGGTAACTACTAATTGAGTTGCAGTTGAAAAACCTCTTCGAAAACCGTGCTGTACGTTAGTAAGAAGATTATTGTTGTCAAGAAAATCATTTAGGTGTTTAGCAATTACGTGTTCGAGAACTTTACAAACTTTGCAAGTGAGAGATATGGGTCGGTAATTACAATAATCGGTGACAGAGCCTTTTTTTAAAAATTGGTTTCACTCGGGCAACCAACCATTCAAGAAACATGGGACAAGGGAAGGGACAAAAGGGAGCGCTTACTTCCAACAAAATTTTATTTCGAGGAGCGTACATATATATGCTCATGAAATTCGAAAACAACAGACAAACAGATGAAAAACCCTCTATTGCCATGCGCTAAAAACTTATGATCTCAAAAACGACAATTCTTTTTCACAAAGACCGAGAGAACGATTGCTGAAGCAGTTCAGCCCTAATCTACTAATTCTTTCTGTTTCAATAATCGCCCTTGACACTTTATTTCCGTTTCTTTTGTGATTACCGTCCCATAAAAAAGTGGTTTGCAGCCACGCGTGCTGCAATGTAGTGCCAAAAAACCATCTCGACCATTTTTTACGTGGCAAGCGTGTTCGCGGAGCCTGTCATTAATACACCTGCCAGTTTGTCCTATTAATGGGCGAGAGCAGTGTACTTTGAACCTGTACGTGTAAGTGAGACGATAGTGTTTTGAATACATGGAATTCGCCGTTTTGTTCCGTGCAATAAATGTGTCGGTTTCTCGCGTCGTGACTGACCTCACATGTGGAAACTTGCAGCCGCACATGAAGAAGCTGAAACATATGGGGACAACAAAATGGGGGGACCCTTAAGCTTCGCCTTTAAGAGATGAACGTGATAGCGAAATCCGGCCCCTAGTGCGCCCTTCAACCGCTAATTGCATACTTATGTTTTGTAACACGCACACACACACGCACACAAACGAACGCGCGTGCTAGCGCGAGTGTTCAATACAGGCACGCGAATACTGGTTTTTGATCTAATGCAAGAGTCATATGGCCTCCAAAATACACACCGTGCGCTTGCCATCTCGGAGGCGAGGCCATGAAGAGTCACACAATGCATCAAAGATGGCAGCACATTTTCTAGCGTTTGCTGTTTGCTTGATCAACGCCTCATCAAAGTCACGATATGTTTTCCTCTGGATGAACGTAGTTGTCCATTTTTAGAGCTGTTTGAAAGTTCCTGTGTTTTTTTTGTGGCGATGGCTGCACTATAGCTGCACTATCCCAGCCTTTTTCGACTTAGTTTGATGGCCTCCCAAATGCACCTGCAAATCGTCGCATCGCCTCGTTTTCGTCATGACACCTGTCGAAGAAAATGCGTTGAAACACTTTATACTACATGGCATTTATGTAGTGTTTTTTTCCCGAGACAGCTGAAAGCAACATTGTAGCTTTGTGGTAAGACACCTGGTTGCCACGCCAACAGCCCGTGTTTGATCTTCAACGGAACCGAAAATGTTATTATTTATTTTATATGCTTGTTTCTCCATCTTTCCCTCACAAACGATATTTCGATCACAACCAATGGTGCCGACGCCGATGGTGGAATTTATGCGACACGAGCTCTTTATCGCTATTGCGTTAAAAAGGTTTCCAAAAGGCTGGCAACCAGACCAAGCAAAATGAAAGACAAGGACTACGAAAAACGCCGATGTTTAGCGACCCATCAATCAAAGCACATGACACAACAAAGGGTTAATAAGGACAAAATTGAAGACTGTCGACCCGATAAAAATATAAGGCTACAAATCATGACCTAAATCACAATGGTTCACCCCATCATCAGCCTTCATTTCGTGGATATGCGTGGATTCTTATATATGCCTGTTCAGTCATGGTCAATGGTTGTCCGTCATTCGTACCGGGACGAATTTCTGCTCTCCCGTGGTAGAGGTTCAAGTACTGCAAATTGTTAAACACTTTTTTTTCTTAAACACATTTTTTATAGTGCTAATGCGTGGCATTGTACGCCAAAGCAATTACAAAAATATTGAAATGAATGGAGGTCTGGCCCCAACGAGCAAATCTGATGTTCTCATTGCAGCGTCAATGTCCACTATAATTAAATTTTCTCGTTTTACTCACCTTTATGTTGGTCTTCGCGTGTGTGCGTGAACAAAATTCTCGCTGGCAGATGAATGAATGAAAAAAAGGGGGGTAAAGGATCAGGGTATAGAATAGAAACCAACCTCTCCCAGCCATGAAGTTACAATTATCACATCATTGCTTAGACACCTAAATGTACAACATATACATATGATAGCTGATCATCTCACTATATGTTCAGCATTTATTCCAATATTAATTGCGATGAATATTGCGCGTGATGTGTAAATAAATATCATCAAAAATAATTAATAAAACAAAACAGCCAGATGTACCAATCTCATAATAATCGTCAACACATGAATTTGAAACCCGTCGTTACACCATCAGAAGTAATTCTTACACATTTTGGAGTTTTGTTAGCAGTAAAGGAGCGTGTGAAACGAGACATTCAATCCATAAGACTTCTCATTGACGAAAGCGAGAATACGATTATTACAGGCACACCGGTTTTAGAGGTTCTTAAAAGTAATCCTAAGTACTATGATAAATCCACACAGAACCACACGTATACGGATGAACAATAATAAGAACTGACAGAGAATGAAGCCAAGTATAGGAGATACTATTGGAATTGGATAGCAAATGAGAAGAAAGAAAAGTAGATGAAAAGATAACTTGCCGTGGGCAGGGACTGAATCTGCTACCTCCGAATAGCACGTCCGAAGTTCGACCAACTGAGCTACCATGACGGCTATCTCTCCATCCACCAATATATAGGGTATGGTAGGTTTAGTCGCTACGTATGTGACATAAAAAGCATGTGTCTTTTGGTTGCTTCTGTTATATTCCACGTGGTGCGTAGTAAACAAATAAGTGCACAACTTTCCCAGTGCTTTTACGGCTATCTGAAAGACACGATGAAAGTTCACTTTTGTAACGGAATAGGCTGCAGACAGTTCAAGATTTGTGTTAATGTATCAGTCGAGTTTAGAGAAATTGCAGTGAAGTGTGTGCGCGCGCACGCATTGAGAAAAAGAGACGACAGATTGAGAAAGAGAGACTAAGTAACGCATACTGACTGAGGAAAGAATCTGTCAAATAAATCAGGCATTACCAGATTGAGTGGAACAATTCTGCCCGAGAGGTCCAAGCTATATAGATTGATCATCAGAGATCCGTGCACACACTCCTTAATAAACGGGTCTATTCCAAGCGAAGGACTCCACTTGTAAGAATAACTCTCTTGAATAATTCTCTCGAATAATTCTTTTCACACAGTGTCTATAGTTATAGCCACACAATGCCTATAACGGCAAAGTACATTTCGCCGTTATAAGGTCAAGATATAAGTATGAGAGAAGCCGTAGAGAAGGGTTTGAACAAATTTTGACGATATGGTGTTCTTTATTGTGCACTGACATCGCACAGTAGAAGCGCTTCTACCATTTTGTCTTTATCAAATGCGACTGCCGCGGACCTGGGGTGCTTTAACGTGCACCAAAATCTGAGCACACGGGCCTAGAGCATTTTCGCCTCCATCGCAAGTGCCGCAGCCGTGATTCGATCCAGCAACCTGTGAATCAGGAGCCTTCGCCACTATAGACCACCGCGACTGGGTGACCTGATGCTCTGAACGCTATTTGACGGGCACGTGTTTGAGCAACCAGAGCTTGCGGAGCGTCTTTGAACAGCCGGTGTGTGGTTCACTTTGAAAGTGATAATTTGCGCGTCTATTCCTGGGACACTTGTCTGTCCTTTGCAGCATACGTTTATGCTCCGAATTCCTACTCTACCTGGAATATGGCTACTTGTGAAAGTTCTCCGTGCCAAGATTAGGAAAACCAACCTTCTCGTCGAGAGAAGAGCGTAATCACATTGCACTGCCATCGCGCCGCGGGAGTGCTCACCCAGTCGGTAGCAGGGAACGTAGACTTGAGGACCCTAGTAGTTCGCACCCTCACGATTCCCGAGGAGGCGGACGTCTCCGGTTCGGGCTCTGGAGGCGGGTAAAGGACAGGTACTGCCATGGCGTAGTCCACCTTGTTGTTGTTGTTGTTCTCCTATTGTTAGTGGCGCATACCCACTGTGGGGGATTGGCCAAGAATCGAGTGGTTTCAAAATTTACTGTTCAGATTTGGAATGATGGAGGTTTAACAGAAAGATTACCGATAGCCTAGGAAAGTGTGGTGCTTAATGTAAGGCATACAAGTATTTACATAAACGAATTTATTCTTAGCATAGAGCAATAATCTGATTTTATACGTATATAGTTATGTGGACCTGTTACAACAATGAAACTGGTTAATTAGTCAACCTGTTAGTTTCATCAATATAGTCCCGGACGGCCGCTCATACTGTCGCATTAGAGAAACCAGAAATGGAAGCTCCAAAAGACAAAATAACAGGCAGAGACAAGTCCATACCAATGCCACGTAAAGGTATTTCTAATAGGGTTTTTCGTAATGTGTTAAACTGCCTGCAGGTCAAAAAGAAATGGTCTGTCGGGTGCACGCGCTGTGTGATGATGATGATGATGATGATGATGACGATGATGGTGATGACGATGATGATGATGATGATGATGATGATGGTAATGGTATCCTCTTGTCGATGGCGCTCATCCACAAAGGGGGGTGGTTCAAGAACCGGGCGGCAGGTTTTTTGAGTTGAAAAAAAAAAAACACCGACATATTCACAAAGCGAGCCTCGAGCGTCTTATCTCCCCGCTCTCGTCCGCAACGGTGGCCTTAAGGCTCTTTTGCACGACGAAGGACAGGAGGGGGCGTTTTCTCTACGCGTGAGGTGTATTAGACGACAGGCCTTTTCACATGGTTTGATGTTAGCGCATGCGCAAAGCGTGCGATAAAGATGGCCGACTCGTTTCAGCCGCGATCATTGCCAGAGCTCATGCGCTTTTGATTGCAGTTAGAAAATACGATGCACGGAGCGATGTTATCGATTTGTAAATTATGAGAAACATGACGGCGACGCCGACGGCTAAAACCCGTTTGAAGATTCAACTTAAATGATGTCGCATGAGAGTCTAATTTTCAAGCATGGTATATATAGCGCACAGGTAACTGAAAATTCATAAAAAAGGATGCTCAAAGCGTCCAATCATCCAGCCTTCCATTCAGTATACTTTACACGTAAAACGTAGAGGTGGGAATTGTACGGGCACAACTATAATCACCCAACGACTGGTTTCAGCCGATGCGTGCACGTGAATCCCACCGGCTGCACATCTGGAAATCGAACATGAATTAAGACTTTTGAAATTCCACCATCGCGTAATAGATGTAAATCATCTGCGAGACGCTGTTAGGCTTTTCCAGTGGCAGCTTGATGACAACGTGGTGGCAACCGCCGTATTTCTGGTCTATGTGGTCCACCCGTGACCCATCGCCTCGATCTTGCCGGATGCCAAGGCCATACGATCGCTGATCATCTCGATGAGAGCGTGAGAAATAAAAGGATACTGAACCGAAATCTGAAAATTTTGCCAAAGCGGTGAAAACCGATTCTCTGCATGCGAATACACTGGGAAGAAGTCGTCATTTATCGAACTCTCCAGTGAGTAGTCTCATTTTCTACATTTTTGACAGCGTGCGCCAAGCCAGTCAGCCTAGGCGAGTTGGTAGCAGAGACGTCATGACTCCCGCATTTGACAGACAGCTGGCCTTTCAAATCGCGCACGACGTCACAGAGCTGCACAGTATGCAGGCACGTCTTTCTCGCTCTGCCAGCGATAATTTTACTTCTGGTTATGAAAACCTATTCAACTTGACATGGGTCTCCCGGGCCAAATGACAAATGTATGAGCAGCAGGTGGTAGACGTGCCAGTCAGGCAGTCTAGGCCGCCAGCATGGTCCAATGGGCAGCGACAGCAGTAGATAAATTATTTTTACGGAGGTAACTTGTATTAAAAATTTTTGTTTCATCTGCTTTGTTCAGGCTGAGAGGCAGTCATTATAGCAGAATCGAGACAACGCAAATTGTTCTTTTGTGTGTACATATGCGATTGGCGTTCCACCTTTTCGCAGCTCGTTCTTTGCGCGACGATGCACCGCATGTGGGGAATTCCTCAACTGTTTCACAGCTGTGCATACGGCAGCTATTCTTGCAGCCGCACCACCACTAACCGTTTATATACAGGTTGAATTCATTGAAATCGGTCGACTTCCTTGTGGTGGGGTGCACCAAATATTCAAAAGGAAGCCTTAAGTTTGTCTGCATTACAGCTAGATGGCACCATTATCCCGTACTTTATCCGTACTTTATCCGTATTTTTTTCGATGCGAAGCAGCTTATGAACGAGGCCCGTCCTCTGTCGCGCCGTAACATATACGTAATGACGATGACGCTCACGACGATAAAGACCAAGCACATTCGAGGTCACGCATACTCTTTCTGCTATCACGGCACAGCTCATGCAAGGTATCTGCTATGCGCCATGATGATAACCATGACCCTGATAACTATTATTACCATGGCCAACGACTGCCTTCTGAAGTATGTCATCTCTGTATTCTCTACGATGTATTTCCTACGACTGGAAACAACTAACCAGGGGAACGTGCCCAGATCTCAAATTGGCCATCTTCAAGATAGATCCGAAAAATCGCAGCATATTCATGGAGTGAATGATGATAAATGCGGCGAAGCGTCTGTCCGTTCTTGCATCTATTTGTTCATCTGTTTGTCTGTCTGTCGTCTGTCTGTCTGTCTGTCTGTCTGTCTGTCTGTCTGTCTGTGCCTGTATGTGTCTGTCTGTGTCTGTCTGTATCTGTCTGTCTTTCTGCCTCTGTCGGTCTGTCTGTCGATTCGTCCGTCCACACGCTTGTCCGTCCGTCCAAATGCCTGTCCGTCCATCCATCCATCCATCTGTCGGTGCGTCCGTGCGTCCTTTGGTCCATCCATCTAGTGAACACTCGTAGTACCGCCATCTCGCATTTTTTCGTGATACACTCACCATATTGCCACCTCTTTCTAGTAGTGGGTCGTATGCCAAGGTGAAGGCCCACACCACAGAGAAGAAAGAAGTGCACGTGGGCCCTCGCTCTGGCAAACAAGCCCAACCGACGCGCTTGGTTAGAGCCCTGTTGCTCAGACGTCAGTAAATCTTGTCGACACCCCCTGGAGTGACGTGACAACTGGTGGAGGTGCTGGGTAGGCCCCTCACGGATGTTGCAGACCCCTCCTGGAAGCGGCACCACAAGCCCAGTTCGAGTCAACACTCCCGTTCATCGGACAAGCCGCAGGATCAGGGGATTGCCTCCCAAAGCTGACCCTATAGTTCACACCAGTATGATGAGCACGTCCGTTCAAACCACTCTAACAGGTACGGAAAACCCCCCGGTGACTCGGTACACCCTCGAAAGTCCGCAGGTTCCGACACCGTTTCATGGCACCGAGCTCGAAGACGTCGAGGACTGGTTGGTCGACTTCGAGCGCGTGGCTGCTTTGAACGACTGGAACGACGCGGCCAAACTACGACGTGTGTACTTCTATTTAGAGGATGGAGCACGTACCTGGTACATGAATCACGAGGAGCAGATGACATCGTGGCCCGAATTCCGCCGCCGGCTCTTGGATACTTACAGAAGTGCTGATCGCCACGAACGAGCGGAACGAGCGATCCAGGCCCGCATCCAGATGCCCAATGAAACTGTCATGACCTATGTGGAAGATATGACGCGCCTATTCCGACGAGCCGATCAGAGTATGACAGAAGAAAAGAAGGTACGTCACCTGATGCGGGGAGTTAAAGAGCAGCTTTTCGCTGGTCTTGTACGGAGCCCTCCGAACACGGTCGCCGAGTTTTTGTCTGAAACTGTCACGATGGAAAAGATGCTTCAGCATCGATCCACCCTGTATGAGCGGCAAGTGAACACGTCCACTGCTCAAGTTCTAACGAATATTGGGAGCAACACCGAGTGTCTGCGCGACCTTATCCGCTCCACAGTACGCGAGGAGCTGCAAAAGGCTGCCACACCACCACTACCTACGGTGAGTTCCATTGCAAGCATCGTCAAGGACGAGCTGCATCATGCCCTTCGTGACCCTGTGAGTCTGAATAACGCCACACCCGCCCCGGCTGACTACCACCGTCCGACCTATGCAGAAGCCTTGAAACGCCCAGCTTCCTCTTCCCCGCTGTTTGTTCAGGCACCTCCTACGGTTTCACTTCAATCGGCGCAGCCTCTACGGTACTACGAGAACACACGCACACCGCCACCCCTCGTTTACGCCAGCCCTGTGCATCTTGCGGAACAACCAGCACACTACCTCGACGACAGACGTGCTTCGCCTCGGAAATCTGATGTTTGGCGCACTCCTGATCGCCGACCTTTGTGCTTCCACTGCGGTGAAGCAGACCATTTGTACCGCCAGTGTCCATACCGGCGCCTCGGGCTGCGCGGATTTTCAGTATATTCAGCGCCTCCTCGGTATGGCCAGCGACCCCGGGACATTGAGGACTACCTGGCTCAACAGCGCATGCCGCCGCCTTCTGGACGGCAGTCGCGCTCACCATCGCCGAGGCGCTTTTCATCTTCGCCACAGCGCCATGCTGGCGCACGGTTCTCCAGTCCCCGCCGGGAAAACTAACGCAAGCGACCCTTGTAGGCGAGGTCGCTGGCAGTCGACGTGCTGAAGACCTCCGATCGACGCTAACAGTAAAGGGTGTAGATTCGACTGAGCGATATGTGCGGCTTTCTCTGGATATACCGGTGCTGATAGATGGCTATGCAGTAGGTGCTTTAGTTGATACCGGGGCTGACTATTCGATACTAAGCGGGAAAATGACCAGACAACTAAAGAAGGTAATCACGCCTTGGCATGGCTCCGTGATTCGAACGGCTGGTGGCCACACCGTCTCTCCGCTTGGAACCTGCACGAGTAGAGTTCGGGTCTGCGGTTATACTTTTGTAGGAAGTTTCCTTGTGCTCCGTGAATGTTCACGCGACGTTATTCTTGGTGTTGACTTCCTGCACGAATATGGAGCTGTCATTGATCTTCAAGAGAATCGCATCACCTTCTCAGCCGACCGAGCAATCGACAAGCAGGACGACCAACAACGTACCGACGTTCTTCGTGTTTCTGCTGAAAGTATAACGCTTCCTCCAAGAGCCAGTGTTATTGTCGACGTCACATGCTGTGGATTGCGAAATGGTGAAGCGATTGCAGAAAGTAATCTTGAACACCTGCTGACTCAAGGTGTTTGTGTGGCTAGGAGTATCATACAGCTACGTGATGGCCGATCTCAACTGCTCGTTACAAATTTCAGCAACGAACACCGACACCTTTTCCGTGGCACTTCGTTAGCGTTTGCAGATGAATTAGGAACCATTCCCATCTGCTTCTCGTCGGAAGCAGTGGAGGCCGCCGATACGTCTCTAAACAATATCGATATTAATTCTAACCTCACACCAGAAAACCAGACAGCACTGCGGAAACTCTTGCTTGAATTCAAGTCATGCTTCGCTGCTTCCTCTAAGGTGCGCCAGACTTCGATCACTAGGCACAGAATCATCACTTACGACGACGCCCGCCCAGTACACCAACAGCCTTACCGTGTGTCAGCGAAGGAACGAGAAGCCATTCGTACGCAAGTTCGAGAAATGCTTGACGACGGCATCATCGAGCCTTCCAACAGTGCGTGGTCCTCTCCGGTCGTCCTAGTCAAGAAGAAAGACGGAACGCTACGTTTTTGCGTCGATTACCGGAAGCTGAACAGCGTGACTAAAAAGGACGTGTACCCGCTGCCACGCATCGACGACTCGTTAGACAGATTACGCCACGCCCACTATTTTTCCTCTTTGGATTTAAAAAGCGGGTACTGGCAGATTGAGGTTGACGAGCGAGACCGCGAGAAAACGGCATTTGTGACCCCTGATGGCCTGTATGAATTTCGAGTCCTTCCTTTTGGTTTGTGCTCAGCGCCCGCAACCTTCCAGCGAATGATGGACACTGTGCTTACTGGTCTGAAGTGGCAAACTTGTCTCGTATACCTTGATGATGTTGTCGTTTTTTCTGAAACCTTCCAGCAACACCTTCACCGCCTCAGGAGTGTGCTACAGGCTATTCAATCAGCAGATCTTACACTCAAACCGCAGAAGTGTCACTTTGGTTATGAAGAGCTCAAATTTCTTGGCCATGTAGTCAATGCGAAAGGAGTCCGACCCGACCCCGACAAA
The DNA here is from genome assembly GCA_013436015.1 of Rhipicephalus annulatus. Lineage (NCBI taxonomy): Eukaryota > Metazoa > Arthropoda > Arachnida > Ixodida > Ixodidae > Rhipicephalus > Rhipicephalus annulatus. The sequence continues at coordinate 30,697 of WOVY01009347.1, forward strand.
CTTGCCGCTGTAGCCGCGTTTCCGCATCCTACAGACAAAAAGACTGTTCGGCGCTTTCTGGGCTTGTGCGCCTACTATCGACGATTTATTAGAGGGTTTTCGAAGATAGCGGAACCCTTGACTCGCCTTACACGTGACGACACACCGTTTGTATGGGCTACCGAACAACAGGCTGCTTTTGCCGAGCTACGACAGCGGATGCAATCAGCCCCTGTTCTTGCGCATTTTGACGAAGATGCTGTCACAGAGGTGCACACTGACGCCAGTAACATCGGCCTCGGCGCAGTGCTCGTCCAGCATCAACACGGCAAAGAAAGAGTCATAGCCTATGCCAGCCGCTCACTGTCCCGTACCGAGGTGAATTACACAACCACAGAGAAAGAGTGTCTCGCAGTAGTGTGGGCGATCACCAAGTTTCGCCCGTACCTCTATGGTCGTCCATTTAAAGTGGTGACGGACCACCATGCCCTTTGCTGGTTGGTAAACATTCGTGATCCCTCTGGACGACTGGCCCGATGGAGCTTGCGTCTACAGGAATTTGATGTTACCATCGTATATAAGTCTGGACGGAAGCATGAAGACGCTGATACGCTGTCACGTGCACCCATACCTTTAGTCAATCAAGAAGAAGAGGACGATGACGGTTTCCTGGGCGCCCTTAGCTCATCTGACTTGAGCAGACGCCAGCGAGAGGATGAAGAGATTCGACCGCTCATCGACTATCTGGAGGGTCATAGCGCCGTTATACCTCGCCATCTATCTCGCGTCGTGACATCTTTCTGCCTCCGAGATAATGTCCTGTACAAAAAAAACGCCCGTCCTACGAGCCGCGCTTACCTCCTCGTCGTTCCGAAGGACATGCGGGATGAAGTCCTCTCTGCGTGTCATGACGAGCCCACATCTGGTCATCTAGGTTACTCGCGAACGCTCGCCAGAGTAAGTGAGGCGTACTACTGGCCCGGACTTTCTGCAAGCGTGAAGCAGTACGTTAAAAGCTGTCGCGAATGCCAGCGTCGAAAGTCGCCACCAAGCAAGCCGGCTGGATTACTTCAGCCAATTGATCCACCCCACAAGCCATTTGACCAAGTTGGCATGGACATTCTCGGCCCATTTCCTTTATCGTCTGACGGCAACAAATGGGTCATTGTTGCAACTGACTATTTGACCCGCTATGCTGAGACACAGGTGATACCACGAGCCACGGCTTCTGAGGTAGCACAGTTCTTCATGTGCCACATTGTTCTGCGCCACGGTGCTCCATCTACAGTGATAACCGACAGAGGAACAGCGTTCACTGCACAACTTATTGATGAAGTTTTTCGACTAAGTAACACTAGGCATCGAACGACGACAGCTTACCATCCGCAGAGCAATGGCTTAACCGAGCGACTAAATAAGACAGTCACAAACATGATCTCCATGTACATCGACGTCCAACACAAAACATGGGATCGCATTTTGCCTTATGTGACGTTCGCTTATAACACCGCCGTTCAAGAAACAACCCGATTTACACCGTTTCGCCTTCTCTACGGCCGCGAAGTTCAGACGATGCTGGATGCGATGCTTCCTTGTGAAGGCGCCGATCAATTAACAACTGACGCAGAAGAATTTGCAGAGCGTGCCGAGGAAACTCGCCAGCTCGCCCGGCTACACATTGGTCAGCAGCAACAGCTTGATGCACGGCGTTACAATATGCGTCACAATGACGTATCTTACAGACCGGGAGACCAAGTTTGGATTTGGACCCCTGTTCGACGCCGTGGCCTCTCCGAAAAGTTGCTCAGCAGATACTTCGGTCCGTATAAAGTATTGCGCCGCGTGAGCGACGTAAACTACGAAGTGGTTCCGGACGCTACGTCGTCACGATGGGTACAACGAAAACAACCGACCTCTGACATAGTTCACGTGGTGCGCATGAAGCCCTATTTTGCGCGTTCCTAAAAGACCACTTTTCCTATGTTTTTTTATTTGTGCTCCGACAATTGCCTCATCATTGGTGAACTTATCGCGTCTAACATTTCATTATTGGTGCCCTTTTTCATTGTTTAAACTACTTTGTTTTTTTTTTCAATAACTTTGCAGCATCGGGACGATGCTCTTTTTTTGTTGTTGAGGGGGAATATTGCCACCTCTTTCTAGTAGTGGGTCGTATGCCAAGGTGAAGGCCCACACCACAAAGAAGAAAGAAGTGCACGTGGGCCCTCGCTCTGGCAAACAAGCCCAACCGACGCGCTTGGTTAGAGCCCTGTTGCTCAGACGTCAGTAAATCTTGTCGACACCCCCTGGAGTGACGTGACAATATGAAAGTGCCGCCGCCCAGCGGACATTCTAAGTACTAAACGATAGGTGGCTACTACTGCGACGACACAATACATAAGACCCACGGGGTAAGGAGCTTTGCTCCTAATACCACGAAGTAGTTATAATGTAGGCATCACACAATTCACAACTCAACACAACATACCAGTTAAGAGTCATAAACATTGCATGTAACTGTAAACCGCTTTGTCACTCATTTACATGCGTGGTGGGTCAATGTCACGGGTGCTTCATGGTAACAGCAAGCGCCTCTACTTCGCCCACTCATCATCATTCACTTCGTGGATATGCCATCATTTATGCCGTGTAGTTACGTATGTTTTTTACGTCCTTTTCAGACGCAGTTAGGTTAAGCAACGAAATACTCTGAGCTAGAAATGGAGTAAGTTTAAGTGTCCGGGTTCAATATAGGATGTATCTGAAGTGCACGCTGCTACCTATCTCTAGGAAACGTATGCTGCGGTGTGTCGGGACGCACAGTCCTAATATGAGAAGCGTCAACGCAGCACAAGCTGGGTATTTTTTTCCCACCATACCAAAACAGAGAGAAAAGTCATGGACGTTCTCCACATATCTGTTCGCGTCTGACAGGCAAGACATACCCGGTGAATGGCGGGGCTGTTTCCAGACTAAGCCTTTGCCCCGGATTATGCAGTCAGATTACCACCACGGAAGAAGAGCAGCTCGAGCTGAAGTGTTGAATGAATGCTGTGGTACACGCTACGGGGCACGAGGGAAAATTTTCTACAATAGCAGTCATTCACCCAGGTAAGGTAGTTGACGGCATGTCACGACGATGTTCCGATGGATCTATTGTAGAAGAAACTGCAATGGCCCTAGGAGCAACGTGTGCCACTGCAGAAAACACTCTAAGTCAAATCCTGGCTAGACTACACGCCCGCAGGTAGGAAATCAAGTCAAATTATCACCGCTTCTAGGCGGCTTCGTAGCCGTGTCGCAGAGAAACCGGCCCGATTTGAAGTGGCCTTCAGAATAGCCGGCACAAAGATTAGCTGGGAGGTACAGGCGTGTCAGTGACAGCAGCCTATTCTCAGCTGTTTTGAAGACAATATGCGCTTTCGCACGTAAACGTAGCAATGGTATATTAACGTGCCTACTCTAACATTTGCCTTTCGTACGCGCGAACTGCTGCGAGCTGCACGCTGGGGCAGCAGTACCTTTTTAGCATTTCAACGATTACGTATTTCTGCAATTAGAATTGATGCGCATTATTTCGCTATATACAGTGCTTTTAGATGCGGAGCATCTAATACTCGAGGCTTGTAGTGCGGCGCCGTCCGCAAGCTTCCTCCTCCTTCTTCCACCATCTGTGCATCCCTTACTCCTCTACACACCGCGCGCGCTTCACTCCTCCACCATCTGTGCACCCTTCCTCCTCTACACACCGCGTGCGCTTCTCTTCTTCACGAACCTTCGCTAGCTGTATAATTTAGCGCGCATGCGCCGTCACGCTTCGAGAACATCGGCAGCTGACGCGCGCGCATGCGCCGTCGCGCTTCGAGAACATCGGCAGCTGACACGCGCGCATGCGCCGTTGCGCTTCTCCCCCTTCTCGAACATTTGACAGCTGACAGTGCATGCGCCGTCGCGCTGTATATATACTCAAGGTCGGCGCTCGCTCGCTCAGTTGCCGCTCGTCGGTTGGTTTGTACGGCGCGTCGACGTCCAAGGTCGCGGCGAAATGAATTCCAACGAATCCACAAACACAATGATCGACGTCCCTTCGACCAGCACCGCCCTTTCGCATACGTGTGTACGTGTTCACTCATTTAACACCCCTTCCTACAACCACGTTAACCAATTTACCCATCGCCCCAAGTAAGTCGCAATTTAACACCCCATTTCACAACCACGTTAACCAATTTAGCCATCGACCCAAGTAAGTCGCACTTTAACACCCCGTTAACCAATTATATGCTCCGCATCCTCCTCAGTGTTCCCCCGAGGGAAGCTGCGGGCCATTTTTTTACTCATTTTCAGTCTTTAGTCTTATTTATGGAGAGTGTCTACTCTTACCTTTATTCAGCATCACATCGCTGTTGAAGTGAATGCCGAAACGCGCGTCAAGGTCAAGAATGACGTACACAAATCAGCGATGGACAAGTCCGTCTCCCTCCAAATAAATAATGCTTCTGCACATCTCTTTTGCGAACGTCGGCGTGCTGTTGGGGTCAAGAAATAGGGCAGAACGAACCTCGAAATATTTAGTCACAACGCTAGCAGTTGCTATTCACAAAATGGGGATTTTTATAGCTGGTACATTATCTCCACAGCAGTACACTGGTTGTCTTGATCGTGGTTCACTGTTACAAACTCATGCTGGAATATGAAACTGTACCTAATATTTAAGAGTGAGAAAATGTCGGTGATACACGCTCTCCTGCTGACTTCAATTGATTGATTGATATGTGGGGTTTAACGTCCAAAAACCACCATATACTAATTAGAGACGCTGTAGTGGAGGGCTCCGGAAATTTCGACCACCTGGGGTTCTTTAACGTCCACCCAAATCTGAGCACACGGGCCTACAACATTTCCGCTTTCATCGGAAATGCAGCCGCCGCAACCGGGATTCCAACCCTCGACCTGCGGGTCAGCAGCCGTGTACGTTAGCCACTAGACCACCGCGGCGGGGCACTCCTGCTGACTTCTGCACCTGACTTCTGTATTTAATGTTCATCATCAAATTACGCAACCACTAATCAAAGATCGATCAATAGATTTTCAATTTTGATCTTTTTCTGTCTCGCGGCCTTTAGTTTGTTTCTTTTTTGCCATGCTTTCCTAAAATGGTCTGTTCGACCTGTTTGGTAGAACATGAGCATCAACATACATAGGCCAGTGTTTCATAAAGTTGTTACCCACGCACTAGTACTCATTTATTTAGTGCATGACACAGTGTTATACCTCTACAACTGATGAACGGAAAGTTGTTTGTAATCTTTTATTGAAGTCAAAAGAGTAACAATGGGACTGCACATCCCAGTGCATGCCCAAATGCAAAGAGATTTAGGATATCTTGAATAAAGTGTGCAATATAGCATTGGAAAATGTTTCCATCTTAGACCATCTTGTAGAAAAACGACCATCACAAGTTAGCGGGACGAAACGGCGACGCACGGATGACACGGCATGGAGGCGACGGCGGGCGCCCAGCTGGCGTAGCGACGGCAGGGAGGGGGAGGAAGGGACGGCGTTTTTTTTTTCGCGCTCACGCTTGTGACTGAACGGTTCTGCGTAAGTTGATGCCGGCTTCTGGCGCCAGGCTGGCACGACGGAGACGGGGCCTCCCCTCACTTTTATATCTTCCTTCTTGCGCCTCCTCTTACCGGCTGTATGCGTGACTTCCGTGCCGCGCGGATGTCACGTTTATTTTTTATTGCCGGGCTCCCGATAGACAGGATTTTAGACAGTATGCAGGAGCGCACCGCCTATGTGCCGTTCTTTATTATCCGGCACCTTACTTTGAGCGTACACACTCACAGATTCGAAAGGAGCCTACCGCAACTATATGAGAGGCCGTATTTCACCTCAAGCTCACGCCATCCTATGGCAGGCACGAACGGGAGCCACGAAAAAGCAGACCACCTGGGTGCCAGGTCACCAGGGGGAAACGAGTTAGCACACAACTCGGTCCAAGCATTCCTTTCCAGGGCTCTGTCTATATCGACGCCTCAGACCACGGCATTCAACCACCAATGGCGGCTACAACATGCACAGATATGCTGCAGCTATATCGACTACGAAGACAAGCTTTGCCTCATCCCGCTAAGGGACTTACTAAATCTGAGGAGACCTGTCTGTGCAGGCTCCTCACCATGTCCTATGGCAGCCCGGTCATAATGGCTAAAATAGACACTGTACAATTTAGTGCGTTGTGTAAATTCTAGGGCAGCTGCGCCGACTTGTTTCTCATGGTTTGGGCTTGCCAGAGTAATAGAAGCATCCTGCAAATCACGCACCCAGCGTGGGAGGGTTGGAAGGAAGTTTTGTTGGGCCCTGCTCTCGACAACCAGCGGAGACTCTTGGAGCGGGCACGAACTGCAGCGCAATGCAACGGAGTCCGGGAACAGGGACCCGCCCAGTCCTCTCTTGATCTACATTTTCTGCAATAAATCATTTATTCATTCATTCCCGCTACAAAGAACGCTTTGAAACTGAAGACTGACCACGAGACATCACGTGTCATAGAAAGACATCAACTGCCTGCACGTTCCAGACGTTTCATACGCGATGCTAATAAGAACTGTGAAGCAACATTTTTTTGGCATTTGTATCATACTATCCTGAAGCAACTGTGAACTGGCATAGAGCGCACTTTTTTTAATTATCGGGCCGAATTCCCGGATGATCTCGTATCTGTTCACAGATCTCTCGCTTAAGGTACCCTTTAGGTATCCGCTTTAGGTGCCCATACGAGTTTCCGAGTATAGGCTCTGGCTTTAGGTGCAGTCACGTGACTGCCGCTGTCAACGGAAGCGCCACTCGAAGGGTCCCTTCTGAATTTATTTGATACGACTGCCCACAATCCTTTGAGAACTTGTTGCATCTAACGTGGTTTTGGTAAAACTCGTTGAGCTAGTTGGTGCATGTTACAAGAAAATTAGACGCTCTTTTCTTTCACCTATTCTTCTCCGATGGTTTGCGTCGTCTAATTTTCTCGTAACGTTGTTTTGCACAGCCATCAAGATCGGAGGCACCTTACCTGGTTTCTTTTATTGCCTCCGGGATCTGACCAATCATCACAAAGATACGATGCAATAGTGACAATGGCATTATGTGCCGGTAATGATGCCACAAATTTTTGTGACCGGCCACGTCTTGTAGGGACGTGATGTTGTACATGTTGGGATAACAATTTCTTCTAATATTACTCCCTCACGCTGCGGGACGCGAAACGCTGCTGACGGTCACACTTGGCGTTCCAGGAGGCATTCAAGGCTGTCGCCTTAACTCACCAATAATCTCGCGTTTTTTCTGCTGCTCTAATCGCGCTAAATGAACCAAAGTCCTGCACAATTTTTTTTCTTTTTTTTCGATCGGCCATATATTCTTTCTCTTCCTTATCAACGGTGCGTAGTTTCGACTCGAGAGGGCACCCCACTGAGAAAGTTGTGCAGCCGGGCGCCCGTGATGAAGATCTGTCGGCGAGCGAGTCCCACGAAAATGTTCTCCAGGCTGATGTCAAAGAGCGAGTTCCTGGTCATTCTTGATGGCCACCATCTTGGTGAAAAGCTCGCTCGAGCTGGTGTACGTCTTCCCCAAGCTGAAGGTCATAATGCTCTGCGTATGCGAGATAGGAAAAGGTAGATGGCGTTTCATTATTTAAATGAAGCTGAGCTGTAATGCAAATTATGGTTATCGTAATTATTCGCGCGTGCCCTCGTTCTCTACTTTACATTCTACTTCGCTCCCGGAACACGTGTGCCAAGTGGTCCGGCCTTGTGTGCAAGAGCGAGAGTAGTGACACAAAGCAATAAAGATAGAGAAAGGGAAGAGAAAAGTATAGAAAAAGAAAAATAAAGATAGAAAAAAATGAATAGAAAGACGTTCCCAGCATCAGAGAAGCATTGGCACGTGTCCTGCGTAGATGTGATGAGAAGTTCACCCATATTCCGAGCCACGAGGTATACGTCATGAGCTTGTAAACATCAAGGACAAACAACGAAAACGTAAAAGTTTCCTTGCGTTGTATACGAGAATCCTTGGCGCTAACTGGAACTATGTATATGAGGGTGAAAGCGGTAATTTTGAGCGAAGTCTGAAGGAGCACATAAATGACGAGAAAAATAAAAAGGCATTTCCAGTGGTCTCGCATAGCACGCAGAAAAAACGCACCACGGCTTCAATTATCGCTGATGAGAAGAACTGGATAAAACGGCACTATCTGCAAACTTTTACTATCCAGACATATAAATATGCTTAACCGAAACGATGGCAATCTACCTCTTCCGTATGCAAGATGCCTCAATCGATTGTTTTAGCGAATTTAAGCTGGAGGCTTCAGCCTCCCGCTTAGTCAACAAGGCTTAAGTGTGAAGCCGAAAAGTATTTTTATTGTATTCTTGACACCCTTTTGGTCGGCATCCTCTCTTTTTCTTTCTACAATGCAATTGTACCCCGACCAGACAATATTTCGTCCGATTCTCGACTTCAATAACCTTGTACGCATCATTCTATCAATTATTTCCCATATTGTCGGCGTAAGAAATATCACACCGAGAATGCTTGAAACTCGGTGTCCTTTAAGCACGCTCCCGTTTCTACTCGAAGGCGAAGGCTACACGGGATGCCGTAGCATCACTTTACGAAGTTGTTAACTTCTAGAGGACAGGCCACTCATACGCTCACGCCTACTAGTAGCTCGTCTAGTCATGCAGGATGTCTTATGCAATTTGTAGCTGTGGTAACTTCTAGAGGACAGGCCACTCATACGATCACACCTAGTACCAGCGAGTCTAGTCATGTAGGATGTCTTATGCAATTTGTAGCTGTGGTTGAAGGTGCATTGGTGGAACTCGTCCTGCGACAGGTCAATCAGGCATCTATGGAAGTAGTAGTCGAAGCGCTTGTCCAGGAGCTTCTGCAGTGTCACCATGTAGCTGCGCCCATACTTCTGGTTCGTCTGCAGGGCGTCGGCCAGAGCTTTGATCTTGCCGGTATCCTTGACGCCCACCCCGACAAAGAGAACCTCGCAGTGGGACATGCTGCGTAGAATCAACATGCATATTAGAATATATTTATAATTATTTCGCCACATGTTCGCCACTGACCGCCAAAAGAGTGCTCATTGAGCGTCACTGTATTCCATTCTGGTCAAGTACATCAAAATAACTGACAGGTAAATCAATCAATCGATCCAATAATCAATCAATCAATCGACCAATTGATCAATCAATAAAGTGTGTTACCTACATATCGACAGTTACCTCAGCGTCACGGCAGAATCATGTTGAGTTTTTAGATGTGCTTCACCGCAAATATTCATTTCAAAGCATACTGTAGGTCTGCATTGAGAAACTGTTTCCACAACCGAAAGCGACCTGACGTGGGGGGTTTAACACCCCAAAACCACTATATGATTATGAGAGATGCCGTAGTAGAAGGATCCGGAAATTTCTACCACCTGTGGCTCTTTAACGTGTTCCCAAATCTGAGCACACGGTCCTACAACATTTTCGCCTCCATCGAAAATACAGCCGCCGCAGTTGGCATTTGATTCCGTGACCTGCGGGTCAGCAGCAGAGTACCTTAGCCACTAGAACAGCATGGTGGGGCTCTCCAACCGAAAGCAAAAAATGGAACTGAAAAAAAAGTGACAGCATATCCACGGACTGAATGATGGAGAGTGGGGCGAAGAATTCGTCCGTCCATTCGTTCTTGCTTCCGTCCGTCAGTGTGACCGTCTATGCGTCCATCAGCCCGTCCATGCGTGCGTCTGTTCGTGCGTCCGTCCCGGCATTCGTCCATGCAGCCGCTCCTGCGTCCGTTCATGCGTCCATCCATGCGTCTGTCTATGTGTCCGTTCGTCCATCTATTCAACACTCCAAGTACCACCATCTCGCATCTTTTCATCATAAATTCCCCATATAGAAGCACCGCCATCCAGCAGACATTCCAAGGACTAAACGAGTGGTGGCACACGCACACTTTCTTACGGCTTGCGCTTCGGGTCCATTTCCCACCTTTAACTACCTCGAGTTCATGGTATATACTAGTTCACTGTATTCATGGCACTGTGGCCGAACGCTTGCTAAACCTTTCGAAAACCAAGGAGGTTACGCTCAGCGAGTATGACGTAGCAAACTTTTTCAGTCAGATAGTGCTTAATGTGGTAGTGGTTACAATGAAGAGGAAAAAGGCACCTAATTTCTGTCTGCCTTCAGGCGACACGGCGCAGTGCCTTATAGGGGTGGGGGGAAGGAGGGATAAAAAGAATAGAAGGAAAATAGACGGAGAACACAGCCAAGCGAGAGAAAAAAGAAGGAGATAGGAAAGTGGGGATCTGGTCGAAGCAGTCCAAGGGCGGGGCGCCACAATTCGAGAGCTGCACGGCTTCAGGAGACCGCGGAGGGCGAACCAGTCGGCGGGAGCTACACTGAAGTCGGAGATCGCGAGGGCACAACCGTCCAGCTTGAAATCCTGCGAGCGAATCCAGTAGTGCTCAATGTCCATGCCAATGGCTGCTAATGGGAAATGAGAGGTGGAGAATTCGGCTTTTACTTTCTTACAGCTTGCACTTCGTATCTACTTCCCATTTTTAACCTACTCGAGTTCATTCATGGTGTATACAAGTGCTCAATGTACATGCTAATGGCTGCTAATGGTGATTGCAGCCTGCGCGTTAACTGAAAGCCGAATGCTCCTGTCTCTCATTCCCCATTAGCAGCCATTGACATGTACATTGAGCACTATTTTTTTATTTTTCAACAACGCACAGAAGAAGTCTCTCACCGGCACCACCTTGGAGGTCAAAATGTTATACTTGTTACATACTACGGGGAATGAACGGGTGCCGCTATAAAGAGCTTCGCCCCTAATAAAACGAAAGTGTGTCACGGAGAGCGACGAACGTGAAGATCCTGCGCTTCAGAACGCCTACGGGCTGAGCGAGTGGGGTGAGCGAGCAAGAAGCAGTTTAGTCCAATGAAGCAGTCCGATCGAGCTGGTACTATCAGACCGGCAGGGACAAGCTTGGAATTTCGCTACGGTAAACGAGTGTTCTGGCCCGAGCCTTGTGAGCTGTTCCTGTGAAGGACGTGCGTGGGGGACAGGGGTAGCAGATTACCATGACTGTGCGGCACTGGCTAGTGTTGCTTATAGTACTGGTAAAATGTTAGTTCAGCTACGTCGGCCTAATGACATCTATGGCTGGCTAAAGGCGTTGCTAGTATCTGATGGATTTGTAATGTCGGACAGCATAACTATCAATAGTGGGATGAGGGTTGCGAGTGAAACGCACACGCACGAACTCACACACAGACACCCACACACAAACGCACACGTACGCGCGCGCACGCAAGCATGTTGTATTTGTGTTTGTGTGTGTGAGTGCATTGCATCATTACTGGCCGTCACACGTTGAATTCCAACGGCAGATCGCGAGCGCTGGGCCAGATTGTGAATGGAGCGCGCAGATTCGAGTGCGATGGCTCTCGCCAAATCGGCGATTGGAACGCGCGCACTTCGACAGAAGTTGTTGGTGAGAGAGAGCGAGGTTCCGGAAAAGAAAGGACGCAACTTCTGTAGCCCTAATTGGGAGCACGGATCAGCACCAATAATGATGGAGAGGAAGAGGGCATTAAAGATGTGAAGAAGAGAGAAGAGAAATGGCGTCCAAGACCGACAACGTGAGCGGAAATCTAGCGAGGGAGCACGAGAGGATGCGAGAGAGTGCGAAGCGGTTTCCGGACATCCATCGAAGATTGGATGAAAAGTGGGCGCACAGAATAAGTCACTTGAACTTCCGGTGAAATCCAGCGATCTCGGTGGAGCGAGAAATCTTGCTCCACGAAACAATCCGTCATCTGCGGTTGCTCTCAATCTACCATGGGAACACACAAATTCACCCTCCCAATCTGCTATTGGAATGTGATTGCTACGCTCAGAGCAGGAAAACCTGATCTGGATCTGCCATTGTAATTCAGCAACAACTAGCCCTCGAAAAGCAGCCATCGCCGAGCCCATACCACTGTGAGGTCACGATGATGGGTGTGGCCTGGCTACTCTTGACCAGCTGCAGCACATGGTTACTCTTGAGCAGCAGCATCACGTGGAAAATCTGCAGCACGTGATTAGAGTGGCTCCACGGACGAGTACGACATGTCCACGTGCAGCTTGGGAGGCACGCCGATGGCTGCTGCCATGATTAGAGAATCTTCAGCTCACTGTGGCTGCGTGAAATTTTCATTTTGTAGCAAGTCAGTAAAACCAAACCATTCGCTACAATAATTAGGTAGCGTACACACGACGGAGCTTTTCTTCGTTGTCCCAGTGGTTGAGGGCGGCCACGCGGTCGTATGTTTCTAGCCAAGTTTCCGGGTCATCAAACGATGAGCCATGGAACGTTGGTGGTTCCCTGGGTTGATGAATGACGATCGCAGGCTGGGACGCTCCGGTTGTCATTGTCGCTGCAGTCGAGGTCATGGTCTTGGTGTTCCGCGCATTGTCTTGTAGAAGGCCGTACTCCAGTGGGAGACCTTGCTGTCGGCGGCTTATTCGCAGCTCTTGGTTGGCGTCGGTGTCTTCTCCGCAACGGGGGCTGGGTTCACGGCTTGACGGGGGCGTCCGGTACATGAACGAAGCAGCACCTCCACCAGATGTCACGGGGTCGTGACGTGGCCGAAGACAGGAAACTTCGTGTCGGGATTTAACTGTTTATTTCGGCGAACCTGTGCCCGGTAAAGGGAAAGTCTAATTACAGCAGCAGTCTTGCAGAGATAGCAGTCTCGGACTGATAGCGGCGAACGCAGCGTCGGCTTTCGATCAACAACTGACAGGCGGCGAAGCGCGTCGGCATTTATACTCTTGCCGTCGAATGTTCTAGCGTTATCGCTGGCGGTGGCGAAGGTTCCAGAACAATCTGTACCGTTCGCACAGTGGGCGTGATCTTATCGAAATGATCTACTACAGTCCGGAACCTTCTCGAAAACTGCAGGCGCGGTTTGCGCTGAGAATCTTGTGGTGTTTTGGGACGATAACAAAAACTTGGGAAATGGAACGTGGCAATATTATAAAAAATTCAGAGCATATCAACCGACTGAATGATGAGTGGGGTGAAACGTCCGTTCAAGCGTCCATGCTTCTGTCCGTCTGTGCCTGCGACCATCTGTCCATCCGTTCGTTCTTGCTTCCGTCCGTCAGTGCATCCGTCCATGCGTCCGTCCGTCCATCTGTCTGTCTGTCTGTCTGTCTGTCTGTCTGTCTGTCTGTCTGTCTGTCTGTCTGTCTGTCTGTCTGTCTGTCTGTCTGACTTACTGACTGTCTGTCGGTCTTTGTGTCAGCCTATTCGTCCGTCTGTCTGTCTCCCACACTAGCGCCACCTGCCGAGTGAGTCATTTAACTAGGTAGTTCCGAACCCGTCACAGACATTCATGGACAGACTCACGGTTTTAGGAGCTTTATCCCTAAAAATCACAGCATATTTACAGAGTAATTAATGAATAAGGAGGCGAAGCGTCCGTTCGTCCACGCGGACGAACGGGCGGACGCATGGACAGACGACCGGAAGCATGGACGGGTGGAGGATCACAAGAACTGCCACCAGATAATATTTAATGTACGCGCCTAAAACGCCCAGAAGACGCCAGCTTCCGGGGAACCTTCCGATAGCTTCACAGGCGCCCGCATGGGAGAGTGGGGATACGTCGTCCAGCCATTTTAATGGAGGCCAGTGCACACGACCAGAGAGAATATCGATGGAAATATCTGTGTGTTTGAAAAAAAAGTTGTTAATACTTGAGAGTACCCTATTTAGAAAAACTGGCCGGCGATTTTGATCACTGGGTACCTTACTATGGGAGAGCTGAAAGTCGTCCCGTGGGCCTCACACTTGATGAGGTCAACGTTCACCCAAACTGTGTTTAGAAAAAGTGTTGAACAATATCGTGTACTTTGCACTCAACTATTGAAGAGCAGGGAACCGTCCTGATATCTGGCAAACTGTGTGTGTTTAAAAAAACTGGCAACAATTAAGAGTACTTGGTACTCTACTATGAGAGAGCAGAAAGCCGTCCCAGGGCAATGTGTTGTGTTTAGAGAGAAGTGGTCTACGATTTCGACTACTTCGTACTCAACTGTGGGAGATGTCCCCGCATCATCTACATCTCTACACTGTCTTTGCGTGGCACCGCTAGTGTCATTCCCATAGTTGACTTTTTCGCGCAGACACGCGTTCGTGTCGCTGGTTTGAAGGGGCAAACTTCAACGCACTGGTAAATTTCTTCGAAAATTCTGCCATTCCCGTTGAGACATTCACAATACTTTCAATTGCAACGACTGACCTTTAATTAAGTACGCTGAAGACAACATATTCGTGGTTTGCGTGCAAGCCAACTAGGAGAATTGTTTTTAAAAGGCCCAGCAAATGCCCAGAACATGAAATGAGATAACTGCATGGATGAAAAGATTGTCCCTCCTAGTGACTTAAACCAAAGCTGTTTTGTCGTATAAGGTGGAGTTATATTTTTATTTACTCATTGAAAATCGCGTCAAGCGCTTGTGGCGCCACCTAGTGGCAGAAGCTTCAGTTATTCCATGTGCCCTGTCATGCGACCGTAAATTAGTGTACACGTTCACAAATTTTCCTGATAGCATTGACACATTGTTTGCTTCTTTCTAGTAACAGATATTATTCCATAAAATGTACATATAGGCCTGCATTAGTACTAGGCTATAAAGTTGCCCTGCCGTCGCATGACGTACTGATCCCATGTTCGTCAGCGCGTCTTGAGCAACTTTTGTGCGTGCTCATGATAACGTGCACGCAGCTTTCGGGTTATTAAGATTTTGGAGCAACGTGGTTTTTCTACCTACAATTTGTCTCGGAAATGACGTGTCTGCTTGTCGGCATGGGCGGGCATGTGCGCAGTGACGTTTTCGGTGGCTTGGCTTGGCTCGGGTTTCGAGAAAGTAACGATTACAGGACAAGCCATCTACGACACAGGCGCAACAACCTTGGGCGCCGGAGCGCGCGATGCGGTATAAATACAGTGAAGCTGTAAAAAGCCACACTGTCTTATTGTAACGGCTTGTTATTTTCAAAAGTAGTTGTGAAGCTCTGAATAAACGTGGTTAAGCATTTTTGTGATTTCGGAGGAGCTCCTGTAACTATGACACCGTGAAGAAGTCGCCAGGAGGGCTACCGGCATCGCTATCGATTCTCAGCGTTGCTGGATGAAAGTGCTCACCCGTGTTCGGTGCCTTTTAGTTTGAAATATACTGCTTATGAAATGACTACGTGCTTTTGGGTTTAACTACTGCAGCTACAAACACACGAAGGATAAGCTTTATGTCGTGCCATGAAAACTGCGTCCAAAAATTAGTAAAATCAGTTGTCGGTCCCTTTTACATAAGTATCTGACATTTTTTTAGGTTTTAATCGAGCAACAGAAACGCCTTTCTCACATCCTCCTCTCGATCATCCGTTCGTCCAGAAGTCTTCCCGTAAGCGCCATGAGTGTGCCGACCTCCTAACGTCTCCAGGCGATGTCCAGCAGGTGGGCCATGAGGTCCAGGAACTCAACCACGATGAGCTGCGGCATCCTCCACTCCGTGATGCCGCCGGGCACGTATACGAGGACCTGCTGCCACGCGCACAGGGCGGCGCTGAGCGACAGGACGGGCGTGTACGTGCCGCCTCCGGTGGGCCCCTGGATGTCCACCAGGACCTCGAGGAGCGTGGTCTTGCCGGAGTTGTTTACACCGACAAGTCCAAAACACTCACCGCTCTTCAGCAGGATGCTCACGCCACCTACCTCGCCCATCTGCCGGCCGGGGCAGCACGTACAAAAAGACGTTAGAAATCATGTCACGGGAACAGAACTTGTGGCGCAGTCGAAACTCCTTAGTACTGCTTTGGTGCGTTTTAGTGGTATGCAAACCTGGCGTCTTATATGGTATAATGCGGTGAAACTTTGTTGAAGGACCAAGCGAGGTTTCTGGCCTTGACTAAACCCTCAGTGGGTTAATAGCCGAGTAGGGTAGCTTCTCAGACATAGTACTGGCTCACTGGATAGCTGCAAAGTTGGCCAACAGGCTCTGAGCTGGTCAAGAAAGTTCACCAGTGTTCTTTCAGGTGATATGTTTCAATAATATCATCTTTGTAAACGACAAACTACGTGCTGGTCCCCGTAGAATGAGAGGAGTGGCAACCTGAGTGTACCCACACTACGCACAGGCCAGCGATGGATGTAAAAGTGACCGTAACCTGTGCGTACTGAATTTGGAGGAGGATGAGGAGGAGGAGGAGGAGGAACGTTTAAGCGGAAGGACAGGGTGGTTAGCCAGTTCTTGCCCCGGCTGGCTAACCTGTGCTGAGGAAAGGGGTGAGGAGACTAAAAGATGATAAAAAGAAATGTTGCGAAGAAAGAAAGAAATCACACAAAAAATAGACAGAGTAAAGGCAACATAAAAAGTATAAGACAATAAAGTCTGTCTCTGAGGTCAGTTGTCTACAAAAAGCGTAGCAAAGCTTTCAAAGCTGTCTGGGCTGAAGATGGGCTCGGCCTATGACCCAGAATCTATCGTTCTGACAAAGGCCGATCATCCAGTCTATCCAGAGCTGCAGTCAGTTCTTGTTTTGGCGCGTTGAAATGGGTGCACTCACATAGAGGGTGTGCACTGGTTTCTTCGCAGCTGCAGTATAAGTGCATGTAGAAGAGCTGGCCATTCCAATGAGGTAGGAGTATGCGTTCGTGAAGGCCACTCCAAGCCACAGGCGGCATAGAAGAGTCTCCTCAGTTCGAAATATTCCTGAGGGAAGGCGAAGCTGCAGATCGGTATCTCCAAGTTATGCAGGAGCGTGTTTGTGAATTCTGTCGAGTTCCACTGTACCAGTGTGAGATGACGTGCAAGCGAACAAAGTCTTGTAGCTGTATCGGTTGTTCATAACAGCATGGCTGTGTATTGGGTACATCGTGTACAGATCTAGCGGCCTCATCTGTGCGGTCATTGTCATATATACCGCAATGACGTGGTATGCACTGATGCACTATGCTGTGCTGTTTTTCGATTGCTTGGTGATGAAGAAGCCTTATTTCAGCTACTAACTGTTCATTAGGTCCATGGCGAAAGGGTGACGTAAGACATTGTAGAGCTGCCTTCTATTCCGGAAAGATACAAAAAGTTCCCGGTGGTTCTTTAACCTTAAACTTCAGAGCTGCACGTATGGCGGCGAGTTCTGCAGCTGTCGACGACGTCAAATGCGATGTCATGAATGTATTTATTGTGTGCCTAGCGGGAATAACCACCGCCCCTGCTGAGCTTACTGAAGAGACAGAGCCATCCGTGTAAATGTGAAGGCATCCGCTGTGCTTCTCTTGCAGGAAGTGTAATGTGGCCTGCTTGAGGGCTAGATGCGACGACTTTTTCTTATTTTGGATGCTGCAGGAATTGTAAGAAGGGCTTTGAGTGGGTGTAGGCACCACAATGATAACGGCCGTACTGCATGCGTTAAGTACAATGGAAGCGCTGCGCAATGCTTAGCTACAGTCGCACTGGACACTGAGTGGAGCCTAAAAGTTCAAAGTGAGGCGAGGTGATGTGATGGAAGCCCAATTAAATGTCTTAGGTGCATTCCCAAAGCGTCTACGCGGATGTATGTGTTGACTGCATCATCACGCGCAATGATAACTGTCGCTGCTGTAGATGTACACCTCGCGAGACCAAGGCACTTTGGGAAACTGTACTGGCAAGCGCCTTAGGTACGTGGCTCTAGATCCTAAAATTTACTGGTGGGGGCGTGGATATGTTTGCCTCAGCTTTCTAATGTTACCGAGGAACTCATGATATGTCATCTTGGCGTCTTTGTGACCATGTATTGCATTAACCATTTCACTCTGCTTCACCATTACGGCGTCACCCTGCAGCACACAGCACATGTAAGCGCGTGGCATTGCGGCAGTTAGTTAGACTAGTATGACGCCTTTTTACATTATGTATGTAACCTTAAGGCAAGAATAATTGTAAGTATGGGTAGGAACTCGTGTCATCCCGCTGTGCATGTAAGGTATCTATATCCTGACGAGCAGGCAAACTTCTAAGTAATGGTAAGATTGAAGTGCGCATTTTAATTTGTGTTGTCGGGCATTTCATGTCCTAAATTAAAAATACCTATCTGGGAGCCATAGACCTCCGATTAGTTTCGCTTTCGTGGGATGTATCGCTAGCGTCACATGACGACTATATTGTGTCAACATGGCTACGCGCTTCAGCGCACTTGTCTCTGAATAAAGTCTCCTCCCCGTTCTCGGCCCAGCGTGACGCTCCTTACAGCGCTCCGGCGCGCTAACGCGCCCATTGTCTCCGTCGGATGGTGAATTCGGTGGCAATACAACAAGCTGGTGACGAGATGAACTTGAACAAGAAGCAAGCATCTTACGTACTTCGTCAGCATGCTCCGCCAACTTTCTACGCAGATCACCACCGTTTCGGGAGCATTTAAATGGCAGCACCGCCTTACTTGCACGCTGCATGAAATGTGTTAGGCCTACTGAAGCCACCCGTGCCCGTTTGGCCATGCTTGCTGGCAATAGTGACTCGCCAGCGCATACTGGCGACTGTGATTTATCAGTGCCTCGACGTTCCAGCACGACTTCTGGGATCGCTCCTCCACAGTTCTTACAAACGCCAGGCACCCCTGCAGTGCTTTGCGGTAAATGGCGCCATGTCTTTCAGGTGTACGTCGACGTCGTCTTTGGAGACAACGCCCGGTCCGCTCTCAAGCAAAGTCTACTACTTAACGCACATGGAGTTGAGAGCCTCGATATCTACTGGAAACTACGGAATGCACAGGACCAGGCGGAAAGCGGAGACGGGACTCTGGATGAAGGTACGCAAGATGAATACATCGCAGCACTCACTCTACTATAGAAAACAATTTTAAGGCTCATTTTCAAGGTCCCAGAGCATGACTACAAAATGCGCAAGCAAAGACTGGGGGATTTAGTTGCTGACTACGTTTCTGTTTTACAGCCAATGGCGAGCAAACGCAACTTCGGCGCATCCACCAATTTCATGGTCTGCGCTCAGTCTTTCAGTGGAATAACCGCACAAAACGTGCGAAGACGACTCTTGTAACTGGGTCCTACCCTTACTTTACAGCATCGCGGGATCAAATCCCGACTGTGGTGGCTGCATTTTCGATGGAGGCGAAAATGCTGTAGGCCCGTGTGCCTAGATTTAGGTGCAAGTTAAAAACCCCAGGTGGTCGATATTTCCGGAGCCCTCCACTACGGTGTCTCTCATAATATTATGGTGGTTTTGGGATGTTGAGACACACATAATAATTATTTTTACAGCATGCAATTCAAAGTGCAAAGGAAGAAGAGCGTACCGAACTCGAAATGCTGGAATTCGCGAACGCAGAGGTTGAGAAGATCGGATTACATCCAGGACCACAAGATGGCCATCAAAACCAAAGTATGGCCGATGGCCTCCCCGACAGAACTCGTCAGGAAGTCAACATGACTATGGGCACCATGACTCCCGTCCTACTACATCAATATTGTTCAAAACAACTGTGATTGCATAGTGTGGCGCTATAGTTCTGTGTATTTCATCAACGTTCTCTTGTACAAGCGCGCAAAAGTTTACGTCTCCTTTCGTTTTTAGGAGAAGATGATGTGGTGTCAGGAATTTCATGTCCTAAATTCAAAAATACTAACCTCGGAGTCATTGACTTCCGATTAGTTTTGGTTTCGCGAGATGTGTCGCATAGCACCACATTATATTGTGTAACCATTGCTACGCGCTGACGCCCTCTCTCTGAATAAAGAGTCTCCTCCCCGTTCTCCGCCTAGCGTGACGCTCATTACAGCGCTCCGCCGTTAACTCTCCGTCGGATTCCGGCGGCGACACAGCATAGTAAGCATCAGACATAGCCGATTCTACGGGTCGCACTTGCCATCCATCTGTTCGACGTATCCCGTGGCCCTCTGAATGTTCCACACCACCATGGCGACGTCTTTGAACACCCTGCTGCGGCCCTCCTGTTTCGCCAGGATCACCGCACGTTCCACCTCGGGGACCATGGAGGCGGTGGCAAGCCGGGGATCACGCAGCTGCTGATCTGGCTCGTCGTTTGGCTCATCTGAACCACACGTGCAGCGGGCCACATACCTACGCACTCATTGATTGCTTTCAGCACTACTATCATACTCTCTCTGTTAAGTCTCAAAGTAAAAACGTCATCTCTAAACACTCTTAGGGGTCCAAAAAGCTCTGTTGGAGTCCACATATGCCTAAGATTGTCTGCATGTCTTGTATTTGAGTTAACGTTCAGGTACGAAGGGCACAACATGTCTTACAGGCCACTGGCACACCCACTTGCTGTAACTCGCCTTGAAGGCCTTTCTTAGCTAGAATAAAGAACTAGGTCTTCGAGATTTGGGTTGGAACACTAAGAAAATGGTCTTCATTAGGAAGAAAATCAGTATCTGGAAGTCGCACAACGAAAATCTGATGTGCCAATCATCAAATTGGCCGGCCATCCGTCGTGTCACCCATCATTTTAAGAAAAAAATTTAGTATTCGTTAATTTTCAGCAGGAAAAGGGGATCACCACAACAGCTAATTTAGGCGCCATAGTTTTCTGAGGTCGCCACCATCGCCACCGGTGTCCTTTCCCGCTATCGCCTGAAATAAGAAAATTGAAGTGAGCAAAATATTTCTATAGGTTCGCATGGGATTTGAACTCGGTCCCTTGCTTGGCTGTCGAGTATTCTACGGTAGGGCGACATTGGTGCTTGAAACTCCTTCGGAAAAATATTCATTACAGGCGTCATGTTGGGCAAGGGATCGCATTGACATTTGAGCGCGGTAACATATATGATAACTTCAAGTGGTAGAAGAGTCAAGAAACAACCAGGTGTTTCTAGACGTTCGACCACCGGATGTTCGTAAACCTGGACTCACATTGCATGGCGTACGGTGCGCGACCGCGATCGAACGTATCAGTTGCGGGTCAGCATTTGAACACCGTAGCCACTGAAACATCGAAGGCTTCAAAACAAATGCCACTCTCATTACACAGAATGAGACAAAGGGTCGCTAACGATACCCGGCGGAATCAGCTAGTGCACTGAATGGCAGACTGTTGTACAGAAGCATCGTTTCGATCGACAAAGTTTCGTCCCACGCACATCCAGCAACTGCAACCACCTTCCCTCTGACAAAGTTTTGATTTCAGCAGGTGAGAGCAAGCTATTGCTCAGGCCGACCTCGCTGTCTTTCTGTAAATAAACCTGCCTCTCTCTCAAATCCTTTGTCTCTTCTCTCTCTCAAACCATTCTACTATACGGAATCACTTCCGCGATGATGCGTGAAGTGTGTGTGGTATATACATATTTTTGCACTTTCTTTGCCCTATGTTTCTGTTACACTTGTATTCAGTTTTATTGCCTAACATTGAATCTTCATATGTCTTGTAGCCTTTATAATTTTCATCTTTCTATGTTTTGTTTATAGTTTATGTGCCCACTGCCCTCTGTATGTGTGATTCAGAGTAAAATAAATGAATTGAAATAAAAAAATTCTGGTGCAGTGTTTCACAGTATGACATTTTTCTTATTCACTTGCGCTAATCTCGATTTCTGAGTTGTTTAATTGTACGAGCCTAGGTAACGCTCCGTATTCCCCACTGCAATAAAGGCTGCGGGCACTTCGATGACTTGTTCCAAATACATACGAAATTAATGAAATGTGGCACAACGATTGCGAATCGCAACCACATACCACTTTGTTGGCAGAACAAGCACGATTTGCATTTTTTTGTGATAGCATGTGCAGTTTGGCTTTTTCGACGTGTTTTCCTTTGAGAAGGTTTCGTTCGGAAAATCACCGAGTTGGCAAGATTAATAGAATCAACAGAGAAAAAAAACATGGTCCACCTCTCCGAAGGAAACACTGATGGTATGCAAAGCAGCAGCGTTGTGCACAGTGACGTCACGGGTTGAACGGCGCTAACGCGGGTGCTGCGGTGAGCACTGGAAGATTCGTTTTTAGCAATGGCTGCCGTAGGTCTTGCAGGTGACATGTACTGGCATGTTTCAACGCGTTCGTTAGGCGCGCGTCTCGCTTATTTTGCGTGAACCGACGAGTCGGCAGTGTACCGAGAGGCGGCAGCGGCAGGTGTAGCGGGAGAACAGACGAGGCGGTACATGCGGGCACCGCAGCGAGCGCTCGGCTGGTGAGGGAGAGAGTCGCGTCAGCGCGCACAGCGAGGGCAGCGTGATGTCAATGCGCGGCAGTGGCGTCACCTACTTGGCATCGCGCCAACATCTTCGGTGCGCGACGGATTCGTACGGAGGGACAGCGTTACACAGGCTAGTCATAGAGCTGGTTCGCATCTAATGTTATAAATGGGTTCACCTTCGAGCAGCCTCAGAGAAATGTATAAGGACCGTGTGTTTTAATTTTACCTTGCTGTTGAATGTTATTCCATAGAGGAGGCTTATGCCGTCTGTGAGAATCGTTGTTTTTTTGTTGCAAACACAGCGTGACCGAACTCCTAGAGACTCCAATTGAGTGGATTCAATCACTCGAGATTATGGAAGCGAGATAACGCTGTCAAGCTCTCTTTCTTTATTATGTCAGACGGAGAACTAAAAAATGGCAGCGGCGCACTTCCGGGTCCATGGAGCCCTCTGATGACAATCTATTACAACCTAACAAGAATGACTTGATTATTGTAGTTTTTCTTGTCCCAAAACTGCGACAGCTTCTAGCAGCTATGAGAGACAGCGTAGAGGTAAGCGACGGAAATTTCGATCATTTTAACGTACACCTAAATCTAAGTACACGGACCTTTACAGCATTTCACTTAGCACGAAATGCAGCCACAACGGCAGAGATTCAATCCCACACCCTCCGTGTGAGCAGCCAAGCACAATATTTCCACGTGATTAATCAGCCTGCGAGAAAAAGGCAGACAAAGACGCAGCAGTTGAGTGATATTTGAGTCATCATAATTATCATCATCCTAGCACCAGTGCACTCACTTTGGCTGTGCTGCACCGAACCCTTTCTGGAGTTGGACCTTGTAAAGCCACCCGATAAACTTAGCCTTTTATTTAGAACGTGAACATCTTATCGGGGGAAGTGCTTGGTTCGGCAATCAAGAGGCTATATCAACGAGACCATTGTTTGCTGGTAAGAATGACTGGCTTCTATTTTTAACAAGAGCCCTCATTTTTCTTTTGCTTCGACGGGCCCCGGCCGGCTGTCAACGTGCGACGGCATACGGCACAAGTTTGCCCGTGGCCGCCGGAAGGTGAAGAAGAGCTGCCGCCGCGACAGGCCGACGAAGATCTCCTCGGGCGGGATGTCGCCGACGGAGAACTCGGGCAGCTTCTCTTTCTTTTTGGTGGACACGAGTCGGGAGAAGAGCTCGCCCCACGTCGTGTACGCCCTGCCCACGTTGAACTTGAGAGTGCCCTGCACACCAGAGGTCGGCGGTTGTAAACTTGGGCACGCGGGGCTTCCCGGAAAGAGCACAGTGCACTTGTATGCGAGTACGTTCCCATAGCTACCGCTGCACATACCTTTCCGGGATCAGTTTATACGTTGCAAACAAAAGCATACTGTTCTACAAAAAGATGGAATCGGCAAATATGTTGAATCTTGTTCAGTGAAGAAAATAAAGACTGAGGAGATCTCGAATGAATTCCCTTCTGTAATTTCAGCCGCAAATAGTACATGAAAAATGTTGCTCAACGGAGGACTATAAGCCAGTGAGTGAGTAAAAACTTTATTGAACATGTCCGGCGTCATTGAGCGGGATGGGGCTACAAGCACCCCTGCCTAGGTGACGGCCTCGAGTCCTTGGACCCGGGCGGCATCCTGGGCTTGCCGGATGGCCCACAGTTGATCGGCAAGGTCATGGCTGAGCAGAGCCGCCTCCCATCGCGCCTCGCGGTTCGAGACTGCCATGTCTACCGGGTTCGTAGGGGACTGCTGCGCGTTACCGGTACACTTCCACAGCATGTGCTGCAGCGTCGCTCTGGCTCCGCACGCCTTACACGCGTCGGACGTATAAATGCCTGGGTAGCAGAGGTGGAGGATCACCGGATTCGGGTACGTGTGTGTCTGTAGTTGTCTCCAGGCAACCTGCTGTTTCTTGTTTAGTTTGGCGTGGGGTGGTGGATATTTGCATCTGTTCTGTCTGTAGTGTTGCGTGATGTCTCTGAAAGTGGTCATGTGATCCCCCCACGTCCATTCCCGCATCGCTGTCGAAGTGTGCGAGACATCGGGACTGTCGGCAGGCGTCGCAGCTCGGCGTGTAAGTCCTCGAGCCGCGGCGTGGGCAGTCGCGTTGCCCGCAAGCGGAGGGTCCGTGTGGGCGGGGGTCCATACGAGGAAACTGTCGTTTTTGCGGCAGATGTTGCGTTCGTGAATTTGGAGAATGCGGGCCGCTTCGCGGGAGATCCGGCCGCTGGCGTAGTTGCGTATCGCTGCCTGCGAGTCGCCTATTATCCCCTCGGCGTCCGTGGTGGCTATCGCGAGGGCTATGGCAGCTTCTTCGGCTGCCTCCGTCTCTTCCGTGCCTATCGTCGCACTCGTGACTCAAGTTCCTACATGATCCGTGATCGCGACCGCGAAGCCGCGGTGGCAGTCGTAACGGGCCGCGTCCACGTAAACTGTGTCTTCGCTATTGCCGAATTTCTTTTCAAGGTCTTGGGCGCGCCTGTTGCGCCGACCGATGTGATGTGTCGGGTGCATGTTCTTAGGCAACGGCAGAACGACGATGCGCTCGCGAATACGTCTGGGTATCCCGACCTTTTCGCCGCGCTGCGTATGGTAGTTGATACCTAGTGTCTCGAGGATGTGTCGACCAGTTCTGGTCTTCGCCAGACGCTCGTACTGGGCGATGTTGTGCGCTTCGATTATCTCATCTAGAGTATTGTGCAACCCCAGCTCGAGAAATTTTTCCGTGCTGGTATTGGCCGGTAATCCGATTGCGCGTTTGTACGCCTTACGGATGAGACAATCTAGTTTGGTGCGTTCAGTCGCCTGCCACTTGAGGTAGGAGGCGACGTACGTTATATGGTTTATAACGAAAGCATGTACCAGGCGAATGGTATTGCTTTCCTTCATTCCGCTAGGCCGATTTGTTATTCGTTTCAGCAACTGGATTGTTTCATTGACCGCACCCTCTAGTCTGCGAACGGTTTCGCCGTTGTGGCCGTTGGCGGACAGGCGCAAGCCCAGTACCCTAATGTTGTTAACTTGTGGGATGACAGCGCCATCTGATGTGCGTACATTAATTTCTCTATATGCGCACTCGAATGCGAAATCGGCGTTCTTGGGTTTACGGCATCTGCGCGAGGGTCTATAGAGCAGGAGCTCCGATTTAGCGGCGGAACATTCGAGGCCAGTGTCGCGAAGGTAGTCCTGCACCACGTCGACGGCTTCCTGCAGCGTTTGCTCTACGTGGCCGTCATTTCCCTCGGCAACCCAGAGGGTGATATTATCGGCGTACAAGCTATGGTGGAGGCCTTCTATCTCAGCGAGTTTTTGTGGTATTCCGACAAGCACGAGGTTAAAGAGCATGGGCGAGATTACGGATCCCTGCGGCGTGCCCGTACAACCCATGTATATGTCCTGCGATTCTAGTCCGCCGATCGCTAATCGGGCCCGGCGGCCCGTAAGAAAATCCCGTACGTAGTGGTACGTTCTCTCGCCCAGTCCCAACGCTCGTATACTTTCAAGTATCGCAGCATGGCTAACGTTGTCGAACGCCTTTTTGAGGTCGAGCCCGAGTATCGCTTTGGTGGATCGTGTGGGATTGTCTACGATATCGTGCTTGAGTTGAAGCATAACGTCCTGCGTGGAAAGGTTACGACGGAACCCCAGCATCGTGTGTGGGAACATGTTTCGGTCCTCGAGGTAGTTGGTAAGGCGAGCGAGAACCACGTGTTCCATGACCTTACCAACGCAGGACGTCAGGGATATCGGTCGAAGGTTGTCAATCTGTACTCGTTTTCCCGGTTTTGGGATCATAATTATGCGCGCCGTCTTCCACGAGTTCGGTATAGCGCCCGCATTCCAGCACTCGTTCATGTAAGCAGTCAGTTGTTCTATCGACTCATCGTCCAAGTTACGTAGCGCTTTGTTGGTCATCCCGTCCGGGCCTGGCACCGACTTTGAGTTGAGCCTGTGCAGCACCGCCCTCACCTCTGCAACGCTGAAGTCCTCGTCTAGCTCCGCGTTACCCTCACCCTCCCAGGCGTATGCCGTATGCGCGAGGGGGCTACGTGACTGAAAGTAACGGCTTCGCACGTCATCTAGAAAGTCCGCGTGGGTGCCCTTGTAGTCGTGCAGCAACTTGTTAAACTTATGTGCGTGCGATGTTTTCGCCTCCTCCGGATCCAAGAGGTGCCGGAGGAGATGCCACGTCTTGGCCCGTCCCAGCTGGTTCTCCATCCCATTGCACTACAACGCTACGCTGCAGTACTATCGACAGAGCCGTTACACGTATCCTCCCCCTCATCCTTCACTTAACAGAGCAGATGCTGTCGCTTGGCGGCAACTACAGACCAATTCATTTCCTTGCCTTTATATGCTAAATCGCTTTCATCCGACTCTCTACCCCTCCTACTGCCCCTTCTGTGGATCCGTACCGACGGTGTACCTCTCCACGTGGGAATGCTCTGCCCCACAGGGCGTGCCTCCCATTCCCA
The DNA here is from genome assembly GCA_013436015.1 of Rhipicephalus annulatus. Lineage (NCBI taxonomy): Eukaryota > Metazoa > Arthropoda > Arachnida > Ixodida > Ixodidae > Rhipicephalus > Rhipicephalus annulatus. The sequence continues at coordinate 57,438 of WOVY01009347.1, forward strand.
ATCCCACCCCTTCCTCTTGGGAGTCTGCACTGCTCAGCTTACGCCGGCAGGAACAGCAGCAGCTGGTCCAGCGGGCTTGCAGGGTCGCGCAAGGCAATGGAGCTCTGGACTGAGGGCCCCACCCAAAGAAGGCTCAGTTTCCATTTGTTATTAATAAATGTTTATTCTCTCTCTCTCCCATTGCAGATCTCTTCCCATTGCGTTTTGCATACCTGTAACGCGTGCTCTTCCATGTCCCTGCTTAGCCGTGCTATGCGTCTGCGCAGCGTTCGATTGTGGCGTTGACGCTTCCACCTGTCTTGCAGGCTGCGCTTGGCTTCCCACATGTGTAGGAGTTTGCTGTCTACCACTTCGAGCTGTGCTTCTGGCGGAACCTCCCGCGTCGCCGTTTCTAAATCGCCCTTGAGCGTCGCAGTCCAGCTATCTATATCCTTAATAGCCGCACTGCCACGATTCTGCTCTTTCCGGACTTTGCGAAACGCGTCCCAATCCACCAGCCGGTGGTTCTTGCCCTTGGTACCTTCCCGATGAACGCCGTGGTGAGGTTTAGCGTCGACCTGGATCTTGATCACTGAGTGATCGCTACCCAGGTCCTCCTGTGTATTGTGCCATCGCGCGCTAGCAACGTTCTTGGTAAATGTGAGGTCGGGTGAGGTGTCTGCACATACGCTGTTGCCCCTGCGCGTAGGCGCGGAAGGGTCTGTGATGAGCTCGAGGCCCTCATTCTGCGCATCATCCCAAAGGCGCTTACCTTTTGGCGTTTCGTAGCTGTACCCCCACGCCGCGTGGGGCGCGTTGAAGTCGCCTGCGATGAGCAAGGGCCCGTCGGCAGCTGCCTCGCGCGCCTCTCGCAGTAACGTGCTAAAGCGGTGTCTGGCTTTGGGTCTGCTATACACGTTCAGCACAAACAGGCCGGGGCCGCGCCCTTTCTTCGGGATGAGCTCTATGAGTACATGCGGTATGCTAACGTTTTTAGGTTCGCGTTGCGCCACGGTGAGGTTGCGTCGCACCAGCGTTGCAGCGGCCGGTGGGGCTCCCACGGTCACAGCTTCGTCTATAGATTTGTACCCCGCCAGCTTGACCGGGTCATTGGTTTCCTGCAATAGTATTACGTCCGGTCGTAGCCGGCTACGTAAGAATTGTTGGAGAAGCGCCCGTTTCCTCCTGTACCCCCTGCAGTTCCACTGCCAGATAGTGAACGTGTTCCGTGTGTTATGCTGTTGTGGGCGTTGTGTTTGTGTGGTTTCGTGTCGAGCCATGGTGACTGTACGTGTTATGGTTTGCCGTCCGGCTGATCCTGCACCTCTTCGTCAGGTAACGGCCTAAAGTATGGTTTCCCAGTCGTTCGTACTGGGCGACCCACTGCGCCCGGAAGTCGCATTTCGATATTGTCTATGCGCGTTTGAAGCGTCGCGACCATTTTTGTGAGCTGAGATATTGCAATGCTCAACTGTTCGGTTTGTGCGGTTTGCTGAGCAATTGCGTTGTTAAGTTGCGTGGTTTGCTGCGCGTGTTGGGTCATCATCGCGTCTACCTTGTCGTCGAGTCTATCGACTCGTTCGCGGAGTTCCTTCTCGCGTTTCTGCGATTTGACGTCGAATTGTTCCGGGTCAAGTGCCTTACGTTTGGTGGGTGCGGGGTGCGCGTCTCGAGCCTCCATGACCTCCTCCCCACTCTCGGCTGTACTAGCAGCCGCGTCGGCTGCGACGGGTTTAATTGGAGGAGGAGGAGGAAAGGGAACTGTCGGGGCCTCCCCCTTCAACGTGGCAATTTCGTTTCTTAACCTTGCATTTTCCTGCTTTAGTTCTTGGATTATTGATTCGAATTGATCCAATCGTTTCTGCACTAGACTTTCTGACTCGCTGTTGCGTTTGTAAGCAGAGCTACCGCGTCTGTCTACATCTGGGTTTCTATCAATGGCAGTCTCGGTTCGCGTTAGCGGTGCGCTGGGCGCGCGTCCGGAGGCGACGTCCACCCACCTCAATTTATGGAGGTCAACCTCTCCTCCGCCTTTGGCTGCAGCTGTGTGGTTGGCTCGGGCCGTCGACGTGCTGCGAGGCTTCGCTGAACGGGGTCGGGAGACGCTGCGAGAGCGGGCTCGAGAACGAGTACGGAAGCGAGTGCGGCTCCACGCGCGGGTCTCCCTCGAAGCCGATCGACTGTTGCCGCGACGTCGTCTCGGTGCGTGGCGTCGTCCGTAGCCCTCCTCCCCGTCGTTGACGGTGCTGCTACTGCTGTAGGCGGCCTCAGCCTCCTCGCGCATTCTGCGTTCCCACTGTCGGCGCTTGACTAGGTAGGGTGTCTTGTACTTAGCTTTGCACTTGCGGTCACCGGTGAGGTGACCCTTTCCGCACAGTTGGCACACCGGCTCGCACCGATGATCGTCGGGCGGGTTGCCGCATCCGCACCCACGGCACTTCTTGTCGTTCGGGTTGGGGCACACGTCGGCCCTGTGTCCCAGACGACCACACTCGTAGCACATATCGATATGTTTCTTGTAAAGAGTGCACCTTATCACCATCCCGCCGTAGTTCACGTAACGAGGCACGTAGTAGCCGTCGAAAAGGATTATCACGTTGGTTGTGTTTCCCATGCGCTTGGCATGCAGGACGCTCGGGTTGCGGTGGTTAACCAGACTTCTCACGACGTCCGCCGGCTTTTCGTCTAGCGATATGCCCCTGATGAGGCCTTTGGACGTGTTCTCCGGAGCCGCTCTGTAGGCACTCTCTTCGAACTCGCGGTCGCCAATTCGCAGCTTGCAAATGCCTCCATATCGTCTAGCGCGATCTTCTGACGGCGTGCTTACCACAATAACGTTTTGTCGCTCATGGAGACAGACGCTGTCCTCCTCGGCTACCTCGCGTCCCACCCCTGCAGCGTTGCGTATGCAGCAGTGGACGCGGTCCTTCTGGTAGTGGGATACGTTGAAGCCATCTCGGGGTCGCACGATGATCTTGTAGTCATCCGTCGGCAGGTTGGGCATTCGGCTCGTCATGGCGATTTTGCGCACGTACTGCGTCGCTTTCTGTATAAACGCCGCCTTCTCTGTAGACGCTGGCGTTGCTTGCTGGTTCTTCGCCGGGTCGACGTCTCCACCCGCCTTCTTGGTGTTTCGTTTGACCTCGCACCATCCCTGCTCTTTTCCGAACTCCGTCGGCGATATCTCCTCCCCTTCGACTTGCACGAATTCCATTTCGGGCGCCGGCGCAGCGGATGGGGCACCCGCTTGCTCCGACGACTTGTCAGGCCTACCGTGCCTTGTCTACTGGCTTGACTGTCGTGCCAGCGTGGCGGTACGGGCAATCTTCGAAAAGTGACCGAAACACGGGCTCACCTGCACAAATGGTATCGGGAGAGACCGCAGGACTTTCGCAGTCACTTGGGAATACTCTGAACTGAATGGCTGGAAAGAAATCGCCGAAAACCATAGAAAATCTGCGGAGCCGATGTGACGCGCGTCCGCACACCCTATAAGCCAGAGAATATTTTTTAACCTTTGTCTTGGTGTCTTGATCTTCAAGTTTTCATCTCGCCCGAATGAGCTCGTTCGAGCGCCCAGATGTATGAGTCTGTGAATAAAGGCAATCACTTTCGCTCAAGGTCACTTGAAAACTTCCGGCAATGCGATCTCAATGCTTTCCAGGCTTAAAGTTAATTTAAAAAGTAAAACGGCAGATCATTACAATATTTACACCACAGGTACCAGCCTAGTCGCTGGGCGTCACATCTCTGCGCTGCGCCCATACCAGAAAGGGCAAGGAAGCCTTATAAATCGTACTGTAGGGCCTCTTTATGTGATATCCGTGTACACAGGTTGTTCACCTACGTAGATGGATTTTCTTCTTCGTGATTCAGCGTCCTAGAGCCATAGTCAAGAGAGGAAATTGGAACAAAGACCACCCTGCTTTACCCGACAGCTTGAAGGTGTAGTCAATATCGTACAAGGAGAAGCTTATAAAACACACTCGTCAAGTGTTGCTCACGCCAGCTCTATCATTGCTTGTCGTGATGTCACTGAATTAGAAAGATTCGAACTTCATTCTTGCATGACTGCCAACGTTCCAGTTTATTTGTTTTTCAACTCATCATGCAACGTCGACCTCTCATCCCAGTCGTCCAACAATCTTCACAATCGGTACTAAAAAAAGAGTTCCGCTACAAGGTCGAAGCAATGAATGCGATTGCAGGAAATTGATTTGACCTATAGCGAAGCCCAACAAAACTTTAGCGAATTCGACCTTTTGAGGGAGAAAAGCGTTTCCGGTGGTGTCTGCCGTCTCACGAAAAAGTTGTGGCAGAAGCCGTCAGCTGTTGTCTGTTTATGCTGCTCGCACGCCAGCGTTTGTCACCGTGCGCTCAAGATTAAAGTTCACGATTAGTTCTTAAGCAACTTATCACCCTGCTCTAGCTCACACCGGCCCCCTTTCATGCTCCTTCGCCTGGCGATGGACTGCGAGGCATTTTCTCTCGGCGTGAACAAAGTGGAATAAACGTAGTTTTATTCATTCTCTCTGCTTCAGAAGCAGTGGATGGCAGACCACGCACGTGGAGCGATTTTATCACACGCGTTCTTCGTACGCGAATGTCCGGCTCGATTAAATCATCTCCGGTCCAGTGGTGTTCGTTGACAGTGATCTCACGCCTTATTCGCGGGTAGAATAAACAAAACGTGAGGCGATATGTAATCAATATGGAACATGACCGCGACGCTGACGACTAAGGCCAGTCTAGAGTGTGCATATCAGTGATATCACATAAAATTTCTATTTTTGAGCATGGTAGCGCACTGATGACTGCACCGTTATAAAGGTAAGTACTTGCACCGCTCAAAGCATACCCATCCATCCAACCATCCTTTGACCCGGTCAACTTCTTTGGTAAATGGGGAAAACCTAAACAACAGGAAGTCTATCGGCACAAATAATGCCACATAATGACCTTTTTGAGTAGATGCGAGGGCGTTATTCCCGCTGGATGCATACCTTGTAGTTGTACATGAATTCGCACTGGTGGAACTCCATCATCGCGAAGTAGATGCGGTTGATCAGGGAGACGCTATTACGCTTCTCCAGAGGCAACTTGATGATGACGTGATAGCAATCACCGTATTTTCGGTCCATGTGCGGCCCGTCACCCATTGCCTCAATCTTGCCGGACTCCAGGAAGGCCACGCGGTCGCAGAGCATCTCGATCTGTGCCATACTGCGAGGGCGTGTAAGAGCAGAGAGCGTGGTCGTTAAGAAGCGCACATAGTGGTTAATTCAAGCCAGGACATTTTTGTACACGACAGGAATGTGGGGTATGGAGTTAGTTGGTTTTGCACAATCGAAATACTGCGTTGCAGTTACTTGAACATGACAAGCTCAAGGACACACGTTACGAAGTGGACACGACAAGCACTTGTCCACCTTGTAACGTGGGTCATTTCTAACTTCTTATGTCTCAGTATTTGTAACGCAGTATTTTAATAATTTTACACAGGCAAAAACGTACAACGTCACAACAGCCACGTGGCCTTTATGCATTTGCATATGACGACTCAAATACGAAACCCAACTTCTAGCTTTTCTCAGCTTAATGCATCAATTCTTTCCCGCCCTCTCCCTTCCGTGAAGTCTTTCCGCACGCTACGTGGCCCTGCGCTGCCTCCGAGATCACGGCACTTTGAGCATCCCGTAGTCTTGCAGTTCCTCCAAGATCGGGCGCAATAGGACGTGACTACCTGCGTCAAGGGAGACCGGAACGAGAAGAAAAAACACAGGACAACGATAGAATCCGCCTCCTAACCACTTACGCTTTAGGCTGGTATGTCGCACTAAGCTCGATACCAATTAACCAAACTTTACGGCTTAACAGTGTTATATGAGGCTACCTTCAATCTGGCCACATAACCACGGGAATGTGTCAGCGTGTGACGTCATCACAACGTCACACAATTTGGCGACCTGTGATGTCATGAATACGTTTGGGGTGACGTTATCACATTAGTATGATTCATTGCATTATTCGTGTTGATGACACCGACGCCCACGAACACTTTTCACGCTGCATTAGCCACCTAAAGCTGTTTTTTTTCAAAATTATGCAGGTGCGAGTGCATTGTAATTTTAGCTTTCAAAGTATCTCCATTCATGCTTCCGAAAAATATGCTCAGAAAGACCTGCATTCATTGAATGTGAGGCTTCGTGGATTTTCTGAATTTTCAACTTGAGTCTTGTCTCTACTCATGTGGTATGAATACAGTCTTTTGATCTGCTAAAACACCAGCACTCCCATGAACGGGTTGTTCGCAAAACAACCAAAAACAAAGATTACAGACAATTCCGACACTTCCTAATGCGACTCCTAAAGCCACCGTTTATGGGTGTTTTAATTTCTCAATAATGCAGGCTCGAGCAAGAAATCTGTCTCGTAAGCTCATTGCAAATGAAGCGAAGTGCTACGAGGCATCACTAATAAGGAAGTCGTGTCAAGCCAGCGGATGCATGGATGCGATTCACAGCAGCCGCTTCGATGCCAGCGTTCCTTCGTACATGGTGCTGGGGACTCCACAGGTTTCACCGGTCATGTTGGGTGACACTTGATTTGGTCGCTGCCATATTGGGTTCAACAGTGGCGATATTGCATCTTGACATGTTGCCAGATAGGTTAAAAAGGTGGATGCGGTTAACACCCAGTACGATAGAACATTCTCGTCGAGGCACACTAGACCTTCCAGACGACGCGCGCTTAAAGGGTCGCTGAAACGGTTTTTTCACTTTCCGTTTTTATTAGACCTCTACTGAAGCAAATCATTGGCACCAGAGTTCAATTGAAACAGCCATTATCAACGGAGCTACGACTACTAAAAAAGGACCCTCCTCCTCCGCTCCGCCTTTCACCCTCAACAGCTCTCAACTCTTCCTTCGAGCGCTCGGAACTAAGCTCCGCCTTCACAGTGCCTACGTCACGATGTGACGTCCGACCGCATACACATGAATCCCGCCGCCGATCCGTTACTGGCAGTCTGTGCTGCGCGTTCCATAGCCGATTAGATCAGCTGGAAAGGATGACGTCAGTGGGGCAGAGCGTATTGCTTGGTGTATGGGCGGTTGAAAACGCGTTTGGCCGAGTCACAGCGATCTGGAGTGATTCGCAGATTTAAAGCGTTGTAATAAATTACACAGTTTACGCAGAGAGCTCAAACGGTCTTTTAATTACCCTTGGGACTTGGTCTACCAGCCTAATGTGTTTGTAAATAATCGCCAAAACCATTTCAGAGTCTCTTTAAGTACTCTAGCTCCACATCATACATTTGCTGAGGCCATAGTGTTTAGAAGACATGTATGGACGCTATGGCTCGTGACCCCTATGGCCAGGTGTCCACGCACTACAGCGAGTGCACCTGCCTTATATGCAGTCTTCATTATAATACTGAATAAGGACACAAGGGGGATAGTCTGTAATCTGACTCTAATAGGAGGTGCCCTAGTATACCTCAAAACACCCTCGGTTACACCGAACACCACAGAAGTTGTCTACGTGATAGATGAAGGCTTGCGTGCTGGGTACTCATCTTGGTATTCTCGTCGGTAATATAACCTAACATTCTTAAATGGATTGAATGCTTTCTGACTAATCGCACTCAGTTTGTAACAACTAATGACTATAACTCACCTCTTGCTAAAGTAACATCCGGCATACCCCAAGGTTCCGTATTAGGCCCTTTACTTTTCCTTATATATATTAATGATCTCCCCGACAGCATTAACTCCGCTATAAAGTTATTTGCAGACGATTGTGTAATTTACCGCGAAATAAACAATGAATCTGATAACCAATTTCTACAGTCAAACCTTGACACTGTCTCAGCCTGGTGCAATAAATGGCTTATGACTCTCAACTCTAACAAATCTAAATGCATGTCAATAACCCGGCGATCTATTTCTCCCCCCTGTACCTACAGAATTAACGCCGTTCCTCTCCAGCATGTCTCTTCATATAAGTACCTCGGCGTTTACATTAACAACAATCTATCTTGGCACACGCATGTTACCTACATCTGTAATAACGCTAACCGAACGCTAGGATACTTACGCCGCAACTTTTCTCGCGCTCCGCTGTCCCTCAAAATTCTACTATACCGATCACTAATTCGCCCAAAGCTTGAGTACGCGTCCGCTATATGGGATCCCGTGCAGCAAAATTTAATCAACGCGTTAGAATCTGTTCAGAACCGCTCAGCTCGGTTCATTTGTTCTAATTATTCCCGTACTGCTAGCATATCAGAAATGAAATCTAACCTTGACCTGCCCAATTTAACTGTCCGGAGGAAACTGGCGCGACTGCATTTTTTTCATAAAATATTTTTTCACAATCCATCAATGAAGCGAGACCTCATTTCACAACCGTCATACCACTCATCGCGCATTGATCACCAGCATAAGGTTGCCATTCCGTTTTGCCGCACCAAATTCTTTTCAGCAGCCTTCTTACCGAAAACAGCCGTCGATTGGAACCACCTTCCCTCTTCCGTTGTAACAATAACAGACCCTTTGTTATTCAAGACTGCAATTTCTCAGCAATGTTTGTAACTATACGCAGTTTCCATTATCTATCTTTGTCTTGTATGTGCTTGAATTCTTACTTATACATTTTTAGTTGACTTATGTTGCCTTCCTGATTTGCGCATCTGACACTTGTTTCTTTATTTTGTCTTTTTTTTCTTGTGTGTTATAAAATGTTGTACCCAACCCCTCTGTAATGCCCTACGGGCCCTGAGGGTATTCTAATAAATAAATAAATAAATAAATAAATAAATAAATAAATAAATAAATAAATAAATAAATAAATAAGTACCGTAACTCTCTGAGAGCATCATTTGTGGGGTCTTACATTTCAAGACAGATTTTATTATGAGAGATGCTGTTTTGTGATGCTTCGTAAGTGACCACCTGGGCTTCCTTAAAGTGTCCCTAAATGTAAGTACGCCGGTGCCCCGCCGCGGTGGTCTAGTGGCTAAGGTACTCGGCTGCTGACCCACAGGTCGCGGGATTGAGTTCCGGCTGTGGCAACTGCATTGCCGATGGAGGCAAAAATGTTGTAGGCCCGTACGCTCGGGTATGGGTGCACGTTAAAAAACCCCAGGTGGTCGAAATTTCCGGAGCACTCCACTACGGCATCTCTTATAATCATATGGTGGTTTCGGGACGTTTAACCACACATATCAATTAGGTACACAGGTCTCCATCATTTCGCCTCCACCAGAATGCGGCTGCCGCAGCCGAGATTCGGGTCAGAATACCCTTAGTAGTCGAGCACGACTAGACTGCAACGATAGGTGCTTCCTAAATAGAAAAATCAGTTGTTAGCAGAGAACGTTCCGTCGTATTTCTTTGCCCTCTTTTCAGCCTATAGGGGAGACCCGCTCAAGTTTGCCCGGCGACGCCAGCGCTTGCCTTTCCCCTGCCAGAAAAAGCGCACAACAGTAGAGTCTTCCGACCCTTCCGCTCCCTTTGGCTTCCACGCATTTGCGAAGCACGCGCTGCACGTGAAACGGCCCTCGTTCCGCGATGTCACCCCACCAGAAAAGGGGGGGGGGGGACATTGCTGCGTCGTCAACTGTCACAATAACCATGAAAACACGAAGAGGTCGACTCCACCAGTGAAATTCTACCGATTCCCAAACGGATGGTGCGAAACAAGCAGACGACAGAAATGGATTAAAGCAGTGCCCCGAAAATGTATGTAAACAATTTCATTCATAAAAATTAGCACGCACACAATGCATTCAAAATTACGGGTGTTAATTCCTGCGTCACCGTTCCTCTAATCTATCGAGTTACTGGGAGATGCACGTCCCCATCTTATATGTATATATTTTCAACGCCCGTCTTTGGAGCACTGTTAAAAAATAGCGAAGAAATATTTTATGCTGCTACTATTATTCGATATTGTTGGGCACGTAGTAGTTGAAGCTTTGTGCACATGTGGTATTGGTAATGTGTTGTGATATATTTTTAAATCTACGCAGCGCCGACGGAAGTATGTGGTTGCCAAAAGCTTGGACAACTATGAAAAAAACAAAAAATGCATTAGCCGTTGTTGCACGTTCGTTGGCAGATGCAGTGAACTAGTTGTTACTGAGTGTACAGAGGTTGCCCGAACAACACGGTGCATTTTTGATACGGGACCAAGATAAAATGCCTTTATAGCAATGCGCTCTTCCCCTGCAGATTGGACACACACACAAAAGTTTCTCTGAAAGCTGGGCGCTCATCATGATGACACGCACGCTGTTCGTGAACTCAAGGTACCCACGATGAGAACGGTCATAATACAAGGAAAGACACGCAAGATAGATGTCAATTTTTGTTGTGGGTCAGAAAGAAGCCCCAAATAGACCATTTATTTTTGAAGTGCTGTGTATATACCGCACGATAACTTGGGTGGGTGCTAGTAAATTAAGGTATCCCAACTAATAGCAGTCACAGCGCAAGAACCGCTTAACCTAAAGCTGAGAAGCGGCCTTACCCATGCCTCCAGTAACAGACATAGTGCATAGTACACAGAGTAAACCAAATAAAACAGGTATGTAATTATGAACGTACAGAAAGTTTTATTCACCTCTAACGTCGCAAACAGCGTCGTCTTTCACTTGCGAAACGCACTTCGCTCTGACGAGGACAGCATCGTCTGCTACAATTCACCATTTGCGGAAAAGCGAGCGCCACCTGCCGTCTAAACAGGGAAGCAGCGCTCGCGCTTTTGGTTGGAAAGGCATTCGTGAACTAACATGTGCTAGGCAGCGTTCGGCGGCTCGTGTGCGCTTGTTTTATTGATTTAGTGTTGTTTCTTTGCCGGAAACGTGCGCTGCTTACGGAAACAACAAGATAGAAGAAGAAAACATCCCGCTTGCGTTTGTGGAAACGGGATGGAGCGAGGATTTTTTGCGTTGCAGCCTGAGCAACGACGACGTGTGGCGGTACCTACACTCCGCTACTTCGACCGTTCGCCAGGCTCATCGCGGCTGGTCCTTCAAGGAAGAAGGATACGTCAAACACTTGAAGTTGAACCTCCAAACATCTGATGACAAACTAGGTCTGGTGAAAGCGGCGTGCGCACCGTCCATGAAGTCGGGCGTGTATGTAACAACGGCATGGTTCGTCGTGGCTACCGGTCGCATCGTTGGAGCGCACTGCGACTGTGTTGCTGGGTGAGATATTTTGATTTTACTAGCGTCTGTAGTGCAAACCACCGATTGCCAAAAATGTGTGTAAACAAATGTTGCGCCTATGCGCTTGCGAGTGTAATGGGAGCATGCAGTTCCCTTATCGGAACATTACGTTCTCTTCATAGGACAGGAGTTTACCCCAGTGCTTATACCTGCTGCAGCTCCCGCTTTTGTGATTATAAACGACCCACGCTACTATATCAATCATGGTTTGCGCTTATACATCGAAGCGCAGCCTCGCGCACTAATGGCAGCTTTTTTTGCGAACCGTTACAATGTACGAATATACGCGAGACTGTGTGCTGCCGTGGTACACATTGTTGCATTCACAAGATCACGTCTATCGAGTACTTTACCTCATTGCGGTGCTACCTAAAAAGCTCGATGTTGCAAGACGCGGGCTTAGCGTCTGCAAATACATGTTCGAGGTTGTCCGTTGATTTTGTGAACAACAGTTTTTTTTTTTTCTTTCAGACTTAGTGAAACCTGCCAACATGTAGCAGGCCTGCTGTTTAGTGCTGCCGCCAGAGCTGAACATGCACCGTCCTTTCTGAGTAAAATAATTCGTGCAGCCGTAGGCCACACAGTGCGCTGGCATTTCTGTACGCTGCTAAAGCGAGGCGACTTAGTTCAGTGACGGCACAGAGATGCACGAGTGACGGCCGGCCCGGCTCGTGTTTTCCAACCAAAACCAAAGCGCCCATAGAGGGCGCCAGCTGCGCCGTTACCGCGCATGCGCAGAAGCTTTTCCGCAAATGGTCAAAACTTCACATCGGCTACATGGCTGAGCAGACGCTGCCCTTTTAGCAAATTGCTCCTACGAAAAAAATCCTCAATTGCGGCGATCCTCTTAAACGCGGACAGAAGCGTATACATCGCAACCGCACGCGACGCGAAGCTCTCAAACACACGTGCAGCGCGCGAGCAAAGAAACGCGTTTTCAAGGAAGGTTGAATGGGACAGCGGAGGGGCGAAGACTCGAGTAACCAGTTTTCTCCTCGCATTGACTGACAGCGCCACGCTCCGCAGCGCCTCCCTCGGCGTGGGTTTCCCCTATTAACTCAGTAACTGTACCAAATCAACTTGCTCGAGGGTATTTTCTTGCCAGGTCGTATAGTACCACCTCGTGGCACGCTCATTTCCAGTTCATCATTGCGCAACCGTGTACGCGCTAAACCTTTACATTTCCCCGTGTTTCTTTTCTCGATTACTGCTGGAAAGACACGCCTACCCTCAACATAGTAATGGCTACCCGTTATCGGCGCTCTAAAATTGATAGCACCTTTAACTCTCACGAAATACTGACTTTCGCATTACGAGCTGATAGCTTTGTCCAATCTCAAATGAAGCGTTCACCTCTCCCTGTCTTTACATCGGATATCGGCCCAACTTTCGCAAAAAGACGATATGGTCCGCTGACGTCGAAGCGTTACGCCACGTGGCTTTTGGTACCATTTGTGTTCTCGTTGACGGTGGACACGTTTTACTCATGAGACATATTTTTTCAGCCATAAAGAGGTACCGAAACCAACATTTTGGCCTAGCGTCTTTTTTTTTTTTTGCTGCAATGTGTTCCTCGGTGCCTGTTAGTCATAACACGGCACATCGTTTTCTGCAGCACGCGAGAGATAAATAGTGGCTAGTTATTACCGACCAGTTTCGGTTTCGAAAACGGCGAGCCATCGGATGCTAAAGACGTTTTTTTCGAAGAGGAAATGGGACAGCAACGTCATCAAACACAAATTTTCAACTTTTGCCCCGCGGCGACGGACTCGCGAGCAGCTGCCGAGTAATAATTCATTGATTGATATGTGGGGTTTAACGTCCCAAAACCACCATATGATTATGAGAGACGCCGTAGTGGAGGGCTCCGGAAATTTCGACCACCTGGGGTTCTTTAATGTGCACCCAAATCTGAGCACACGGGCCTACAACATTTCCGCCTCTATCGGAAATGCAGCCGCCGCAGCCGGGATTCGAACCCGCGACCTGCGGGTCAGTAGCCGAGTACCTTAGCCACTAGACCACCGCGGCGGGGCAGCTCCCGAGTAATAGTCTGCTGGACATGGCGGAAGGAAAGTTTTAGATGCGGAAGCATCTTATACTCGCGCCTTGTAGTGCGCCGTCCGCACCGCTTCTCGAACATTCGACAGCTGACGCGCGCGCATGCGCCGTCGCGCCGTCGCCCACCATCTGTGCCACGCGCGCTTCTCTTTCGAGAACATTCGACAGCTGACAGCGCATGCGCCGTCGCCATCTGTGCCGCGCGCGCGCTTCTCCTTCGAGAACATTCAACAGCTGACAGTGCGTGCGCCGTCACGCTGTATATATACTCAAGGTCGGCGCTCGCTCGCTCAGTTGCCGCTCGTCGGTTGGTTTGTACGGCACGTCGACGTCCAAGGTCGCGGTGAAATGAATTCCAACGAATCCACAAACACAATGATCGACGTCCCTTCGACCAGCGCCGTCCTTTCGCATACGTGTGTACGTGTTCACTCATTTAACACCCCCTCTTACAACCACGTTAACCAATTTAGCCATCGACCCAAGTAAGTCGCACTTTAACACCCCGTTAACCAATTATATGCTCCGCATCCTCCTCAGTGTTCCCCCGAGGGAAGCTGCGGGCAATTTTTTTGCTCTGCGAGCTGCAGAGCGGAAGGTCTGCCGGAAGTCAAGTGCTTTTGCAGGGGGGTTGTGGGAAAAGGAGAGCACGCCGGCGTACAAGACGTTTATAGAGCCTGTTCAGTTTGAAAATTCGGTGGTGTTGCGCGGCGCCGCCGCAAGAAGTGGCAGGAAGTGGCGCTGCTGTCGCAACATGCTTCAGCCAGTCCAGCAACGTGCGCCGAATCGAGTGTGTCTGGCTGCGGTTTCGCTGCATCCGCGTGTTGTAATCGGCAGACTGAATACATTTTGCGTGCTATTGTGTTCTATCGTGGATGTTTGTTCATTGGGCAATGCTGAGTTGTGTGCTTGTGTGCACGAGCGACTATAGTACTAACAAATGCCCACGACACTTCTGGGCTCCTCGTGATCTGGCACTTCATGCTGCGTGGGATCGCGCTATTCCCCGTCTTTACAAAAGGCTGTCGCATCAGAGGTTCTATAAAAGAACCCCAGGTGGTCAAAATTTCCGGAGCCCTCCACTACGGCGTCTCTCATAATCAAGAAGTGGTTTTGGGACGTTAAACCCCACAAATCAATCAGAGGTTCTATAAACGTTGGGCGTTTCCCAGGAGCCCTCCCTCTCACTGGCGTCCGTTGCGCGTGCGCGAGCCCCCAACGGGCACCACTTCCCTACTTCCGGCTTCACAGAATGTGACGTAACGGCCTCTCCTCAGTTTATTCTTTCCTCCATGTCTGCTGGAGCAAACGCCCCCAAAAAGAAAAATGGTGGCTATGACATCGTCATAAATTGCTGCAGCGAGGCCATGTGAGGGAAGTAGGAGGTCCCCAAGCGTCCCCTTTGAGGGTGTCAATAGCGTGACAGAGTCCATCACTCGCGCAAACTTCAAAATTTCCCATGTGCTCAGATTTGGGTGCACGTTAAAGAACCACAGGTGGTCGAAATTTCCGGAGCCCTTCGCTATGGCGTCTCTCATAATCATATGGTGGTTTTGGGACGTTAAACCCCACCTGTCAATCAATCAAGATTGTATAAGTGGGGCTTGCTAATATTTTAAATTAACTTCAAAACTAATTTAAAATACATTCCAAGCTATATTCCCTGTTGACACTTTGCAGATGAAATCCGCAGGCTATCTCGGCTGCGAAATTTGGTGTCAGTGCCCCTTTAATGAGTATGATCGTTGCTGCGCCAAAACATTGCGTTATGCGCCAATTTTTCAGAACAAACGCAAGACTTGCCGGTGCGACGTCGACACCAACGATATGGCCTGGCTGTCCTTGAGGAGTTGCAGCATGTGGATTATCTCATTGCGGTACAGCGGTTCCACGTCGGAGTACGGCTCGTCCACCAGCAACACGGGAGGGACGCCGACGGCCGCACATGCGATCAGCAGCATCTTCAGCTCTCCGTGGCTGCACGTAGTTTAGAGATGCAAGAAATCGGCACTTCATTGAGGCCTAGTGTCAAGCTTCTTGACAGCGTGCCACTGACTCAACGTGGCCTCTGTCACACTCGCGAATCATAATCAGCAATCAGACCACACTAAGCAGCCGTGTCAGCGTTAGCCTGTTATCTGTCCACAACAGGACGAAAGCCTTTTTTTTTCTTTTCAGTTTGTTGTTGTAGTTTCGTTGTTGTATTCATTACATTCTGTTGCGTTACAAGCTTCCACTCAAGCGTCACCGGCGTGAAGTCGCCGGTGGGAATGACAGCAGATTAGTTCTAACCGTATGCAATCAGAAGCAGTAAAGAGATCAGAAACGTGTGCCATGGACAAATGAAATGATAGATTTAGTTTACTAGTACGCGGCACAAGAAATACAACACTTCAAAAAAACCAACAAGCATACATATAAATGCACAATAACGAGGAGTACAAGCAAGTAGGAATATTAACATTAAGGTGAAATTTACAAAGGGACTAACAGTTGAATATTTAAACAGCAGCTAAATCCCGAAAGTTCATGTTAACAGGTGATGGCACACGTGAGGCGACCGGCAGCGTTTGGTCCGCGACGATCGGATGCGAGAAGTCCCGAAGAGTTCTTGCACGATTGCCATGCCGGCGGTGTCGCAACGCTTACGTTTCCGGGAGCTAGAGCTTGATAGGGGACCAACGCAGGTCGAGCGAACCTGAGTTGAAGTTCCGACGACTACGAGGCCGACGTTGATTGCGCGTCTCAACTAGACGAACGGCTGAGTTCAGGTGGCCAGCCGATACAAAGCCACACTAAAAACTCCTAGAAGAGACAGTCAATGATCTTCTTCTATTTCATGTTGTAAAAGAAACCAGACTACCTAGCAGGGCAATATTCTGCGCTTAAATCACCTTCGTGTCTCCTCATCCTCTTCTTGGAGTAAAAGAGTTCATTGACATAGATTCAAATATTCGTGTGACATAGTTGAACACGCCGCCTTTAATTATATTCCAATCACGCCCTTTTGCATAAGTGAGGAATGCTCTCAACTGGGTAAGGGTGACAGGTTTCTGAAGTTATCGCCTACATTTCGCCGGTGTGTTCTACCATGGGAAGGGGCTTGTGCCTCGGTTCTCAACTAGTGCATCCGGGGGCCCGTACTCTATTTCGGGAAACTTGGCGGCTGCCCCTCATCGCTACTGACACAAAAGGGTTAATCCTCAGCGCTGAACGTATAAGATGAACACCCCCGCCAGGCCTTGGCGGCTTAAAAAGAAACTCTTGCGATGTCCAAGTGGTCTCACGGTCAGAGGAAGAAGCGCGGCGCCTGGCAATTCGGCGTGACGTCGGGTCGCAAACATTGGCCATCCGTAACATGTTGTATAGGTAGTATTTCTTTTCAACTGCGACGTGTATTTTATATTAGGCCTATCACTGTACCCATTATGTATAATCATGCATAAACGACTGGTTCTTTCACGCTTTTCCTAACAGAGGTTTTATCGCTTAAACACTATCAGTAATATTACAACAGGGCATAAATGTTATGTCGACGGGGTGTGATTCTTTTGCGATTCTGCTTGAGCATGACAAAAATGTCTGTTAGCAAGTACTAAATCGTGCAGCAGTACGTTCTTCTGCATGAATTTCCTAGTCTCTGCTATATTAGGATCTTCCTGTCGAAGTGCATTCAGTTCAAATCTACAGTGGTACATTTTACTTATGGGCTTTATAGAAGACCGGAGCATCGTCAAGCCGTTGCCCCAATATTATTTAATGAGAAGTAAGAGTGGTTGATTGATCGTTTGATTGATTGATTTATTGATTGATCGATCGATCAATTGATTGAAGAATGCTGTCCCATGCCAGGTCATCGTGTTTCATTCCTGTGAACTTATTATAATACCCCCCCCCTTTTTTTTTCTCTGTCACCCTCGGCTGCATCTGCCATCCTTCTATATACAGCTCATCATTCACTGAATGTCGGTGCAGATTCCGCAAACAAGCAATTATCAACCAACAGTTATGCCAACAACTATTACTGGTAAGGGCATCTTGCTACTCCAGTGTTTCTCTCAGAAGTACACCCACCCGAGCATTTACTTCCGGTTTTTTGGATGTTCCGAAAAAGTCTTCTCTAGAAATACAAATACCCACATCGTACTCGTTGAAGTTGAAAGTTATATTGCATACAGAAGGTGTGGGAGCATAACTTCGCTTAGTATATCTGCTAATTAACTGTCGAGACAAGTATTGGAAGCTAACCGAGTTGAATGAAAGATTGCGACCACGCCTGATCGCTTTGGCATCTGGAGGAGCATATCTCAGCCGCGCGCTTCCTTTCGCCTGGCCTCTGATGTCTGCTTCTACAGCACGCAGAGCACGAAGCTGACCCAAGGAGCCGCCCAGGTCACGTGACAGCCGACGTGCGAATGCCACTATCAGGCATTTAGGTCAATGATCAGGATGATCTCCGATTTACTTTACCGTTATTACCTGCACTCGTTGACCATCTGGTCATCGCAGAGCCTTCCTGTGAGCGCCAGGGCGCTCGCCACAGCCTGGCGACTCTGGGCGACGCCTCGCAGTCTGGCCACGATGTCCAACATCTCGCCCACGGTGAGCGCCGGCATGCTCTCCATGGAGACGCCATCCGGCGCGTAGCCGATGCCCCGCTGCCAGCCTCGAATGTCGGCGACCAGCGTCAGCGAGGACGTGTACGCGTCCCCGTTGGTGGGCACCCTAATGCCGATCAGGGTCTCCAGTAACGCGGTCTTGCCGCTACCGTTTATGCCGACCACGCTTAGGCATTCGCCTTTCCTCAGGAGGAAGCTCACACCATCCACCAGTTTCACCTAATGGTGGGAGAGGAGGAGGAGGAGGAGGCAAGTAAGAAAGACTTAGGAGGCCTTCTCCCTAGATGGATAGTTTATTCTATTAGTAATGTTTATGCCACTGTTTTTCTTTTCTTGTATCTGAGTTAATGTTGGTTTTATCAATCCACCTGTTTTCCTGTTTCGCCACTGTTACTGCGAATGAAATGTTTAGAAAGAGTGCTTAACAGTTCAGAGTAGTTAGTATGTTTAGATAAAGTGTTGGACAATTTTGAGTACTTCGTACTCAACTTTGGAAGAGCACTGAGCCGTCCTGATAACTGAAACAGGTCACTGAGCTACGCAATATGATGACGCACAGAACTAGTGGACTACACTTAGTACTCTCATTGTTGCTGCACAATTTTGAACAGGAGAATACCCTGCCGCCCTGACTTTCAGATCTGCTCCTGTATTCCTACCCTGTACGATGTTCAGGTTTTCTGTACCAACCGAAATAAAGCTAAGCGGGAAAATGTGGGCGAGTGAGGCATAGCGTGTGTGTACCAAAACTACCTCTTTTCTTTGTTTCTTCCTTTGTACCTCCTGCAGAATGAAAATTGCTCTGATAGGTTGTGCAGGGATGTGATGGCACACCTAGCTAATCGGCATTGTGCCAAAGGATTGTCAACGCCGGAACGTGATCCACTTTAAATGCCTATGTTGATTCCAGCTAAAACTGTGTAACCTGAAGCCATGGACCATACTGAAGCTTTTGATTTCTTTATAACTTTTTTTCTTGTTTGCTGAGACCACTCCCATCTTTAACATACTTAACCCTGAAGGTCTTCATAAAGAAATTTAGATAAAAATAAATACAGAAGCGTACCATGCTCCTAATCTCTAAGTTTCGCGAAGGAAAAGCTTCACAACCGTTTCACGTCTACACTCGACGCTGTCTGATCGTATTATTAGCGGGTCCTTACCGGAGTCACAAATCCGACAATCTTCTCCAGGCTACGAACAGCGATGGCGACATTGTCGAAGGCTCGAGTGTGGCACATCTTGTTGACGAGGTTCACCTCATGCTCGACGTCAGCGTCCATGGAAACGGCAACGAGTCGAGGCCCACTCTCCAACTCCTTTGGTTGCTCACTGCCCTGAAGGCGCCGAGCCAGACACCTGTGTGCAGAGGTCGGCAAGCGTTGTGTAGCTTACGGAGGTTCACTTGTGAATTATACTTTGTCCTTAAGAATCACCAGGACTCAGACTCGTTGAATTTTTTAGGGTGACTCCCTCACACTCACGAAAACGTTCTTCACTCGGACTCAAACTCGCCAAAATATTACTCACCTAGACTCACCAGAATGACTCATGGCTTGATCTGAGCCCGAGTGAGTCGACTTGTGAGTTTGTTCACCGAACTATGTCTGTGTGTGTATAACGGTTAGCGGGGTTACGTCGTAGAGGTGTCAACTGCACGTCTGAGTAATGAAGTAGGCTATACTTATTTCTCATATAGGACAAGACGTAGGACAATGGGTTCACTGGACATGCGCTGACTTTCAGCTTACTCTTTATTTAGAGAAAAACACGAAAAAAAGACATCTAAGCACATCATCGTGCAACTTTCCACGTACTCGATTGCATATGAAACTCTTTAGCTCGTGTCTATTCACTGGATTTGTGCACGATCCGTCACGAGAACTCTTTGTCTTACGTCTGTGCGTGTACGCCGCACATCTTGGCACATCCTTACCAATGGTGCGCACCATGTAGCTAAGTTTTCTCACTCTGTTATTTTATCCAGAAAACTAAGCGCCATATATATTGTAAAACTGCACGAATAGTACTTCTTTGTGATAGTCTGATTATGCCAAATACCTATGTGGGTGACTGGGAAATCAGCGCAGTTTTCTTCAACATTTGCCGAAATGCCTTCACAGCAGTTTTCTACTCTGTGAGGGTCCATTCGCCCAATGTAAATTCATTCGCCTCTTGTGGCACACACGTGTATCGCGGATAGACCGCATTTAGGGTTAACAACCATGCAGTGGTACG
The DNA here is from genome assembly GCA_013436015.1 of Rhipicephalus annulatus. Taxonomy (NCBI): domain Eukaryota; kingdom Metazoa; phylum Arthropoda; class Arachnida; order Ixodida; family Ixodidae; genus Rhipicephalus; species Rhipicephalus annulatus. The sequence goes on from WOVY01009347.1 coordinate 77,571, forward strand.
TGGTTCAGTGCTCGCGCGAGTTAACCATCATGATAATGGTTAGCGCAGTATAGCGGAGTAGCGCCGGCAGCGCCGCGGTGGCAAGGTCTGTTCGGCGCACCGGAAAAAGAAGCGGGTCTCTTTGGCATTGGCGGCTGTCGTCTGGTCGTCTACTGACGGGGTTCCACCAGATATGGCGACTGTGGGTCGTATCACATGGGTCCCTCGTAGTAAGTCCCTTGCGTTCCCTTGTGTTTGTTGTGTTATTTTCAGTGTCTTGGAATATTGGAAATGTTGCTTGAGCACGTGACGAGTGACGTTTCAATTCGGCAGGCGATATCGTCGTTCGTAAAAGTACTTGAATAAATGTACACGATGCTATGTTTGCCCGACCAAGTCTGCTGTGTTGGTTCGTTCCAACAGTCTGCTCGTTGCGAGACCTAACGACTTCTATTTAGCCCAGTGATCCACGCCCAATGCACTCCTTGGTATCATGCTGTCCATTTAGTTTTTTTTTCTCGCCGCTGGGCCACTTTCGTATCCAACTCTTTTCTTAAGAGTGAAGCTTCTCTTAGCCAAACCTTGTCATGCGTCATGCGTAACCAACAGAAGAAGAGACGAGAAAGAAAAGAATGCAGTATCGCCCGAACAGTAAATAGACGGCACTGTCTCATAGAAGCACATACAAACTGCAGTTGAGTGAGGATATTCTCGAATTCTTGATGGCACTGTACCGCTACTCTCTGATTGGCTGCCGCACGGACTTTGCCTAGGTACGCGGAGGACGAGTGCCTCTCTCAATCTCCTGGATAGTCGCCGTACATGGCGGCTCGTTGGTGGGGCATGGATGAAGCAGAGCGGTAAGAGCTTGCGCTCGGCTTCCTTGGCTCACGTCTCGTCGGTCTTACCCATGCGCCGTCTGCATTCTAGAATGCGATCGGGCGCATGGACGCATGCGCGAACGGACGGACACACGGATGGATGAACGGACGGACACTTCGCCCCACTCATAATTATTCACTTCGTGGATATGCTGTGATTTTGTTTACAGACTGATGTTCTGTTCCCAACTTCCGACTACTCCTTGATGCCTTTGCTTGTCTATGACATTTTCCATCCACATGGAGGTGTATGTCACGGGCTCGTTAGAATTTTGCGCAACAGCATAATCGCCAATGCGAGATTGTACTGTCGAGCTATTTATTGCTTGCGCAAATTGTTAGTTCAAGCAACGTTGTTTTCTGTGCGACTTTTTGTTTGGGGGTTGGGGCTATAGCACAGAAAAGTCAACTGTACATTCAGTGAGAAACAACAAAAATATCCATGAGCTGCGATAAAAACGGGGAGATGAGGCGGGGCTGTTCTATAGGTTCATCTCAGCATCATGCTAATATCAAAAGCAATACGCTGTCGCTAAATAAGGAATGTAAGACAACTGAGTTGGCGAGTGGAGGGAGTAGTCGGGTCTTCAGTGGAAGAGCACGAATGCACCAAGTGAATGTCTCCTCCATCCCCGTTATATACAGCTTTTGCTGGAATCGTATGTACCCCGACCTCTTTCCGAGTTTCACGAAACTGGGTGGCACATTAAAGCACTTACATTTGTTACCAATACCAACATTTGTTAAACACCAAACCAAGGTCGCCATGATTGATTGATTGATTTGTGGGGTTTAACGTCCCAAAACCACCATTTGATTATGAGAGACGCCGTAGTGGAGGGCTCCGGAAATTTTGGCCACCTGGGGTTCTTTAACGTGCACCCAAATCTGAGTATACGGGCCTACAACATTTCCGCCTCCATCAAAAATGCAGCCGCCGCAGCCTGGAATCGAACCCGCGACCTGCGGGTCAGCAGCCGAGTACCTTAGCCACTAGACCACCACGGCGGGGCAAGGTCGCCAAGCTCTGTCTGCCACGGCCTCGGCTAGGGGCATGACCGCAGTTTCGCATGCATAACATACGGGAAACGCAATTGTATGTGTGCAAACAGAGGCCGCATAACATGGGCACAATGCAGGTGGAGTCATTGAAACGTGGGAGAGCTTCGAAACAGTACTCGGATCCCACCGTGAGCCTAGCAATGAGGCGCTCACCATTTGAGGCTGAAAAGAAGACGCGAGTCGACCAGTGCGAGCACAGCGATGTACAGCATTCCCTGAGCCGTCATGCTGACAAACTCGTAGAAACCGGTTTCGGGGAACGGTTGCAGAGGCTGGACGAGTGAAGCCGTCGTGTTTTGCCAGAGCGCTGCGTGATTGGAACGAGTGAGTTAAGGAATCGTTGGGGGGCTAGTTTGTACACGGTTTGATAAATTACTGAATATGTGTGGTGCAAAGAAACGAAGACGAGAGAAGACACGTGGAGGACACGCTGCGGCGCTGACTTTCAACTGACTTATTGAAAATCAAGACAGAAAGAGAAGTATAATAGAAGTAGCTCACAGCAAATCTGCTATCAAGTGTTTATAGGTAGGCCAAGTTGGTATCCAAGTGACAAGGAGATGCAGTTTTTGTATGCTCAGCCACGATGCCTATTCTGTCTTTAAAAATCTGTGCGAATGTACGAAATTAGGCCTCACGCATTTCAATAAATCATTTGGAAGTCAGCACGTTGCTATGTCGTTAATGTGTATTCTCTAGTTTTCTTTTTCTTGCGATGCACATATTCAGTATATATCAAGGGTCCGAGAAGCCCATCAGTGAAGAAACGCGGTCAACGTCGTAAAGCTCTGTGAAGCCTTAATTTGACGCCATAATGAAAGCAAAAGAGGAAGCCTAAGGCCTGACAAGGCTCCTGCTGAATTAGTATATACTGATTTACTACTTAGGGAGCAATGATAATTACGAAGCAGCACACAAAAGAAACATTCACGCGCATTCGCCCTTTATTGCGCTTCGTACACATTTGTGTACGCTACTTATTTTTTATTATTCTTACTGGGTCGAATTCTGATAAAGAAAGAGAAAGATATGTTGCACTTCCGATTAATCGAGGTTCTTTCGTAACAAACGTGCATTTACTTCACCTCATTCTGCTCTGCATTGCTGCGTATGATCGCTCCGCTGAAGACAAACAAACGGGCGATGTAAGGTTTTGTTATACTATTTGTGAGAGAGTCATATTTTCGGTCTAGTTCATTAGGCAAATGCAATCAAGGAGGATTAACATTTTTTAAAATCCTGCTTGGTGCCGAATACAAGCACCGCCATCCAGCGGACATTTTAAGGACTAAACTAGAGGTGGCTACCTACTACTAATACATACAATGAGGATGCACGACCCGCGACTTAAGGAGCTTCACCCCTAAAAAGTGTAACGACTTGGAGTAATTGGTAATCTACTATTACCTTTTAATCTTATCCTTTTAATCTCTTCTCTACCCCCGTCCCTCGTGAGCTACTGTTGAGGTGTCCTCTTACAAACAGACAGTTACGGGGCTCACTTTTCTCTTCTTTTCACTAGAAATCACTCCCCACCCCCCTTTACTATGGGCGAGCAGTAAGCCGTACCAAATCTTATGACGTCAGCCGTTTGTGTGTGTAGAAAGAGTGTTTAATCATTTTGTGTACTTCGTACTCGTTTATAAGAGAGCAGAAAACCGTCCCGGAACACCGAAGGGGCAGTGATCCCGAGCGTTTAGAAAAAAATGTAATTAACGATTTATAGTACAAGGTACACTACTATGGAGGGGCAGAAAGCCGTCCCTACTGATCGTGTGTGTTTAGAAAAAAAAAAGGCGGTTAACAATTTAGAGTACTCGGCACTCTACTATGGGAAATTAAAGCCATCCCGTTGGTCGATGAGGCCGCACAGACAAAGAGCTGGAAATGTGTGTTTAGAAAAATTGTTTAATAATTTAGAGCTCGGGGTACTCTACGATGGGAGAGCATAAAGCCGTCCCCCCAACAGAGGTGTAGACTGCTACACGTAGCACGCCGACACTACCAATGAAGCCACCATACCGGCGCAACGCAAACCTCTCTTATCCTGAAAAACCATCGTGCCTGTTCCGCGCAAACCATAATCTTTTTCCAGCATTTCTAGTTGTCATAAACAGGGAACGTGAAAATAGTTCTTAAAAAACAAGAACCTTTTCAAGTTTCTTCGTATCCTTTAAGCGTGCATATCTCTATTAAAGATACTACACTGAAAGTTAGCGTAAAAAATATTGATGCAACGTAGAAAAGTAGATGAGACCCCACCCAGATAATATAAATGCAGCAGCGAATCGCCTTCGTGACTAAAGTAAAGGCCAAACCTCATAAGCGCGAAAATGCACGCGACAGCGACGAGCGACGTGACGTAGATTGTCTTCGCGCGATCAGTCGCTAGCGCAGGCAAATTTCATTCACGCGACGGCTTCGGCGAGCGAACTTCACTGTTGCTGGCATGAGACCGTCTACTCACACCAAGAAAACCGTGTAGTGAGTGGTATGCAATTTAAAAATAAGATATATTGTTGTGTAATGAAACGGAAAGTGTTTATGAACTCCTTGCAGCACTTTTTTATATGCACATGCGTAAACATTGCGTTATTTTTTGTTGCGCATACGTGACTCGAGCAGGGTCACGTGCACTTATGTAGTTTTTGACTTTTTCCAGTTTTTCGCTGTTGGCTGCTTGAGCTCAGCACTTCCGGGCGATGAGCGATGGTTTCCAAATCTGCAGAACCGAGCGATCGCGCAAAACGAGCACGCGACACGTCGCGCAAACGCCCTGTTTCGTCGCTCATAGCATCGCTCGTCGCTGTCGCGTGCATTTTCGTGCTTATGAGGTTTGCTCTTAACAGTCCCGCTCATATCATCGCCGATATTCGCCGACGATGGTGTGGCTTTTGACGTCAGCCTACAGTGCGCTCCTATTGGTGTAGTATTGTGTGCATCCGCCCTTAAGGTGTAAATGGCACTGTCTTTTAAAGTTCTACGCAGCTATAGATGTTTGGTTGGTCGTTCGAAATAAAATGTTCGCAAAGGAAACTGAACTGAGGTTTTCTCAAGATTCGGTTCTGATTTATCTCGCGTGGGAAATTGCATACAGCACCGACAGCGTTCTTGTGGCTAAAACCCATAACTCTATCTAAATTAAAGAGTCTCCGTAAAGTGACCAGTTCAAACACACCTTTAGGAAGGGTTCTTCTGAAACAGTTTTGAAGATTCCGCATGTAAAAAAGAAATTATGCAGAGATTCACTCTTATTACAGGGAAAGCAAACAATACTAGCATCTGGAGACGTGCAAGTAGTGACACTCTTCCCCGGTGGCAACGGTGGCCTGCATTAACCTAAAGAGAAACCGGCATAAAAAAAGTGACACCTCATGGAAAAAGTTGGTTGCTAGAAAGGACCCTCGGTTTAATACAGCAAAGACTCACTCAAACAACCTGTAAACATTATTGTTATTATTATTATTATTATTATTATTATTATTATTATTATTATTATTATTATTATTATTATTATTATTATTATTACGAAAAGTTTTGTGAGGAGCAGCTAAAATATGAACGTTCAAGTACATATGTAAAAACTAAAAAATAGAGAAAAAATTATTCGTGGTTGACTGCAGATACTAAGAGCGCTATTTCTCATTGAGACTGGCCATGGAAACCTAGCCGACGGGCACCGAAAAATCAGGATTTAAAAATTGAATGCAAAATTGCAATGAATAGGGGTGTCACTCTTTTAAGGTCATCGAAAAAGCGGTATTTTTTGGAACGATTCAACCAAGCATACAAAAATCCCGCAAAGACATGGGCTTTGATAGATAATCTATGAGGCAAAAAGAACACGCCCACTGATCTACCTAAATCGTTTTCTGAGAAACCGGAGATAGTGGTTAATGAGTTCAACCACTTCTTCACGCGTTTTTCCAAGAATGCGCATGCACATAAACGCACGTGCACACTTAAACAGTCTGTTCCTGCATCTGCTTATTTGCCCACGCTCTCGAAGGAAGATCTCAGGAGAGTAATTTTCAGTTTTCGTTCAAATAAGCAACCAGGAATTGATGAGGTAGCTGTGGCCACGCTTCGACGGAACTTTGAAGCATTTTCTTCGGAACTTTGAACGACGGAACTTTGAAGCATTCTCTTTATGTCAAATGGACTTTTAATCAGTGCATCGATTCCGGAGAAATTAAAAACGGCAATAGTTAAGCCATTGTTTAAAGCAGGGAAAAAGGTATAGAAAATGACAGACCAATTTCTATCTTGCCTTTACTCTCCCAGATACTAGAAAATTTTTGCTTCAATGCATGACGTCCTTCTTACAGAATTTCTCGCTACTAACACCCCGGTAAGTTGGTTTCGTTGCTAATCGCAGTACTATAACATTATTAGAAAAGTTTAGTGATGAAATATATTCGGCTTTAGACAAGAACCTGTTCTGTTGTGTTCAATTTTTAGACTTGGCAAAAGCGTTTGAAACAGTGAATCATAACATTTTGTTAGAAAAGCTATTTCGTTTGGGCTTTAGGGGGCCTTTTTATGATGTGCTCTATAATTACTTACAAGACAGGTCAAAGGTCGTTAAGGTATGTAGAGAGGTAATTAGCAATAGAAAATATATTACTGCTGGTGTGCCACAAGGATCGGTGTTGTCACCATTGCTATTTAATTTATTTATGAATGACTTCCCCTTGGGAATTTGTAAAGCCAATGCGTACTAGTATGCAGATGATACGGTGCTATTAACACGTCACATACGTTATGAAGGGGCGATTGATGCTCTTCAGAGTGAAATTCATAATGCTGTGATATGGTTTGAAGAAAACTCCGTAATTGTAACCGAAAAGAAAACAAAACTTATCTGCTTTCGAAGCCCTCTAAAAACACAAAAAATGAACATGCCAATTTTTCTTCACAAAGAACATTGCAATACTTGCAAATGTTCTGCAGTGGAAAATGTCAAAATGTCAAAACATTCAGATACCTAGGCGTAATTTTTCAGAGTGGTATGTCTTGGCAACATCACATGGCACTTATTTGTTCCAAACTGAGAAGTGTGGCATGTCTGCTTTTCAATAGAAAAAGCTTGGTGCCTCTACCAATGAAAAAAAAAATAGTTCATTCGTTAGCATATAGAGCAGTGAGATATGGGACAACAGTTTTTGCATTTTGCTCAGAACGCTGGAAGACACGCATTGATAGTTTAGTTCGAAATATTTTAAAAAGTGTAGCTTGCGGTAGTAAGATAGATGCCAGTACTATTTTTGAGATTTGGGCTTTTGTGTATTCCAGGATTTTTTAATTAAGACAGTTTTTCTAAGATACAATTGGTGTGATGCTGTATGTGCCATATGTAACGCGTCGTCCCCTGAGAGAAAAAAAGCGTTTTACAGTACCCTGGTTCTCTACCAGATATAGAGAAGCATGTAGAAGTGTATATATTCCAAAAAATTTCAATGCACTACCTGACGGATTTTTTAAGCGAGTTCAAAAAGGCAATTAAACAAATTACTCACAGAGCTGTAAATACACATGGTCTATTTGTATGCTCTGTGTTCCTCCTTTGTTCCTCTTTTTTTATTTACTGTCTGTGAAAAAGTAATGGTGTCAATTGTTGGTGTGTTCGTTGGTAAGCAAGCGACAATAGTTTTGTTACCTTGTATCCACATCGCTGTAACCGGCTCTGCCGGGCCTAGTCACACAAGTCCTGAGGACTTAGACAGGCCCGTTTTTTTGTATTTCTTATGGATGTGAACAAGAAAGTATTATTATTACTACTATTATTATTATTATTATTATTATTATTATTATTATTATTATTATTATTATTATGATGATGATATGTGGGGTTTAACGTCCCAAAACCACTATATCATTATGAGAAACGCCGTATTGGAGGGCTCCGGAAATTTAGACCACCTGGGGTTCTTTAACGTGCACCCAAATCTGAGCACACGGGCCTACAACATTTCCGCCTCCATCGAAAATGCAGCCGCCGCAGCCGGGATTCGAACCCGCGCCCTGCGTGTCAGCAGCCGAGTACCTTAGCCACTAGACCACCGCGGCGGGGCATTATTATTATTATTATTATTATTATTATTATTATTATTATTATTATTATTATATCCCAGTGTGCCCATACGTCACTCTTCTACGTGACCTAGAAAACCACATACTTTGTTGTGGGAAACAGCCCCGCCGCGGTGGTCTAGTGGCTAAGGTACTCGCCTGCTGACCCGCAGGTCGCGGGTTCGATTCCCGGCTGCGGCGGCTGCATTTCCGATGGAGGCGGAAATGTTGTAGGCCCGTGTACTCAGATTTGGGTGCACGTTAGAGAACCCCAGGTGGTCGAAATTTCCGGAGCCCTCCACTACGGCGTCTCTCATAATCAAATGGTGGTTTTGGGACGTTAAACCCCACAAATCAATCAATGTTGCGCGAAACTGAAAATTTACCACAATGCTTTAGTGGGTCTCTGCTGTATATATAATGAACGGATATTCATTTTTTTTGGGGGGGGGGTGAAAAAGGGACACTTTCTTCGTCCGATACGATATATTTCATTTATACCAATTCTTATGGGGCAGGCACAGCGTGCTGCTGCCGCCGAGTGTTCACACCTAGTACCGGGGACGGTGACAGAGCAGTCCTGTGTAAGTAAGAGTTCATATGTGGAAGGCGGAGATTAACTGGCATCTCAGCCTTGTAATTAAGAATTCTGCTTTCTTTGAGAAACACCATCTATTCTTCCAAGCGTTATTAAGCTGTGGGAAATCAGGAAAAAAAAAAGCAGTAAGCTTTGTCGATGTTATACACGCGGCAAGGCTTTCGAGTAGCGCCGCTTTGCCCGTTTGCAGTCAAGACTTTTTTAGGCGCGAAACTCCTCAAGGCGTGGGCTGTCCGTCCCCTGTATGTAGCCACCTCTCGTTTAGTTCTTGCAGTGTTGACTAGATGGCGGTACCGTCCCCTGTATATAGCCACCTCTCGTTTAGTTCTTGCAGTGTTCACTGGATGGCGGTACTTGTAGCTGATGATTAAAAATGCAAGATGTTATAAAATAGGAATGAAGTCACATATGGTGCGTGTCATTTGCGGAAGGCAATCGATCGATTTATTGCGGCGGCGTACGCTAGCGGGAGCGTTGTAATAAAATCGAGTGGGCAAAATGTACGGAGGATTCATGGTTTACCAGGTTTACTTCCGGAGCTTCGCCCACTCATCATCATTCACTGCGGAAATACGGCGGTACTTTTTTATAGTTGTTAACGGAACGCGTGAGTTACCTTCGCAGCAGCCGGATATCCTGTCGTTCGATGAGTACTGCGCGTCACTGCACGCCTCGGCGAGTAGTTCGCCACCAGCGACACAGATGGCGTTCAGCCTGGACAGCAGGATGACTTTGACGACGCCCCGCACCAGAGTGTACGTCGGAAACCAACGGCACACGTAGCCCCAGATGAACAGCACACCGGTGGCAGCCGCCAACGGGTCCTCTTGAACGAGCGCGTCCAATATCTCCACGCCTAGTGAACCGACTATGCCTGCGCGGTGAACATCGATTGCGTTAACAAGGATACAACTGGGGATAGTCTATTATGGCTTCCACCTTGTTACTTGCGGCCAGGTACTAGCTAGGTACACAAGACTTAATGAGACGCACAACTCGATGCAAACTAAGTAAGCCGTTAGTTGCGTTATGCAAATATCCTAGGTAGTGAAAGAACTGTCCCTATGGGAACTAGTAGTGTGGTTGTATTGCACAAAATAAGTCACCAAGCTACTATTCCTCAGCCATTGTAAAGCGTTTAGCGTAGTTTTGTCGTTGTTATGCATCTGATGACATCAGATTTATGTTGCTCTAATCATTCTGAGCCCAATATCACAATTAAAATATGCCTTCCCTACGTTGAGAAATTGTAGGATTGGAACTGTCCTGCCTGGCCCTTCCCGGATGGGGGATTTTTGAATTCCAGGGAGTTTTAAAGAATGGAATTACGGCAAGTTGCGATTCCCCGGATTTGAATTGGAATAGAATAGAGGTGCCCATTCTGCAACACTGTCGTGTACTGAAGTGATAATGCCAGAAATGAAATCACTGTTGCCGTAGCAACCAACGTTGGCCATGAAGCACAGCTCGTATTGTTTTTGTTAGGTTACAATCGACCACGGCAATGATCATTCTCATAGGCCCGACTACGCCCACTGAAATACAAAGGTCTCTTCCGCGTTTCTTCGAATTATCCAGTTTTGTACCTGCTATGGCTACGTTAGCCGCGCAGACTTTTCGGATCGCATCTGCTTTTTTAACTGTCTACTTCTACCTAGCACGTTGGCCAATTCTCTTGGAATTCAGTGCATTCCCCTAATTACCGGCGCTTACTATGCGTACTCGCTGCCTGCCCTAACCCATGCCCGTCCATTCTTGAGTGTGAGAGAGTAAGTAAGTGAATATCCCGCCGGTTTCTGGGTAGGGTTTCCTATATAAGGCCGGCCGAGAGATTATACATATCAGCAGCTTCCGTGGACAGCTATAGATCGCCAAGAGTTGGCGGTCTAGTCCTGAGCTGGACAGCGAGACTCGCCAATACCCTCGAAGGTTAGCGTTGGAGGCCGCGTTCCTTTTTGCCAATTAGTACTGAACATTCCCAGAGAATGTGCGCTATAGTGTGGCCCAATTTGTGCAAATCGTGGATTGAACGGGCTGCGTTCGGATCAGTTTCGAGGGGGGTGGCGAGTATTCCCCTTCGCAGAATTTTATAGTGTCCGGCACTTCCATTTGTTTACAAGGGAGCCCTTGCGGGTTGATCAACAGCTGACGGAACTAGGAACGTGAGACCTCGAGCCACATTGTGTACCCCCTCGTTAACAATGACCTTCGTGTGGTGTGTGGGTGCGCGAAACCCTAAGATGTATGGACTTTGTTCATCAGAGCGGGCTTTGCTTTTAGTAAGGATTTGCAATGCCACTGGAATTATCTATACCATCTGCAAAATTTCGTCCTGCCATTTGTGAGAATCAATGATAATGTACAGGGCATAGGGGTGAGCTACGGCCAGCACGATATATAGGTTCCTCCTCCGCTGTTTACACCTGCCTCGTGTTCATCGAAGCACTTGGTATGCCTTTGTGCGCACGGTATACGACCACAGCAGCGAAGTGGTGACAGTTTCTATAGCGAACTGCGTCGACTAAGACCATCTCCTCATTGCGCCCAAAACTTCTAGCATAACTCTCGCTCTACCGATTCTAGTGCCCTTGTTGTGTTCAAGATGCATGTTATCTGGCTATAATGGTATCATCAATTAAGTTAAGATATCACTTGGCATGTCGTGTTTGATACCATGTGTTGCGTGATTAAGAAATTTTTAGACTGTCCAGAAGTTAGCCTAGCCTGCTTCTGTTTCGGCTGAGACTACTTAAACAGACGTTTGTTCCGTGATCCACTCTGATATCTAATTATGGAACAACGTAGAACCTACATTTGTTCTTTCTGCAGCTCGCCGCGCAGTGTAAGTTTAAACCATTTCGATGGCATCCAGGTTTGTGCCCTATACACTCGCTCGTCAGGGTAGCCAGTGCAACTGCCGGCCCGAGAGTTCGTGGCATCGGATCTCGGCCGCGGCATTCCCATTTCAATGCAGGGGAAATTATAGAGGCCCATGTGCTTACATTTAGGTGCACGTTAAAGAGCCTTGTATGGTCGAAACTTCCGAAGCCCCACCTTACGGCACCCGACATAACCATGCCGGCGTTTTGGAACGTATGATATACTTTCCAGACCCGTCTTTACGTAAGTTTCTGCTGCGGCTGCTAGTACTCATGCTACAACGTACTCACCAGCGAGGAACAGGCCAAGAACCATGCAGGAGAAGGCCAAACATGGCTCGCTGAAAAGCTTGGAGAACAGGTAGGCCAGTGGCAGGCTCGCGAATGAGTTTGCAACGAACAGAGCCAGGATGGCCACTGCATTCATTGATAAAAAAGGCAATATAGTAAACTATGCGAGTAATTTGTACTCACGGAGGGCGAGTGGTCTAGAGTAAAAAGTTGGGCATGTTGGTAAGACATAGTTGATCGACGTAGCGCGTTTAGAAACATGGGACAAGGGAAGGGACAGAAGGGAGCGCTTACTTCCAACAAAATCTTTACTTCGAGGAGCGTACATATATATGCTCACGAAATTCGAAGACAACAGATAAACAAATGAAAAACCCTCTATTGCCATGCGCTAAAAACTTACGATCTCAAAAACGACAATTCTTTTTCACAAAGACCGAGAGAAGGAGTGCTGACGCAGTTCAGCCCTAATCTACTAATCTTTTCTGCCTCAATAATCTCCCTTGTCACTTTATTTCTGTTTTTCCTATGATTACCGTACCATGAAAAAGTGGTTTGCAGCCACACGTGCTGCAATGTAGTGCCAAAAAACCATCTCGACCATTTCTTACGTTGCAAGCGTGTTCGCGGAGCCGGTCATTAATGCGAACAAGCTTGCAACGTAAGAAATGGTCGAGATGGTTTTTTGGCACTACATTGCAGCACGTGTGGCTGCAAACCACTTTTTCGTGGTACGGTAATCATAGGAAAAAACTTAAATAAAGTGACAAGGGAGATTATTGAGGCAGAAAAGATTAGTAGATTAGGGCTGAACTGCGTCAGCACTCCTTCTCTCGGTCTTTGTGAAAAAGAATTGTCGTTTTTGAGATCGTAAGTTTTTAGCGCATGGCAATAGAGGGTTTTTCATTTGTTTATCTGTTGTCTTCGAATTTCGTGAGCATATATATGTACGCTCCTCGAAATAAAGATTTTGTTGGAAGTAAGCGCTCCCTTCTGTCCCTTCCCTTGTCCTATGTTTCTAAACGCGCTACGTCGATCAACGACTGGTCTAGTTGGTGATTCATTGTTTAGCTATACTGTGCGGAAGAAAACAAATGCAATTAAAAAAAACGTCTGGCCTGCGCGGAAGGCGCAGCACAGTCAGAGCGAAAGCTAGAAGAGCGGCCTTTAAGAGCCTTTTCAAAGCACCCATTGCGTAACTATTGCAAGCACACTTGCTTTGATACCCACTAGGACATTAATAATAAAATTTTTTAGGTAGTAGGCAGGCATTTGTATATGCTGTTTTTCGTCATTATTCTTAGAAGCGTGGTATCCACTAAACACTTGCAAGGAATTTTGTGCCAATTGTTCATGCAGTGGCTGATGACGATGAGTAATAATGGCTGAAGTGAGTACGTGCCGTGGTTAATAGGGGAACAAGAACAAGCTTTTGTGATGAGTTGGAGCATTGGACGGCCCACTCGTTACGCTATTCGCACAGTGCGATGACTGATTGTTATTTCGCTGTTTTAAAACGCTTTAAAAGTCGTATTAACGCGATTGCTTTCCCGACATCAAGCCTGCCTAAGGCAAGTTTGCCAACAACTCAGAAGCACCGGCGAAGCTCAATGGTAGAATACTGGGTTGGCACCCAGCGGACCTGGGTTCAAGCCGCGCTGTGTCGTTTGTGCTAGATTTTTTTTCTAATTTTGCACGATGTGGTTACGGACACCAGCGGCGGCAGAAGACAACTACGCGTGACCCGAGTTGTCATCTCATAACAGCTTTCGCTATAAAAAACAAAGACAAGTGCAGTCCGCGTCTCTTTCTCGTCGTCCATGTTTTCTTACTCCCGGTATAGCTATAGATTATTTGTATTAAGTCGGATACGGCGGTGGTGTTGAACTGTACTGCTAAAATTCTATAATGTCCTTCACCAACATCTAAGTAAAGTGAAGAATGCTTGCCATGATATTGAAATACGGAGAAATCTTTCGTAAACATCAACGGACAACTGACCACACGACAACGCTAGATAAATTGTGCCATAGTCGCATGCAACTTTAATAGTCCGCAGCATTTCTTTCTCAAAAACGGATGCCCACCAGTCTCCCCCAACGGACGCGCACTCCAGAGTGACATCATGAGCCGGACGCCCGGTGACCTTGCAGTCGAAGCACGCCGTCAAATGCACGAGAGCGACTACTTATTTAATCCCGGAAAAGCTCGGCTAGCGTGCTTCGGATGCCTGGGCGCAGCCTCTCAGGGACTTCTTAAGTTATATCCGGCTATAAATACTTCTCACAAGGCCCAACTCATCATCATCATCATCGGCCTCACTGCGCCCACTACCGGGCAAAGGTTCCTGCCATGTTTCGCCAATCGACCCCGGGTGGTTCTGTGTTTGCTGTAGCCGCGTCATCCCCGCAAGCTTCTTAATCAAATACAATCGCTTATATTTCTGCTTACTCCCCACATGCGTGCCTCATCTTAAAATTCAGCGCCTCATCTTACTGATTATGTGGTCATCTTGGCGACACGCTGTACCAATGCATGCTTATTTCTCCTTGATTTGGACTAAGATGTCCTGTTGGGACCAAGGCCTACAGCCACCTAGGACTCGTCAGGGACGGCGTGAAAACGCCAAGCAACAATTCTTCACTAGTCAGAAGCTCGGCCGTGACTGTTCTTCAGCGGCCGCTCAGCGCGAGCTACGATCGGGCCACATAGTCCTTTTTGGCTTCTACATGTTGGCCCCATTTCAGATATCGCTCCGCATATTATTTAACACCCGTTTGTTTTCTGAATCATTCTGGTCCCTTCTAGTTTTTTAATCCTATCGCACCTATCCTCCTCCTTTCAACGGCTCGCCATGTCATCGTCAATATAAGAAGAGCCCTATCATTCATAAGCCTCCAGGTATCTGTTCCACGGGCAAGAATCGCCGGAATGCACGCACTTAAGGTGCAGGTATGATGGCCGAACTGTCGATATTGAAATTTCGATCTCGATTCTGTTTCTAACGTCACAGAACTTCGACAACCTTATTGCCACTAAACTCATGATGTGGTCGTGGAACATACAGTGATAAGGCGTGGCGATCTCGCTGTGCGTGATGAACACGATAAAGACGAGAGCGACGCTGTGCCAGATGGCCATGAACATGTCGAAGATGAAGTGCCCCATCCAGTACATGATGCCCGACATGCCGGTCATGAGCTGCATGGTCTGGAAGCCGCTGACCGATTCGACCATCGGGACGAACACGTGACTTGCCGCATGGAAGCTCATCGCCAGTGACAGAAAAAAGGCGTACAGCACGCGCGTCAGGAAATTGCGCGTCGGGAACAACTCCGTCTCGAGTCCCAGAGTCTTACGGCCTGCGAGGCGGGTGCACGTGCAATTAGTCAGTGAAGCGTTCAGTGTCGCTGAATGCTTCAGGCTGTTCATTACGTAACGTTCAAACCATACTATTGCGGAGGGTCGATGGTTGCCTCTAGATCAGAGGTCTCAAACATATGGCCCATGGACATTTTGCTAGAGGCCTTCCCGTCCGCACATGACTGTATTCACCCCATACTTATTTTTATAATGACCTATACAGACATGACTGCTCTCAAACATTTTATTTCTTGTGGACAATTTATGGGATCATCATGTTATGAAACACAACAGTGAGACAGACATTATATTTCAGAATGGGCTTCACGATTTTGGTCTTCCTCAAGGTAAGTATCAATATGTTTCTCGAATCCTAGCACCAAGTCCTCTATACGGGAATGACCCGTATATATGCCATATAAGGAAAGCTTTCTTTTAAAAAGGTAACGTCATCTGACACCTTGATCACCTTTCGGCACACAGTGTGCACTTACCATCCTTGGGCGCGAGCATTCCGTATTGTCCTTCGAACTCCGCCTTCGCTCTCAGGTCGTCACTCATGGGAGGCCAGTTGACTAGCGTGATACTAGAGTTTTCGCTGCCCGTTAGGTTTCTCAGCAACGCAGTGTGAAGCAGGTTCACTCCAATCACGGCGCTGGGCGGGCACTGGCCGTTGAACCAAACGAACAACCTGCACGACAGCGGTTGCCTTATTAAGCACTGTTGTTAGTACGTCTAGTTATTGCATAACAGATTGCGCCCCCTGATCGATGCGGGAATCTGCGAAAGGCTTCACCAAACGCGAATAGTGTCCGTTGGAGTCACCACGAATATCACAATAAGCCACGTGATCACGTCGTCGTGAGGCCATATGCACCTCAAATGATAACGACATTACACGATTTAGTCATCTTATCAAACAAGGAACGATTCCGAAGGAAGGGCAACTCCACTCGAGGTGAAGAAACCTTACAAAATATCTGACCTCGGAGGCAATGCCAAACCTAGTTAGATGCAAAGAGTTTTCGGAGGGATGTGGTGCCTCAAGACATCCGGTGAGAAGAAAAGAAAAAAGATGCGTTTTTGTTCGGGTCATCCTAGGCAAATACATAGGTGACCGTGTCATTTTTTTGCCACCACAATCATTCTAAAAAGTACGAACTTAATATTTTACCAAGTATCCACTTATAGCCATATGCGTACTTCATTCTACACACATTTGATGGTATGTATAGTTGGTGACTCCGCAAACTTTACATGGTTACTGATGACACTGCCAGACCCCCGACGTACACACTGAAGCGTTGATGCATGTAAAAGCCTTGCCGTTGTTTTCGTGCATGCAGAACTATTGTGTTCTTATTTAGGCACTCTGCTATTACTTGACACTAAGCATATAAGTCAGAATTTTCGTTACATCTGTAGACGTACGAAACACAGTGTCTGTTCTTCAATCGATCCACCTGTGATTGGAAGGCCATATGTACTGATTGACATGTAAACAAAAATAAATAGCGAGGAAAGTGACCTCCTTCGGCATTTCTTAAAACAAGTGTGTTTCTCAGGGAGTGAAGGGGAGGGTATTCACGTATTCCATCAATCAAACAAAGAAATCGTTACTCAATCAAAATACATCGCCATCACATCCCGCGCCTCTTAAGAGCAGCGAAAAAGCTGGCTGTATGTCAGCGACCCGACTCACTCGCTATTCTCGAAGACGCTGATTCCGAACTTGTACTCGTAGAGGTAAGAGTACAAGTCCTTCTCGGCCCAGAAAAGCAGCTCTCGTTCGACGAACTTGCTCGTCGGTGCAAAAGCTCGTACCGAGTGCTCAGACAGCAGCGGCAGTAGCACATTGTCTCCGAAGTTTTTGCTGCGCAAACAAGTCATTTTTCTCTCCAGTCAGTCACCCGGAGAGCCTGTGTAGGTGTCATCCAGAAACAAGCAAAAAACATATGACGCCGTGTGTGTGCCACGTAATATTGACGTGGAAGTAGTATGGACCGACGGTATGGAGGTCACACCTCAACACGCAGTACTCTCAAGTAACAAGACATACATTCCCCTTTCAGCTTTAGGTTGCCATTCTTGTCCACTATGCTGACTTTTGAAGCCCCCGTGGCCTGTGGCAAGAAACACCACGCATATCGCTGACACAACGCTGCTGAGTCTTACAAAGCGGTCTTGTTTACCAAATGTATACGACAGAATTGTACACGGTAGGAAAATAAGTAACCGATCGCAATTACAATTGTTTCCTTTATGATGTAGTTGATTAGAGTGGTTAATTGGAACCCTAGAAAAATAACTAAGGAATTACAAAACTACAGTAGATTACTTCTGCGTTACTTCTGTGACTTGCAGTGTAGGCAGAAGGCGGGAGGCCTGCGTGAAGGCTGTGAGACCTAGTGTGGCCTCTGTGCAGTGTTACACGTTAGCCTTTAAACCGAGTTGTTTCTTTATGTTGTAGTTGCTTATAGCAGATGGTCTAAATTCCCTGAGCACTCTACTACGACGTCCCTCGTGATAAAATTATGGTTTTTGTCGTAAAGCCCAAGATGAAGTTATCAGTTGAACCCCTTGCAGAGGGAGCAATGCCTTACTTTTTTTTTGGTGATGGAGCTTATGTTTATTCTTAAGTTGAACGAGCTATAGAACTGCTTCATAATATCTTAATTTTAGCGCTCAAAAAGAAACACATGAAAGACGACAGAACATGTACGGTCTTTTTGAGGGTTTTGTTTCAGCGCTAAAATCAAGATATCATCAAGTATTCACCTAATCGTCCAGCAACAGTTTTTGATGACGTATATGTTAACTGAGTACTTGTAGCAACGTGTATTCAGAATAAATGCAACATTTAGAGCGTTATGCACTGTACTAGAGTCCCGTGTAGAGAAATGAATACTCGACGACGGCTACCATAAACACTATAGCATTTCTTAATATTCTGAAAGAAGAAAACCTGGTTTTGGTGTCTATGGGAGCTGCAATGCATGGATCTTCAGCCACCATGGGAATAATGAGAAGTATATGGATTTGTCTCAGCTTCGTTCTTTTGGCGCCGTCTGGATCCGTTCCGCCTGCAGCCTCCTTGTCTCTTGACAAAGTTTGGCAAGGATTCAGGAGTTTACTTCCCCACCATAATATATTTAGGCGCACCGGTTCAAAACGGGTTACGAAGTTTACAAATAACAGTCAGTTATTGTATTCACAATAAACACCTAAACACAACAATAAACAAAGCAGAAAGTGCGTTCGAAGCCGCAAGCACAAAGATTAGGCATATTTAAGTAGTGCCCGCCATTCCCATGGGAGCTGAACGATCGCAGCGCCCAATTTACCTCTAGTAAGTATTGTAGGAAACTGGTGCTTAGAAAAATTGGGTAACAATTTGAAGTACTGTTTAGAAAAATTTATTGTCACAAACTTCAATAACATTCAACAGAACATTTTCTTCTTAGATTTACACTAACGATTATGACAAAACAGACGTCACTTACATGAACATGGATATGAGATGACGTTGAAAGAACATGTACATTTGATGGTTCGCACAAACACAGCCTCAAAAATATTTCAAGGTAAACAAGAGACACAAATTAAACGTGAATATGTAAATTTTGCATATTTACATCTTGGCATGCCATTTCTGCCGGCGCATCGACACATCAGCCCACCAATACCAGGCCGGCCGAAAGACAAGTTTCACTCGTACGTCACTGACCGACACAAAAGGGCAAGACCAGTGCCGAAGGAATTTCTCTTCACTGAGGAAGAAGAGATCCTCCGACAAAACAGACAGCAGCTCCGAGTACAATCGCTCTAGGATCGGGTAGAGCGCGCGGCGGCGGCGGCCCGCTGCAACCGCCTCGCAGTGGTTGCGCCGGAGGCAGAAAGAGCCAGCAACAATGAGATGACAAGCGAAACGGCCTCGCGAACAACGCCCAGAAGAAACAAAGCTATGGATATATTTACTCTGAGGCAGTGAAATTCAGCATGTACAGCTCTTCAAAAAACGCGAGCAATGACACAATGCCTCAGAAAATGCTGATTTGTTTCCCGAAGGAAGCAGTTCGGGCATATTGCTGACTGAACAACTCTCCTCCTTTCGAGGCGGTCGAGAGTGGGAAGCACATCCCATCCTAGGTTCCAGAAAAACTTCCAGAGGTGTCCAGGTAGAAAAGAAGCCGTTAACGTGCTTCAAGACACCTGTTTAGAGCGAGCACGGCGGGCTGGGGGGGACCAACGGAAGCAACAAAGCAGCAGTTGTCTCAACTGTGTGGTTGTTCAACACATTTGTCTCTCATTTCCCATTAGCAGCCATTGGCATGTACATTGAGCACTATCTGACAGGAAAAGGTTGCTACGTTATACTCGCTGGGCGTAACCTCCTTGGTTTTAGAAAGGTTTAGCGAGCGTTGGGCCGCAGTGCCATAAATACAGTGAACTAGTATATACCATGAACTCGAGGTGGTTAAAGTTGGGAAGTAGACACGAAGCGCAAGCTGTAAGAAAGTGTGCGTGTGCTACCTCTCTTTAAGTCCTTGGAATGTCCGCTGGATGGCGGTGCTTTTATATGGGGAATATATGATGAAAATCTGCGAGATGGTGGTACTTGGAGTGTTGAATAGATGGACGAACGGACACACAGACAGATGCATGGATGGATGCATGAACGGACGCAGGGGTGGATGCATGGACAGACGCACGCACGGACGGGCGGATGGACGCATGAACGGTCACACAGACGAACGCATGGACGGACGGCAGCAAGAACGAATGGACGGACGAATGCTTCGCCCCACTCTCCATCATTCACTCCGTGAATATGCTGCCATTTTTTTTAATGATTTAGAGTAAGGGAGAGCATAAAGCCATCCCTCAACTCGACTTATATCGACATTGCTGTGTGTTTAGAAGTGGTTAACGAATCAGAGTACTTGGTACTCTACTACGGGAGTTGGACAAGAAAAATAATTTTTTATATCCGTAACGTCGGCTACTTGAGGGTACAACAGTGTTTAACACATGTACATACTTTGGTGTCACTGGTTTCGTGTGGAGGAACTTGAACATCAATGAAAGTTTCGTCAGAAATTCTGATGTCGTACTTAGCCAGAAGCAATATCTTAAACAGAAACGACGCTCTTGTAATTCCCGATAGGCGTAATGCAGCAATATTAGAGAGCGGGGTGACAATTTCGTGCGGGAACAAGCTAACAAGACTCCCTTGCTCATGCGCACGACTGGTATGTCGCGGTCTTTCACAGTTCTGGGGCGGAATTCTAACCAACTTATTGAAGCGCAATCACCAGATGCTTCATAAAATTGTGAAAAATCATCGTTGGCGGTGTCAGCCCGAGTAATGCGAGAAATCGCAATGGAGTCATCTTATGACGTCGTCATGACGCCACACATTAAAAAAAAGTTGTGACATCACCATGACGTTACTGTTGAGCCAGCTAACAGGAAGCTAGTCGCTTGTCCAGAGGAGGGCCGATTAAGGAGGCACTGCAGAATCACGTGATGCGTAGAAAGCATGTGATGTGCCGATCCTTGAGTCTGCCACAAAACTACGCCAGGAGCAGAGAGATCACGTACGGTGGCGGGGAGGACCAATGCATCGACTGAGAGAAAACAATGGCCGCTTAGCTGCGTGTTTCACTGCAAATGTCGTAGAAAGACGATAGTCTTCTGCCGGCCTCCTTTCGTGTATAGCGTCGCCTTTTAAACGCAGTGTAAGAAAAAAAAAAATTGGCAGATCCCACGTACAGAGGGAATCGATGATATGCGAAGCACGAACGAGAAACGTTGATATGTCAATTTAAAAGCAGCACAACGTTACGAGGTGGAAATAAATGCTGCCGTAAATGACTTCCGTGTCATGATTATCATGTTTGGATGTGTCATTTACCTTCGTCATCTATTCACGTCATGTGATACCAAATTTAGTATGTGTGGAGCTAGCGAAACGGCCGCGAGCACGCTACGAGCGTGGTGTGTTGTCATATTCTTACATGACACGCGTATCAGGATCACCATGTTTGCACCTATCGTATATTTAGTCATCTATCGATCGATCGATATGTGGGGTTTAACGTCCCAAAACCACTATATGATTATGAGAGACGCCGTAGTGGCGGGCTCCGGAAATTTAGACCACCTGAGGTTCTTTAACGTGCACCCAAATCTGAGCACACGGGCCTACAACATTTCCGCCTCCATCGGAAATGCAGCCGCCGCAGCCGGGATTCGAACCCGCGCCCAGCGGGTCAGCAGCCGAGTACCTTTTTGACATAACGTAACACCGAATTTCGTATATGTGGAGCTAGCAAAATGGCTGCGAGCGCATCATGAAGGGCCCAATATACTCCAATGTAGCGTTCACGCGCGCGCACGCTGGGAACAGCGACGCTACGTTCGCAAAACGCGAGCACTCTATAGTATGTCGCGAGGGGCGACCAGCGTCCGTGAGCGCGGCCCGACGGCAACCGGCGCGAAATGCGACATGCAGCATTTTTTCGCGCCGATGAGTTACTAAGACAACACTGCGTCTCCCTCTTTTCGTGACGGATGGACGCCGGACGCGCTGAAACGCGCATGCGTTAAGGCAACGCAGCGTGGCGCGTGCCTGCGAGTATATGGCAGGAGCGGCGCCTGGCGTGGCAACGCCGGCGTGACGCGACGAAATGAACGCCAGAGAGCACGCACACTACGTTACGCCGAAATGTTTTGGCACGCTGACTGTGGCATGTATTGATGCTCTCACATGACACGTATATCCTGATTATCATGCTTGCTCCAATCGCATACCTTCGTCATCCATTGGCGTCACTTAATACCGAATTTGGCATATGTGAAGCTAGCGAAATGGCCACGATTGCATTATCAGTGTGGCATGTAGTCATGTTTTACAAGACACGCATATCATGATTATCATGTTTGGATGTGTAATTTACCTATGTCGTCCGTTCGCGTCGCGTATAGTTTGGTACATGCGAAGCTAATGAAACGGCAGCGAGCGCATCATCAGCGTAGCATGTAGTCATGTTGTTATATGACACGCATCTTATGTTTATCATGTTTGCACCAGTCGCATACCTTCATCATCCATTCACGTCCCATATTACCGAATTGGGTATATGTGAAGGTAGCTAAACGGCCGCGAGCGCATCATGAGCGTGGCATGTAGTCATGTTCTTACATGACACGCATCTCATGGTTATGTTTGCACAAGTCACACGCCTTCGTCATACATTCACGTACTGTAATACCCAATTTGGTATATGTGACGCTAGCGAAACGGCCGCGAGCGCCTCATGAGCGTGGCATGTAATCATGTTGTTACATGGCACGCATGTCTTGATTTTCATGTTAGGGTCTGTCGCTTGTGTTCGCCATGCAATCATGCCATACGATACCAGTTTTGCAACATGCCATGTGAGCGAAAGCAGCGCAAGAGCTGCAAGACCATGAATGTAAATTATGACATTCATGACATGCATGTCATCATTTTGATGTTATGACTAGTCAGATATGTTCTTCATACAGTCATGTTATGCCATATGAAGTTCGGTATCGATACTGTAAGGTCTGGCGTCTCAGGCCAAGGGGGTTGAGTCTTCTTGGTCGCAAGAGGGCGCGCTTCCCAAAGAATCATCTCTCGGGAGACGATAATCCCGCCGTAGTTCTGGTAAGAAGATGGCGGTCGGTCGCTGCTTCTGACAACCAGCTAAATGGTCCCCGGCCAGCGGATGGCCGGCAGGTGACGTGAGGACAGTGTATAGACACCCATCCATCAGGATTAGAGTCCGCGAAACGGCTGTCATGCTGGGCAGCGTAGTCATCTCGCGGTAAATGACAGGAGGCCCGCAGCCGAACGGCGCCACCATTGTGTGCGTTTGCACAGTTCGCGAAACGTAGTGTGCAGGCCGGTCCTTTCGTCTCTCTCTCTCTCCTACCGATTGGTCGAGTGCCGGATTAGGAGAGTGAGAGGAGAGGACGGCAACAAGTGTTTAGTCTGTCCAATAAACGGACTGAGTTGCTTTGGTTGGCCGTGAGGAGAATCGGGAGGGGCAACCGAGTGGTTAAGACCTGGCTCCCGAGTCCTCACGGTCGTTCTGGTCACAGCAAAGAGTGTTCTGCACTATCGGCTCTGCCGAGGCAACATGCGACGGTTCCAACGGCGAAAGTGTCTTGTAAATATGTACATAGGTTCCTGTACATAAAGTCAAGTTGTTGCAATGTATCTAAAGGCTCTGGTCTTCATCCTTGACAAGCAGCAGCAGCAACTGCGACAAGACAAGACGGACACCAAGCAACCAACCTTCCACTCCCTTCAACAGCAACAGCCGCTACGCAGCTGAGAGAGCTTTGCTCAAGGAAATAGAGGGAGTGGGCAGAAGGTTGAGTTTTACTGATACCATTATCGAAACTGTCAGGAAAGTTAGAAGTCGTACAGACGGAGTGGGCAGAAGGTTGAGTTTTACTGATACCATTATCGAAACGTATGGTGCGGCGATGGCGTAGTGGTTAGAGCATTCGCCTCGCATGCAAGAGGTCCGTGATTCAAATCCCGGGCCGCGCAGTTCCCAACCGGAAAAAAGAAATTCGCGTGTTGATGGAACTGCATTAAGAGGCCTGGGGTGCGGCCTCACCAGTAACCACCACCGGGAACGCACTGCCTCACCAGAGAAGGATTGGCCACCCTGGTGCAGTATCTGGTCACTACCTCCCACATGCATACGTCAAATAACTCATGGCCCTCAGTTCCCAGCAGCTGCGAAGCAACTGACCATGGCGGCGGTCAGATCTGCAACGCAGCAGAGGGTGCTAAGAATCTCTGGACTAAAGGCCGCCTTTGGAACCTGAACTTGGCAACGTTTAACACTAGAACCTTATCTAGTGAGGGAAGTCTAGCTGTACTATTCCAGGAGCTAGGGGGTGTTGAATGGGACATAATAGGGCTCAGTGAGGTTAGGAGGACAGATGAGGCCTATACTGTGCTACAGAATGGGCACGTCCTTTGCTATCGGGGCTTGGCAGACAGAAGAGAACTGGGAGTGGGGCTCCTAATTCACAGAAACATAGCTGGCAACATATAGGATTACTATAGCAATAATGAAAGGGTGGTAGGCATTGTAATTAAACTGAATA
The DNA here is from genome assembly GCA_013436015.1 of Rhipicephalus annulatus. Classification (NCBI taxonomy): domain Eukaryota; kingdom Metazoa; phylum Arthropoda; class Arachnida; order Ixodida; family Ixodidae; genus Rhipicephalus; species Rhipicephalus annulatus. Next base: position 101,855 of record WOVY01009347.1, read on the forward strand.
AAAGATACAAGATCAAGGTATTACAGGCTTACGCGCCTACATCCAGCCATGATGACGCTTCAGTTGAAAGCTTCTACGAAGACGTGGAATCGGCAATGAGTAAGGTAAAAACACAGTATACTATAGTGATAGGCGACTTTAATGCAAAGGTAGGGAAGAAACAGGCTAGAGACCAGGCAGTAGGAGATTATGGCATCGGCACTAGAAACGCCAGAGGAGAGCTACTAGTAGAATTCGCAGAACGCAATAATTTGCGGATTTTGATTACTTTCTACCGAAAACGAGAAAACCGCAAGTGGACATGGAGGAGCCCTAATGGCGAAAATAAGAACGAAATAGACTTTATAATGACTGCACACCCAGGAATCATGCAGGATGTGGAAGTGGTTGGCAAGGTACGATGCAGTGACCATAGAATGGTACGGTCTCGAATTCGCCTAGACTTGAAGAAGGAACGACAGAAACTGATACGCAAGAAGCCAATCAGTGAGCTATCACTGCAAGGGAAAGTACAGGAATTCAGAGTGTCGCTGCAGAACAGGTACTCGACTCTTATTCAGGAAATCAACCTCAGCGTAGATACAATGAATGATAATCTGACGAGTATCATTACGGAATACGCAGTGGAAGTTGGAGGCAGGGTAGTTAGACAGGGCACTGGCAAGCTTTCCGAGGGAACGTAGAATCTCATTAAGAAGTGTCAAGGCATGAAAGTCTCAAGTACAACAGACAAAATAGAACTGACAGAGCTTTCGAAGTTGATTAATCGACGTAAGGTATCCGATGTAAGAAGGTATAACATGGAGAGAATTGAACACGCTCTGAAAAAAGGAGGAAGCGTCAAAGCAGTGAAGAGGAAACTTGGGATAGGCAAAATCGGATGTATGCACTAATGGACAAAGAAGGCAAAGTAACTACCAATATAGATAGGATAGCTAAAATAGCGGAGGAGTTTTACAGAGATCTGTACAGTAGCCGAGACAACCACGACCTTAATACTATAAGAACTAGCAGTAACCCAGATGACACCCCACCAGTGATGATAGAAGAAGTCATAAAAGCTTTGGAGAGCATGCAAAGAGGCAAAGCTGCTGGTAAGGATCAGTTAACATCAGATCTGCTGAAAGATGGAGGACAGATTGTGTTAGAAAAACTAGCACCCTGTTTACGAGGTGTCTCCTGACGGGAAGGGTACCAGAGTCTTGGAAGAACGCTAACATCATCTTAATACATAAGAAAGGAGATGACAAGGACTTGAAGAATTACAGGCCGATCAGCTTGCTCTCTGTAGTATACAAGCTATTTACAAAGTCAATTGCTAACAGAGTAAAGAAAACATTAGAATTCAATCAACCAAAGGAACAAGCAGGATTTCTAACAGGCTACTCAACAATTGACCACATTCATACTATCAATCAGGTAATAGAGAAATGCTCAGAGTATAATTAACCACTATACATAGCCTTCATAGATTACGAGAAGGCGTTTGATTCAGTAGAAATATCAGCCGTCATGCAGACACTGCGGAATCAGGGCATAGATGAAGTATATATAAACATTCTGGAAGAAATCTACAGGGGATCAACTGCTACCATAGTGCTTCATAAAGAAAGCAACAGAATACCAATCAAGAAGGGTGTAAGGCAGGGGGACACAATCTCCCCAATGCTATTTACCGCGTGCTTACAGGAGGTTTTCAGAAGCCTAGAATAGGAACAGTTAGGAATAAGAGTTAATGGAGAATACCTTAGTAACCTGCGCTTCTCCGATGACATTGCATTGCTGAGTAACTCAGGAGACGAATTGCAACTCATGATTACGGAGTTAGACAAGGAGAGCAGAAAGGTGGGTCTTAAAATTAATCTGCAGAAAACGAAAGTAATGTACAACAACCTCGGCAAGGAGCAGCGCTTCGAGATAGGTAATAGTGCACTTGAAGTTGTAAAAGACTATGTCTACTTAGGGCAGGTAATAACCGCAGAGCCTAACCATGAGATTGAAGTAACTAGAAGAATAAGAGTGGGGTGGAGTACATTCGGCAAGCACTCTCAAATGATGACAGGTATATTGCCACTATCCCTCAAGAGGAAGGTATATAACAGCTGTATCTTGCCGGTACTTAGCTACGGAGCAGAAACCTGGAGACTTACAAAAGGGGTTCAGCTTAAATTGAGGACGACGCAGCGAGCAATGGAAAGAAAAGTGGTAGGTGTAACCTTAAAAGACAAGAAGAGAGCAGAGTGGATTAGGGGACAAACGGGGGTTAATGATATCATAGTTGAAATAAAGAAGAGGAAATGGACATGGGCCGGGCATGTAGCGCGTAGACAGGATAACCGCTGGTCATTAAGGGTAACTAACTGGATTCCCAGAGAAGGGAAGCGGGTTAGGGGGAGACAGAAGGTTAGGTGGGCAGACGAGATTAAGAAGTTTGCGGGTATAAATTGGCAGCAGCAAGCACAGGCTTGGGTTAACTGGCGGAACTTGGGAGAGGCCTTTGTCCTGCAGTGGACGTAGTCAAGCTGATGATGATGATGATTATCGAAACGGTCAGGAGAGTTAGAAGACGTATGCGGTGATAGATAGATAGATAGATAGATAGATAGATAGATAGATAGATAGATAGATAGATAGATAGATAGATAGATAGATAGATAGATAGATAGATAAGATAGATAGATAGATAGATAGATAGATAGATAGATAGATAGATAGATAGATAGATAGATAGATAGATAGATAGATAGATAGATAGATAGATAGATAGATAGATAGATAGATAGATAGATAGATAGATAGATAGATAGATAGATAGATAGATAGATAGATAGATAGATACGCTCAAAGTCGCTGAAGCTCGCTAAGAAATGCTTCGCATTTAACAGTACGGTCTTCAGAATTACGTAACTATGTATCTCGTAGAAGCCCCACCGTGATGGTCTGGTGATTAAGGTACTCGGATGCCGACCCGAAGATTGCGGGATTGAATCCGGGCTACGGTGGCTGCATTTTCGATGGAAATGATAATGCTGTAGGCCCGTGTGCTTCGATTTGGGTTCACGTTAAAGAACCCCAGGTGGTTGAAATTTCCGGAGCCCTCCACTACGGCGTATCTCATAATCACATGGTGGTTTTCATATCATATGGTCATATCATATCATAAGGTCATATCATATCATAAATCATCAATTAGGTAGCTCGTATATAGTAAAGGAACACACCACCTAATACATACGTACTGATGTTGCGCCTCAAATATGAAATATATTTGCTCTTTGATCGACAATGTGCACAAATAAGAACTCAGCTATCAGTTCAAGATGACTGAGCATTCAGAAAGGGCTCTAACTTTGGCCGCGTGACCCAATTGTGTGACAGAAAAACAGATATAAAACGAAAATTTCTGCGTTTGGGCCTCCCAAGAAACTCATACCAAGAAAGGGCATGACATTGACCGTTCAGTCATTTTAGGCAAATGCATAAGGTACTCTAATGCGTATCGTTCAGCGGTTACCATGAGCGAAACACGGGAAGCGAATGAAGTGGTATAGCACATCACCATCTTCGAGTGAGACGTGTGAAGAGTGGGAATGATTCGTTGTGACGTCGTCATGACGCCACAGATGTTCAAATTTAGCAACCTCCTCACATCACATCCCACGGTGAAATCATGGAGCGGCATCGGATTCTGGTAGCCTGGTGGCTGAATCATGTGACAGGCAGATCTGCACCAAAAGTTCTGCATGCGAAAGAGTATGCCAGAAAACGTCCATGGTCGCCATACGCCGCTTGTGCTACAACACCACATGAACTGGGTTCCTCGTGGTGGAGGGTTGACGAAAGCATTCTTGTTCGACCCTCTGACGTTGTCGTTACACAGGTCAATAATAATAATAATAATAATAATAATAATAATAATAATAATAATAATAATAATAATAATAACTGGTTATATGGCCCAACACCACGATATGATGACCAGAAACCGTAGAGAACACCTCTGTTTAAATGTGACCGCCTTGGCCGGGACCTAACCCGGAAGTCTTCGGGACAGCATCCGAGCGCCTTAGCCACTGATTTACCGTGGCGGACACAGCCCAGCGGAAGAAAATAAGCCGCTGCGTAAGAGGCGATAGAAGGTGGGGGAGGAGGCAACCAATGCGATCGAAAATTCTCATATGACACGTATGCCTTGTATCCAATAATCTCGTTTGTACGCGTGTGCACTATAAGTGATTATTGGATATGAGTCATACGTGTCATGAGATTTTTTTTCAGTATAGGAGAGACCGCACTGGGTTCTTGTTGCAGAGGCGTGCTGGAGACGAGGCCACCGGAAATGGTTATAATAGCAGGAGTCACGAGGCGGCACGTCACGATGGGCAACGGGAAGTCTGCACCAGAGCACTTTGTTGTTTAGGCAGCTTTGAGTGCATGCAACTGGCTTTTTCTTCTCATGGGAGGGACACTGGAGGAAGAACAATGCAATTCAGTGAGAATATCAAGGTATTTGAATGCGTGTATGCCACAGAGCGTCTGGTTATGCTTGCAAAAATTATGTATGGTCCCCCATTGCATTGTTCAATGCCTTACCAAGTGCGCAGCAGGATTTCGCCTTCGGGTGTTAATGAGTGTGCAACACACAGCAGAACTTCACACTGTACCTCGCATTGTCGCTCTCGATGAATCCGTACGAGACGCTGAATATTCGTTCGGGCTCGTAGACAAAGGCGCCTCCATTCGGCTCCCTACGGGGCAGTAGGTATTGCTCGCTCAGCACTAGCAGCAGCATGCACGCCACGGGAATGCCGAACGAGAACGGCACTGTCCACCAGACGCGACCCCAGAGCAGCGTCCGCTTCTTCAGCAGGGTCCATAGCACGGACAGGGCCCCGGCTTTCGAAGACTTCGCCGCGCACAGTTGCTTGACGGCCTGCAAATCTGTCAGGTGATCGGAACAATTCCGTGCTCAGCTTTCTTTAGCAAATTCCTCTCAAGCGCGTGCATCCTACGAGACAACACGTGGTCGCCGCCATGTCGACACAATCGGCACATTTACAGCGAAAGCACTGCTACGCCAAGTTCTCCAAGGTCATTCGTCGCGCCGCAGTGACCACAAGCACGCTAGGCGCGACGTCACGCCACGTAATCCGCTGCGCACAGGCACCGTGGCTGGACTCTCTCGTAGCCTTGCCGTTGTAGTACCCCATTACCAGGCGAAACATTGCGCGTATAGTTTTTGCCAAAACAAGCCAAGCATATTGTTGGCTTTAGGTAACTAAAAGTACTTAAAGGGTCAACTTGTCCGCTACCGTAAAGAAACAGCGCGAAAGACCAGGACACCAGCGCTGGCTGGCAACTGAAGTTTATTGCAGCAAAGAACGTAAATAAATGTATATCCGCGTATCAGCCCTCGTCAATACAATCAGGGACATGCAAAAGAAGAAAAATATACAAATAGACAACGTTTCGAAAAGTTTTGCACACATGACGACAATGGCTAACATGATTCAGCAGAATGCAGAAAGGTACACAATTCCCTTGTCGACATGAATACTTACACATCCTTCCTTTAACAGAGCAATTTTGTGGGCCTCGATTATTTCATGCGTTAGTTGATTCCGGTTAGCCTCTAACACGTAACATTTACTGAATTCGGAACTGCAGCCGCACTATGGAGCCGCAAGATGGTCACTGATGGCCCTCGTTACGTTATACGTGGGCCAGACTGGCCGTTCCTTGAATGAACGGCTTCGCGAACACACGTACGGACTTCATTCACTGCCACCACCACCGTGCTGCCATCGGTCGCGGCCATCTTCACTGTTTGGCTTCCGGCAGGTCGAGATCTCGCGAGAAAGTCTCCGGTAAGGCACGCAGCGACTGCAGCGGCCCCAACGTTAACACCGATGTCTAGAGTGTGCGCATCTCCTGCGTTCGCAAACGCACGCGTCTCTGATAGGTTAAGCGCGTACGCAGCCTTTTCTTCCTCTTGCACTTTGAGTTAGCAAAGCCGTTGCGCACCCTAAACTAAAGCTGTCGGACAACGTCACCTTTCCCACAGAGAGCATGCACGCAATTTCAGTCAATTAACACTATGCGAAATATGAATTTATTGACTTTGCAACTTGATCATGACGTATACGAGTTGATTGTTATGTATTCAATGCAGTAAACTGACTCTTAAGTTCGACACAGTAATAGGTGCGAGGATAAGCGCCAAGTTACTTTTTGTGTGTGTGTGTGTATAGCTTTGCATGCAGTGAGCTTAGTACGGTTTGCCACTATGCATTGCGGGTTATTTCGACCGTATCTTCTTTCTGTGGTGCCACACACACCCCAGGCAACGAAAACCTCCTACCCACGTTCTTTCTTACCCACGTTCTTCCCTACCTACCACAATTGATTTAATACCAACCTCGAATTCCCCTCGCTTCTTACAACTCATCCACGCATATATTAACTCTAGTTACAACCCCTCTCCCCCGCCTCTCCTAGAAACAATTATGAACTTTAAAATCAGGTTTATGGCCTTCTATATGGCGCCAGAACATGCGTCTTGCCCCTAATGCTGACCTACAAAAAATTTTTGATTATGTGGGACACAAAGTTTTCTACTCCCATTACAATTAAACGCTTACACACTGCAAGTGCAAGAGAACTGTTTTGCCCACCATTCCGCAAATCGTAGAGTGTAGCGAATCAATAATTTTCCGCTCATATTGCGTAACAAAATATGCCTATCATATTCCGCGGCGTCTAAAAAATGCTTCTGACGCTAAAACTTTAGAGCCTGAAAATAAAAACAGACTACTAGGATAAACCTCAAACGTGATATCACTGTTACTTCCTAAGGCAAGCCGTAGAATGTCACTCGTACTGATCCGCGACTCTCGCACAAACTAGGTGATCCTTATGACTGCTTTTTCTCCAACAAACTTGACACGAACTTCTCACAACTTCATAATATACCGTGTCGATTAAATCACGTCTCTCGCACCTCGCTTTTTCTTATCTGTGTCGTCTTTCTCCGGTGCTAATCGAAAGACTCCATCGCCGATGTCCACCTCATCCTTCGCGTTAGCGCCAGTCACCATTCTGAAACCAAAGAAAGCCGAACAATAACCAACAGCAGCTGACTCCATTTGAGCGTAGCTACACATGGCTATGGGCTTTGGCGGGTCGCCCTCCGTAGACAAAAGGCACGCAGAATTGCAATATAAGAGCTCAACTCTTAAGCCGATCACATGCGAGTGTTTTTTTTTTCAAGAGCGGAGTGGCAGCCGTCACACGAGGCCAAAACATATTTATATACTCGGCGACAACTTTTTGTGGCAGCACAGCCAAGGCTACAAAGCCTAGCACACCCTTTTTACTACGCTTCTGCAAGTAGTGCACGAACGCTAACTTTTGCATACTGTGCAGCATAATGGAAAATATACAAAGAATAGATGTTGAATATTATGTTCAAGATATTTCGCATTATTATTAGGAAGCATCACCCGCGTAGGTTTTTCGTTTTTTGTAAAATATCTAGTTTTCTGGTTTTCTGGTGCCATTTCACCTTTTCCCTGCCCCGGTAAACAACGATGGCATCACTCGGTTGAAGCAAGTTCAAATCGAAGCTTGTGAGCAAGAATGAGTGCATGTTCATTAGGTAATCTGTATTCATCGAGCAGGGAAAAACGAAGACAGCGGTGCGCTGTAAAATACGTTTCCCGCACATGAAATAACCTAGAATTTGTGTGCGAGTGATATCATCACTGAAAGTGGGACTCTAATCGCCATGAAATCAGCGACCTGCCAGTCTTCAGCAAGACCACCTGCTTGGAAGTAAAAATGCGATTGGAAACCGGGCGTAAAATCGATGACACTTTTTGTAAACTGCGTTGCATATGTGGTCCGTGTTTCGGCTGCCTAATATTGTTGATACGATAACGCTGAAGAACACGCACCTCAACACCATGCACTTCTGTCGGCGTCTACGGAGGCAGTCGTTCCTTGCGCTCAGCTTGAATGATGAAAGCGTTCATGTATACTACCCTCTTGACTATGCAAAAAAAATAGTGTTCTTAGACGAGTAAAGATGTTTCACCCACTTGGATTTACGATGCCCGCTCATGAATTATTGGTGCGAAGATTTCTGCTTCCCATCACTGCCTTTTGCGTCCCCTAAAGAAATACGTGAGCATCTCCAGAAACTTCTGCCTCTAAAAGGAAAACAATGATGCCGACCAAGTATTCACTGAAATTTAGGAAATGGATTCTCGGCTTTGCATTGTTCTAAATGCCCAGCAGCTGCTCGGCCATGCCTATTTTTTTTTTCTGAAATAAACCTCCACGCTTCAAAGAAGATTCGTGTTCTTTCCCTTAAGAAATGAACATTTATTTGTCTCCTCCCAAATAAATGTAAAATTTCTTACATGGTGGTCGTGAGAAAAAGCACATGTTGGATGCGGTTGCTAAACAGAAAGCGAAATCGTACGAAAATGGACTACTTTCGTAATAACACATATGCAGACGCTCCGCCCACGTAGATATAGCTGTGCTGCCACAAAAACGTTGTTGTCAAGTATAGAGCATCTACTAGACGCTGTGGTCAAAATCTTCAGAGTAGGGAAAATTCGCTCGCAGCAGAGCGTCTGACCAATGGGGGAGCAGTCACGTGGTGAGCACGTGACGTAAGGAGCGAAATCGAGAAGCGGGAGCGCGACCTAGTCGCGCGAAAGCGTGGCATGTGAAACGAACTCGCGTTCGCGAGTCCTGCCGCTCTTCGCCGCTAACACAGCCGTTCAGTCACTGTTGTATTCGGCGAGCAGTACGAGGAAAAAAGAGAGCGAACGGGATGTGCAGTGGACGAATTAACATGCTGATAGCGAGAACAATCAATCAATCAAACGGAAGTTTTATTGCGATGTAATATAGTAAATGTGTTCAGAAGTATTTGTATACATTTTACACATCTTCATTGTCATATCTCTATTACACGAAGTGCCATATCTTCACGGTACACAAATGCGTACGATGGAGATACGGCAGCTTCCGCCGCGGCCATCCGCCGTCGTGCGTCGACTGTTGTGGAACGCGTTCTTCTAAACCTACGAACTAAACAGTCTAGAAACACGTATCGCCCCCCGTGGGCAAACTCCAAAAGTACAGTGGTTTGTGGAGTCATATGCAGAGCTTTTTGCATGTTCTGTATTTGGCGAGAAGAGTATACTTAACGTTGCTGCTCACCGAACCTTCTTGTAGCCAAGGACACGACGCTTCAGCGACGTTACGACCAACAATTTATTCTCGCAAAGTTCTGTTTCAATGTGTCTTTTTTTTACTCCTTTAATGTTTCCTTTGTGCGAGCTTTGGAAGTGCCCGTTGAATGTATCCTTAGAATGTGCCTCTTCGATTGGGCCCTTTGAATGTGACTTTGGAATTTCACTTTTCAATGCATCTCATGAATGTGCTAATTCCATATATTGAACCACACAGCTAATGGTTTACATTCATGTCTCACGAAGCGTCAGATACATCCTGTTGAGCTTCCTTACTACTGTAGTTCTGCTCTCAAAGGGCATACGATCGCAACAGACATTCGACCAGCACATCCGACAACTTCGCACCGACAACGAAGGTGGCGCATTCAAAAGACTCACTTGATGTAGATATCTTCGAGCGTGCAGTACGACAGGGTCATGACTGCAATGCCCAACAGGGAGCGCCTCTTCTCCAGGTACTGAAGCATGGTAGTCATCTGCTGAGTTTTCTGTGTGGATCGGAATGGACAAGTGCGCTGCATTAGCACATGTGACGGTGACATATGAGCCATCCAGGGAGTTCAATAACGCCGATGTCCCAAGGAAAGTATTATAGCGATCAGGGTCGATCTGGAAAGGATGTCATGATCGCGATATAATGACGACTTACACAATCGGAGCAAATCAGGGTCAAATTTTGACGCGTGCGCCAGCCGGATCGCAATCTGGGAACCAAGTTGTGATGCGCAGACTGCGATCGGGCCTCGTCACGATTAACGGTCACCGTGTACAAGGACCTGGTCTGGATCGAGCCTATCAGCCCTCATTGTGATAAAAAGCACTCTTGTGGCACAGATATGACATATATGTTCCTCAGCCACAGCGCTCATGACACGAACACCGTCAAATAAACAATATGGCAATGGTTACTTTATGGCTTTTTTAATCCAGGAGCTTTTTCCTTATCGTTAGACTGAGGGATTGCCAAACATCGCGTGTGCGTGTCTGACTAGTGACTTTCTTTGGATGCCACAACCGCAACGTAAGGAAACGAATGATTGTGGAATTAACAATGGGCATTTAAAATTTTCATTGAATACCTCTTGCAAGAAAAGTTCTTAAAAGCCCACTACGCCATGGGATGCACTTTGTGAATGGACGAAAGGTCTTCCATACGTCCGTAGGAAACACGTGAGCCTACGCGGCTAGATGCTTGTGATGATGATTAAATATGTCTGAGCGCTTTGTATTGGGTGGGCCTCTAAACCACCCACTCCTTGCTCAGTTCACATCTTTTGACACCTGGCATGAATCTACGCTTGTGCCGCGGAACATATCAATCGTTAACGAGACTCCTTGCACTACATGATGTTCAAATTGGGTTTTGTCCCCCAACGACTCACTGCAGATGTTCAACGAGGTAACCAAGTCGTATAATATCAGCAGAAGGGTCCACCGCCGCCTCACGCCAAGCTCTCTAGGCCTCAGTTTTCTACCCTTCGCACGTTGCAGACTGTGTCCTAACCCAGCTTATAGCCAGGGTCAGCAGTTACTCAGACTCCTACCAGCCTGATTGGCAGTAAGGGGACTTTCCTAGTCACTCCTCAGGTCCATAATAAAGTTTATTGTCTGTGAGAGAAATTCCAACAAATATTCTGGCTTTGTGGTAGAACATCTGCTTGCCACGCAGACGGTCCGAGTTTGATCCTCTCACGGACCCGCAAACTTCTATTTTTTGTTTGCATGTATCTCGATTTCTTAGTCACTGACAAGATTATTTTTTCATCCAACAACGCTCCCGCCGACGCCAACGCCAGAATTTCTGCAAGATGAGCTTTTTAACGCTGTCGCGTTCAAAAAAGGATATGTTCAAAAAGCTTGCGATGCCTCGAATTTCGGAAGCAATGCAAGACAACGTTTGGTGCAAAACACTTTCGAGGACGTAAGAGGGAGGATCTGTACATTGAGAGAAAAGGGAGGAAAAGATGTTTATAGCCTTCCAGTCTTCTGAGAAAAATACGTGAGGTACACTGAGTTTTCAATGCCCTCTTAAGTCAGAATAAGGCGCTGTTCGTATCCATGCGTCAACATTCATTCGACTAATTCCTAAGAGCATGCCATAGTGAACCGACGCTCAGCATAGGTGAAGCAGGCTTGAAGGACACCACGCTAATAATAATAATAATAATAATAATAATAATAATAATAATAATAATAATAATAATAATAATAATAATAGGTGCAATGGGAATGGAAGCATAGTGGCCACCTCTTACCTCTGGACGTTCGCTCAAGTTGAACACCATGTCCAGCTTGGTGACGCGCCTCGGTTCCACAGGTCCCATGTAATGCCGAACGGCGCGTTTCACATCATTCTCGCTGCGGCACACACAAAACAAAATGTAGAAACAGGCCAAGACGCTTTTGCCTATGCGCTACATTAAAGAAGGAACACGTGTTGCGCAGTTATGTGCGCCCATGGTCGTAATAAGTTGGGCCACGACAAAATTCGTGTCGTTTTCGAGAATCACCGGGCTTAATTGTGTGTCCCCTCCCGTCTGCGAGATTGTTTTAGGGGCGAAGATTGTTACGCCGTGGGTCGTACGACCCGGGTTTGTAGTATTAGCCACCTCTCGTTTAGTCCTTAGAATATCTGCTGGATTGCAGTACTTGTGTTGTTGAATACATTATGAAAAGATGCGACGTGATGGTACTTGAAGTGTTCACTAGATGAACAGACGGACAGATGCACGAACAGAGGGACAGAAAGACAAACGGACAGACCGACAGACACACATATGGAAGCATGGACGGACGGGCAGACGGCACGGATGGACGCACGGACAAATGAACGGCCAGGCGGATGGATGAACGGACGGATGCACGAATGGACACACGGGCGGAGGCATGGACTGACGGACGAACGGACGCACAGGCGCCAAACGGGTGTACTGACGCATGGACGCTTCGCCCCACTGATCAATCGGTGGATATGCTGCCAATTTTTTTTTGAAACACAGGATGTTCTCTGCTATTTATTCAGACTGGGTATGTAAAGCCTGTGCAATAGAAGAGGCCTTCCTGAGCCACAAGCTATGGGGGTGTCCCAAGCAGCAGACACACTCCCCAGAACCTATCCGGGTGCAACGGTGCACAACGCTGCACATCTCCGATCTTGTAGGTCTTTTTGTAGATCTTGTAAGTCTGTTTCATCTTGTAGACAAAAGCTTGACTATGCAGCATGCCAGGGAAGCTATTGGGAGACAAGGTCTTCCATCCTCCATTTGACCGGTCTGTCCCCGGACCAGCAAGTAACCGGGTCTAGCTATAATGTTGTTTCATTCATTCATGGCATGCAGAGCGCCGTATGACCCTCACGTCCCCCCCCCCCTTCATATAAAGAAAGTGCCCCCCCCCCCTTAAAAAAGTTCCCGCTGACGCCTCAAGTCCGTATACAACTCTTTCCTGCGTTTCTCGCGCTACTTCGGTGTTTCGTAGAAGCCTACCAAAGTTCTCAACGGTCGAACTGCCTGCATAACGTTCTTTGCCACTTGTGGCTTAAAGAGTCGTTCAGAAACAGTTTTAGACACCGAATCGGAAGCGCAGACAGTGCTGCGTGTGATCACTGCGGCAGTAAAGAAACCATTACACGCATCTTCTGCGATGGCCCTCATTACAGCTTCAAACGACAACAGCAATCGACTGGTTTAGCACGGCTCGAAGAGCAGCCGCTTTCGGAGCAGTCAATCTTGGAGTTCCGGAATGTTAGAACTTTGAATGTTCGAATGTTCGAAAACGACGAAGGCGCTGATGAAGTGTCTGCCGTCAACTGGACTTTCAGAACGACTACGATACTCCCTGCTTGGGTGTATGCGCGTTTTTTTTTCTTTTCTCGTTTTAAGCATTCCTCTTTTCCTTTTGCCTCCTTATCTTTCTATCCTTTTCTCCTTTTGCAGTGCAGTGTAACAATCCAAAAATTTCTTCTCGTTAATCATCCTGCATTTTGCTTTATCTATCTATCTATCTATCTATCTATCTATCTATCTGTCCATCTATCTATCTATCTATCTATCTATCTGTCTATCTGTCTGTCTGTCTATATATCTATCTATCTATCTATCTATCTATCCATCCATCCATCCATCTATCTATCTATCTATCTATCTATCTCTCTATCTATCTATCTATCTACCGGAAGTCTGCGAGCCGGGTGAGGCGCAGGAAGAATCCGGAGTCCAAGTTTTTCTTGAGCCACGTGGGCGACCCATCGCACACCACGCGGCCCTCCCTCATCACGATGAGCCGGTCGGCGATCATCTCGGCCTCCTGGATGCTCGTCGTGGTCACGAGCACGCTGCTGACCTCGGCCATCTGCGCCAGCGTTTCCCACACGTGGTTCTGGCCCCTGGGATCCATCTGCCTGGATGGCTCGGCCATGATCACTAGGGAGAACTGCGTGTTGGCGGTAACGCGTAGACATGGACCACGTATCCGCTAAAACCGGGAAACGTACGTGTCGAGGACGCACGAAAAAAAGTTCGCACTGACGCATTTCGAACAGAAAGAGATACAACAGAATAGACAGTTGGGCTAGTTGGTGTATATGCATGGTATATAACTGCATGGTCTATAACTGTAGTTTGCGCGCACGAAGAAACACAAAGTAACAGATGACAAGCGCTTTCTCGCCACTAAAAGATTTATTGGAAAGAGAAGAATATATAAGAAGGTAATCAACATTAATCAACGCATGCACCTGAAAGCAAAAAAAGTACAAACGTAACATAATGAGAACGGTCAGCAAAAAACAGGAAAATTAACCAGAAACATATTTTAGGAAAGCGAACTCTTAATCGTGTAGCAACACCGAAGGCCGGCTGATGCATTGTTCTCCCTTTTTTTCTTTTGCGAAAAGCTTCCATCAACGCGCGAGTTGATTGTCAGAACGAAAAAACAACAGCGGTATCCTGAAAAACAGGATAGCAGCTGCACTCTCTGCAATGAACCACGAGATGCGACGCCCCTGAGAATTTTAAATGACGAATCGTGCTCTCTACGACGAACATAAATGCACCGTCCCGACTGTCCTGTGAACACTTTACGACGTCTAAATGAAGTCGTGTAAACGACGCCCATTGCACCTTCATATTTTCATAGGACATCGCATGAGCTTAAGCGACTCGGTGATAGATACAAAGTCGGTGCGCTTTTCTCAGCTGAAAATAGACTGCAGTCCACTCGTTCGGGCATGCGCACAGAGTTTCCGCAAGAGGTTTGTGGACTGCGCAATGAACGTCGACCTTTTTTTTTGCGCTTACAAACTCGCCCAAGCTTCCGTGCTTCTATAAAAATAGAGACATAACGAAGATCGTACAGCTCCAACGTTGGTTCTTGTTTTGTGCCATTCATGCAAACTGCACGTTTCTTTTACATTACGTTTTTTTTTATTTTGGACGGTATTGCGCAGCCCTGTACTGTGGCGTTCTTCACAATCATATGAAGGTTTTGGGGACGTGATACCCCAACAATTATTATTATTATTATTATTATTATTATTATTATTATTATTATTATTATTATTATTGAATACGTCCCACATAGGAAATAGGTCCTACGTTCGCGTAGGCGGAGAACACGATGGCAGCGCACACGGCCCGCTTGAAGTAAGGTGACAGCTGGCACAACAGGGTTTCCTTGTAAGGCTTCAGGTACAGCGACACCAAGAGCGGTTCCAAGTTGTTCGACTCGCTGTTCCTCACCACCCCACGGAGCTGCGAGGGTACACAACCAACAGGGATACAAATTTCTGCACGCTCTCATCACATTCAGTGCACCCTTAGAAAAAAGATAGCATCGGATGCTTTCAATAAATGAATGAATTGACATTAGCTTGTTAGAGGCATTGTATGTGTTACGACACCTATTTTTTTTTTGTTTAATTTGGTACTTGCAGCTTGCTTTGCAAGCCATAGGCAGGAGTAGAGTGACACAAAAGAAACTAACTGTAAATGCACTTTGAAAAAAAAATTTGGAACAAATACGAAATCCGCCTTGGAACAGTATTCACAGCATGTGAAACACCGGAAGAAATAGAATGTAAAAAACACACAAGATGAGGCAGGCGATAATACCGGCAATATATACATAGATCACAAGGAAACATTTGCGTTTTTATAGCTCTAATATTTGCTTATATCATGATTTATGTGCTTCAATAATAGTTCTTTTCACACATTCCTGCTCTTTTTATTCGAATTTTACTTTTTCTTTGTAGGTCCTGCTGTGGTGGTTAGACTACGGGACCTTCACGTGCGTTCTATATGGTAATAATTCTTGCGTATTGAATTTGTATCAAAAACTGATGCCAAAATGCGAATCCTGGCAAAAGCCTACAGCTATTCTATACCACTCACAAAATAATTATTAATTAATCAATTAATCATAGAATATTGCCTTGTTACAGACATCGCATGGCCTGTCTAATAGGCCTTTGCATCCTCTTGACCTCATGCTCTTGAGCTACCACTTCATGCCGAATCTACATGTAGAATCCACGTATGTTTCGGTCGGCCGCCTCAATACAGTGACGCCACCCGCATGCAACTACGTCAACTCCGTACTGTGACGTCACTCACGCGTAAGAAGTACGTTATGTTCTCCTCGACAGTGAGATCGTCGAACAGTTCACTCTCCTGCGGGCAGACGCTGATGTAGTCCCACGTCACATTCGACAGGCTTCTGACGTCATAGTTGCAGATGTACGCTGTGCCGCTGGTAGGTTCTACCATGCCTGCGTGAACGATATGCACGCTGAACTACGTCACCGGCTACTAATATAGTAATGGTACTGATGTTATTAGAATCCCATTCAAACGCTGGTTCTCGTAGACTGCCGTCTGTAAAATGCGACAAATTTGCACAAACCAATTCAAGGACACTCGATGCTAAGTTAAACTGTGCATTTCAACAGCAATAATATTGTGTGTCCCGGACTAGTCCTCGGTCTTGGTGAATAGGTACACTTTATACGAAGAGAAAACGCTGTTTCAAACAGTTGAGCCAAGTTTTGCAGTCGTGCACGGCACGTTGAGTTTACAAGTGAAGTTGCCACTTCGCCATACGACTTCTCTTCATACAGAAGCTCCCTCCTAAATGACTGCGGTGGGCGGGGCACCAGTTGTATAACGTCAAACAGCAGGTTCTTGCTATTGGCTTAGACTACCAGAAACAATGAGCGAAGAGTTAGCTCCACTTCTTGTCACAGGGCGTAGCCATGTGCCGTCGTATAGCAACACTAAAGGCCTAACCATACGCATTTGTTGCAGCGCGTCAGCAAAAGGCTTTCTATTGCGGCGCCATGCCCTCTCTCTAGAGAGAGTGAGGGCATGGCGCCGCAACTAGTAGAGAGAGAGGTCACGCTCCTTAAAGGGACCCTGAAACACTTTTTTGAGTAACCATGAAATTAATTCACAAGAAAAGCGTATTACCTCACAAAATGAACGCCGCAAAAATTTTAAGAATCCGTCCAGTACGAGCGGAGTCACAACGATTTGTCACACGCTGCAATCACATTCTCTCTACTCTCGTCCCGACCAAAGCACTAGAAGCTAAGCAGGGAGGAATGGGAGGGGCAAACAAAAAACGTCACTCGCGCCTCGTGACCTTGAGCATTTTTTTCTACGAATACGCGGCTTTTTCAATGTGATCGCGCTCACACACGTGGACAAGTGATGGCCTTTCACGGCGGCCTCTGTAACATCAGAGCGCGCCATGTTCAAATCAGCCAATGGCTGATAGATGCGCTTAATGGGTTTATTTTCCGTGATTTGTTGAGAGAAGAGGAAGCTATTTTTAGCATGCTTTGATAATTTATTGTGAATTCCAAGCCACGTGCTGCGCTAAAATATTTGGCTCCCGTGTTGTCGGGAGCATCTGCTACCAATCGGCAGCGTCTTCTGACCATGCTCAAAAAGTGTTGCAGGGCCCCTTTAAGTCTGAATATTATGCCTCAGTTGCACAATTCATGTGGTATCCAAAACAATCCTTGACTAACCTATTACACTCAAAACTCATTATAACAAAGTTTTATCGTAACAAAAGTATGTTCGTTAAACCTGAAAATTCTTATGAAGGTATGTCTCCAGCGTTATATCTAGTACAAGAATAGTTTTCATTTACCTCGTTATACCTTACATTCGGTTATATCCAGGTTAATTATATTGAGGTTTCAGTTTATTACTAGCGGCGAGATCGCGCTCGTGCGAATGGTGTTAAACGTTGTAATTTTTCGCTCGCTTTTCATTTTTATACAAGAGTATACATGCTCGTTGCAATGGTCGCTAAACGCACCGGTGAGAACATCCAGAAGTGTCGAATGGCCGGAGTCGTGAGGCCCGAGGATGACCGTGACCTGCTTCCTATAGATGGTCAGGTTGATATCCTTCAGGTCACTGCAGCCTTTCTTCTTCTGCGAAAAGGAAGATAGGGGGAAAAAGGATCAAAAGAAGAGAAATTCTGACAACGCGAGAATACCAAAGTGGAGGCATTCTGGCGTTCTGTGTCCTCGCTTCGCGAGCTTGCGTCCCTTCGCGCTAAATATTGCTGGATGTCTTACCAACAAGGCCACGATTCTCCCCTTGAGGCATTTTTGCACGATAAAATTGCCCGGAGTCATAATGAAAAACAAATGCACGAGCATTTATGGAAACAATTTGTAGTCTTGTGACTATAAAAACATTTCGCTGAATGTGGCAGCGTTCCGGATACTATACAGCTTTACACAGGTAAAGCTGCATGCCTGCACGGCTTATTGGACACGCGTAGGTGCCCGTTAAGTCAGACCATCTATAGCTAGTCGCCGTTAGATCGACCAACGACTCGCCGTGATAGTTTTGTAGTTGAGGCGTCGCGTTGCTAAGCCGGAGTACGCGAATTTCTTAGCCGCCAAGGCAGCAGCAATACGATTGACACGAAGTTGAAGAATACCGTGTGCTTAACAGGTCAGTGTTAAGGAACCCCGAGTAATCTTTACTAGTCCGGAGCCCCCGCTGCGGCGCCCCTCATTATCATAGCGTTGTTCTGGCCCGTATAACCCTGGAAGGCTATTCAAATCACCCAACTCAAATGGCCTTTCGTTAGCTCACCTAATGAGTGAGTGACATGTTCGGTATACGCCTGTTACATTGACGAAGGGGGAATGTCCGCGGGGAAAAAATGCTGGTGTCGAATTTTTTAGAAGGTGAGGGACAATATCAGCTCAGAAGTGTGAAATCGCCTAATTAGTGACTGATAATTGATTCACAGAGATCCGAATCTCTGCAGATCCGCATCCAGATTGGTTATCAACCTAAATGTGGTATCCACCTCGCCGTCAATATTGACCGTCGAGATATTGTTCAGTATCCCTTTAATAATATCGAGTGCACAGATTTGCTCTCTGGTCTTCTCTGCTGTCTTCTCTTACGCCTACCGTTTGCCGTAACCCCGCATACTGCGTCATTCGTAAGTGCTCGTGTTTCGTTGTTATTTATCCACATTTCTGCTCGGTATGTTAGTCCCGGCCCTGCAAAATGCAATCATCGCACACTTCTCGCTTTACTAGTACAGGTCAAGTCGCTGGTCACGCGCTTAATCACGTCTTTCGCACTTTTTTTTCGCAAACTACGCATGTAAGTCACTCACTGCGCACAAGTCGACGACGTTGACAACAGGGTCAATGCTCTTGGGTGGAGGCTCAAAGTAAGCCGGATTGACAGCAGGTGGCACGACGCTCCTAATATTCCACTTCCTGAAGACGGACCAGTACTCGATCTGCATTGGAATGACGTCGCCATAATGACGAGTTGCAGAAAGACGCTAGCGCTACGTCTAACGGCAATTTGTGTTCTAAATACGTAAACATTTTCATGCGTACTCGGCGAAAACACCGAGTTTATCCCTCCATCTATTGATCCCGTAGAAAGGCTCCCTGTAAAGAAAAAAGTCCATTTCATCGCAACGAGTTAAGAATGAGCGCGATGACTACAGATTGGAATGCCTCGCAAAGAACGGCCAGCAGCTCGAAATTTTCAGCGCACTGCTCAAGCACAAAGGACGCGTGATAAGGACACAGCACAGGACGAACGTGAATTACCTGTCGCAGCTCGAAACTTGCAGCGCGTTGCTCAAACGTAGAGGATCGAGGACGTGCGAAACAAACGGACAGGTAAGCACAAACAGAGGCATGTTGTTGGGCTGGTTGGTCAATCAATTTCGAAGATACAATTAAACTGCGCGAAGAAGACAACAAGTTAGACACACAAAACACACACATACGAAGCGCAGTTTTTTTGCAACAATTTGAAAAAAATTATGCGCGTGGCGTGTTCTTTGAGTCTAACATGTTTTTTTCGCGCTGTTTAAAATGCCTTCAAAAACGCAGCATGAGCGTGAACTAGCAGCTGTCACAGTTTTTTTCTTTCTTAGAGTTGCTGGACATGTCCACCTTTTACAATCAACTATACCCGACTTTGGCTCGCCTAGCTATCAGCTCCCTCAATTAGCAAACGTGGCAGCTGCAGTGAGAAAGTTCGTTCGCTCTGTAACTTCAACGCAAACGTTGCGGTGAAGGCACAAGTACAAGCAGTCCTCCTACCGAGCACGCCCTGTATGTTGAAGCACGGGCTGTACGAATGGGGTACCAGCCACGTTGAAACTCCTGTTAAAAATGATCCGGGTGATGACCTTTGAGGCGCGCCCTTCGCGACATCTCACTGCTTCTATAGAGAACACGCTGAAGTGCCTTTGAGATCTGCGTACCTCCCCCGGTAACCGTTGTATATATATAGTTCACCGTTAGCGTGCTCAAGGTAACACATACCACGGCCGAATCTTGCGCAGAGGGAGTAGCAAAGGCTGAGAGCTTTTTTTTTTCAATTTTGTCAAAATAGTAATAACAAATAGTAGTAATATTATTTTTAGCAGTATTAGCAGCAGCAGTAGTAGTAATATATAGTAGTAGTAAGAACACAAAGAAAAAGATTGTCTTGGCTCTTGAGTGGCAAACCCCGATTTGCCCCGGACAAGAGCATCAAGCCATTCGCCTCGAAATATGAACACCGGGGCCGGTACCGAACTCGTGACCCTAGGTTCAGCAGCCGAGCACCTGAACCATAGGTTGGCTGACTGCATTACGAGTCGACTGCGTCATACTCGCATGGGGCCGTTAGGCCGAGTGATTCCGGGTGATTAATATGTACTAGCGGGTTGAAGTCCGAGCGAGTCGGGTTTAGGAAAATTTTACGGAGTCGAAGTCATAGTGAGCCCTAAGAGCAAAATATGCTGCCTGGGTGAGTGTGAGTGCGACTCAATTTGTTTGAAGTAGCAATGTTGCCATCTTGTCAGACGCCCTCTTCTCATATATACAGGCCCTAGCCTCCGTTCTATATGACATTATACAGCAGGTCGCTACTATTGGCCGATAGCTGACATAATTTAAGACCATTGTTTTGCATCAGATGCCCCTTCTTGCCTCGGTGTGTATCCTCGTGTCAGCGCCGCGATTTATTATAGTCGGATGCAACTTTGAATGTCTGCCGCATTTTCTCGTCAAAAGGCACAATGCAAAAAAGTCTGCACCAATGGGTGTGCACTCCAGACTGGCATCACGAGTCGAACTGCAGGTGCCCCCGCCTTCGAAGAACATTGTCGAGTGCAAGAGGGGAACTATCCATTTAGTAGCGGAGGTGAAAGACTGTCGGGCTTTCGTCGTGTGATTGGGGCTTCTCTGGACTTCAGTTATATGCGACAATAGTGCGTGAACATTACACAGTAGTAACACTACCGCACAGCGGAATTACGCGCTCGCTCAAGGTCACGATGCGCGCTGACATTAAGCTTCTTTTCCACGTGCCACTCCTTCCTGGTTAGCCTCCAGTGCGCTCGTTGAAACGAGAAACGCGAGGAAGCGCTTGAGGCACGCGGTGAATTCCTGCACCTCCTCTTGTTTTCGAGAGATACGAGAAGTATTTGGACATCGTTTCGTGAAGCAGAAAATTCTTATACCAATGATCATTCGACAATTACCTGAAAAAGTGGTTCAGGACCTATCTAAACAATAACAGCATATATACGAAGTGAATCATGATGAGTGGACGAAGCTCCGGAGGTACATCGGTAAACTTTTTTGGCGATCGTGTAAAGACGGTGAGCACACGCTGCAGCAGTTTTCCGAGCCATCCGACCCGCCGCCTTGTCTTCGTCGCTCATACTCTAAGCACTGAGACTGCCGGCGAAAGAGGAAGCGCGCAAAGAGCGAACGCATTTTATCGCAAGAGCGAACGCGGTGTCCTATCACACGAGAGCACGAATTGGAGTGCAGCGAGCGCCGCAGCACCATCTAGTGAACAATTTGAGTACTAGTAGTGCGAGCTCCACAAAGCCATCTAGTGAGCGCTCTGAATACTAGCAGTGGCTACTCCAACGTGGTACTTGCCTACGCCTTAAGGAGCTTCGCCCCTAAAACCAAAAGCATCGTCTAGATTTACGCTTTGCGCTCGACGACAAACAAGTGGGGCCAACTCACGGAGAGGAAGTAGTAGGGCGGCTTGCGAACACCGTATCCCCAGGGCGCCACGTTGTCCAGGAATATGACCACTCCCACCAGGACGACCACCTCAGCGATGCCAACGCCACACAAGCAGCTCACGGCTACGTTGTCCAGCGTGGTACTATTGTACCTCATGCTCTCCCACGATAGATCAACCTCTGTGAATCATGTAGGCCAGCAAGGGGATAAGTGATAACGTACATGTATGCACCGGGCGGTGAAGTTTTCTACGCGCGACAGCACTGCCGGAAGACACAAGTGAACGAGCGAAAAAGCAGAAGTGAGCCGTAGCTTGGACTAAGTAAAAAACGTCAAGCGCGCTTCGACAAGACACTGCCGGGACGAAGAGGGTCGAAAGTAACAGCTGGAATGGATTTTATGCCTCAAGGGTTACGCTATGCCCTACTTAAAATAACAGCCGCCACCGCCATCTTACTGCAGGCACGACAAAACGTTAACAAGCACCAGGGAAGCCTTTTCCTCCTACGCACCATCATCTTCATCAGCCTGACTACGTCCACTGCGGGACAAAGGCCTCTCCCATGTTCCGCCAGTTAAGTCAGTCCTGTGCTTGCTGCTGCCAATTTATACCCGCAAACTTCTTAATCTCGTCTGCCCACCTAACCTTCCGTCTTCCCCTAACCCGATTGCCTTCTCTGGGAATGCAGTTAGTTGCCCTTAATGACCAGCGGTTATCCTGTCTACGCACTACATGTCCGGCCCGTGTCCATTTCTTCTTCTTGATTTCAGCTATGATATCCTTAACCCCCGTTTGCTCCCTAATCCACTCTGCTCTCTTCATGTCTCTTAAGGTTACACCTACCATTTTTCTTTCCATTGCTCGCTGCGTCGTCCTCAATTTAAGCTTAGCCCTCTTTGTAAGTATCCAGGTGTATGCTCCACAGATAAGCACCGGCAAGATACAGCTGTTATATACCTTCCTCTTGAGGGATGGTGGCAATCTACCTGTCATAATTTGAGAGTGCTTGCCAAATGTGCTCCACCCCATTCTTATTCTTCTAGTTATTTCAATCTCGTGGTTCGGCTCCGCGGTTATTACTTGCCCTAAGTAGACATAGTATTTTATAACTTGAAGTGCATTATTACCTATCTCAAAGCGCTGCTCCCTTCCGAGGTTGTTGTACATTACTTTCGTTTTTTGCAGATTAGTTTTAAGACCCACCTTTCTGCTCTCCTTGTCTAACTCTGTAATCATGAGTTGCAGTTCGTCCCCTGAGTTACTCAGCAATGCTATGTCATTGGCGAAGCGCACGTTAGTGAGACACTCTTCATTAAATCTTATCTATAACTGTTCCCATTCTAGGCTTCTGAAAACCTCCTGTAAGCACGTGGTAAATAGCATTGGTGAGATTGTATTCGCCTGCCTTACACTATTCTTTATTGGTATTCTGTTGCTTTCTTTATGAAGCACTATGGTAGCAGTTGATCCTCTGTAGATTTATTCCAGGATGTTTATATATGCTTCATCCACACCCTGATTCCGCAGTGTCTGCATGACGGCTGATATTTCTACCGAGTCAAACGCCTTCTCGTAATCTATGAAGGCTATGTATAGTGGTTATTATACTCTGAGCATTTCTCTATTACCTGATTCATAGTATGAATGTGGTCAATTGTTGAGTAGCCTGTTCAAAATCCTGCTTGTTCCTTTGGTTGATTGAGTTCTAATATTTTATTAACTCTGTTAGCAATTACCTTTGTAAATAGCTTTTATACTACAGAGAGCAAGCTGATCGGCCTGTAATTCTTAAAGTCCTTGTCATCTCCTTTCTTATGTATTAAGATGATGTTAGCATTCTTCCAAGACTCTGGTACTCTTCCTGTCAGGAGACACCTCGTAAACAGGGTGGCTAGCTTTTCTAATACAATATGTCCTCCATCTTTCACCAGATCTGATGTTACCTGATCCTCACCAGCAGCTTTGCCTCTTTGCATGCTCTCCAAAGCTTTTCCGACTTCTTCTATCATTGCTGGCGGGGTGTCATCTGGGTTACTGCTAGTTCTTATAGTATTAAGGTCGTGGTTGTCCCGGCTACTGTACAGATCTCAGTAAAACTCCTCCGCTATTTTAGCTATCCTATCTATATTGATAGTTACTTTGCCTTCTTTGTCCATTAGTGCATACATTCATTTTTTGCCTATCCCAAGTTTGCTCTTCCCTGCTTTGACGCTTCCTCCGTTTTTCAGAGCGTGTTAATTCTCTCCATGTTATACCTTCTTACATCGAATATCTCACGTCGATTAATCAACTTTGAAAGCTCTGCCAGTTCTATTTTGTCTGTTATACTTGAGACTTTCATGCCTTGACGCTTCTTAATGAGATTCTACGTTTCCTGGGAAAGCTTGCCAGTGCCCTGTCTAACTACCCTGCCTCCAACTTCCACTGCATACTCCGTAATAATACTCGTCAGATTATCATTCATTGTATATACGCTGATGTTGGTTTCCTCAATAAGAGTCGAGTACCTGTTCTGAAGCGAGACTCTGAATTCCTGTACTTTCCCTCTCAGTGCTAGCTCATTGACCTGATTCTTGCGTATCAGTTTCTGTCGTTCCTTTTTCAAGTCTAGACGAATTCGAGACCACACCATTCTATGGTCACTGCATCGTACCTTGCCAACCACTTCCACATCCTGCACGATGCCTGGGTGTGCACTCATTATAAAGTCTATTTCGTTCTTGTTTTCGCCATTAGGGTTCCTCCATCTCCCCTTACGGTTGCCTCGTTTTCAGTAGAAGGTATTCAAAATCCGTAAATTAATGCTTTCTGCGAATTTTACTAGTAGCTCTCCTCTGGCGTTTCTAGTACTGATGCCACAATCTCCTCTTGCCTGGTCTCCAGACTGTATCTTCCCTACCTTTGCATTAAATTCTCCGGTCAGTATAGTATACTGTGTTTTTACCTTACTTATTGCCGATTCCACATCTTCCTAGAAGCGTTCAACTGAAGCATCATCATGGCTGGATGTAGGCGCGTAAGCGTGTACTACCTTCATCTTTTATTTTTTATTCAGCTTAATTACGATACCTACCACCTTTTCATTAATGCTATAGTATTCCTCTATGTTTCCAGCTATCTTTTTTGTGAATTGGAAGCCCCACTCCAAGTTCTCTTCTGTCAGCCAAGGCCCGATAGCAAAGGACGTGCCCATTCTGTAGCATCGTATAGGCCTCAACTGTCCTCCTAACCTCACTAAGCCCCATTATATCCCATTTAACACCCTCTAGTTCCTTGAATAGTACAGCTAGACTTCCCTCACTAGATAAGGTTCTAGCATTAAACGTTGCCAAGTTCAGGTTCCAATGGCGGCCTGTCCGGATCCAAAGATTCTTAGCCCCCTGTGCTGCGTTGCAGATCTGACCACTACCGTGGTCAGTTGCTTCGCATCTGCTGGGGACTGAGGGCCGTGAGTTAATTGACGTATGCATGTGGGAGGTAGTGGCCAGATACTGCACCAGGGTGGCCAATCCTTCTCTGGTGAGGGAGTGCGTTACCGGCGGTGGTTACCGGTGAGGCCGCACCCCCGGACTCTTAATGCAGTTCCGTCACTACGCAGATTTTTTTATCCGGTTTGTAACTGTGGGGCACCGGGATTCGAACCACGGACCTTTTGCATGCGAGGTGGATGCTCCTACGCACTACATGTTTAATATGGCAAACTATTTACGCGCGAAGCTCCTTAGGCCTGCACCCCACCGTCGCCGTCTCCTGCGCGTGTACGTTGTATTCGTACACGGAACAACTGCTAGTTCTGCGGGCATATACTGTTCAGCGGGTGGGTGGGGTTCGGTTGTGGTCAAAATTTTCGGAGCCTTTTACTATAACGTTCTTCCTAACATATAATATTATTAATAATAGTAACTACAGAAGCAGTAGTACTAGTAGTGGTAGTAGTACCTCTACCTTCATAGCTTAGTTTTTTTTCTTCTACTTCAAGGAAACCATTCACTATGCTGTATGTAAAAGTTTGGAGGATACGCCACTTGTGAACGTAATTTGATTTTGGCATCGGGCCGAGACTTACGGTACTTCTCGAACCTCTCGGTAGCCCGCAGGACCCAGTGCAGCAGCATGCAGGGACTGAGAGCCGTGATCACCTTGTCCATTTTGGGAGTGAGGTAGTACCCGAGTCCGAACGGGTTTTGAAGGATCGCGTACGGGACCAGGCCGATCGCGAGCCAGTACACGACGGCTGCAGCGAAGGCCACGCTGGCTGCACGGAACAAATTAGTCTTTACATACATGCATACATACATACATACATACATGCATACATACATACATACATACATACATAACATACATACATACATACATACATACATACATACATACATACATACATACATACATACATACGTACGTACGTACGTACGTACATACATACATACATACATACATACATACATACATACATACATACATACCATACATACATACAGCCAGTACACGACGGCTGCAGCGAAGGCCACGCTGGCTGCACGGAACAAATTAGTCTTTACATACATGCATACATACATACATACATGCATACATACATACATACATACATACATACATACATACATACGTACATACATACATACATACATACATACATACATACATACATACATACATACATACATACATACATACATACATACATACATACATACATACATACATACATACATACATACATACATACATACATACATACATACATACATACATACATACATACATACATACATACATACATACATACATACATACACGGACGAACGGACGGACGGACGGACTGACGGATGGATGTATGGATGGGTGGGTGGATGGATAGCACAAAATAAACTAAAATATTTGTTAATTTTTCATGGTTATTTTGAGCTTCGATCCCCTGAAATGCAAGAAAACTCGAAATTTTAGATCTAGCTTCACTTTAAACTCCTGCTGATCAGCACTAATTGAGAGTTCCCTATATGGTTTGTCTCAAAGACAGCATGCGATTTTGGCACGTAACAATCCAGCTTTCAATATTTCTTTCGAATTTCGCTGTTTACAAATAGTCGGGTATAAAAGAGTACAGGTAAGACGCCAACTTCCGTCAAATCAAGTTCCTTGACGGCGC
Source organism: Rhipicephalus annulatus (assembly GCA_013436015.1). Lineage (NCBI taxonomy): Eukaryota > Metazoa > Arthropoda > Arachnida > Ixodida > Ixodidae > Rhipicephalus > Rhipicephalus annulatus. The sequence goes on from WOVY01009347.1 coordinate 128,824, forward strand.
CTGAATGATAAGCTCAATTTTTTGTTGTTTGTTTTCAAGCATCTACCAATAAGCGCTGGTATTGCTGGGCGAGAGAGCGGCTGTCGTTACCAGCACGATTTCTGCCTTCCCGCATTTGACTTCACAATAGCAGACAAAACAGCGCATAAGATATCCATGTTTTTGCCATCTCTCCCCACCCTCTATCCCGCTCTCCAGAAGTGTGGCAGCTTGGGCTAGTTGGTATGGCATGACGATAGTTATTGCGCGAGAACAAAACGACGACACAGAGACAAGAAGGACACGAAAGACACGAGCGCAAACTTCCAACTGAGTTTATTGCGCAGAGCACGAAAATATATAGAGGAGACAGTGACCATGGCACAAGAGCAGAACATGAGTAAGAAAACCAAAAACAAACAACACAAATACAAAGCCACTGAAAAACAGCAAAGAAAAACCTAGAAGAAACCGAACCAGAAAGGTAAAGCTACCTGCCCGCACCGAATCCTTCGAGGAACCTGCGTTCCTTCTCGGACTAAGCCACGGAGGGCTTGCTAATCCAAGGCACCTGTTCGCGTTACCTGCCCGCACCGAATCCTTCGAGGAACCTGCGCTCCTTCTCGGACAAGGCCACGGAGGGCTTGCTAACACAAGGCACCTGTTCGCGTGCCATCTGCGCAGCCTCGACAATGACCCGGGTGCCCACATCCCTATGACCCGGGTGCCCACGTTGTACAAACACAGGGATGTGGGCACCCGGGTCATTGTCGAGGCTGCGCAGATGGCACGCGAACAGGTGCCTTGTGTTAGCAAGCCCTCCGTGGCCTTGTCCGAGAAGGAGCGCAGGTTCCTCGAAGGATTCGGTGCGGGCAGGTAACGCGAACAGGTGCCTTGGATTAGCAAGCCCTCCGTGGCTTAGTCCGAGAAGGAACGCAGGTTCCTCGAAGGATTCGGTGCGGGCAGGTAGCTTTACCTTTCTGGTTCGGTTTCTTCTAGGTTTTTCTTTGCTGTTTTTCAGTGGCTTTGTATTTGTGTTGTTTGTTTTTGGTTTTCTTACTCATGTTCTGCTCTTGTGCCATGGTCACTGTCTCCTCTATATATTTTCGTGCTCTGCGCAATAAACTCAGTTGGAAGTTTGCGCTCGTGTCTTTCGTGTCCTTCTTGTCTCTGTGTCGTCGTTTTGTTCTCGCGCAATAACTATCGTCCCGCTCTCCAATTTTCGTCGTCCAAACTCGCTCTCCAAACTCTCCCTTCTACCCCCCCCCCCCCGATTTGCCTCGAAAAATCCTGGCACCGCCACTCTGAAATTCATTGCATGCAGCATGCTTCGTAGTCACATGGTCACGACACATGAAACCAGGCGCGTAGCCAGAAATTTTTTTCGGGGGTGCAACACCTTGATTTCGGGAGCGGCCCCCCTTAATAAGGCCATTTTTCACTCTCTATGCCATAGCGACAAAATTCCGGGGGGGGGGGGGTATGGCACGTTCCCAGTGTGCCACCCCCTGGCTACGCTGCTGCTTGAAACCCCAAAAGTTTACACTTACGCTCCCATAGAAATTGGGCGAGTAGCGTGGCGTTGAGGATGGTCTGCATTCCGACAATGCTTAGTATGGACATGAAGAGGGACGGACTGACGTGCTCGAAGAAAGCAGTGCCGCTGGCGTTGCGGTACACGAACAGCGGCACGTACATCAACAGGATGGCGCCAAAGATCACGAAGCCGGACTCGGACATGTGGCCGAAATAGTAGGCGACGTCACCCAGACCCGCGCGGCGCAGCATCTCCTGCGTGCGGAAAGAAGCGCAAGTGGCCCCAGGTGGTCAAAATTTCTGGAGCCCTCCACTACAGCGTCTCTCATAATCAAATAGTGGTTTTGGGACGTTATACCCCACAAATCAATCAACCAGAAGCGCAAGCGGACGCGCAGAGATCTGTTTATGCGGGATACATGTGCACACACTACGCCAGCGCAATCGTTCAAGAATATTCGTTTTGTTTTCTCATTAGGCGCGAACGATGAAACCAACTGACAATAAAGCTACGGAAGCCATAGAGGTTGTTACCCTTTCCGTCGTACCCTTTCCATCGTTGAGATGCGGAACTATAACTTTCAAAGGGGTTGGGTTCAGATTCCAACGATGAACCCACCCACCGCAGCACAATGTACAGGGTTTTCGCCTCCCGCCCTTCCATCCTTTCGACTAAATCCTGTCGATAACCATGGGGTCATCAGTTACCCATCCTTCTCTTTGTTTCTGAAGTATACTTGGCTGTCTTCTTATCCCTTCATGTTACGTCTATGAGTACGAGGCGGCTAGAATATTTTGGTTGGCTATTACAGAATAATCAATTTCTCAGCAGAAGCTGCATAATTTCTGCCAAATGAAAAAAAAAACTAAAAAGAGCTGAATCAAGGGAAAGTCCGCTTGTTTACAGATGTGTGCCGTTTTTAAAGAGCATGCAGGATGTATAAGCTTGTGTTTTTTTTTTCTTTTTTACTAAAAGTCTCGGATGGGCCCCATCATAAAGTTTTGAGACATATCACAATACCACATGGCCAAAACTGACGTCACACTTTTTGCAGGGTGCATACATATATGCATGCAAAAAGAACAATAGATCAAACATAGTTGTTGTTGTTGTTGTTGTTGTTGTTGTTGTTGTTGTTGTTGTTGTTGTTGCTGTTGTTGTTGTTGTTGTTGTTGTTGTTGTGCGCAACCAATGAAAGCAATCGACATTATGGGCACGGAAACCATAGGGGTCATTATATGTCGTTTTCTCCTGTAATGCAGTGATTATGATACTCGGCAAAACTGACGTCACGAGCAACGTGTGCGCACCCTGGTGCCGGCACGCTTCTCTCGCACCAGCTTGGTGACGAGTATGCTGAAGGGCACGAAAAAGGCGATGCCGAAACGCAGCACGGTCCGGCTCAGGGTGTGGTCCTCGGACCCGTAGAAAAGACGCGGGTAGGGGAAGCGAATCAGCTCCAACTGCAGAATCATCATCATTATCATTATTAGCGTGAATATGCTCTCTACAAAGCAAAGGCTAGTCTGTTTTTTCTTCAATTACCCCTGTCTGTCACTATCAACAGTTTCGATACTGTTGTAAATTTCTCGATCTCATCAGCCCACCAAACCACCTGCATTCCCGTCGTACGCTTGCCTTCTCTTTGAATCCGGTCTGTTAAGGTACACTAAATGATTTTCGGAGTATTAGTCAAGTACGATTTCACAACGTCGAAAACGCCACGCTTACCGCGACACGAAGCTTCGTAAGCAAGAAAACGCGCGGACAATGCTGGTGCAGACGCCACCTGGTGATTCCCGCACCAAATAAACGCCATATAGCATAACCTCCAAGATTGCGGGCGCGCGGCGGGACGCGCGCCCGCTATCTCGGAGGTCATGCGTAACGTCATATACTTTAAAAGCGTCTATAGGCCCTACGTAACTTATAATCGATAAAAAAATGAGCTACACTGTCATCTGTGGGTGTCATGGACCAATATTAGGAAGTTTCAGAAAACTTCATCGTGCCGCGATGTTGCGTTTATCATGTCGCAATTTCATCGATGTCACGAAAATGCCAAAAAAATACATTTTTAAGTTTGTCACGTTTCTCACGTTACATCGTTTTCCTTCGTTATAGGTGCAACGTAACTTTCCGTCACCATGACCACTACCTATGTATGTCCCCTTCTGTCACAAATTTCTATTAGTGCTTTTTCTTGTACTCTCCAAATGTATTTCGAGTAAAGTGAATAGGCTTGAGAAACTGCCCGGAACGTTATCTTAAATAGCAATACTCAGGCCAGACCAAGTGGTTTACGTAAATACAAATATCATTACTTATGCTGACCTCTTTTCGTTGACGCATTTCATCATGAGATGAAGTAAATCATTTTTGTAACTTTGTGCGCTGTTTTTTATACTTCTTTTTTGATGTTGGAAGACTGATGACTACAGACAAAAATCTTATTGACAGCACGCAACTGAACAACAAAGAACTTGTAGAACCCAGCAATATACAAATATTGTTTACTTTACTCTGCAGACCCAATTGGTGCACGTAATGACCTTGTTAAACGCTCTTAGGCTTGTACTCAACACTCTATTGTACTCATCTTGTCGTATTCATCAAAAATTTACATTCAAAGTTAGTGCTTCCAGAATATTTTTTTCCGAGTTGCTGTTTACAAATCCTCTGGTGACAGAATCGAAGCAAGCCAAAAACTTTTTTTCCAAAATCGAATTCTTAGATTGCACCCACACCTCGAGCTTAAACTCTGTTGGTTCATTTCTTTGTTTTTAAGCGTATACCAAACGTCACCTGTACACCATGCTTGATGGAAGGTGTGTGAATCAAATACAAAGTACTGCGCAGTGCCTCCGAATCCTCCCGATTGCCGTGTTTGCGTTCGGCAACTTATGCAACAGAAGTGCCATTCGAAATTTTACAAACACCTTACTCTATTCAAGGATGCTCACCGTTTTGTGAAACGGCTTCTTCAGCGATTCGGCCGTCATGTTGATATACGTTGATTCAATCAGGTACTGCAGTGGAAGTAGAAGCCCTGAAAAATCCCAAAAAGTGTCATTTTTTTTTTCAAAGCCTGCGATACTCAGTTATCAAGAAGCATCGATTGTTCGTGTAAAGCGTCAACCATTCGTGAGCACCCGACATCTGATCGTAATTATTTTTGTTACCCTAATAACTGTAACCTCAACTCCAAAACGGGAAAAAGAGTGTCGTGTTATCGATGCGAATCCCCTAATATATTCAAATTCCACTGTGGTCCAGGGAATTCATGCATAAATAAACGTCTCATACGTGCTGGCATGTTTGGCTCTTCTGAGAGTAATTTGAAAGCTTCATCGGGCATTTATGTGCGCACAACCACACACCACGCCACCTATTGACCGAACATCACGCCACCTGCAGACCGGCATGTAAGAAGCTGCACAACTGCAACCTGGCGCTACTTAGCCAAGAACATCGACAGCAGGCAGTCCTACGGTCTCTAAAAAATCTTCAGTTTTCGTTCGCGTCCTCAAGTACCAGGATGCCTTTTATCCCTCTATGGAAGTGTTATGTACACAACACATGCAAGTTTGGACATCATATCAATGGAGCAGGGCTTATCGACAAGGAGTTAATAACAGGTCTGTAGACGCCTAAAGCGGCTGGTGAAAAACCGACACAAGAATGACAGTGCTATAGCGTCAGTTTGCGTCAAAGCCGTTTGTGCGTCACTATCGGAGCAACGTCACGGATAGGACGAGAAAACGTCCCATCTTGCGCGAGTACGCGAGGAGGAGCTGTACCATGACGTCAAGGCAGAGTAAGGAGCCGAAACTAGGACTTAAAAACGTGTACTCATTAACTTTTGAAAACGCACTCACGCTTCACAGCAGGATTTCTAGTCTTTTTAGCGATTGAAAGCGACAAGTGGAAATTTTCGTGTAAGTGCCCCTACGAGAATTCATGGCATTTTACCCTTCCGGTTTCGGGAAAAAGAAATAATTATTCTGGTGTTCTTAAACAATGCGCCTAAATATAAGCAGACCGAACTCGAGCCATCACGGCGCTCAAAATTCCATTCCACGAGCTTCGACTTGAAAGTCAGGCACATTAACCTATATAATCATCGTTTTCGAATTGGCCAAGTTGCATCACTATTTCACGTGCGACCCAACAAGCAGGCCACTTAACCACACTGTAAGCCAGTTTGCCCATTTAAGGGTGCTTTGCGTGCCCATAGCAAACACCCATGATACGGATGTTTTGGTTTGTTAAGGCACACTTATTGTAGGGTGTCAAAGACATGCGAATCACCCTCAGGGCGCAAGCTGGTTTACAGTGCACCCGTATAATAAGAGGCCCTTCCATTTTGGTTGAGCAATCTCAACTGATCTCGTCGAAGTCGTCAATGTTGGCGGGTCCCGGCACCAGCAGTTTCAGCCGGTATTCCTGGTACAGGTCCAAGTCGGCGTCCGGGAAATGCACGTGGTACGTGAGCCGGTCGGAAGCCGGCTGCTCGAACCACACGGCCACGCGACGCTGCACGTCATCCGCCGGCACAGCCGCAGTCTTGCGTTCGTCGGCGAACTGGGCTGCTTCGATGGCGCTCTGGAAGGCCATCGGCTCTGCACCGCGCGTACAACGTCAAGCAGTTATGGACAACTCCGCAGAAAAAGGCAGCGCTGCGGAGTTGAGAACACGAAAAAAGGGACGACGCGGGCAAAGCCCACCTAACAACCCATTTATTGTCACAAAAAAGACCCCGCACCCCCCCCCCCAAAAAAAGGGGTCCTTTGCGCGTTGCCTGATGCAATATGTTCCACCTTCTAACCAATAAGTTGACTTTATTAGAGTACTAGAAAAATCATCGCCTGCCTTCGTGCACCCCCTCCTTCTTCGACGGAACTCGCTCGTCGTTCGTGCGCTCGATGGTAAAATATATATTGACCCCGCCCATGGTGAACAGCCTCTTACAACGACCGAAACTTAAGCTAGTTGTAAAGCATTGCTCATGAACACTGAGACGTCAATATACAAAAACACTGAAAAAAACAGATAACACGATAAAATGGTATACTGACCCCACAACAGATACAAGGCTTTCGTGTTGCCTGATTCTATGCTCCAGCGTGCACGTCTGCACGCCGTAGTTTACCTAGGAGGGGGTTCCACATAGTTGGTACTCCATATCGAACCATACAAAGCACAAAAATCTTTCAGGCAAGAGAGGCAACAAACACGGACGAGCGCTTCCGTCATATTGACTTTTTTTCATTTCAATTCGGTAGCTTATTTACAAACGAAATGCGATAAATTTCAAAGATTAGAACGCGCAGCACGACCACGCGCATCTGAATCAACGCCGCCAATATCCCCCCCACGAGGACTGGCCTCATTGAGGTCAAAGACATGCTGCAGAGTAAAATAAAACGTTGGCCGAGTTTGTGTTTATTTGTGATACGCCATTGATGACTGAGGCACAGGCATAACGGTTGCACGACGTGGAAGCTAAATTATAAAAAGCTTACTTATCGGGCCGGAGGGGCCATGTTTCCTTAGTCAACTATCTCCCGAGGCTTTAGCACTTTGAATAGATCTGCAAACTCACTCCATTCGGGTCCCAACGCCTTGCAGACCCTGGCGACCAGGTCGGCGTAAAATGGCTGGTCGGGCGCGAACGCGAGCGATCCACGCGTCCAGGTCTCGTCGCGGCGTCCCCAGAGGGCGGTAGCCGTGGTGCTGTCGAAGATCTGGTCCTTGTGGGGCCTCGCCCGGTACGGCGCCACAGAGTCGTCCCACACCGAGCTCATCAGCAGCAGCATGCTGGCGAGCTCGAGAAGGGTGATGACGTAGTGGTGACGCAGGCGCGTGAGCCACACGTGGCGCCAAAGCACTAGCCACGCCTGTCGCCTGAAGGTCAGTGGGAAGGGCATCAACAGAATGTCCAAGACGTAGTCCATCGTCTCTTCCACGGGAGCTTTGTATGCGCTCGAGATCTGGGATACCGACGAAAGTCTCTGCGCACGAGTAAATCAAGTGCTAGCTTCAAGGCGGAAGCCTTAGGTGACTTTGTTGGCGCGTCGTTCCACCAGACATGCGCGAGACATTGCTAAATTTTGCGAGACTCGCAAGGACCTGAGAACCCACGTGACTTTCACCGACTGAGCAATGGTCACGTGATGAAGTGGCATCATGACGTCACAATATGGCATCTCTTCACGTCATTGTGAAGTCATACGATGTCATCTACCGACATCATCAATCTGTCACACATGGATTGATACCGGAATTAGGAAACACCGTATGAGGGGCATAAAGCTGCAGTATAAGGCGGGAACACTATTGGGAGTGACTGAAAGGTAATTTGTCTGCGTGCCTCACACTGAGACCCATCATGTCTCGCAAAAAAGTCTGGTCTCCGATTGAATAGCTTAATGCACTGCCCACTATTCAGCAAACTATCAGCTTTAAATTATACAGAATGTGTAAAATGGTGCCACATATGTTTTTAGAAGCGTGTTACAAGGCGCTTAACTACACGAACTCTTAAAACAAACTGCGTTTTTATAAAGGGAGTGCTTAAAATTGTCTTGTCATTCAGAATTTCTCCATAATTTGGCACGATTTTTCAGTAATCTGGTGTTTTAGCGATGGAGTCGTTACAGATGTGTTCAACTATATGACGCAAAGTGGTGTTGATCTATTGGCAACTTTGCAAAATGCGAAGGTCAACGCTGCTTCAATCACTGCTCTTGTTCCAAACGGAGTAACCAGCACGAATTACAGCTAAATAACTGCAGTCAACTCCTTATTACGAGTTGTCCAAGCGGCCCACACGAAAACGCTAGTCGGAGTCCGAGTCAACCGTGGGAAATAAAATTAACTTTCATGAAAAACAGTTCTGCTTTGCCTCATCGGTACTTGTAAATGAAACATGGACACCTCAGTGTATCCTGTTGCGTGTGAACGCACGCTGAGCACGCTTCAAGCATGACATATCTTCAAAATGACGTTGAACTGCGCCTTCTAAGTTGGTGCTTGGAGTGGTCGTCTTTCTATCTGTTTCTACTTTTGAAGCCGGCTTTCAGCGTCAACGTTGAACCGTTTGTATGAAGTTGCAGTGAGGTCTTCTTTGCTTGGGACTTGTGCTCAAGCATTTCCGCTCCGCGCAAGTGCAAGCATAAGCTCACTTTTCACGTATGAGGTTAAGAAAATATTTTGCCATATGTCCCTATGGTTCACTACCCGACAACGCAATATCCTGCACACAATATTTCATCACTACAACTCACTGGCAGATCGTTCTATACCGCAGGTAGGTTTGTACAACTCGCTGGAAGGACAGCTCAAGCTGTGCAAGAACAAAAAGAACAAAACAGGAGACGGAATGACATTAGTCAAGCGACAAAACAACGCGAAATTGGTATATTTTTGTAGGCTTGAGATCTTGACAAGTAATATAAATGGTTCGCTGTGGAACGTTGCGGATTCACTTCGTATACACGTTATAAGGTCTGTTACAGCAGCTGAAGCTTCATGCTCACGTCCTCCATTATGTTGTGCCCGTATCTCGGCACACTACTTGTGCGGCAGAATGCCACATTTACGACATTTGCGTCCAATGCTCAGCCAGCGAATACGCAGTACTAGTCAATCATTACAAAATAAACACTGCGGGATGGCTTAGACGTGACGCGACAAATGCAGGTTCCTAACTTGATGGTACTCCAATTAACACAACATATTTGATGACGTCAACTTCCCCGAGGGTAGCGATGCGGGTTTGTTTGCCTGTCATTCATCTTGGATGTGAGAGCAAAGAAAGACGAGGTGTGTTGGTACTTTCTTTCCTTCGTCCTTGTCTTTTGCGCTCACATCCAAGTAATCAGCTTCCCGATAATCAGACAGCGATTAACGTGCGTAATTACGGTGAAGATAATGTTCTTGCACTGGACCGTGTGCAAGAATATAACAAAATAAATTTCGTGCGATGGGCTGGCAATATTATCGTGACATCGCAAACTTCGTGCCTCATCACTTTGGTAAATCAAGATGGCGGCTTTGGTGACGTCTGTAAGAACGCTGTACGAAAAAAATCAAACTGCGTGTTGCTTTTGGCCACCCTGCGAGTATTTTTATTTAGCTTGCAGCTAAACCTAACTATACGAGCTTGGATTTCATTTCTACAAGGAGAATGGTCACCGGTGGCCAGTGAAGCCCAAATGACATCGCACATCCAAAGCTGGAACGCAATCCACTAATGCAATGTATGGCGAGTCGTACGATGACGGAATACTGAAAAGTACTGAGGATTAGAGTAACTGCGTATGCTCCCTACGGAAGGTAGCATATACAGCGACTCTACTGCAAGTTAGACGTGCTCCCTACAGGCAATAGCGATGTACACTTCTAGCGTTGACAGGGTAGATTCGCGGTGCGTTGAATACAGCCACTCAAGTCTTCCCAGGGTACAAATAGATACCAAAACGAGATCCTTAACACTATCACGTTAAAAGAAAGTACAGAGATGGGCGGGTGGGCGTGCATCTTACCCGTGATTTCCAGAAACGAATCACGCGCTGGTACGTGGAAACTGCGATGATGATAATGACAAAGTATGGCACGTACTCGCTTCGACAGGGACGAAGTATTGGGAGCAGGGTTGCCATCGACTGCCATATTTGCGCCAAGTTGACCAGTTTACGACGCTGGTAGTGACATCAATTTAATGTTGGCGCCATTGCGTCAAATGCATTTTTACCTTCACTAAAATGTGAGATCGCAAAGTTCCATCGACAACCAGTTACTGCAACTGGCCCACAACGAATACCAGTGTTTTCGTAAACAGGGCGTATCGCGTTATTCACACTGCACACACCACGCACAATGCTCTCAGTTTCACCATCCGCAAAGGTGAACCAATATTGTCGATGCCTTTCAGCGCACACTATACACGCCACAGTCAACACCACACATTTTCGAAGACGATAACACTGTTCTTCGCACAGGACGCCACGTGTGTCCACTTCTCCGAGATAAACAGCTAACCAGCGAGGTAAATATTTCATCACGAACTTTACCCCACACCTAAATGTTCTCTGACACATACCACAGCTAATGTTGCCACTGTGGGATGAAGATTAAGCTTTCAAAAAGAGAAAAAGAAAAAGTTGGCCCAAGCACTGACTGCACCCCACTCAGACACCAATGGGTGTGTTTTGCCGACCGCCGCCTTGCACGTGCAGCGGTGACGTCACGCTGTGACGTGCCCCGCGGTAGAGGTCTATTGTACTGGAACTTAAGGATTGGGAAGCAAGCATTGAAAAATTCGACAGATCCTACGTACTTTGGGAATCGATGTTGAACAAAGCGCACCAGAGTACTCCGGCAAAAAAAATGTTTTGCAGTCACCTTTTAATCTTGATCGTAACGCCGCATACGCTTTCGAGATGTGGCTCCCTCATCCGAGTCTGCACTGGCAGTAAATCCTCGTCGGATGAACTGAAATCCAATGAATCAGATTCGGTACTTGTGGAACAGTTCGCATCGAAGGAATCGCTGCTCGGTTCACTAGCACCACACGGAAGAAATGTCTATAGTTGTGCGTCCGCTCGGGCAGCAAAACGAGTGAAAAAGTTATAATTCGGAGACGATTTAAACTCCAACCAAAAGTTTTTGAAGAAACCCGACGTTTCGGAACTGAGTTGGTTCCTTCCTCAAGGGAAACAGCAGGACTACGTATACCAGCGGCGTTTTCAAAGCAGTGGCGGATCCAGGGTGGGTGGGTGGGGGGGGGGGGGGAATCACTCTTTTTTCAATGTCTGTGTCAGCATCCCCCCTCTCACTTCAGCGCTTGTCGTCAACCTCAGATCACCAATTATCACTTATGAATGAAACACTGTGAGTACACACTAACAGTATTTACGCTACGGAGTAGTATTCTTGCTAAAAAATAAAGTGACAACCACGCTTCCTTCTCTTTTGTTACTTCAGGCGCCCCCCCCCCCCCTAAAATGAGTGGCTAGATCGGCCCCTGCTTTAAAACACTCCCAGGGCGGATAATTACATCCCCCCTAACATCCATCTCTCTCGTTTTGCCGTGGAGCGCAGTCCATGTGCATACACTGGGGGAAGGGCTTGAGAGAGCGGTTGATGTTTTGGGCTGTCCGCTGTATATGCCACATCATCTTCCAGTTTTCGTACCCAACCAGACAGACTTCTGTCGAATGTTTACATTCAAAAGCTATTATACGTCTTATCCCCAACGAGACGGAGTTGATTGATTGCTTTATTTGGTTCGTCACAGTACAGTGTAACAGGAGGCGGAGGGAAAAGCCGTAATGACGGCTTGAGGGATCCTCCGCCCCCTTTGTGAACAATGGCAGCAGATGAAGGACATCACAATATCATACACTTTCACATTGTTTTACGTAAAGATCATGCCACAAAGGAAGGAAACCTGAAAACGTAGTTGATACATAGCTTACACAACAAAGGAACTTGCAGCAATCTTCTGCACCTGAATAAATACATAGTTAATAGAACATATAACATAGTTTGCTACATAGTTTATAGAACAAAAAGAGCCGCTAATTCTGCGACACTTAAATGAGACACATCTATACCTTTGCTAATATAAGTATTCAGAATTCGCGGTAGAGTACATCGAAGCATCTGAAAACCATAATTAGTGCGAAAGTACGGAACGTTCCACATTTCTGTATTTCTTGTTTCATACGCCTTTTCCTTTAAGCAAAGATTCGCCATTTCCGTAAACAAAAAGTTTGCGCGTTTGCAGCTAAGGCAGTACTCTCGTAGTAGTCTGTATTGATATAGGTCATTCACTTTGATTATCTTATATTTTTTAAACAGTGGGTCACTAGGTGCTAGAGCTGTAGCGTTTTCTATCAGCCTCAGTATTTTCTTCTGTATTCTCAGTAATTTTGTTAAGTTTGTTTCTGTAGTTGTTCCCCAAACCAAATAGCAATAGTTAAGATAAGAACTAAACAGCGATTTGTATATCAATAACTTCACCGAATTGGGGATGAGGTACCGGATACGGCTGAGTATTCCAGTTATCCGGCCTAATTTTATTTGAATATTATTTACGTGGTCATCCCATTGCAAAGAACTGGAGAAATGTACCCCAAGTACTTTCACTGACTTCACTATTTCTATATCTGAGCCTCTAAATACAATATTATTCTTCAAAGTCACTTGTTGACCTTTCGAATGAAAAACTACCGCTTTTGTTTTAGTTGCATTTATTTTTAACTTATTGTTACTTGTCCAGTTGTCTAACTTCTGTAAGACGTCATTAGCTTTATTAGAAAGAATAACATCTGATGATGAGGTGACAAATATACTCGTGTCATCTGCATAGATAATAAACTTAACTTCTGGGGAGATATGGACTATGTCATTAATATATAAAGTGAATAATAAAGGGCCAAGAATGCTCCCTTGTGGTACCCCTGAAATTATATTTTCAGAGTTGGTTTTCAAAACAGGAAACGCAACCACGGCAGCATGGTTTCTGCAATTTAGCGAAACCATGCCGTGCTCGCGCCTCGGGGGGAGCAATAAACGAGTGTCACAAGCGGTCACCTCTTGAGAGATTGCAAACCAGACAGCGATCAGCGTTGCGTGTGCAAGCAGCGACTACTATACTATACCCGGAGTTCGCACACGCAAGTGAAAGCCGCCGCGCCGCTTTGGAAAGAAAAAACAAAACAAAAACGAAGAGTTATTGGCGCCTGAAATAAAAAAAGAAGAATCGCACGCCTTCCCGAAGCATTGCTACCCATTTCAAACATGATAAACAAGGAGAAATTTTCGACTCAGGCACGGATTTTAATTTACACCATGGCAGTCCCACCACAAGCGCTCGTGAATGCAGAAGCATAGTGGAGGTGAACGAGGCACGCCATCTTGCGAAGCATGATAATACAACGTCGGAGAGACTATAGACACATCGGCACATGGAAAATTTTTAAGTTTTCCGAAGCATGGCATCACATGCCAAGCTAATTGATATGTGGGGTTTAACGTCCCAAAACCACCATATGATTATGAGAGACGCCGTAGTGGAGGGCTCCGGAAATTTTGACCACCTGGGGTTTTTTAACGTGCACCCAGATCTGAGCACACGGGCCTACAACATTTCCCCATCCGTCGGAAATGCAGCCGCCACCGCCGGGATTTGATCTCGCGACCTGCGGGTCAGCAGCCGAGTACCTTAACCACTAGACCACCGTGGCGGGGCCACATGCTAATCTAGAAAATATGATCGAAAAAGGCGCACCGAACCGCGAACGTGCTCGGGTGAGCAAGCGATTGCCGAATTACCGCATTGTGAAGTAAAAAAAAAGTACATAAAAATTTCCACGTATTTTTGAAGTTTGGAAGTGCGTGCCACAACAGGGAAATGATCGAAAAAGACGCGAGCTTTAAACATGCACTCTTTGAAAAAAGTTAGCAAAAAGGTAGCAACTGCAAACAAACAGGTAGTAACTTCAGCGCTTGCTACCTTTCTCGAACCATTACTACCCTTTTGCAACGTGTTTACTACCTACGTTAATAAACAGTTACTAGCTGCAGCCATTACTAACCTTTTGCAATCTGTTTACTACCTATGTTAGTAAACAGTTAGTAACTGAAATGAAAGAGGTAGTAACTGCATCCGTGAATACCGTTCCTGCTTCGTTACTACCTTATTGCTACCCGGCTGCTGACTATTTGATCCATTACAGTGTGTGATTCCGATAATTTATGAGAGGAATGGTATCGACGTATCATCACTAAACGGAAAAAATGACGCAGAAGATATCCATAGATCAAGAAAAAAAATGTCTTAATTTACGCAACCAAGGGAAGTAATTGTTATTCTGATATTGTCGAAACGAAGAAGTACAAGCATTGCACGTTGCATAACCATAAGCAATCGCTATACGCGTTGTAATAGGCAATTACATCAAACTGAGTAAATTACAGAAAATTAACAAGACTGGCGGATCAAAATAACCATACGGTCACAATTAGTACGGGGGACGGTCACAATTGATCCACTGCGGCGTTTCTCCAAATATTATTGTTATTTCGGCACGTTAAACCCCAAAAACGATTATTACCTTGTAACAGCTGACATACCAGCTGTGTGAAGCATTCAAATGCACTGAGACTATATTAATAAGTGCGGTACCTTGTTTTGACCACTACGAGGCAGCAATGCACAACTGGTCAAGAGCAGAGTCCGAGACACTGAATGTGCTCCTCAGGAAAGTTATCAAGAAGGTCCTGGGCCTACCCATACATACCAGCACCGAGCGTCTGCTTGAGCTTGGCATTCACAACACGCTCGAAAAAACAGCAGAAGCCCAAGAGAGAGCACAGTTTGCAAGGTTATCTACAACAAGGTCGGGGAGAATGATCCTGCAGGAGCTGGCCCAACATTCAATGGCAATCAGACGCAATTACAATGATATACCCGACAACATCAGGGAGAATATCACGGTGTCTCCTATACCAAGAAACATGCATCCAGAACACAACGTCGGAAGAAGAGTAGCGAGGGCCAGGACTATACTTTGTCAAGTCTCAAACGAGGAACGAGGGGTCGTATTTGTTGACGCGGCTTCCTGCGCCAATGGGAAAGCGTTTGTGGCAGTGGTGGTCGATGGGGCTGGCCATGTCGTCAACTCAGCGACGGTCAGGACGAAATACCCAATCATTTCGGAACAGATGGCCATCGCCTTAGCACTCAAGATGGATAACGTTGAAGTCGTCTACAGTGATTCCATGGCAGCACTACGGGCGTTCGCCAAGTGGACGGTCTCTGAACAAACGCTGAGAATACTGCAAGGCAAGAACATAACGCATCATCTTCTGAGTTGGTTCCCAGCTCACCTTGGGCAAATCAACGATTCCCCTCCCAATCTCACTGAAGCAGCACACGAGGCGGCGCGAGAACTCTCCAACCGCGCCTCCCCGGGGATGCGTTCTACCGGTGAAGGGGATAACCGGGAAATTCTTACAACATATAACGAGCTCACTAAACATTTCTACCTGTCTAGAAGGATTTTCACTCCACCTCACAAAAATCTAACCCGGCCCCAAGGACTTACATTAAGGCTTTTGCTAACGCGGATGTACCCTACCTTGAAAATGCTACACAACATGTACCCTGACCTATACCCAAGTAGTCTATGTCCAGATTGTGAGGAAATAGCTTCACTAGAACACATGCTCTGGCAGTGCACCGAATTCGCTCATATATCGAACATCACCTCTGTCAGATGGGAGGCGGCAATCCGCGTGAACGCTGGCCGCGCGGGGATCGTAATCGCGTCACTTGCCACGTGACTGATCCGTCCACGATTACGTCCGTCGTATGATTTAGCTGCATTTTTCTTATAATAGCATTATATTTACACATTTGCAGCGAACCAACGCAATCACGGCTTGCCTATTATAACAAAATAGTGCACAGCTGTTAGGTGCGAATATTGAAGGAATCCTCAAGTTGACACCAAGCGTATACTTGGCGACGTCCTGTACCAGTCTTCCTTTTTCAGTGGCGTATATAACGTGAAACTTTTCGTTATTCATACGTGGCCCACATCGCTGACAGCGTGGACCGGTCCAAATGACTCGACAACAAAGCGCCAGTAATAAAACTCATTTAGGTTTAATGAACACGTCGAATATATGAATACATGGTTTCATACAAAGCGAGTATAAAAGAACAAAATCTGGTCTCAACTGCGATCGTCTTTCCGGAGAGCGGGGGAAGCAGAGGTCAAAGCTACTGGCCATTCCAATGCCGCAAAGACGGCAAAATTAAGTAGCGTTCCCGTTTCTGTCGGCGAACGCCATCCGTGGAAAATTCATCACTCCACATCAGGGCCCCCCGCAGTGGTAGATTCGCATGCGACAAAAGATGGCGCTGCCAAGTCACGTAACGTTTTCCCCACATCAGATGCCGTAGACGCGGCGCGTGTTCTCCCGGACCGCGCTGATGACAACGTCGACAGATAAGTCGCGGATGGCCGCCACCTTAGTAGCGACGTGGATGACCATGCCCGGGTGAGAGCAGGCGAGCCTTCCGGATTCGCGCTTTGGCAAGAAGAAAGGCGCATCCGTCTCGAGCAGCAGTCGGTCCAGCGGAATCCTTTGCGCCGCCTCGACCAGCGGGTCGACTCCCGAGAATCCCACCAACGGCGTGATGCCCAGGCACAGCCGCGGGAAAGTGTCCAGCCAGTGCTTGGCCTCGTCCCAGTTGCCCGTGAAACAGTGCCGGTGTATTGGCTGGTCGGCCGGAACCATTTCCTTGAGAATGCGGATCGTGTCGGCAGTTGCGTCTCGCGAGTGAATCACCAGCGGCAGCCGTCGGCGCCTGGCCAGCACGAGCTGCCTGCGAAACGCGACCTCCTGCGTCCTCTTGAACTCCTTCCAGTCGGGCACGGTGTCGTTTGCGGATATGGAGTAGTCGAGCCCGATCTCGCCCAGGGCCACCACGCTGCTGTCGCCAAGGGCGCGAGCAAGGTGTCGCTCGACGTCGTCCGTGTAGCCGGGAGCCCTGCGTGGGTGGCACCCAAACGCGCCCCACACGCCTTCGTCCGAAAGAATGGACCTCCAGAGGCGTCGCTGCTCGAACGTTTCGGGCTCGCTGAAGTTGGCCACACACCCATCGTAGCAGTACGGGAAAGTGTTGCGATTAGCCAGGCGGAAATGCGTAAAAGACTTTGTGTGGCCAGTCCTGGTGAAGACGCAGTCGAGATGGCAGTGAGTGTCGATCAGCCCCGCCTCCGACGCCGTCGTGTAGGGCCACTCCCTGATGCCCTGGGGCTCGACCGCGCGCTGAGAGTTTGAACGAGGCATCGGAGACGTTGGATGACAAGGAATACGCCGGGTTTCAGCGTACGAACAGACACTTGTTTGTAGAAAACGCCGGAAAGTGAGCGGGAATCGAACGAGACTTGTCTTGTCTTGTCTTATCGCCTAGGAGATCTTGGCTCATACCCACACGGTGGATTGGCCACACTGTACCTCATAATAGATAATTTTTTTACAACGCTTGCTAAAGAAAAAAGAAAGAGAAATTAGATAGGAACAATAATAATGTTCCTTTGAAAAAACGTGAAAAAGTGCAGAAGAATGAGACTTCTGCAGCGTATCTTCTTCGTCGTTCATCCTTCGTACATGAACGCCTGATGGATGGATGGAAAAACTTTATTTCGTCAGAAAGCAACTGAGGATGATTCCGTGTTAGATGGCCATCAACCCAAGGTTGGCGGCGACCTGTGTGGCCCACTCCACGACCCTTAACTGGACGACTGGGTCTGAGCTGGTCAACACGGCCTCCCAGTGCTCAAGAGAGGGATCACGCATAATATCCACCGGCGGCGGCACTATGCTACATTCCCAAAGCATGTGATCATATGTTGCCACAGCCTGACACCATTTGCATTGCGGCTTAATCTCCTCCGGGTACATTCTGTTCAACACGTAAGGGTTGGGAAAAGATCGCGTCTGCAGTTTTCTCCAGACGCATTCCTGCGCCTTAGTCAACCGCTTGTGCGGGGGCGGATAAAACCTCCGCTCTAGTTTATAATGATTCGTTATGTCATGAAAGGACACCAGCCCATCTCTCGCGGACCTCCCCGGAACTGGCGGCTCACCTACCCGGCTGACGAAACCTCGAGCATTCAGGTGAGCCGCCTCGTTCCCAGGGTTCCCAGAGTGTGCTGGTACCCAGACAATTTCTATTTCTCTCATTTCTCGTCCCGTGGCCCCATGCAGAAATCGTGCGGCGGTCGCCGATATTCTGCCCCTCGCCAGATTTCGGATGGCTGTCTTTGAATCACTGAGAATCAAATCTGACTGCGAATTAGTTATAGCTAGCGCTATTGCCGCTTCCTCTGCAGTTTCCGAGGAGCGGGTTTTGACCGATCCAGAAGCGATCAAGCGCCCCCGCCTGTCCACCACCACAATCACAAAAGCGTCTTTGTCCTTATATTCCGCAACATCTGTATAGACTGCCGCTTTGTACTCGCCGTATTCAACGTGTAAAGCTCTGGCTCTTGCCTGCCTGCGCTGCGTATGGTGAATCGGATGCATATTTTTGGGCAAAGGTTTTATGTACAGGGCCTTATGTAACTCTCGCCGCACCTGAATTTTAGTGTCCCCAGTGGGAGCCTCTGCTCCAATGCCAATCCTTTCCAATATAATCCTGCCCGCTTTGGTTGTCGAAAGCCTAGCGTGCTGCATCACCAGATGCGCCTCCCATAATTCATCCAGGGTGTTGTGTACCCCTAGTTTTAACAGCCTTTCTGTAGGTGCGTTGTTAGGCAACCCAAGCGCTGCCTTGTAAGCTTGCCGGATCATAGCCTCGACCTTACCTTTTTCTGCGGCATCCAACTTCATATAAGGTGTCGCGTAAGTAATCCTGCTGAGCACAAACGCCTGTACCAGCTTACAGAGTTCTTTTTCTTTAACCCCGCTCTTACGGTTAGCGATTCTTCTGATTAACCTGACAGTAGCATTAACCGTGGTCTTAAGTTTTTCAAGGGCCACCCTATTCTTCCTGTTAGTTTGCAGATATAGGCCAAGAATTCTAATCGTTTGAGCTTCAGCTACCGGCCTACCCCCTACCTTTACCTCTAACGGCGGTGGCGGAATATAGTGTTTTGCATGTAGCCCTCTGGGTTTGTCCCGAACCACAAAGAGCTCGGACTTTGGCTGAGAGCATGAAAGTCCCGCTTCCCCTGCCAACTCTTCGACAATATTAACTGCCTGTTGCAGTGTTTCTTCCAGATGCGCGTCACTACCCCTGGTTACCCATAGAGTAATATCATCTGCATAAAATGTGTGATTGAGTCCCGGTATCTCCTCCAACCTCGGCGGTATTTTAATTAAGGCGATGTTAAACAGGAACGGTGACAAAACTGAACCCTGCGGCGTCCCTTTGCCTCCCAACGCGAATGAGTCCGATTTGATATCTCCTATTGAAATTTCTGCGGTTCGGCCCTCCAAGAATGATCTGATGTAGCGAAATGTCCTGACCCCTGGGCCAATTTCCGATAGGTTATTCATACATGAACGCCTGCTATAGGCACCGTTCACTCGAGTTTTCCAGTCTTACTGTAGCGACAGAATACATAGCCTAGCGGTTAAAAAGGGCAACCTTGAGACGGCCTTGGTGAAAATGGAACGCGACACACGCGTCTCGCGCCTTGCATCTGTCGGCGGATTGTGGCCGGGGTATGGGGGGTGCGGTGCAAGCGTCTATTTTCTGCGTGCTCCTAACGGCGAATGTCAAAGACTTTTAGACGGCACAGTGTGAGCAAAGCAGCTCTCTCTGGTCAGTGTGCGGTGCCTGTCGAACGAGGATGTGACAGGGCAACTCTTCCTTGTTGGATAGGGAGTCATAAATTACGAAGGTGAGAAAAAATGAAAACGTGAAAAAAAGCGATCAATAATGCTGACTTTCATTTCGAACTTTTATGGATATAAGAATAAAAGTATAGTCCAGCCTCTCGAGATCTCGCTCGTGTTTAAATTGGTATACCCGCCTGTAGGGCGCGCAATTGTAGCAAGCACTGCTTAGGTCTCTCGACGAGGCAGCTCAAAGATGCTGTTTTAATAGGAAATTTAGGAAACTGGTGGCATGTGTGTTCGCGGGCGATCAGCTGCGAGTGGTGTATCAATAAATGGTGTCACGAGCGCTGTCGCACTAGTCTTTTATTAGCTGCTAAAGTATCGCGGTAGCGTGCCCAACCCTAGGCCCTTGATTCAGTGCTTTTTAGGGGCGAAGCTTCTGATAGCGGCACCCGTTCGTCCCTCGTAGTCGTAGTAGTAGTGTGTAATCAGTCTTACATTTCGACCTCCAAGGTAGTGCTGGTGGGAGATTTCTTCTGTGCGTTGTTGAACAATAAAAAAAAATTCGCAGCGTGCGCGTTAACTAAAAGCCGAATTTTCCTGTCTCTCATTCTCCCTTAGCAGCCATTGGCATGTACATTGAGCACTATCTGACAAGAAAGGGTTGCTACGTTATACTCGCTGGGCGTAACCTCCTTGGTTTTAGAAACTTTTAGCGAGCGTTGGGCCGCAGTGCCATGAATACAGTGAACTAGTATATACCACGAACACGGGTGGTTAAAAGTGGGAGGTAGACACGAAGCGCAAGCCGTAAGAAAGTGTGCGTGTGCCCCCTCTCGTTCAGTCCTTGGAATGTCCGCTGGATGGCAGTGCTTCTATATGAGAAAGAGATAGAGATAGATAAAGATGCAAGGAAAGGCAGGGAGGTTAACCAGAGAGGTTAATATGAGGAATATATGATGCAGGGAGGTTAATATGAGGAATATATGATGAAAAGATGCGAGGTGGTGGTACTTGGAGTGTTGAATAGGTGGACGAACGGACACACAGATGCATGGACGGACACACGAATGGCTGCACGGACGGATGGATGGACGCAGGAGCGGATGCACAGATGGACGTGCGGACGCACGGACGGACGGATGCACGGGCGGCCACACAGACGCACGCATGGACGGACGGAAGCAAAAACGAATGGACGGACGGATGCTTCACCCCACTCTCCATCATTCACTCCGTGGATATGCTGCCGCTTTTTTTTTCTTTCAATTTACGCGTCGAGTAGGTTGTTCCGCGAAAATATGAGACAAACATGTACTCGCTAATTCGTTGATTGATTGATTTGTGGGGTTTAAAGTCCCAAAACAACCATATGATTATGAGAGACGCCATAGTGGAGGGCTCCGGAAATTTCGACCACCTAGGGTTCTTTAACGTGCACCCAAATCTGAGTACACGGGCCTACAACATTTCCGCCTCCATCGGAAATGCAGCCGCCGCAGCCGGGATTTGAACCCGCGACTTGCGGGTCAGCAGCCGAGTACACTCGCTAATTCGTGTATCACGCATTATAGAATGTGCATCATATATGCGTTGATGAATTTGACCCTGACGCGTTGCTGCCTATCTGCATGCAGCGTGCACTTTACTCGTAATCTCTAGCGTTATGAGTAAATTAAGGCGTCGCGTAATTATTGCATCGAGAGCTGCCCGTAACTAACCGAAAACGACAAGAGAAACCAAATTTTCTTTCATTAACAGATATGCGATTTGTTAAGCTCCAGCTGCAAGCACGTACTTCCACATGGTCAGCTGTCGGGGACATAGCCAGCGGTTAAGGGGGGGTCAACTCTCCACTGAGAGTTTTCAATTGTGGTTGAACATACACACACACGAACATATAAAGTATTGTACAACCTGTGGGGATCTGAGGCGCGCCTGCGACTATTTCGCGGGCATTCCGCCACACGGCCACACCCTTTTGCTTTCCCGCTCTGCTAACACCCCTTTTCTCCGTGGACAGCACCGGGTAAGCACGTGTTTTCCTTCGTCCGCGTCCCCTTTGGGAATCGCGGACGGTAGCCTGCCTGGGGTGCCTTGGGCACCTCGGCAGGCGTGTTTACTTGAGTACTAGCTTCGGAGCGTACGCTAAGCCCAGAGCGGTGCCTAGTGCTTGAAGTGGTCGTACCACAACGAGCCGCACTTGCGTTAGGCCTACGCGTACGAGGTTTGCCCTAACCCTCGCGACCAGGCCCATTGGCCATCGTGAGAGTGCGCAGCATAGCCGCAAGGGACCTTTTCCCGACCGGCGTGTCAAAGCTCGCCATTGCCAGCTGCGACGTGCTCGCGGTTTTCCCCTTATTGTGAACGTCCGCGTGCGGGTGCCTTTGCTACCCGCGTCCCGGGAGCGGACGTTGTACTGTTGTTCGGGGTGCCACCAGAGGCAATAAAGTGTTGTGTACTTTTACATTAGAACACTGTCTATTTGCCGCGCCGCGCTAAACGCCTTATCAGTTGAGCGCGCGCGGAGCGGTGCGCTACACGCGAGTAAACGGAGTAGCGGCCCTGTGGCTCGCTAAGCGTGAACGCGCGGTGATCGTCCGCTGCAGTTAGGAGCGGGGCCACCACACTGGCGCCCAACGCGGTATAAAAGGCCCATTAAGCCTTTGATTAGTCTCAGCCGAGTCGGCCCACCTTGGCGAATCAGGCTCGCCGCGTTTGCCCACGTTATGTCTGCTCCGCGTGAGTCCTGTCCGCTGACGCTTTTAGCAGATACCGCATTGCTCGAGAACAGGGCCAGTGCCCCCTTGAGCATCACCATCGCGCACCCTCACTTGTCACAAGCCCCAGTCGGGATGACACGAGGCGCTACGTATCAGCTCCCACTGGAGAGGTAGCGTGTTTTGGGTCCGGGGCCATAGCCCAACCCGAACAGCGCACAAGGGCAAATTGGACTACTACTGCTCCCTTTGGAATGCATGGCAGTTCCATGTCACAGCGCTCCGAAACGGCTCTCAGTGGAGCTTCCGGGGCGCAGATCGGCACCGCGGCCTCAGCCGTTGCCGAATTTTGCCCGCTGGCTGCTATGCAACCTAGCAGTTTGGTACCCAACGCCGTATCAAAGGCTCATTAAGCCTTTGGTTAGTCTTAGCGAGCCAGTTCGCCGGCGCGATTCAGGCTCGTCGCAACATGTCCGCTCCGTGGCATGCCGCGTTGCACAAAGAGGCCACCGCCTCTATCGACGGGCGCCCTTCGGCGCTCGCCTGTGTCGTCACCCCTTTTAGGGGCGAAGCTCCTTAGGGCGTGGGCTGTGCGTCCCCTGTAGCCTGTATGTAGCCACCTCTAGTTTAGTTCTTGCAGTGTTCACTAGATGGCGGTACCATCCCCTGTATGTAACCACCTCTAGTTTAGTTCTTGCAGTGTTCACTAGATGGCGGTACCGTCTCCTTATGTAGCCACCTCTCGTTTAGTTCTTGTAGTGTTTACTAGATGGTGGTACTTGTAGCTGATGATGAAAAGATGCAAGATGTTATAAACTAGAAAGCGGTACTTGTAGTTGATGAAAGACGCGAGATCTTATAAAATAGGAATGATGTCACATATGGCGCGTGTCATTGGTTGAAGGCAATCGTTCGGTTTAGTGCGGCGACGTACGCTAGGGGGAGCGATGTAATAAAATCGAGTGGGCAAAATGTACAGAGGATTCATGGTTTACCAGGTTTACCTCCGGAGCTTCGCCCACTCATCATCATTCACTTCGTGGATATGGCGGAAATTTTTTGTGGTGAATACACTCCTACGTGGTAGCTGACGCGCTATCTCGTGCCCCCTGTTATCTGCCGAGAACCTGGCTTCCGGTGCGACGGCCGCTCGCGGTGCCTTAGCACTGGCAAGCGTCGGGGGGGCGAAACAGCGGCGAAAAGGGGGAGTCCCCATGAGGACGACCTTGGCTACTATCCAGGTAAGCAGCGCACTGCGTAGCGGCCTAGCGGGGGGAACTTTCCGAAGGCCACCGTGCCGAGAGCGAACCCGTGACGCCATGCACGCGGCGGTTGCTGCGGTCCTGAGTGGGCGCGATACCAGACTCCCCCATTTGGGAGAATGGGAGTTGCTTTCGGCAGCGAAGAGCTACTGAAGGCTCAGCAGAGCGATTCCGTTTCGAGCCTCGGAGGGACGGAGCGCCGTATACGCTGCTTGCTTTGCGGCGGGCGCCGTTAAACCGTCTTGAGAGGAGCGCCGTTACGCTGCTTGTTCTGCGGCGGGCGCGATTAGGGGGCTGAAACAGCGTGTGTCACTGAGTCCCCGGCGGATTCATTTTGCTGGACCATGACGGGCTCCTGCTGAAGTATATAGCCACTGACGACGAGTCCATAGACCCGTTTAAGGTGGTTATGCCTAAAAGTCTGAGAGCCGCACTGTTGCGAGCCTCTCATGACGAGCCCATTGCCGGTCACCTGAGTGGCTCTAAAGTTTTGCGAAACTGAGCAAGGTTGTGACTTGGCTTGGCGTGAAGCGTGACATTTTTCGCTATTGCCGTTCCTGCCACGTCTGTCAAACGGTGAAATCAAGGGGTGGCAAGCCGCCCGGCTTGATGAAACCGACTGTCAGTGAGCGTCCGTGGCAAGTAGCCACCTGCGATCTAATAGGGCCGTTCCCCAGGAATAAGCAGGGGTTCATACATCTGATGGTAGTTGTTGATCATTTTTCCAAATGAGTGGAGCTGTTTCCGCTGCGGAAAGTGACAGCGCGAGCGGTGCTATAGAGAGGCTACAGGAAGTGTTTTGTCGGTTCGGCTTTCCGAAAAGATTTATCACGGAAAATGCGTCGTATTTCACCGCTCGGGTGTTTGGTGATACGTGCCGTTCCATAGGAATAGATCACTGCACCACTTCGCCCTACCATCCCCAGTCCTATTTGACGGAGCGAACCAATAGTACGCTCAAACAGATGTTGGCGGCCTTTGTCGAAAGTCAAAGGGACTGGGCAGACCATTTGAGTGAACTCGCGTTCGCAATCCGAACCTCCGAGAGTCGCTCTACTGGTTTCTCTCCCGCCTTCCTTAATTTCGGAAGGGAGTTGGCAAATCCGGTGACCAGTGTCATGCAATGCCAGCTCGGAGACGAGGAAGAACCGGCAGACTGTTCTGCTTACGCTTCCACACTTCGGGACAGGCTTTGTCGAGCTCTCAGTAGCGCGAGGCAGAGTTTGGCATCGGCCAGGGCTGAGCAAAAGGCCCAGTACGACCAACAACGTCACCACCTTTCATTTAAGGTAGGTGACCTCGTCCTGAAGCGTAACTACGCTCTTCGCGACGCGAGCAAGGGTTTCTCAACTTCGCTCGCTCCAAAGTGGCTTGGTCCGTACCGAGTGGAGAAAGCTTGGACTCCGCTCGCGTACTTGCTGAAAGACCCGCTTTCGGGAAAACTCAGCCGTGCCCACATCGCAGACCTGAAAGCCTTTGCGTCAAGGTCTGACGAGCCTGCGCCAGCGCCCAGTGGCTCTTCGCGCAAGCAACGGCGCACACCCGGCGCGGCGGACCACATTCGGACCACGCACCGGTATAATCTGAGGAAGCGGTAACCTTAGTGATTTCGCGCCGGACGGCGGGCTTGTTTCCGCAACCGAAGGCCCTCATTTTTACTTTCTAGTCTCAGTTAGCTAACTTCTTTACAGCCAGTGCGTGCAAAGAAGTCGGTTCCGCCCAGTTACTGCTGCTGATTGTCATTTGAGTGTTGTTGTTTACTTGATGTTTTATTCATGTCTTCTTTTTTTTCCTTCTCGTTGGAGGAGGGGATTGTGAATTGGTGCTTTAGCGTGGGGAGAGGGACAAATGACACTCTGCGCTTCCCTTGCGGTGCGCGTTTGGAGAGACCCGACCATCGGAGGTGTGTGTGCGTGTGGCGACAGCTTAGGAAGTCACCGACCCCTACACCACTTTGGACTCTGGAGGTGTTCGGAGACCTGCACGAGGCCAGCTGTCGCAGACACTGTGCACGACTCGACCGACGCCGAAGCCAGTATATTTGGCGACCATTATTCCAGCAGAAGGACCGGCTGTCGCAGCCAGGTCCATTCGAACCTCCACCGAGGCGGCGTTCGTCGGACTTGCAGGGCTGTCGTCAACATCGACGAGACGAAGGTGAGCCCGTTCCTCGCACGAAGGCCTCAACCAGAACCCTTCCCTCGAACTCTCGCATCCAGGCGATCACCCAAGTCAGTCATTACGTGACGCTGCCCCTCCGAGCCGTGGACGCGCTCTTACGTGAGCATCATGAACTCCCGTTACCCCTCTTCCGCGGAGCCATTGTATTTCTAGAGTGTATTCTTGTGTTGTTTTTTCTTCAGCAGCAGTTGCAGAGCGAGGCTGAGGCTAGCTGTTGCCCATTGCATGACGCCTTTGCATGCATGGGCGACGACCGGCTGCCTTTGCAGACCGGTATATAGGGTGAATTAAGGAGAGAAGGATGTGGGGATCTGAGGCGCGCCTGCGACCATTTCGCGGGCATTCCGCCACACGGCCATACCCTTTTGCTTTCCCGCTGTGTTAACACCACGTGGCGATAGATGGCGCCACGTGCGGGCACGGCACGCGGTACGCGCGCGCCGAGGGAGCGCTCCCTCTTCTCCGTGGACAGCGCCGGGTAAGCACGTGTTTTCCTTCGTCCGCGTCCCCTTTGGGAATCGCGGACGGTAGCCTGCCTGGGGTGCCTTGGGCACCTCGGCAGGCGTGTTTACTTGAGTTCTAGCTTCGGAGCGTACGCTAAGCCCAGAGCGGTGCCTAGTGCTTAAAGTGGTCTTACCACAATGAGCCGCACTTGCGTTAGGCCTACGCGTACGAGGTTTGCCCTAACACTCGCGACCAGGCCCAGTGGCCATCGTGAGAGTGCGCAGCATAGCCGCGAGGGACCTTTTCCCGACCGGCGTGTCAAAGCTCGCCATTGCCAGCTGCGACGTGCTCGCGGTTTTCCCCTTATTGTGAACGTCCGCGTGCGGGTGCCTTTGCTACCCGCGTCCCTGGAGCGGACGTTGTACTGTTGTTCGGGGTGCCGCCAGAGGCAATAAAGTGTTGTGTACTTTTACATTAGAACACTGTCTGTTTGCCACGCCGCGCTAAACGCCTTATCAGTTGAGCGCGCGCGGAGCGGTGCGCTACACGCGAGTAAACGGAGTAGCGGCCCTGTGGCTCGCTAAGCGTGAACCCGCGGTGATCGTCCGCTGCAGTTAGTAGCGGGGTCACCATAAACCCCACCGAAAAAAATTTTCTGACATCTTTCAACTGGGCCAGTTGATGTGGCTATGGTTCCACATCGTGTCCAGCTTGCTTGCAACTGGAACCAGCTTTTTCCCAGTTCAGATTCCAACTGGGAGCTGAGACCAGTTGGTTTTTACAGCAAGATGCTGATCTCTGTTAATGCCAGCTGAAACCGGTATGTATCGCCATCACATTTTCACCTGGGAAACGTGAATTCTGCTTCATTACTTTTGCCGATACGATATGTGCCCTCAATGAAATAATCTAAAGATAATTATCGAACACCTTAATAAACCAACTGATTCTAGTGACATCTTAAGTGAACAAAAATTTTCTACCTCTGGGAAACATGCACTGTTCCACCACTTGACCTTTGCTGATACAAAGTGCCACATACATGAACGGGAAGAAAACAGCATGAAAAAAAAGATGTTGGAATGTATATTAAAACAGACTATCAGTGCAAAAACATGGAACCTTTAGAGAAGAAACATGCACACAGTGCTGTGTGTGTGTTTCTTTTCTAAAAGTTCCATCTTGTTGTGCTGATAATCTGTCTAAATAATCGTGAACCAACTCGCCCAAGCAGCAGTTTTAGCAAAGAACATTAAAACACTTGCGATTTCACTAGCACTATACTACCTAATAAATAATTGAGCTGACCTTTGCAGAGGTAATGTTTGTAGTAGATGAACTGGGCATGCATTTGTATTCCCCATGCCATAAAGTTAAGAAAAAAAAGCTAGGTACACTAACGTTGCTCCAGTTCACTAAACGACATTTTAACAGTGAAGCTTCTTAAGCTGAACCTAAAAACATTGGCCAGTACAAATGTGTACAAAGAACATCTTCTTGAATGGGCATGTGCCACATAAATTTGGCTCTACTGCCCTTTACTGGTCCTCTAAAAATAAAGGCAACTGATAAGTGGAAAGCACCAATTAAGATTTCTAGACAAATGTAGCCAGTTAATGAAAAAAACTTTCATAAATAGTTGGTATTAACCCAGTAAGAAGCGCCGTGGCCACACGTTTCAGCTTTGCTGAAGCATCTGCACGGAGTGCTACAGCGGTACGTATGAGAGAATACTAGGGAACACGAAAGGTAACAGCAGCTGCAAGACAACCTTGAAGCGATGAGAGGTGTCTGCCAACTTCAACCTGACCGATCAATGCGAGTTGTAAACACTCACTTTCAGCGCAAACATAGAGTTTCAACAAGAGTTTCTATGAAATCTGAATATCCTTGTTGTGTCGTAACTGTCTGTGGTTTAACTCGACCCTCTGTACGCTCACTCGGTCGGCTAAATAACTCAAGAGTCGACTCACTCAAACTCTGACCAAGCCGCGAGCCTGAGTGAGTCCAGGTGAGTAATATTTTAGCAAGTTTAATTCTGAGTGAGTCCAATTGAAGAAAATTTTATTGAGTGTGAGTACGACTCGGGGAAACGAGTTTGAATCTGACGAGTCCAAGGGGCAAGATATATTTCTTGAATGAGTCTGAGTGACTTTCGCTCAATTTTACCGACTTACGGTCCTATCTACTCATCTTCAGCGTTCATGCTTATACTCACGTATATTCACAAGTATTCGAAAACAATATCGTTCATGCACTATTTCAATATTTATTTATTAGGGCAGTGAATTACGAAGTTGTAATCCCCGTCCACTGATTATTCTGGAAGCTTTCTCACAAATATATTTTATGTTGTCACCTCTTTCAATAAAAATGTCCGTGCTGGTTTGCAAGCACTCATAGCTGGTATTCAAGGGTACTATATCAAAAGGCTTCAAGAAGAGTACGTACTGATTATGGGAGATATTAGTGCTAAAGAGCATTAATGCCATATTCTAAAAAGGTCATTCTAGACTTAAGGACTCATGAGTTGACTCACTCAGACTCAGATCAAGCCGCGAGTCCAGGTGAATAATGTTTTGGTGAGTTTGAGTCCGAGTGACTCCGGTTGGAGAAAATCGTGGTGAGCACGAGTTCAGAGCTAGTCAGACTCGAGAAAATTTTGGTGAGTCTCAGCGAGTCCTAAGCGCAAAATATATTTAATTAGAGAGTTTGAGTGAGCTCCACAATTTTCACCGACCTGTGACGCTGAGTGGCAACATAGAAACAGCCTAATCATCTAGTTAAAGAAAAGAAAAACAGGCAATTTGTTTGTTGCGGAAAATCACAAACAGATCCAAATTTCCATGTGGCATGGTGCTACAAATTGGTGGTTGTCAATTTTCTCTTTCCTGACCCTCCCGCCACCTTGCGGGATTTCGCGCAACCCATTTGCATCTCCTAGCTAAAGCCTAGCAACAACTTAGCATCACCTACCTAAAGCTTAGTGTAGAGAGGAAGAAGAATATGTGCCGCAGTGGGTCACGCCTTTAGCAGGAGGAGCCAAGCGCGAGCGTTTGCCCCGATTGCTGTGATTCCCGAGTCCGTTGCTGCCGCCCGCTTTCCGCGTCAATAGACCTACCGTGCAAGTGCTACTTGTGCCAATAAACCCCGTTCCAGAGTGGTGGAGGTGCTGGGTACTTCAACCTGGAACTCCGCAACAGGAAACTACCTGCCATCCCAGAAATGGCTGAAGAAACCACACAGCAAGGTACGACCCAGCCTCCGATGGTCATCGTGCCCACTTCGCTACGCGTGCGCGATCCACCTTTTTTCGACGGTACCGATGAGCAAGACGTAGAAGATTGGCTGTCGACATTTGAAAAGGTAGGCGCAAGCAACAAGTGGGACGACCCTTCGAAGCTTCAATATTGTTGCGAATGTATTCACTACTTTAGAGTAGAAAAGTACTCCAGCAGTCAAGATGGCAGCCGTTGTGTATTTTCGAACAGCGCACCAACGTCGTCGTCTTCTTCTTCGCACCGCCCGCATAGCTGCATAGCCGCGAACCCGCAACATCGACCTCCGGCGGCGAAAAGCGCCGACCCGGCGCTTGTTAGCAGGTGTTGGACGAGATGTACGGCTTGAGGCGAGCGACGTGGACGATGTCGGAAGATGTGGAAGGTATCGAAGGGTTTAGAGGTGCTATTTCATAGGTAACATCAGTTACCTGCCGTAGCACACGATAAGGTCCGGAATACTTGGGTAGAAGCTTTTCAGCCAGACCAACATGCCGCGACGGAGTCCACAGAAGAACGAGGTCACCTGGACTAAAGTGGACGTCCCGATGGTGGCTGTCATAGCTACGTTTCTGACGGAGCTGCGAGTCCGAAAGGCGCTGATGGGCAATCTGACGGGCTTTCTCTGCGGTGCTAATAGCGCGGCGAGCATATGCTGTGGACAGGTTGGCAGGGTTGGGTACAAGCGTGTCGAACGGCAATGTCGGGTCTCTTCCATACAAAAGGTAAAAGGGAGAATATCCAGCAGTGTCGTGGCGTGAGCTATTGTAAGCGAAAGTGACAAAGGGTAGCGCAATGTCCCAGTCACGATGATCCGTCGACACGTACATGGCGAGCATGTCAGTGAGCGTGCGATTCAGACGTTCTGTGAGGCCGTTCGTTTGAGGATGGTAGGCCGTCGTAAGCTTGTGCTTGGTTGCACAAGAACGAAGTAGATCGTCGATTACCTTAGATAAAAAGTAGCGACCGCGATCGGTGACCAGTTGACGAGGAGCGCCATGATGTAAGATGACGTCTTGAATCAAAAAGTCGGCGACATCTGTAGCGCAGCTGCTTGGAAGAGGTCTCGTAATTGCGAAACGGGTCGAGTAATCTATGGCGACGGCGACCCACCTGTTACCGTCGGTAGAAAGAGGGAAAGGGCCCAGCAGGTCGAGGCCGACACGATAGAAAGGCTCGGCAGGTACGTCGATCGGTTGAAGGAGCCCGGCGGGGTGTACCGCTGGCCTTTTGCGGCGTTGGCACGACTCACAAGACCTAACATAACGTTGTACAGAACGGTAGAGGCCGGGCCAGAAAAAGCGTCGGCGGACACGGTCGTACGTTCTGGCAACACCAAGGTGGCCAGCCGTTGGTACATCATGTAGTTGCTGAAGTACGGTCGAGTGCAAATGAGTGGGTATTACGAGTAGTAGTTCGTTTCCCACATGGTGCATGTTGCGGCGGTATAAAATGCCGTCTATGACAACGAACATGCGAAGCGAACTGTCTGTACAGCCTGTGTTCAGGCGGTCGATTAGCTCTCGTAGGGACGCGTCACGCCGTTGCTCACATCCCATGTTGCCGAAAGCAGAGAGCGAGGAAATACAGATGGACGCGTCGTCGGTTACTAGATCTGGAGCGTCAACGGGGTACCGAGAGAGGCAGTCGGCGTCTTGGTGTAAACGGCCAGACTTGTAAACCACTGTGTATGTGAATTCCTGGAGGCGCAGAGCCCAACGAGCAAGGCGCCCCGTTGGGTCTTTGAGGGCTGAAAGCCAGCATAGAGCGTGATGGTCAGTGGTAACTGTGAAAGGCCGGCCATATAAATAGGGGCGGAATTTACCAACTGCCCATACAAGGGCCAGGCACTCGCGTTCCGTAATAGAGTAATTGCGTTCGGCAGGAGAAAGGAGCCGGCTGGCATACGCAAGAACTCGATCGTGACCGGATTGACGCTGGGCTAAAACCGCGCCAATACCGTAGCCACTAGCATCAGTGCGGACCTCGGTTGGAGCAGACGGGTCGAAGTGGGCGAGAATCGGTGGCGTGGTCAGAAGTGTTATGAGCTGGGAAAAGGCCGTGCCTTGATCAGGACCCCACTCAAATGGTACATCTTTCTTCAAAAGATCAGTGAGGGGGCGTGCGACCTCTGCGAAGTTTCTGACAAATCGTCGGAAATATGAGCATAGGCCCACAAAACTTCGAACGTCCTTGACACAAGTCGGTACAGGAAAATCCAGGACAGCTCGGACTTTGTCGGGATCGGGGCGGATGCCGGAGGAGTCAACGAGATGCCCTAGAATAGTAACTTGGCGATGCCCAAAATGGCATTTCGAAGAATTAAGTTGGAGCCCAGCCTCTCGAAATACTGAAAGAATTGAGGAAAGGCGCTCGAGGTGAGACTTAAAGGTTGGGGCAAACACAATCACGTCGTCCAGATAACACAGGCAGATAGACCATTTAAAGCTGCGCAAAAGCGTGTCCATCATCCGCTCGAACGTCGCCGGCGCATTGCACAAGCCAAACGGCATTACCTTGAATTGGTAGAGACCGTCAGGCGTTACAAAGGCGGTCTTCTCCCGGTCGAGGTCGTCCACGGCGATCTGCCAGTAACCGGAGCGTAAGTCTATCGAAGAAAAATAGGTTGCGCCATGAAGGCAGTCCAGGGCATCATCAATACGAGGAAGCGGGTAGACATCCCTTTTGGTGACCTTGTTTAAATGCCGATAGTCCACGCAGAAACGCCAGGTATTGTCCTTCTTTTTAACTAAGACTACAGGGGACGCCCACGGACTCGATGAGGGCTCTATGATGCCTTTTGTGAGCATCTTATTCACCTCCTGTTGGATAACTTGGCGCTCTGATGGTGACACTCGATAGGGACGCCTGTGAATTGGAGCTGCATCACCGGTATCAATGCGATGTTTGACTTGCGATGTTTGACCTATGGGCCTACCGTCAAAGTCAAATATGTCCGAATAGCTCGTGAGAAGATCAGTGAGGTCTTTGACCTGAGACGGCAACAGGTCTGAGGCAATCATCTTAGTTACATTGTTGAGCCGTGTAGATTTGGCTGCGTCGGTGCTATGCGGGTTCGGGGAGGCGACTGTGGCCAGTTCACGTGACACTGATGAGATCTGGCACTCGTGTGACGGCGAAAGAGTGGCGAGAACAATGCCTTGTGGTAGGATTTGAGGGCTGAGTCCGAAGTTCAGAAGAGGAAGGCACGTCTTGTTCGCTGTGACAGTTAATATGGTGTACGGGGAGGAAACGTTGCGGGCCAGTAAAACACCGGGAGAGGGAAAGACCACGTAATCCCCATCCGGAACACTGGGATATGGTTCAACTGTGACACAAGTTAGGGCTTGGGGTGGGAGGCGAACAAACTCAGCGCACGAAAGCTTGTTCTGTACCATCTTCGACTCTTCGGTGGCCGCAGGCAAGTCAAGTTGCACGACGCCGGCTGAGCAGTCAATTACAGCGGAGTGGTCGGACAAAAAATCGAGTCCAAGGATGACGTCATGTGGACAGTGAGCGAGAACATGGAATAGAACGGACGTCTGGCGGTCGGCGAATCTCACACGCGCGGTGCACATTCCGAGCACAGCCGGGGTCGCTCCACTAGCGACACGTACAAATAGGGACTCTGGCGGCGTAAGGACCTTGTTTAATCGTGCACGGAGGTCAGAGCTCAGAATTGAAATATGTGCGCCGGTGTCAATAAGGGCAGTAACAGGAAGGCCATCCACTTCTACATCAAGCAGGTTCTTGTCCGTAGTCAAGGTCAGCAGAGGGTTTTCAGGTCGGGAGTCCAATGCAGCGTCACCTCCGGGAGCTGCATTGCTCAGTTTTCCGAAGAAGGGCGTCCACTAGGGTGGGGCGACGAATAGCGGCGGTGCTGAGGTGACCTGGAGCGACGGTCATGCGGGGACGGCGAACGGCTGGACCGGCGGACTGGTGTCGCAGGAGTGCCATTGTACGGTCCATCGTCACGAGCGCCATACTGCAGGGGCCGGTGGTTGTCGTCACGTCGATAGCCAGGAAACGACCGAGGTGGATACGTGCGGAAACGACAGTAGCGGGAGATGTGTCCTACACCATGACAATGAAAACATATAGGCTTGTCGTCCTGTGTCCTCCACTGAGCAGGATCACGATAGCGGCGGAATCTTTCTGGTGCAGGAGAAGGCGCTATGGTACTGACCCGAGGTTCCGTCAACGAACATACAGGCTGCAGCCCAACGTTTGCCAGCTCCTCTCTCACGACCTGTTGGATCAACGAGATCGTTGGTCGATCATCAGATGGGCGGGTCAGAAAAGACGGAGACGCGGCCTCGATTTCTCTACGAACGATGCGAACTACACTCTCGTTGTTATGTGGTTGACTGCATGGCGGCTGAAGGTCCTCGCAAGATGACGTAGCGGCCGTGTTCGGAAGTCGCAAGAAATTCTTGGCGACCCGGCGACTCTTCAGCTCTTCGAATCGGCGGCACTCTTTGATGATGTCATCAATGGTGGAACAGTCTTTGGAAACCAGTATGTTGAAAGCATCATCTGCAATGCCTTTAAGTAAATGGCTTACTTTGTCTTCCTCGGACATGTTGGGGTCGGCACGATGGCAAAGGGCGAGAACGTCAAGGATGTAGGTGACATATGATTCGGTCGTAGTTTGTGCCCGACCAGAGAGTACACCCCGCCGGGCTCCTTCAACCGATCGACGTACCTGCCGAGCCTTTCTATCGTGTCGGCCTCGACCTGCTGGGCCCTTTCCCTCTTTCTACCGACGGTAACAGGTGGGTCGCCGTCGCCATAGATTACTCGACCCGTTTCGCAATTACGAGACCTCTTCCAAGCAGCTGCGCTACAGATGTCGCCGACTTTTTGATTCAAGACGTCATCTTACATCATGGCGCTCCTCGTCAACTGGTCACCGATCGCGGTCGCTACTTTTTATCTAAGGTAATCGACGATCTACTTCGTTCTTGTGCAACCAAGCACAAGCTTACGACGGCCTACCATCCTCAAACGAACGGCCTCACAGAACGTCTGAATCGCACGCTCACTGACATGCTCGCCATGTACGTGTCGACGGATCATCGTGACTGGGACATTGCGCTACCCTTTGTCACTTTCGCTTACAATAGCTCACGCCACGACACTGCTGGATATTCTCCCTTTTACCTTTTGTATGGAAGAGACCCGACATTGCCGTTCGACACGCTTGTACCCAGCACCTCCACCAAAAATGTTGCGAATGTATTCACTACTTTAGAGTAGAAAAGTACTCCAGCAGTCAAGATGGCAGCCGTTGTGTATTTTCGAACAGCGCACCAACGTCGTCGTCTTCTTCTTCGCACCGCCCGCATAGCTGCATAGCCGCGAACCCGCAACAATATGTACCCTTCTACCTGAAAGAGGTGGCGAGTCTCTGGTTTAACAACCACCACTCGGAATTCGCCACTTGGGGTGCCTTTAAGCTACGCATTACCGATGTGTTCGGTCGCTCCGAGGTACGCAAGCTCCGTGCCGAACAGCGCCTACGGGGATGCGCACAGCTTCAGGGGGAAGGCTTCACAAGCTACATCGAGGATGTGCTCGACTTGTGCAAGCGCCTTGACCCTTCAATGATCGAGGCAGACAAGATCAAACACATCTTGAAGGGGATAGACGACGACGCCTTCCAGATGCTGCTGGCCAAGGGCCCCCGTACCGTGTCTGAGCTCGCCACTCTTTGCCAGAGCTTCGAGGAATTGCGCAAGCAGCGGGTCATGACACGGCGGCCAGCGACTACCGACGAAACTCTCGCGGCATTGACCCTAGGTGGAGACAACAACACAATCATGTCGGAAATCAAACGATATGTGCGCGAGGAGGTGGCCCGACAACTTTCATGTCTGTCGTATCAACCGGCAACGGAACCCTCTTCTGAGCGTCTCGCGCCCGCCATCAGACAGGTAATACAGGCGCAGGTATCTGAGGCACTGCCGCCCGTCTCTCAGACAACACCTGTCACCGCGCCATTGACTTACGCTGCTGTTGCTGCTACTCCACCACGACCTCCACTTCGGCCGACTCCCCAGCCTCTACGAGTACCAACGACGCCAGTTCCAGCAACACAACAGCGCTATCACGGAAACCCTTGGCGCACAGCTGACAATCGTCCGATCTGTTATGCATGCGGATATCCAGGTCACGTGGCGCGCTTCTGTCGCCGGCGCTTCGCAACGGGCCCGGCTGCAGCTCCAAGGTACTCTGACGACTCTTTCCCGGCCCCGTACAACGCGCAACGAGAAATTCCCCGTCAATACGACCGACAATCAGTGCAACGCGACCCGTCCCCATCCGAAATAGACCACCACCCTGCTGCCGACTACCGACCATTCGGTCCCCGTCGCTCATCCTCACCACGCCGCTACCGTTCTCCGTCCCCGCTGCGTCGCCGACCGAACCCCACAGAGACGGAAAACTGACTGCCGCAGCTCCGGAGGCACGAGCTGCGAAATCGTCCCATTGTAGAAGTCCTCGCCCGTCCCCCACAAACGTTCTGGAACTGTTTGTTGAAGGTCTACGAACTCTTGCGCTTGTTGACACGGGTGCCGCCGTATCTGTGATGAGTCAAAAACTCTGCCGTTCGATACGAAAAGTGACGACGCCGCCTTCCGACGTATTGCTGAATACCGCGAGCTCGCAACCTATTCGACCAGTCGGAGCATGTACAGCGAGAGTAATCATTCAGGACGTCCTGTACCACATCGAGTTTCTCGTGTTGACCACTTGTGCCCACGACGTGATACTAGGATGGGATTTTTTGTCACGGCACCACGCCGTAATTGACTGCGCTCGCGCGCAGGTAGAATTATCTGTGTTTTCAGATGCGCCATCTACTGACAATGAGCGCACTCACATGGGCAAGCTTCTTGTTGCTTCCGACGTTGATGTTCCTCCTTTTAGTGCCATCGTTGTCCCAGTCAATCGCACTGAATTGTCCGGCTCTACCGTTGTGTTCTCCCCATCTGACGTTTTCAGTCGCCGCCACGGTACGTCTCTGCCATACGCCGTTCTGCCACCTCATCAAGATACTTCCGGAATTGTCGTTTGCAATCCTAGCTCATGCCCTCTCACCTTAAGAGCTCTTGAAACGCTGGGCTATGTTCATCCTGTTGACGACAACGTTATTGTGCCTATTGAGTCCCACGACCCTGGCCAGCAACTTCAGCTGAACGCCGTTACTCCTCTTTTTACGCGGGATGACTACTCCTCGGATATCTTCAATCGTTCCATAGACAGCAAGCTTCCTTCGGATCAACGGGACCAGCTAATAGCCCTTCTGCATGAATTCCGAGATTCATTTGACCTTCCTCAAAAGGCACTGAGTCAAACTAACACAGTCGCTCACACAATCTACACCGGAACGCACCCTCCTTTGCGGCAACGCCCCTACCGCGTATCACCCAAGTAACGAAGTGTAATTGCAGAGCAGGTGGATGATATGCTTCAGCGCGGTGTCATCAAACCATCTTCTAGCCCCTGGTCTTCACCTGTTGTGCTAGTGAAGAAAAAAGACGGTTCGATTAGATTTTGTGTCGACTACCGGCGACTGAACAAAATTACACGAAAAGACGTATACCCTCTTCCCCGCATCGACGACGCTATCGATTGCCTACAAGGTGCCGAATTCTTTTCTTCGCTGGACTTACGTTCAGGTTACTGGCAGGTTCCGATGGCAGAGTGTGACCGTCCCAAAACAGCGTTCGTTACGCCGGATGGCCTATACGAATTCATGGTTATGCCATTCGGTCTGTGCAATGCAGCTGCAACGTTTGAGCGAATGATGGACAGCATTTTACGCGGCCTTAAATGGCAGATATGCTTATGTTACCTCGATGATGTTATCGTATTTTCGCCTGATTTCCCTACCCACGTCGACCGTCTGCGCACCATTCTTCAGTGTCTTACCAAGGCAAACCTCCAACTTAACCTAAAGAAGTGCCGCTTTGGGGCTCGCCAACTTACTATACTTGGTCACGTTGTGTCAAAGGATGGAATTTGCCCCGACCCAGACAAACTTCGAGCCGTAGCCGACTTTCCGAAGCCGACTTCACTCAAAGAACTT
This sequence comes from Rhipicephalus annulatus, assembly GCA_013436015.1. Taxonomy (NCBI): domain Eukaryota; kingdom Metazoa; phylum Arthropoda; class Arachnida; order Ixodida; family Ixodidae; genus Rhipicephalus; species Rhipicephalus annulatus. The sequence goes on from WOVY01009347.1 coordinate 166,695, forward strand.
AGGAGCTTCATCGGCTTGTGCTCGTATTTTCGTCGTTTCGTCCACAACTTTGCAACCATAATAGCCCCACTTACACAACTACTGAACGGTCCAGCTAATCTTCCTAACTGGTCCCCGGCATGCGACGAAGCTTTCCTTACACTGCGCTGCCTACTTACGTCCCCACCAATTCTACGCTATTACGACCCAAGTGCCCCAACTGAAGTGCACACAGATGCCAGTGGCGTTGGTCTGGGAGCAGTACTCGCGCAACGAAAGCCCGGTATTCCAGAGTACGTCGTCGCATACGCAAGCCGCGCACTCACAAAAGCGGAGATGAACTACTCCGTAACTGAAAAAGAATGCCTCGCAATCGTTTGGGCGTTAAGCAAGTTTCGTCCTTACTTGTACGGACAGAGTTTCGACGTTGTGACCGATCACCACGCGCTTTGTTGGTTGGCGTCGCTAAAAGATCCTTCAGGTCGCCTTGGACGTTGGGCTCTTCGCCTACAAGAATTCGACATTCGTGTCGTCTACCGCTCAGGACGAAAACACTCTGATGCGGACGCCCTATCACGATCACCAGTGAGATCCACCGCAGACCTGCATTCGGACACCAACTTCTCCATCGCTCCCATTTCCGTCACAAGCATGTCGTCTGAACAGCGGAAAGACCCATGGATAGCATCTCTCCTTAACATTCTTTCTGACTCTTCAACGTCTGCATACCCACGCGCTCTTCGCCGACAAGCCACACATTTCGCGATACGGGATGCGCAACTATACCGCAGAAACTACCACGCGGATGGTCGTAAATGGCTCTTGGTTATACCACACCACATGCGATCTGATGTCTGTGCGTATTTCCATGCCGACCCACAACATGCTCACGCTGGTGTGTTAAAAACATATCAGCGGCTCCGCCAGCGTTACTACTGGCGTGGTATGTACACTTTTGTACGAAAATACATTCAGTCTTGTTCATTATGCCAACGACGAAAGACAGCTGCCCATTCACCCGGATTATTACAGCCTCTACCGTGTCCGGCGCGCCCTTTTGACCGCATTGGTATCGATCTATATGGTCCCCTTCCTTACACTGCCACTGGAAATCGATGGATCATTGTCGCCGTCGACCATCTGACGAGGTATGCTGAAACAGCTCCACTACCTACGGCAGGTGCACGTGACGTAGCCAATTTCGTTTTGCGACGCTTCGTACTGCGTCATGGGGCACCACGTGAACTACTAAGTGATCGAGGGCGTGTCTTTTTATCCGAAGTTGTACAACTCCTTCGGGCATGCCGCACGGTGCACCGCACCTCTACAGCCTACCACCCGCAGACCAACGGTCTAACTGAGCGCTTCAACCGAACGCTAGGAGACATGCTCGCCATGTATGTCAATTCCGACCAATCAAACTGGGATGTCATTCTCCCATTTGTGACCTATGCGTACAACACCGCGACGCAGTCAACCACAGGCTTCTCGCCTTTCTTTCTTCTATATGGGCGTGAGCCATGCTCCACCCTTGACACCATTTTGCCGTATCGTCCCGACGTCTCAGAGTTCAGCCCTCTTTCTGAAATTTTGCACCACGCTGAAGAGTGTCGTCAGTTGGCCCGATCATTCACCTCGGACAAGCAAGCATTCGAAAAAGACCGCCACGACCGCGACCAGCAAGTCGAGACTTTTGCCGTGGGCTCGCTTGTCTGGCTCCGACTTCCCTTCCACTCCCCAGGTCTGTCCGCTAAGTTTGCCCCCAAGTTTCACGGTCCTTATCGCGTCGTCGAACGTCGATCTCCTGTCACATACGTGATCGAGCCGATCACGCCATCTACAGACAGGCGATGCCTTGGTCGTGAGACTGTCCACGTGAGTCGTCTCAAGCCATATCACGACCCACTCCTAATCTCGTCACCTTGACTTGCCAGGATGGCTCGTCTTCGTCGCCGGGGTATTGTAGAGAGGAAGAAGAATATGTGGCGCAGTGGGTCACGCCTTTAGCAGGAGGAGCCAAGCGCGAGCGTTTGCCCCGATTGCTGCGATTCCTGAGTCCGTTGCTGCCGCCCGCTTTCCGCGTCAATAGACCTACCGTGCAAGTGCTACTTGTGCCAATAAACCCCGTTCCACTTAGGAACAGCCTCTAAACAACCAGTTAGACTTCAAAATTGTCCAGCTTTGCTGTTTCAAGCCTTGCACAGCTTAGTGGAAGGCCATTTGTTTGTCCATGTGCCCAACATGAGGCGTACTGAAAGCACACCGGCGTTCCGCATGTTGCTCGTCAGAGATGCTTTCGAGCCTTCTCGGAATGTAATCAGTAAAAGCAATAACAGCGATGAGGTGTACGAGGCACCACACGCTCACCATGAGTACATCAACAAAATCAAGGCAAAAACAAACAAGCAGCACAACACGGGTTCTCGTATCAGAAAGCAGCAAAACTCTGCATACCCATATTTACCACATCAATCTGAAAACACCAAGGAAAAGAATCAGTGATGACTTGACTTTGGCTGGTATGCATTCAATTGATGACCGACTGGGTATGGCACATAAGAAACTACTTGCTATCTACTTAAAACAGAAAAAAACAGTGTGAAATAGAGCCACACACAAGATGAAGAAGGCATGACACAAGCACTGACTTAAAACTGACCTATTTATACTACTGCTGACTGCACCTCATGTTAAGCTCTGCACACTTTAGTGTGATGAAGGAGCTCACACAGACTGGCTCTCGGAAATTATTTTGTCAACTTGACTTGCTGAACAACTGTAACTTCTTGCTATTCAACTATCAAACTTCGACCACAGCTCTGGGAATGCAAGGCTCCTCAGCTAATTAATGCATAGTAGCTCAAACAGAAAATCATTCTGGCCTCATAAAATGGTCTTTCAATGCTGCTTTTAAATTAATTTGAAAGTAGCATCTGGGCACACCATTATAATCAGCTGAATTTGGCACTGCCACTGCTAAGTTACTGCTCAAGACTTACCCTGCTGGCATGCGCATCCTGCACTACGACATTATGCATGTTATAGCTTTAGCTTTCCATTAACTTGCCATTCACAGTAGTAGCGACATCTTGTCGTGCTGCACCCAAGCACGATGTATTTTGAATCATATTTACAATGTGAATTCTCTCACTAAAGGGAAGTTGTTAAGAACTGCACGTTGACATAAAATATAGCAAACCTCTAGAATGTCAGCCTTGTATACTCACTGGGGGTCAACTCTGTATTGTAATGTCCATCTTAGCATTGTTGTTCCCTGTACACTCCTCTAGTAACACAAACAGCAAGATGTTATACAGAAAAGATGACATCCTATTCCACTAGCTTTGACCACAAAAGAAAGCAAGTGTCTTAAAACTTGCTTTGATTTCACTATCAATGTATGATAAAACAAACTATCAAACATTTTTTTTTTTTGCAAATCGAAGTGAATGCCAGTGTAGCAGAAATGTAGACGTCCAGCACATGCTTAGATATCAAGTCGCAAATCATTCAACATGACTGACGTTGCGAAAGCTTCTACAGTAACTGCAATTTACAAAATCGACTGCCCTCCATACAGTGCTCAAATCATATTGCCGATTGCAATAAACAAAACTTGGAGGATGCTTGGGCTTAGCCTTTTGGAGTAGAACGCAGGAGCGTAATAGAGCCCGTGTGAGTTGCCTTCTCAATCGCCAGCCTACTTTGGCTCTCGGTGCCTGCATCAACCGGGCCATAAGGAAATAAACGGCTGCAGGCGAAACATCGGCAGTTTCAAAATACTCCAGAATGTCGACTGAAGAACAGTTAGGTGCCCCCTGTGTCCCATTCTTCCTCTTGGGAACTGGTGAAAAGCTTAGTACGCATCCGAAAGGCAACATATGAACCTGAAGAGGATTTGAAAGACCGCTCGTCTAGCTTTCGCTGTGACTGTGCTGCGCCTTCTGTGCAGACCTGGCGTTTTTTTATTTATTTTACTGGAGCCCTGGACATTTTTGTTACGGACAAGATCATTTTTCGTTAACAGCCAACGACGCCGATACCGAAATTCCTGCAAAATGAGCTCTTTAACGCTCTTGCATTATTGCCCTTGCAAATACAATTCATGTGTGCTACAATAGGGACACCTTGCATGCATGCAGAATTTGCCATTCGCCCCAACCACACACAAGCCATTCTTTGCATAGGCAGGATATTAAGAAAGTGAATCTAAAGGCAATCACAATAACATATTAAAGAGACACTAAAGACAAAAGAGAATATTTGTAAAAGCTCAATGTACGTCTAAAGCGGCAATATTATTATTAGCAGTGACTTACTTACCAAGAAATTAGGCCGAATGTATCCCACGACATGTGGCACAAGAGAGATATGTTCTAAATGATCCTGATGACGCGACAGTGTCTGCCTACAATTAATCACTAGTAATCAAACAAGCTGCAATAAAGCTTTCCATGCATCCAGAGACCTAATAAAATGCTGTTTGTTCATTTCTGTTCGATTTACAGAAAAAAGTACCGCCTGGCATTACTATGAGGAATGGCGAGAGTAGTTCAAAAGTTCAGATTTTGGCTGGTTAGGAGATAGGTTGTGCCAAATAATGTGGGCCCAGTTGAACCAAGCAAGCATAATTATGGCCTCTGAGATTGCAGAAAATTGCTCAATGGACATTTTTGCTACTCTGACTACTGATACCTTCGCTCTGCTGCAACCGGTGTCGGCGGCCGTGCAGTAAAGGCAGGCCACATTAGGCACAAAAACAATGACGTCCAAGAGTCCGCTTTCACGTGCCTGTGATTTGAAGTGCACTAACGGGATGTGGGCCATTAAAATGAGATCTCATTTTAAAATAAGCACTTCCTTGGCACATCAAACTAGCACTACGAGGTTTTTGGATCAATATTTCAACAATCAAGGTCGACTTAATATTTGCCTTTAGTGTCTCTTTAAAAAGAGACGTCACATTGTGACAATAAGCGATCAGATACCCAAATCCAATTTTATTAACCAATCAATGAGCTTACATGTGCTGCCCACAAGAGTAGCAGCAAACCAAACAGTCGCTTTAATAAGGATTGCACTTAAACAAGAAAACACTCGAGGATGCAGAATCAATGGCTAAATGCTCTCGTGACGCACACAAGCTCTTCCGTAGAAAGACAAACGGCTATAAAGTAAAAAAAAAGCTGGGCAGCCATTGCCGATGTTAAACAGCAACTTACGAAAAATTTCAAGCCAATCGCAAGTGACACAGCGATGGTGGTTTCCAACGACCAGCAATGAGACATCTAACGATTCATGCAGCCAACAATGCTGCATGCAATTGAAACGTTCCAATTTTTAATATCGTTGCTCACATAAACAATGCTACATGTTCATAACTGATGCAACATAAGAGAATGCGTGTGTGCATATGTGACATTCCAGCATGTAATGGTGGATTCATATTATAGACCAATCATATGAAGGTCGTGCACCCAGGGGCTGAATTGATGGGAAACTTTCACCATGGGCCTTCAAAGATACGGAAATATCTCTCGTCAAATGTTTGATGTACAGCACAGCATAGTTCTCACCATGGGCTTTCAAAGATACGGAAATATTTCTCATCAAATGTCTGATGTGGAGCACAGCATAGTTTGCGCTGAATAGCACAGCATAGACAGTTGTGCACTACTGGTTTACTCTTAGGTTGCTGGTTCCCATTGAATGAGCCTGCTAAATATGGTACACCAAACTCTCGGATGTCTTTTTTACGGAGGCGTTTAGTTACAATGGACTCCGTAACTAAACACGATGCTATTACTCCCCATATTACAGAACACCCGCTATATGCGCATCGAGAATACTCCGTAACTCAGAGAACCACAGGTTTGTCTCAACCACATAACTTATATGCCCACAGACTTGTCCATCACGCGAGTCCACCTCGGAGACACCAACAATGCTTTCCCACTCAGTATCTTGGAGGGATAACTGATGCGACAATGTGCACGTTTTTGGGAGTAGACAACTGCAAACACGTTTTACTACATACAATGTGCAATCAAAACCCTTGCCCTCATCTTTTAGGTGTGCCCAGGTCCCTCAAAAGTGCAATATTTAAAGGAAAAAAGAAGAACACGATAATTCTGATGCGAACAGAAGAGAAGCGGCAGCATCATCAAGCTTCTCCAGAAATGTGAGCAGAAACAACACGCAGTACATGTGTAACCTGGCATGTAACACTGCTATATGTGTACATGTATATATCACAATGTGGGAACCTACAATTGCTCGAAATAGTCGAGTGGGAAAGGGCCTGCTGAATGCAACCGGATGCAAAAGCAGGCGCGTGCTGTATTGCATGGCCACCGTTTTTCTTTTATTCTGCTTCTCGAATCGAGTAAATGTTCAACGACTAGATGACTTATCATTTAGGAAAGAGAGCTCAAACATGCGCGAATAGCTAATGGTGGGCAAACTAGCCCATCGTGTTGAATAATACACTGCGAGACAAACCTAATTCTGTCAGTGAGGCGAGCAGTATTTGAAGCAAGATTAAACAGCCCCCCACCCCCTACACATTATACAGAAAACACTTCTCGCCGACATTCTGTTCCACGTAGGAATGCAAGGAATTTAATCCTTTCTATTACCTCGGGCTTGTCATGTAGTCACAGTTGTTTAGAGCGTTGATCAGTCTAAAAAGCTGAACCTCAATCACAGCATTTCACAGGGCCTACATTCAAGCGCGGAAAAATCACTCATAAAAATCACTTGCAACCTGCTTCAGCTTGCCGTGCAAGCACTTTACAAGCAACGCTGTGCGCCCAGACATTCGGCGACAGGTGCTGCACACAAAATGCAGGCTGCTCGAGGAGATAAACAGTCACGCACTACAAGAGTTCTGTTCCATATCAAAGCCCCATCCTAAAACAGCCAACAAAAACAGCACTACATATCAAACTATAAAGCTTGAGGATGCAAGTTCCAAACTAACTTCAGTGCCCAAGCAAAAATGAGCAGGAGACGATAGACTGAGCTAAGCTTTGTAAGCTTCCACAATGTCTCCCCACTGAATAGGCTGACCAGTTTAGTTTCTTTTCCTGTGCTTTCGAATAAAGCCATCCTGCCTTGTACTCTCGAAATACAAGAAGCAAGATCGGCATATAGTTTGGAAGGGGTAATAACAAAAGCTGCTTGCTTTTTGCGTTTAGGATACGCACCAATTACAGCAGTGTTAGTAATGTTTGTTTAACTAAAAGTTCCAACAAATGTAAAATACTATAAAGACTCTTATCAGAGCAATTAAAACAACACAACCAAAATAACAACACCCCCTTTTTCTTTTAGCTTAAGAGGCTAGGGCTAGCCAAGGGAAACGCTCATGGCACAATAGAATATTGAATAAAATCTTAATCGCAGAAATGTTCGAAAGGCAAGTGAACCGCAAGTTGTCATAAAGCACGTAATATAGTAAGTTTAAAAGGTGTATGCATACGGTAGAGTAAGCCAATGTTTCTAACATGCACTTAAACTCCCTTGAAAGCTAAGTTGTTCAAACTTATTATAGGTATTAGCACTTCCCGAATCGGAGGCAAATACAAAAGGCTTTCAGTAAGTGAAGCGGATCTCGGCTTTGCCGTTTTGTGTAAGAGGGAATTCTACATAAACGTGCGGAAAAATTAACAACTCTGAAGGGCTGGAGCAAAACTACAAGTTGCTAGAAAAAGTTTGTACGAGAAAATACTTAACAGAGATAACAGTCGAACCTTTAACTGCTTCTTTTGCACTACGGCATTTCACAAACAGATTTACCTACGGTTGTCAAACCAAGAAATTCAAGTTAAAGTAAATAAAAAGCATATGCTTATATACAAATATTACAGAATAGAGAAGAAAAAAAAAATACGGCATTGTCTCTGCCAACAATCTCACTCATCAGTAGAATAGCACAGGGACAGATGCCACTGCAGTTTCCTACAAAGGTGACAACACACTTGTCTCCCATCTCACACGTGGCTCTTCGAGAGCCCAACAAGCTGTAGAACAACCGAAACAACTCAAACAGCAAAAACTGTCCAGAGACGAAAGGGTCAAACACACGTCGATCGACTGATGCCATCCATGACAATGCAACGGAGATACAGAACTAAAAAAAAAGGAAGTGAGTAGCGAGATAAAAAAATAAAGGTGTGTGAGGAGGCGGCAACTGCAATGGTGGCGGTAGTGCTAGCTTGGCCTCGGCTCGGCTTAGATCTGGCTCAGAGGGACCTTGACAGGCAACGGTGGCGCCTCCTGTTCGACCGGTGGCTGGATCTTCACCTGCTCGGATGGGTCATAGATGAGCAGGTAGTCGAGGTCTCCGCTGACGCCCATTTTCTGTAGGGAGAGGTTGCGGCCCACTTCAACATGCATCATTGACAAGGTTGCATAATTGCGACAACGCATCAACTCTCGTATAGCCGACTGAACATACCGTGGTGCAATTTCAGCGTCTTATGATTGGAATGTGCGCAGATTACGAGTGCCAGTGCAGAATGCTACACCACGCTAAAGCATTCTGGAGTTTACCTCATTTGCATCGCCAAGAGGCACGATCTTGTACGAGGTTCTATAAACGAATGAGCATTTTTACTGCACCTGACTGGCTAAGGCATGCGCACATCTCCCTTGTGAGAGATAAGCACGAGGTTCATTCAATCACATTGGGAAAAAATGTCCATTCTTCTACAAAACACCTACAAGACACCATGTCAAGATACAGAACTTCAGTAGTATGACAGCTTTATTTGCTGTTACAGCAAAACCTCATTCATACATACACATGTTAAATACACAAATACTTAGACACAAAGCTGCCTCCGTGCACGGCGCATCGGGACTCCTCCCGCATGCTTACAAGCAGCGGCCACAACAGAGGTAGTTGCAGTGGCTGCAAGAGGGGCTCTGAAATGAACACATGAGCCTTGTTTATGTGTACCTCTAGCTTTTGCAACCTCATCAAAACATGAGGTATCAAAAGGGTGGGAATGTGGCTCATTTGCGAAATGTCATCGCCGCAGCAGTCTACGTCACATGTGTATATGCTACTTTGTTAACTTTGCAGAATATGTCATCGCCGTGGAGGCAGTCAAACGCCAAATGTGTACATTTTAATTTGTTAACTAATGCAAGAATGACAGATTTAGTTCAGTAAGAAGCTCTAGGTTATGATATGCAAATGCGCGGTGTAAAAATGCATAGCCAAGAATCATTTCGGTGAATCTTCGCATATAACAAATGGGCCGAAGAAGTTACTCCTGCAAACGACCAGGGGCTATCTAGGCGACACTCATTCTCAACACGATTGCGATAACACTTAAACTACAAGCTGGGGACAATGCAGTTACAAACCTTTCAGGTCAGCGGTTCAATTTTAACGCTTGAGTCGAGGCCATGAAATGCGTATGCACCGTTAACAGACTCGGCAATTTTCCCAATTACTGCCGTGAATTATCACATACGTGAAAAGCTTGTGAAGCGCACTGCAACCAAAACAGCCCTGCCCGATACATTTGTGTCAGGTGTGTCATCGCAGCCCCGTATAAACAGGAAAGCATAGTCAAAGTCATCCTCTCGTTCGCTGCTGCTTTTATTAACAGTGTCCATGCAGAAAGAAACACATGCTTCATGACTAAGTGACAGCTTTAGTTCACGAGAAAACAGTGAAATTGTTTGGATGCGTCTAAGACTTCTGCAGTTCTATCAATATGGGCAACCGCAAAAAAATTCTTTGCATTTCCTCGCGTAAGGATAAATATGCTCTATGCCTCCACACAAGGCTTATTTCAAAAAATGCAGTGCTGCACATTACAATGACAAACGCTTCACAAAGCTAATAGTTTTTGCTTGGTAGGCTGCTCCAAAACATTAACCGATGAACCAGCGTCGAACGCAGATTCTCGTGCCGCTAACCTTTTTGCGACGGTTCTTGCAACGTGGCCCATCTTTCTTGTGCCTTCCCACGCAAATCACCGGGACAGCTCGTCGGTACAACATTTTTCTCCTTCTTTGCACGGCAACAAACCGCGCATGCACCAGTAAAAACACAGCGGCAACTGCTGTAGACGCAGCGGCTTTTGCCTACCACGCGAAACCAAACACCTGATAACAGCGCCACCGCATTTTCTTGACGTACATCGGATGGAATTTATCTATAGCAACAAGCACAGCTTGCCTCCGCATGTTGCGGTTAAATGCTACGATTCAATCCGAAAAAAAATGGTTATAGTCATCCCAAGATCAACTGAAACCATGTATTTTATGGAAAGGCTTCAGCTTTATTTGAAGCAGCGGGGCCTTAGGGGGTCGAACATTTTTCGGCAACTCACGATGGGGCAAGTGTCTGCTGCCGAGGATTTCAAGCCAGCAGCAATAACAGGGCTTAAGCTGAACTCTTAGGAGAATTATAACTGCGCTAAAAACAGACACGAGAACGAAGTGGACACGCCGATCGCAGACTAACAACTGGTTTATGGGAAAAGTACACCCGTTTTTAAAACAAACTGAATGCATGCGCAAAGACAAACATGACCACATGATCGGTTTCAAGAATTCCACCAACTGAAAATGAAATCTCGCTCTTTGCTGGAAAGATACAGGGATGAGTCACCGACAAAGTGCATCAGTGACTCATCAGACCCGTGTCTAGCTATCCAAGTTGCCTCCGAGATCTCTCTTGCTCTTTGGCTCTTGGCTCGCTCTAACACCTTGGTACTGCTGAAGATGGGCTTGCATCCCTGCACGCATGCACCACAATCAACTGGTTGATGCCTCCCACTCTTGTCTCCTATAGAATTAGCATGATAATGCAGACAAACAGCCGCTCTGATTAGATACCGAACTGGCCAAGCACAAACAGAATGATAAGCATTGACATCCGAAAAGGCATCATTCCGCGATTTCACCCAGCAGTCATGAACTAGGTGACTAACCCCCGTATTCACAAACGTTCCTTCACTCAAGAGCTCTCCTCGACTTGAAAAAGCCGATGAAAGTGCCGTCTCTTGGCGGACCAAGTCACTACTTATCAGCAATATTCTGCAGCGATTCTTGAGAAGCGCTGCGTCAATTTCAGTCGAGCGGCGGCGCAGTGCTAAACTCAACCAAGTGAAGGATGGAATTCGAGTCGAGGAGCGTTTCTGAATACGGGGGTAAGCTTCAGCTTTGGATTGCCTGTGGCTCGAAAGCAAGCCAGTGGCAAAAGCAGGGCAGCCACGCTGTCATTGCTATCGAGCAATGGCGGCACCAATGCTTGGTAAACAGCGGCGGTTTCTGGTGGTGCCGGTGTGTTTCTTAGACTTCAACATATTTTCAGGTTCTGAAAATGCATCAAAATGTTAAAGATTGTGTTTACCGCATAGCATTAAATATCTGAGCCTAGAATTGCACCGTCAAATTTCGTTGAAGTGGGACGGCAGAAGAAAAAGTGTTCATTGTGGCGAGAGTATTCATGTATAGACTTCTATGGACTGATGAAGGGGAACCCAGAATTCTTTACTGTAGTGAAAATTTCGTTGAAGCGGCATTCGGTGTGGCAGGGTTTGACTGTGTGCGTTTGATGGAGCATGCTAATTCTATAGGAGACGGTAGTGGGAGGCATCTACCAGTTCATTGTGGCGCTTGTGTGCAGGGATGCAAGCCCATCCTCAGCAGTACCAAGATGTTAGGGCGAGCCAAAGAGCAAGAGGGGTCTTTGAGGCATCTTGGATAGCTAGACATTGGCCTGATAAGTGCGTCAGTGAGAGTATCCATGCATTTTTGCAGCAAAAAGCGAGATTTCATTTATAGTTGATAGGAGTCTTGGAACAGGTCACGTGGTCATGTTTGTCTTTGTGCATGCATTTAGTTTGTTTCAAAAAGGGTGGTGTACTTTTCCAATAAACCTTAGTTTGCAATCGTCTTGTCCACTTCATTCTCGTGTCTTGTTGTTAGCACAGTTATAATTTTCGTAAGTGTCTTACCAACTAGCCCCCCGTCATGCGCTTCTCAAGTTGAACTCTGTAGCAACATTTTTATGTTCCGAAATGCATCAAAATACTAGAGACTGTGTTTACTGAAAGAAATATTATTGTTTCCAACCGGGAATTGCATTGTCGAATTTCAGAGAACTGGAAAAGCAAGAAAAAAAAAGAGGCATTCATTGTGGTGAGCACAATTATGGATTAACTCTTATGAACTACTGACATGTAACTGAAAATTACTTATTGTACTGGCAATTTTGTGGAAGCAGCGTTCATTGTAGCATGGTTTGAATTTTCGTTATTGGTTTATGTGCCTTGAAAACAGACATGCCGCTGTTTAAAAGCAACAGCTTGACTAGCACTTTGCTTAGACAGATAAGTTGAAACACAATGAATCACATCTAACAGACTCTTAGACCACTTATTCGAAGTCAGTCATTTGAGGTTTGACTTTGCGCTGAAAGCCAAATTTTGTGATGTCGAATTCTGCGTCACAGAAACATGCTGGTGTGGAGGATCGTAAGGACGGCAGAGCAACACTCACATGATGCGAGTAGGCAGGAGGTGGCGAGGTGGACGTCACGCTGCTACTGGGAGACGACACCATCGTGGCACAGCAAAGCCACACCATGGTAACCACAACAAGGAACAAGACCATAACGAGCAGCCACTCCGGAATGCCTGACTGGCGAGAGATGCAGTCCAGCCAGCTAAAAGAGGAGCTGGTGGCCGCTGCAGACACCGTCGAAGATGATTCGCCGTCAGCTGCCTCTTGCTCCGACTTGGTGGAAGACGCCAGCTTCGCCTGCTTGTCTTCTGCAGGATCACCTGTGGCAAGAAGGGTCAGAAGATGACACATTGGCAGCATGAAGAGCTGAGTCATGGCAATTTGTTGCACTCACAGAATAAGACAAGACAGGAGTGCTGACGCGGCCACCACACAAAACATTCACTCAATAGTAGTAGGGACAAACTGTGCGATGCGAATACGGTGGTCAGACCCATCTCCTTGCTCTCTCCCTCCACTCCCCACTTTTGCCCATGCTTCCTTCTTTGCTTGCACTACTCAATGTGTAGCGCCATCTATCGTGGCACACAGAAAATCATCCAACAACCTGCTCTCATGAGTGCACACAAGATGATTGGCAGAGGCCAGCAACGTTGACAAAACTGTGAGAAAATGGGCAGGCAAGCAGACGCAAGTGTGCAGCAAAACAACTATGCACCACTGCTACAGCAACGACCGAGAAAACCTCTGCTGCTGGAGCAGCGTCTCTTCTCCACAGCTAAATTTCAATCTGTCCCTTCCAGACAAGCGAAGTAAGTGCACCAGTGTTATCTCGCTGCCTGGTTGTGCCCAACGCCATAAACATTAGTCGAGGAAATTTCACGCGAAAATCATAGCTCGCATGAGTCAACCATGCACAGCTCACCGGCATGCGGGTCGAGGATACGGATGGGCGTGAGCTCTCCACGCACCACAACCAGGTGGCCGGTGTCTTTTTGCACGTAAACGGCGTAGAACGTGCGCCGGATAATGCGACACACGTGGTCCACTACCGTCTCGTACATTTTCTGCACCAGCATGAGCAGCTTGAGTGGGTGCAGGTGTGATGTCTTCTTCTGCTCCGACTGAAGACGCACCAGGAGAACCGGAAAAGTAGCAAGGACAAGCAATGATTGACATTGTGAGCAAATAAACAACTAAAGACACCATAACACATTTATGGTTCTAATATCAAAAATTTTGCGGCTCGGTAAAAATGGATATTTCACCATCGACTTTACTAAGAATAAAGCCGGATGGCGGAGTAGGTGAGTTGGTTGAAGTGCATAGTACTTGTTAAAAAGACATGACCAAGAAAAAGAAGAAAAATGCAAATGTTAGGTCTTATTATATAATAACACCTCTTATGCTCCCTAAGTGTTATATATATATATGAGATCTAACAGACAGTAATGCCAAGGAATGTATAGGGGAAGTTATTAGAACAAATGGAATGTAAATAAGAAGAAAGAAAAGTGGGTGAAAAAATAACCAGCCGTGAGCTCAAAAAATAACCAGCTCACAGCTGGTTATTTTTCACCCACTTTTCTTTCTTCTTATTTACATTCCATTTGTTCTAATAACTTCCCCTATACATTCCTGGGCATTACTGTCTGTTAGATCTCATTAATATTGTGTCAAAACACGGAAAAACAAGCCCTTAGGTATAAACTTCTTTTCCTTATATATATACATACACACATATATATATATATATATATATATATATAAACATGATGCTGTAGATTGTCTTTTGTAGACAAATGCCATTATTCGCCCCCCTTTTCCAACCTTCACAACAATAGGCAGTTTTACTGCTGCAGAATAAATTTTATGCATCTGACTCTATTCAATTTTTTAAGAAGCCATTGCATTCAACTGTCCCACTTTACGTGCCACATTACTGAAAAGGAGATTTATAATGGTGGTGCTTTTTGAATGCTCAGTGTTTTCCTCAACCAGATACCAGTTTAGAAACTTCTGTTCTAATGAGCAGTTCTGGCCTTCAAACATTCAAAGCATCCCATGTGTTACAATGAACACGGCCAAAGCCTGGAGCCATCAACAATATCAATTATGTTCTTTGACACATACCTCATCCTCATTCTCCTCTCTTTTCAAAACTTCAACGCACGTCACAACCAAGATTTGCACGCGTAACTAGATTTATGCAGCCATCTGCTGTACTAGTTTACTACCTAAGGGCCAACAGTCTGAGCAATTACAACAACATTCATGGTCAACCAGCCCAGTAGGTGCGAAATTACAAGACATGGACATAAACTGGTCGCATTGCTGCTGTGCTTGTTCACAAAAAAAAATGTTTCAGCTTGCTCAGCTTTCCCAACTTGTACACAGAGACAAATGAGCTGCTTTGAAGCCTTCCTGCAGTTTAAAACTTAGAGGACCCTTAAGCTTCACCTTTGAAAGTGTTGAATGCGATAGCGATAGCCTGTTCGGAGTGAGTACTTCAAACACACAGTGCATGAAACCTTTTGGAAGTTGCTAAGCACACACTACATGGCCTTAAGGAAATTGGCGCGTGTGACTTTAGTAGAGAGTTACCGGCTTTAAACCATGAAGCCATTATGAAAATCACATGTTCTGACACCCGCTGGCAATGGGCGCTTGTATCGAACATTATTACAGCAATATTTCATGTTGCATTGTGAAGCGTGTATACAGGACGCATGTGTTTGTAAAGAATGAAGGCTACTTTCACTGCATTTCCAAGCAGAGGAAGTTCTTTTCACCGTATTCACAAGCAGACGCCTGGCAGTCTGGTAGAACATCTGCTTGCCACGCAAACAACCCGGGTTCAATCCCCACTCGGACCCAAACGCCCTTGGCTTGCTCCCCACTCTGACCCAGGAATTTTTTTATCATTTATCTTATTTGCATTGTTCTAGATTTTTCGGTCACGCATAAGATAATGGTTTTTCACTCACCAACCAAGAATGCCGGAATTTCTGCAAAACGAGCTTTTTAACGATATCACATTAATGCACTTAGCAGCAGTGGAATCTACACTGGAGTTCCCTGCTGTAATGCAGAGTGAATGCATGGCAGTTTGTTGCCAAGTCATTGGCAGAACTCACCATTTTGCTAACATGCCTGAATTGCTCATCACATCCTCCTGTGCATGCATAGTAGCTAGGCTGGCTCGGATAGGCCTCTGTGCAGGCTGCAAAACCGAAACAACAAAATTATGGCGATTACTACAACTCGCACAATGGAGCACGCACGACAACTGCGCACAATGCTGTTCATTTCACTATGTTAAACCTAGGTGAATGCAAGCACATTACCAGGTTGAGAGATGAGGACTAGAAAAGAAACCTACTAAATAGTCTGAGCAAAAGAACACTCGCATTGATGTCCTTTATTCAAGTTGTCTTAGGTGCTCGAATTGCCTATTCAGTCAGGTACAACCTTTTTAAAATAAGCAGTCTTATAACAGAATACATAAAAAGATATACAAAGAATAATGAGCCCAGAAATTTTGCATACAGCAATTCAAAACTAAGGAAACGCTACATAAAACAATTGTTTTTGTATTAGTAAATTACCTTTCTAACATACCAAAACCATTTTTCCCAAGAGAAGATGATCAAATAAAGAAATGACCGAATGACCATTAAAAATGAACATGCCTTGAAAAAAAATTAATAACAACATTTAAAGTACCATATTTACTCAATTCCGACAAACACATATCGTTCCTCAAAATTGACAAGATCAACTGTGTGTTAAAGAAGAGCGCTAAATAAATATAAATAAATGCCTTTTGAAAGCTTTGCTCTCCTATACCTGGCCTCATGAAATCTCCATTCAGTTTTTCCACGATATTAATGAGCAAACACAGATTTTTAAATTGCCTTTTTTCCAAGTGAAAACCAATTTCACGTTTTACGAAAAAAATCAGCCAAGGAAGCAACCGAAAATATCGCAGTGTTTCCTTCAATGGCCATACAAAAATAAGAAAGCGAAGTTGAGAATGTATTACAATGAGCAAATACAACATGACCTAAGAACTTGCATACGGATGAGGTGGCTCGAGGATTCACCAACCACCGAGTCGCCTCTGATTCTGCAGTAGAGGACCCTGTTCCCCTAGACCCTTCGTACACAATGATCCTTAAATATTAAGGGGAAAATAGATCTATCCTACTCCACATGACAGACACAGCACCATGGAGGCGACCGTGCCAAGAGGGCTACAGACAAGCACGTACATAAATCTGCACACTCTCCCCTCGATCTACCCCACTGCGTACAGAGACATCTGTCCATGATGTGGAGATACACCGACACTTTTTCATATTACGTGGGAGTGTGCAGAGCATGGAGAAGAGCACGACAGAAATGGCACATGGAACGAATGGGAGCCACTGCTGTCTAGCTTGGCCCTAAAAGATCAGCGACGACTGATCCGAAGAGATAAACGAATGGCTCATGCCAGTGGGGCCTTAGAATAGTGGCACCACCCAGCCGGACGGACTGATTTTTACTCTTATGTTACTTACGAGGCACGAAGGTTCTAGCCTGTCTCATCTCTGTACATAATAAAGTTTTTCTACTACTACTACTACTTCACTACTTTATATGCAATGCATTTTTCATTTACTGAGAAACAACAAAGCATGCTTGAGCAGACACTTTCAAAATCAATTGAATAATGGCCACCTAACAAAGGAACCCCAAGACGAAGATGCTACCGAGTTTCCCAAGGACTTGCTAAAACTGTGTGCAGAGAGAGCCTGAAAAACAGCCACTTCGTTTATATTTCAAAACTCCAGAGCAATCCCCAGAGCAAAAAGTTTAAATTTAATGTAGCTGAACTTTGCGGAGCTCTTCCCGATGGCAACAAATGCTTCCACAAAATAACAACAACAAAAAAATAAAGGCCATTCACTGCCCTACGATAAAGGTCTCTAACACGCTTTCGCCTAAACGAGCTCGTTATTTCCTGTCACCACTCTAAAAGCTGACTAGACTGACGTAGTACTGCACTTTGCATTGCCAGCCTGTGTAAAACCTCGCTGTTTGCAGCAGTGGTACCGTCCTTTGCAGTACACTCAAATGCGCACAGTTTCACTGAGGAAACATTCATAAATGTCGCATACAGAAAAAAATAAACACGAAAAACTGTTTACATGCCTTATCCATACGAACAGCACAGAGACAAATAAGATGTCCTTGTTTTGCCCTTTGTTCTGCCCATCTTTTACTCTGCCAGACAGAATTTAAATAGTCTTCGATATCGCAACAATAGAACAACTTGCAATACACTTAACTAAAGTGCACAATGGCAACAAGGTAAGGCACGTGCAATAAAGGACAGTCTTCAAACGAGCTCAGTTGAGTAAGTTTTTTTCCTGTCTCTATAAAGTTTATATCAGCCTTCCCATTCGTCAGCAGAGAAGTGCTTGACAGTGCAAAAGTCAGACATGATAGAGCGTGGGATGCCTGCAATTTCACAAGTTAATGACACAACCAAGCAAGCAATACAGTATTGCCGTGCGTTTCAGCGATACTGAACCAGCGACTAAAGCCAATTCATGCTAGCGAAGCACTTTTTATTTGAGGATGAAATGAACACATATTCCAGTTTACTTTTTTTAATTTGCGACAGAAGCTTAGCAAAAGTGTCAGCGAGACGCCATGAATGTGGGCCATGGTTGCGATTGCTTGTTTCGGCTGTCCTGACGTATAACTTGGTAAAGAGTAATAGTTAGCTGTCATTATTTATGTTTGGCCCCACTGGTGCTAAAGTACACAGGCATGTATCCATGCAGCGTTTACTGTAAGCTGAGAGTACAGCAGGAAAAATTAAAATAACCTAGTAATATGGTACATGTTGCACCGACAACATTTGATGAAAATTTATATGTTTAAACAACCATCTCTAATGCCAGGTACATAAACTATACTGGTGGCAAACAAATGACTGAAAAGCGACGGTCTTATAACCTCATATAGTCCATGGATAATGCTAGCCGACATCCTCTACAGGACCTGCTGTAACTGCTATTTCAGAGCGGCATTAAAATAAGGCACCCTCACAAAAAGTGTGAATTAGAACAGGCATTATTACAGATGCATTCAGTTTACCCTGGCCCACTAAAAATGACGAAAGTTATCAAAACTAATCTTGTGCAACATAGCTGTAACAGTCTTAAGTTTACTTCGGAGAGCGCTTGATTGATATGTTGGGTTTAATTTCCCAAAAGCACCATACGGTTGTGAGAGAGGCAATAATGAAGGGCTCCTAAAATTTCGACCACCCGGGGTTCTTTAACGTGTACCCAAATCTGAGCACACGAGCCTACAGCAGTTTTGCCTCCATCGAAAATGCAGCCGCCGAAGCCGGGATTCGATCTCGAGACCTGCGGGTCAGGAGCAGCGTACGTTAGCCCCTAGACCACCGCGGCGGGGCTCCGAAGAGTTCTTCGAATCGTATTGTGCATTTGGCATGTCATATCCCAACAATTATTATTACTATCACAAAAAGGACTGCAGCTTGTTGCACAACACCTTGATAAAACTAGAATACAGAACATCATGATTTTGTATACTGAGACCCACGATGACATTCACGTGTTTTGGCACTGATGCTTAGCAAAAAATTGAAAAATACAATTTTGGTCTTGTCCTTCTCTTCTAATAATAGTCCGATGACATCGATGATGAAAATTTGTTGGTCAATCATTCATCAACCGCAACTGATTTAGCTTAGGCTCCATATAAATTCCACTTTTCTGTTTTCGCAGAACTAGCCGCTAAGCACAAGTATGTGCTTGTAACTGTTCTAAATATCTTTGAAAGGACAGCTGCCAGGACTACAGACAATGAATTTCCAGCTATACAGTTACCTTTGTGTTCAAAAGAGAGTGGGCAAGAAGCGTGAAAGCTGCCTAGGATTCCGGCTTAGCGAACCATGCGACAAGGGTTGCAACTGTCAGCTTTGTCAATAGAAAAAACAAAAAAAAGTCTAGCCCATCCATTCCATGCATCATTTGAAGCAACAAGAGGAGCAGTCTCGTGCTCACTGTAGGCTCTCTGCACCCATTTAGAACAACAAACCTACAGTTATTTCATCATTGATACTTTTTATAAGATAAGCTGTGCCCTCTGTTTAATGAAAAAAAAAAAGAGAAAAGAGAACACTCGCAAGAAAAAAAGCGTAAGTGCACAGAACTTTGGCCTGTGGAAAATGAAACCGACCTTTGTCTTTAAAACGGGCAGCTGCTTTTGTTTCATACAAGTGACAGGACGTGCTATGATGCAGTTTTAGAGGAGAAGGCGGCTATCGGCTTGGCCGCAACAATGCACAGCGACTCGGCTACGCATGAGCACACAGCTGCGTCCTGGAAAAGAAGAAAAGGTCTCGCGCGAAGGCCCCTGTCCTTCTTGCCAACATTCCGCAATCAACTTGTATACATATCAATACAGCCTTTTCTTATCGAAGCTGCACCAGCGAGGTGCTCGATGCGTCGCACGTCCGAGAAAGATTAGAACCGTTTGCACCCGTCCGAAATACCATATTTTTTGCGGGTCTCAGTTTTCGCCTCCAGCGACATTCGGTCGGTGCGGCAGGCGTCAGCCAAGAAACGAGAGACCGAGAAAGGATGACGCGCGGAGAGGGGGAACGCGCGTCTTGTGTTGGTGCGCGCCGACAATCGCGTCGCGGGGCGAAAACAACTTCGTGTCGTGTGAATCACACAAGCGCCGTGTGTTTTTCTAGGGTGGCACCGTACCGTTGAAGCAGGCGGCGTGCGTGGCGTTCATGTCGTGGGTCACCGCGTGGAAGCCGGCTTCGACGAAGTTGCGACATCCTTTCTTGCAGGCGTCGAGGTGCTCGGGCTGCGAAAGCGAAAACGCAGAATATAAGTACACACACACACACACTCGAGAGACAGCACACAACTGGCGCTCTCGCGCTGAACAGATGTTTCGCCCTGCGACAAGCTAAGCGCTGCGTCCCCACAACAACCACGCACGGTACGGGTGCCGCCTGTTATGAAGCGCTCGCGGCATCTGTTTTTCAATCGCCTCTATTTTCTCTCCCATTTAACTGCATCGCGTAGTCGCAACCTATTTCGCGCTTCTTTTACGCATCGAGCAGCAGGCACTTCGGCGCAATTGCGTGTGCGTGGCAGGATGGTCGAAGTCGATCGCGGCAGGAAAAGGTGCGAGGCAGTTGATTCCGGTCGCACTCGGAAACGACAGGGTCCCCAGCCGAAAGAAAGAGCAAGCTAAGCAAGAAAACAAAAACAAAAAGGCGACTCGAAACGCTATATAACGAGTCAACTCTTGAGCGCTGCATACACAATACGAGAACGCGTCAAATGACCCCATCGCCAGGCCCCACCTAGTTGCGTTGCTTACGACCGCGCTTCCCCAGACCAGCTGACAGCGAACGGCTGCTGCTCCAACGACCATTGTAAACAAGGTCCCTCGCTCGCGACCGAGATATTACGGCCCGATAACGGCGCGCGCTGCAAAACGGAATTAGCCGTACGAAAAAAAACACTCGCCTTTGGGTACGTGTGCGCCGGGTAGGTCAGTTCGCAGTGCGACTCGCAGCTTTCGTATTCTTCCACCGAGTTGACTCCTTTGCGTAGAGGTTCACAGCTGCACGTCGCTATGGCCAGAGCCAGAACTAGGCCTGCCGCTGCGTGCATCGTCGCGTTGTCGTGGAAGCCGATGCGCTCACCGTAATGCTCTGCAGCTCTGTCGTGATCAAATGCCGACGCAGCACGGTACGCGACACGCCGAACGCTCGAAGCAGCGCAAGAACAATAGATGCGTGCAGTTCACTCGCTTCCGATTACCAGGTTGTACACGGCAGCGCACCGCACCGCGTTTGCTTGTTTCTGCTGCAGATTGGTTTGTGGCTGTGCGGCAGAGCCGCCACCTGTGCGCGAGATCGGCGTTCTCCCATTGGTCGTGCCGCCGAAGGCGCTGCATGCGAGGTTTATTTTCGTAACGAGTCGATGAAAATTAGAGAGAAAAGAAATTGGGCAAAGGACGAACCGTTGAGCTGAAAAAGCCCGCGGCAATTTCGAATCGTGATAGCTCACGGCTACGTTTAGCACCCGTTCGGATGTGTCACATCGTTTGAACCGATCTTATTTCAGAGTAACATTCACAAAACTGCGGCCTGAGGATGTGCTTTTTGCAGTATTTACATCTAGTGAGAAGCTTAATCTAAATTTTGCTCAAGCTCAAATTATTTTAGGCAGGGCGGTAACCATGGGTAGCTAAACGGTTTCATACCCCCCCCCCCCCAAATTTTACTGAAGTACACGGAGGAAGGAAAGGTTTCCTTCCTCCGTGCTGAAGTACATACACGCCATCACACAGGCCATCAGTTGCCAAAGTTAGCCACTGTACACATTAACAACACCGAAAAAAAAATTCCCGGGGGCGGCCCTCCTAGCACGTACTCACTACATCGCACACTGGGTGGCAGGGCATTACATATGAGGCAGTCGTTACACAATAAACCAATGTTTGGGCTCTGCAGTGTTCCGTTAAGCTCCTCATATGACTAATTAAAGATTCCATATTTGAAGGGGCCTTGAACCATAACCTCGTGTTTACCCCAAATCAAAGAGGATGTATACACAGAAAGGTGAAGCCTGCACACAAAATGCCCTTAACCACTCTAGAAAGAGTATCGAAGCTTCATGCCAGTTCATTGCCTCTACAAGTGACAGCTGCAAAATTTTTCTAATCTGTCAAGAACAAGCAGTGTTACTACAGCCACTTTCACTTTTACCGGGTCCCGATAAGTGCACTACAAGCTATATAGGAAGGGATGAGATGGGGGAAAGCAGCTACACATCAACGCACATCGTGGAATGTGATCGTTCTCTCCTGTTACGATTCCCGAGTGCGCTAGTGTTGCTATTGTGTAATTTTAGGCTCATGATGACACCTTACGCCAAGAACCACATCTCACCCAAACGCCTCTGCTGATTCGTCAGCTGGCAGCCAATAGCAGCCATCTGATATGTGAAGACATACCGCTTGTACGTCGCCCACCAAAATGAGCGAGGACGGGGCCTCTGTATGAAGAGAGGGCACTTGAGAATGTGGTAAGTTCGCACTCTGCTTCTATACTTCACAATCCACACTAGACTACGAAATCTGGCTGAGCTGTTAACAGCTGTGTTTTTTGTTTGTAGAACATGTATTTTCATCAAGTCCGATGGATGGCTGAGGACCCCCCGAACCTCCTAATTCGTTTAGCGCATCGCACAACTTGCCGGCGTATGGTGCACATGTGAAATCGATGCAATGCAATGTATTGCCCTTCATTATGGTCAACACGTGGATCACTGTGCAAAGGTGCCTCCATTAGGCAGAGCCAAGCAGTGATTTGTATGACCCCCCCTCAACACTTCCCAAAAGGTACAGATGGCTCCCCCCCCCCAAAAAAAAACAAACAAACAAAATTATTCCTGACCAACCTATTCTTTTCCAGGTTGTACCAACCTTACACAGGCATTCTAACCCCACTTGGTTGGTCTAATCCAAAAGAAAAGCTGTGCAATGAATCAAACAACAATGTACTGCTCACAATGGACCATCCTTGGTCCCATGCTTTCCAGGCATAAAAGTAAACAGTGCTACGAATGCAACACGAGAGGTCCTTTTTGCCCTCAGTCACCATTTTCAAACACCTGCAAGGCCATAACGCTACACTTGAACCATAGATGGCACACGTCCAAGTAAAAGTATTGGGCATACTTTGTGCCCCAATTAGACAACTATGGCAAGCCCCTTCCCCGAGGCCCCTGTGCACAATCCTGTGAGTCCACTCATCTTCTGCAGCTCACTTGAAGCTGCGAATATGACTACAAAGTGGCGCACACGACGTGTGAACGTGCCCTATAAAAAATATTTCAGTAAATGCAATGCTATTGCTTTGCTGCACCGAAGTCTTTTGAAGTACCCTTCATACCACTTCTACGACTGCACCCGGATGCAGGCCATGACCATGCCACCATTTCAATGCTTGGATGCAGGTGGTGAAGGTGCTCGTTTTATATCTGGTCAACATGTTATACCAATAACCATACTGGTCACAAGCAGGCTCTGGGCATTGTAAACAACAAAGACAACGACGTTTGATGGAATGGGATCAAAAAAGCAGCATGGATTATCACGATGTAGGAAAGCAGCTGGGCTGTGCAGAAGAGCTAGACATTCAGAGAGACACAACTACATGCTCATGGGAGGCACAGGACAATCGGGCTAACATGAGAGGTAACAACAGGGACAGAAGCTAGACTAAGAAGGCACAGGAAAGGATGGCTGTCTCAGCAGTAAAGCAAGCCTTTGCTGGTAATTACTTACCAACAACATCACATTCTATATGAGGCAATATTCTTCTGTGTGCCTGTTCTGTAACCATTGGTTTGTTGCTAATGTCTTCATTTAATTACTGCTCATTTACAATCAGGAGTGTAATAGCATGTTATCTCGGCATGCTAACCAGTAATCTCAAACATGCTAACGCTGAAGTGTTAATGACTATTGGATGTCCTGGCTGGCACCGGACAAAAGCATACAGAACTACAAGCAAGGAATCCAGTCATGACAACTGAAAGAAACAGACCTTTATTAATGGCAAAAATAAACTTGGAGCAGTACAAGGCTGACACTGCTTTGAACTAATGGTGACACGTTAGTCCTGTAAAACGGTGCCTTCAGTGAAACTTGACTGCATGCGTACACAAGTGGAAAAATACTTTTTTAACAGCAAGGAGATAAGACCCACGCCTATCAAGTCATTGTTTCATACAAAACACTGCACGTCGCATGCATATCAACAACGGGCCTTTATTCTTTAAATTTCTATAGTCTCTTTACCTCGACCAAACTTTCCTGTTGGAAATGCAGCACTGTGCAGGCCAATATCAGTAATGAAGTTATAAGCATCAAGAATGTGAAAAGAAGGAGGAAAAACATGTACTTGGTCTTTCAAAAAAATAACACATCAATGAAGTAACTAAACACTGACACTAGGCGTTTCGAAAATAAACCAGAATTGCTGCGACTGCTTCAGAATTGGATAATTAATGGGCAGCACCATTTCTAAATCACGCTTTTTTCAAAGACTATTCAAGAGTGAAAAGCTTCACACATCTGTAAACAAACCTCCCAGAGGACTAATATTTACAAGAGACCATCACAGTAAAAATCACTAACTACAAACGTTATTTACACTCAAATGTTCTGTACAGACAACTTTCATGTCATCTAAAACAAGAGACCCACCAGCGTAATTTGTCACACCAATGATGATCACACCTAATATGATCACACCAATGAATTCACTCACTCACATCACACATAGCAGATGGCCTTCACTTTTGTTACAACGAAACTCAGATTGCATTATCACACTACACACGGCAGCCAATCTACACTAGGCATCTTCCTGAGTATCACAGTAGACAATCTTGCCTAAGGAAGTACACAGCACAATTCAAGTACCGCATTCCACGCTTAAACAATTTACTGATAAACCATCTCCATTTACTTGCAGTATGTACAAACTGGTTATGTTCATCTCAGACATCAGTTGGCAACAGCACACAGCAATTTAATGTATGCACTGGACCAACAAATTACATTAAAGATACCAGTAAACCAGAAAAGAAACCCAAAAACTGCAATATTTGTATAAAAGCTGACAATTTACGACAGGATAAATGAGCAAGACTAAACATGTTTAAGAAACTAAGGGTATGAAATAAAGATGTCACTGTAAGCACAAAAGAAAAAAAACAGGCACAACTATCTGTTGTAGACTCTCAGTAAACATAAATCTGTTAAACGAAACTACTGCTTAAACGGAGCCATTGTCTCTGCAACGCTTGGTTTAGGGCTTGTATTCGGCCCCTATGTTCAAATTTCAGTAAACGAAACGCCTGTTAAATGGAACATATTTTCTTGGTCTCTTCAGGCTCCGTTTACTGAGAGCCTGCTGTACTTGACATTCGCATGATTCAGGTGTTGCTATTGCTACAACACAAAGTGACTCACTTAGAAGACTCGCTACGCCGGTGACTAATAGCAAAACTATATTCAGCAACTCCAATCAACAAAGTTCATTCAACCAGCTACTAATGATTAAGTTGAACGAAGCAAAAGAAGAGAGGCATTATGATAAGGTAAGGAAATTAAACATGCAATACTGATCAACTTTTAGGTGAGTGAGGGCTAGTCATGTGACTTTCTTTGTGAGTACACAATAGCTTCTGTTAGACTCCCTGAAGTGGCAAGACACTAGAAACTTGCCAGAAAACAACCTACACAATGCAGCTACACTCAAACTTCTCTATAACGAAGCTGCATCTTACACGAAAATAAGTTCGTTATATCCAAAAATTCGTTATAAAGGTATATTCCTAACACTGTATCTATTGCGAAAGTATTCTTCATGTACTTTGTTATCACCGATATTTCGTTATATCTGGGTTCGTTATATCGAGCTTTGAGTGTACCTCATTTTCTCCCCCCCCTCTCTATCCAAACATGGCACTTCTTATCACAATTAAGAGAAAATACTCCTAGGAAAAAGCTTTGGCAAGTGGGCAGAAAAAAAATAGGCTTTCAACAGATGATTGCTTGTTTTAGCACAACATAGTAACACAAATCTGTTGCTGCATGTGCACAAATGATGTAAGTGCAGCATGGCTGACAACAAGAAGACTGCTCAGTCAAGGACTAAAAAAAAATTGGTATCCTTTTTCTTTTACCACTTTCATATCTCCAAGTCTGACAAGAAAGCTGCGGTCGCAAAGTTATGGCACGTCGGTAGTTCCTCTGGACAAGTTGCAATTTCTAGATGTCAAATAGAATTTCTATTGGAACATGTTTGCTGGTGTTTCTCGCCCAGAGCGAGAAAACAACTTTTGAATTTCAACTATTCTCCGACCATTCTAGGCTTGTGAAGTCTAGAATTATTGCCTGCAGCCATTATAGACTTGTGAAGAATGACACCGTCATGTCTTGTTTGTGTTCTGCGCTGAAAAATGGTGCGTTCATAAAGCAGCACTGCAGGACAGTGAGCAGACCAACTGGCTTTCAGTGTATTTTAGTGTGTTACATCTAAGCGTCACGGTGTCTGTATATTGCTGCATCGTGACTGTACTGCGATGCCGATAACAATGTGCTCATGCAAACAGTGAATGACGCACAAGTACTGCCAACAATCCTCTGAGGTGTTCAAACCTCACTGCAATGAAAGATGCACTCGAGACAAAAATGGCTTTGTTAAAACCGATTGGTAATTAGAAACATATATTCATGACAGTGTATACAATGACAAGACTACTCGTTCACTTTGTTATAGGCAATGACTTTTAAAACAGATGATTGGTTGTACAGTCTAACCCTCTTATAACGATGCCGGTTTAAGGAATATATCGGTTATAACAATGAGAAACTGCTGCACTGTCAACTTTTGTATGTTTTCTACGACGAAATAACCCCCTGTACTATAATGCCCCAACACGACATTATCACTCATAACAATGAATTGTGGCTGCTAGGTGTCTATGAAAAACAGTAATGGAACGTGAAATCCTTGAAAAGAAAGAAGAAAACAAGAAATTGAAGCTACTGAACTCCTGCCATTAACCCCACACATCGCCCAGCGCGCCTTCAAATTTGCAATATGCTTCACTGTACAGTGCCGCAGAATTGCGGCAAAGCTGACTTTCAAAATGCGCTACGATGGGCGAGTGGCGACAGCTTCAGTAAATAATGCACTTTCGGACTTACAGTTCGAGTAAAAAAACAAGGCTTGAAAAAGACTTAGCGTCCAAAGCTTCATATTTTGTCATAAATTGGCGCTATAAGCCTTGTGACGGTCCCGTGAAGGCGTTCAAAATTTGAAGCATGTCCGAAAAAAATCGGCAGCCTTGTTTCCCTTGTCACTGTCTGTCGACATATTGCATCTGACATTGTTACAAGTGGGCTCGGCTGTGTTCGTGCTCAATATATCAAGGTTTGACCTGAATAAAAGCTTCTATAAAAAACAATTTTTGTGGCTTGTAAATGAAAACAGTATTTTGAACTTAAAAGCAGAAACTAACCACGCAAAATACAGTTCAGTTTCGTTCACAGAACACACTATTGGTGCCAGATACGCTGATCAATAGGGCAATGGGAAGCGGGCACATTGGTGCTTGGCTGATTTCACACAAAAAATGTTTTGTAAGTGTGCTCCTCTAGGTTGCTATTTAATGAATAAACACTTGTCACAGGAGTGTTGCAGGTGTCTGCGCAAATTCAACCGACAGCTTACCACACCGCAGCTGAACAGCACTGCAGAAGGCAACCTCTCACAAATGTCCCACTAGATGGAACAATGTTCTGTTGGCATTATTTCATAGGCCATGGTGCCAAGTAAAACCAAATCATTCTTTAGAAGAAATGCGATATGCAATAAGAGATTTGAACAAAAGTGTACCAAATACTGACTGAAGTTCCTCGATGCTGATATTCAGCACCCGCGAGGCCATTTGGCAGATAGCTGCAGTTCCTGCAAGCGCCCGCAAATCACTACACAAACCTTGACACGTAGGTAAACAGCACATAAAGTCTGAACTCCTGGAACTGCATGGCTTTTGACATGGCAACGTCAAGACGCGGTAAACCATCCGTTGCATGAAGAATCAGATCCACAAAGATGCTACTTACTTCGTTGTTCAACTGAGGTCCATGCTTTGTTCCGTTATAAATTAAAACACACACTTCCTTGATCTATCAAATTAATCAACTGACTGCCACACAGTCACCAAGGGCAAACAGAGAGCTCGAGATGATTTGAGCTTGATGATGGTGATCGGCACAAAATTGACTTGCCCGACTAATCGGCACAAGCACCACGTTAGACAATATACACGGCATGGTACAATCCATGCCTTTCATTATGGCTGAGCAGTCTCTAGATTTCACAAAACAACACTGCCGCAACCTACCCCAACACAACAGGGAACCAATCAGTGCCTGGACGTCTTGACAGTCAACGCTGTCGAGGTGCGCAACATCTGCTGATTCGTCAGAGTCGCATTTCTCGCTGACCCAATCAGATGGGGTGGCCCGGAAAGGACAAAGCATTCTGGAGGACTGAGTCCTCCATGGCGTCCTGTCAAGTGAGCAGGCCAGCCCACTCGTGGAAGCAGCACGTGGTGACGAGTTCTTCGACCAGGCTGTGCAGAGTGGATGACTTCTCTTGCTCCGTGGTCTCCCGATGCACTAGGCTTAGGTCCTGAAAGAGCCCGTGCATGGCAAATCCAGATGTAATCGGCATTATTTTAGACAATGTCCCCCGTAAGACAAAGGCCTTTTCCACAAAACTTCAATTACCATATTTTCCATTGTATAATTTGCACCTTTGTATAAGACGCACCTCTACCTTTCATGACTTTCACAAAAAAAATCGCATATAATACGTACTCTTTGTACAATATGCACCTACTTTACACTGTCAACACAACTACACACACAGAATACATTCATTGAAAAATGCATGGGCATGCACAGCATTGAATATTTGTAGTATGCAGCAGCATAACCCTTAAAATAACACTGTCCTGAGATCAGAACACCACTATTTATTCCACTGGATTCGAAGCCACACACTCCGGCGCACTGTCAAAAGCTTTTCCGCCTCGACTGGTAGCATCACGGGGTTGCCGTTGTCGGCCTCTGAGTAACTGCTTTAGCAGTGTTGTAAATACCTCGGTGCACATCACTGGCGTTGTCTCTACAGCATGTGAGAGATAAGATGGAGTAGGGAGTGTGCGTGTGTTGAGCCCAGTTATCAGGGGCTGTGTGTAATTGACAGTGGAGGAATGAGAGACGAAGGTAAAAAAGGAGAGGTCGGACATGTTGAAGATGTGGCGCGGAAAATAAAGAATGCGCAGTGTGTGTAGTGAATGTGTGGGTTGTGAAGTACATTGTCGAGCATGACAAAGTATTATCACAACACAGGTACGACACTTATGTAAGCACACAAAATGTAAATAGCGACCGGAAGCACAAAGCTGTGACCACTGTGGGACTGGAATGACATCGCACATGAAACTGGTCATGATAACGCAGTGTGTGTAGTGAATGTGTTGGTCGTGAAGTACATTGTCGAGCATGACAAAGTATTATGAGGCTCGGTGGGAACACATCAACAAGGATCGCAACACAGGTACGACGCTTATGTAAGCACACAAAATGTAAATAGCGCCCGGAAGCACAAAGCAGTGACCACTGTGGGACTTGAATGATATCTCACATGAAACTGGTCATGATAACGAAGTGTCACTTTCGCTTTTGTGACAGGCATAGCAGGCACTCTTAATGTTACAATTAGGCTTATTCAAATATGAGATCACTGTGTTCGAATTCACTTCAATTCTGCAAATTTGCCAGCTTGCGTTTGCTCTCCAATCAATGCCAGTGCGACTCTTTCATTTCCTGTCACGTGAACCTATTTTCTTTGAATCGCTCACTGCAAAGCCCTTGGCCTTCTATGACGCCTCACAATTTATCAGTACTACTGGTACAATAACGATTGTTACACAACACTAAAACGTGGTATTCATTGTACAGTCGCATCGCCAAGCAGGTCAAAATGACCAGGTGCATACAGTGCAAGGCACAGTCAGTGACAAAGCGAAGCCATTGTACTCACAGCACGACAGAGCTGATTGTTGATTGTCAGCAAGATGAATGAGTCTGCACAGGTTGGGGACGTGACCACCTGGAGAAGAGAAAAAAATTGATTGGCTAATTACTTCACAGAGCTTATAATGAGCGAGAGCAATGCCCCATTTATAAGAGGCCACATGGCGTATTGCTTCGAATGAATTTCAACTGCCTTGAGCTTTTCTTTACAACCATAAATGCATCTAAATTGGAAGTACAAAAGCCTTTCCTATCCACCCAATCATCATTAAAATATGCTGGAAATTGCACATGTGACTTCATGCTCAGGAGTCAAGTCACCATGGCTACTTACCCTATCCGCATTCCAATCAATAATGTCAGGCGAAAATTTGGCAAGGTGCAATGTCAGGTCAAAGTGGGGAGATTGAGGCTCCCTGTGGTAATACTGGACAGTCAGGACTTGATGGTCTTAAGGGGGCGATTCGATGAGCCTTTCGAAGTGGTTGCACGTAATAGCGAGCCTCAGTGAATTGCAGTCACAAAAAATGTGCCCTATCATGCATATATTTTCTTTGCAAGCTTAGCATATAATTTCTAGGCTTGTGCGAATATTCGAATGGATATTCCTGTATTCAAATTCCCTTCAATTCTCCAATTTTATATTGTTGAAAATTTCGAAGCATTCAAAATGAACGAATAAATGTACGTTGATCGGCATGTAACCCTTGTTATGACAGTCATCAGCATTGAAATTCTTTTGTAGCCTGTGAACCCAACAAACAGTTCAAATCACAAGTCTAAGCAAGGGTGTGCAGTTGGAACGGGCTGATTTCTTTCCTTTCTGTCAAGTGTGAACAAGGGTGCCTTCGGACCGGTTCGAGGCTAAGGGGAGACGCGGCTGGAGTGAGACCCTGTGCAGACATGTTTCGCATGAGCTCCGGCCCGGTGACCGACCATTGGTGGACGCAATTTGTTCTAGACTTGCTGTTAGTGGGCTCGTCTTCAGGAGGTTGCCCTGTACCTACGAACACCACTCGTATAGGCAAGTTTTTCCCCGTTTTAGGAGTTTCGAAGATTTTTCTATCAACCCCGCGGTGGCAAGGCTAGGCCTATCTCCTAGGCCAAGCCTGAGCCGCGACGCCGGGCATCCGGCTTGCGCCTGGTGGCCGTGGGCCTTGTGAGGCTGAAGATTGAAAGACTATAACGGCCGAAGATTTTAAAGTGGGAGAGTGAACTTCAGTGCTGAAGGCACAGGACCAATTTAAGAAGACTCTGCATGGTGATAATGCTAAGAGTAAGCCTTGCGAGACGCAGGCTGGCAGCCACGGGCACAAGACGCATGGAGCGCAGCAAGTTAAGCAGGGGAAAGCGCCGGTGTGGAAAAAACGCGAACCGTTTCTCGAGATGCTAGCCACGGATTTCAAGGTTGTGTACAGGCCCCAGGACTGGGACTAATGTGTTGTGACAGCAAGAGAACTCTGATGTGCACTGATAGCAGCAGCGCATCTAACGAGTGCGGTTGCCAAGGAAGAACACATTGTGCATGTTAATGGCACAAACAACACATTGATGGTGAGCACACTGTGTATGAATCACAGTGGGGCATATGCAACTGTGAAGACGCTCAAGCTGGGTGATTGTGACCTGCCGGTTTCGGCGTTCATGGCGCCGTTAGAGAACTCTGTGCGGGGAGTGATTTACGATGCTTATGATGGATGCCCAGTGGAAGAAGTTCGGGCGGGATTCATGAAGAAGAATGAAGGCATAGATATTCTGGGCACGAGACCTCTGGAAAAGTCGAAGGCGATTTAGATTACGTTCGGGGGAAAACGCATACCCCGGCAGGTAGGTTACTTACTGAAACTGTCTGTACGAAGTGATCCCGTATAAAAATTTAGTTGAGACCTGCTACAACTGCAGACGTGTTGGACATCGAGCGGAGGTTTGCTATCGTCCGAAGAGTAACCTATGTCGCCATTGCGGGAAAGACCATCCTGCCCCGCCAGAAGGAGGGCCACTCACGTGCACGCCGGTCTGCATTGTGTGCCATGGTGCGCATCACACAGGGAGCCGGAACTGCAAGTTTCGCCTGGCTCGCAAGCCACCGACAGGCCGGCAGTAGTGTCGAAAGAGAGGGCGAAGCTGGCAATGATGAGCAGTTCTCGAGGGCCATAGAGCGGTCATTGAGAAGTAAAGAAGACAGAAGCAAAAGCAGGGACCGGTCGAGTTACTTCCCGCCATTGCCAGGGCGCGGCCAAAATGGCAGACGAGCATCCAGTTCCAACAGCCACGCATGCGACACCAACAAAAAGGTGAGCTTGTCAGGCACGGCCTCCCAGAACGAAACTGCTCGAGAGAGGGAGTTAGCAGCGCTAGTTCAGTGGCATGGAGATTTGATTAAAAGATTCGAAAATAGAATTGCAGAGATGAAACACACACTTAAAAACGACCAACGACAAGGGAAACAGGCACCAGCAGTGCAAGGCCTACAGAAAGCGACACAAGGGGCGTCTGCTCGCGTACAGGAGAGCGCGGCTATGGGGACAGTGAAGAGACCACTGCCAGTGGATGAGGAAGCTAATGGAAAACGATTAGCTGAAATGTCACCAGTAGAAATGCCAGGGCCTGTTTTTAAGGTCACTAGTCTTAGAAGGATGTGCCTACCCTTGCGGATAAAGTAGGCAAACAAGGGGAAAGACAGGATAGATTGGTGGCTCGAGTCGAAAAAATCAAAGCCAGATTAGACACAATAAGGAGCGTTTCGGCATGCTTGCTGGTGAATTTAGGGCTTCCCAAACTTAGGTCATGGGCATGTTTCAGGAGCTTTATACTCTATTGGAGGCAAGACTGCCTCCCGTGGGTGGCCAAGCGTCAATAGTCAACCTAGTGCCTCATCATGGCCCCTCGCCAGCAAATTGGAATCTGGCAGTGGAACTGCAGGGGCTTCCGTCACAAGTGGGGTAACCTCAGTTGCACGTACAAACTGATTTGATTGATATGTGGTGTTTAACGTCCCAAAACCACCATGTGATTATGAGAGACGCCGTAGTAGAGGGCTCCGGAAATTTTGACCACCTAGGGTTCTTTAACGTGCACCCAAATCTGAGCACACGGGCCTACAACATTTCTGCCTGCATCGGAAATGCAGCCGCCGCAGCTGGGATTCGATCCCGCGACCTGCGGGTCAGCAGCCGAGTACCTTAGCCACTACACCACCGCAGCAGGGCCACGTACAAACTCTGGATAATAAACTGGACATAATAGCCTTACAGGAGGCTAGTGGTTTTGTAAAATCACCCGGATTTAAGGCATTTACAGCGCCAGGAATTGATCCAAGGGGCATATCAAGCATCTTCACAGCCGTGCTAGTCCATCACAATATCACTACCATTCAGCATTCCGTAGATAGCAGCACGAAAGACTACGTCCTTCTAGAGATTTTGCCTAAACGAAAGGATGAGAAGAGTCTGTTTTTACTTAATGAGTATAGCTCTCCAAAAATAAAGGATTGGACTTGCCACAACTCCCGATTCAAACTCAACGGTTAGCAGCTCGCGCTCAGCTCATAGTGGTAAGAGATTTCAATGCGCCTCACCCGGAGTGGGGTTATATTCGAGACAGCCCAAAGGGAAATCGGCTTTGGCAAGTTGCCCAGGATCTGCGATGAAGGCTGTTAAACCATCCGCAAGATCATACTAGGATAGGCAACAGCACAAGCATGGATACCTCTCCAGACCTTACGTTTTTTAGAGGTATCACGAATGCAAAGCAGATTAACACGGGACAAGCACTAGAAAGTGGTCACTACAGTTGCCGACCGATAAATCGGACACCGATAATTCGGACATGCTCGGTAATTCGGACAGTCGCGCGGCACCGCCGATGGTCCAATAGAAGTAACGTGTAAAGACGACCGACATTTCGGACAGCTGCCAGATCTACATTTGATAATTCGGACCCTGCCCGACTGTCGCGCACGCCGAATCGGCAGCCATTATCTCCTCCGGCACTCAAACCATACAAAGTATGGCCTCAGAGATCAAAACGAAAGCTACATAATTGGTTATCTATGAGGCTTTATTTCGATCGCAACTTTATGCCTCGGAGATTTGTACTTGAAAATGCCGACCTTGGAGGCACGGCTCAACTGTGGGGGGATCGTATCGACATCGCGATCATCCCACATTCCTGTTCCTGTACACCCTCGCCACCCTCACTGTGCGGCTATCGCCGCCATTCTGTCACATGTGTGTGCGGTACAGCCTTTTGCTGAATTCTGCGCACGTTCATATTTATTATGAGACTTGCTTTATTTTACGTCCAGCTGTCTCACAAGATCTGAAGTTAAATAACACCAACGGTGCCCTTACAGCCAGCGCCGACAAAACGCAGCAGATATAAAACTTGTGGGGGTGCTGACACCCCCCCTGTAAAGTTGTCTGCGCTGCGTGGCGCACGTGTCTCGCCCCAGGGCGTTATTTCGGTGGTGACCACCACCGGGCGATAGATGGCGTTGTGTTCGCTTTGAGTACCACTGTTGGTAGAGTGGTAGCGCCGGCGGTGGCCCCTGGCGGAAGGCAGGCCTTGGTGGCGGGCGAGCGTTGAGCGAGTCTCTTCTGCGCGTGGCGGCTGCCGCGAACGGTTGTCTGGAGCGTGGGTCCCCGGTGCTCGGCACCGCGGGCTTCGCGCCGGGGTCCCACGTGGTAAGTCAGGCGTTGGCGACGCCGCCTTGGGTATGTGTTAGTGTGTTGTGTGTGTTTAGCATGTTATTGTGTGTTTAGTGTGTCACTGCGTTATGTTGTTTGTATGGTAGCGTGTTAGTTGAAATTGGTGTATCATTCGGCGGAAGATATCGTCGTCTAAATTAGTTAATAAAGGTATGTATGTTGTGTGCTTTCTACCGACCGGGTCGACTGTGTCCGTTCACTCTGTGAGCGTGGCATGGCGAGACGCGCGTTCGTCTCGCGGAGACCCCACACTGGCTGCCCAACGTGGAGCTCTTGGAATATCGGACGACAGTTTTTGCGGTTCAATACAGGGATTTTGTTAGTGCCGGAGTAGAGTAGGCCTAGGGGGACTTCTTTGCTAGCGTCGGTGGTGTGCTTTGTTGAGAAGCGAGGAGATTGGTTTTGTAACGTGTTTGAATTTGTCGACAGGTTGACTTTCTATTTATTTTTTTGCTCGCAAGTGTTATTTTTTGTTGTTAGTTTTCAAAAAACGTTGTTGATCATGAATTAGGACGAGAGCCATGCGGTCCGCATCCTGGGATGAGCAAGGCCTAGAGCACGTGGTTTGTAGGCCAGGCCCGAAGCGAGTGAGTACGGAAGCCTCGTCGGTGGTCCGATTTTCTGTAGATAGCTTCTTCTATATCTTTGGGCTCGGGGAGCCGGGCGTCGTTGCTGTCTGGTATTGCGGCTCGACGCCGAGGCGTCGTGACACCGCCTGGGGCGGTGGACGCCGATCGCTCGGTAAGCTGCTCTGTGCGGCGAGCGATAAGGCCACCTCACAGGGTGGACGTCTCCTCGCGGCTGCCTCTTCTGCGCCTAGGCTGGGTGCTGGGTGGATGCCGGTTGTTGCCGAGCGACTCATTAGGCCTAAGGCTCTGCGCAGCCGCCTGTCGCACGTGGCACAACTAGGTGGATCGTGGCGTTGAGGTGTTGCGCTCTGCTTCCCTCACTTTTTTTTCTTGTTAGCACGAGTTAGGAAACGTGATTTTTGTTTTATATTGATGGGCGTCTCGGCCGCCACCGATGTATTAGCTAGCAGTACTGACCGACGTACTACGTGGACGAAAACCTCGAAGCTCCCTTCCCGAGGACCTGCTCGATTGTTTTCTTTCAAGTTTTTTTTGTTGTTGTTATTGATGTATTTGGCGGGAGGAATGTCATCCACGACCGGCTGTCCTGCACATCGTCAGCGTCGCTGGCTAGGAATGCGGTCGTGAGTTCGGGCGATGAAGATGCATGGAACCTGCGCAACTGCCTGCAGTCCGGCGCCCTCGTGAGTGCTGGTCGCAACTGGAAGACGTATCGGCGCTAGCGACGGATCGTCGCGCCGACGGCAACGTTGCGGTTGCGGGGCCGGTACTGAGGTGAAGTCTAGCCGGACAGTGCAGCAGTGTCGACCAGCGGCGGTGTCGTGGTGCAAGGACGTTATGGTCGTGCGATATAATTTTTTTGTTAAAGCTTGTGTTGCTAATTTCTGATTTCGGGATATGGTTTGATTTAAGGTTGGGGGAATGAGGGGGTGCTGACACCCCCCCCCCTGTAAAGTTGTCTGCGCCGCGTGGCGCACGTGTCTCGCCCCCGGGCGTTATTTCGGTGGTGACCACCACCGGGCGATAGATGGCGTTGTGTTCGCTTTGAGTACCACTGTTGGTAGAGTGGTAGCGCCGGCGGTGGCCCCTGGCGGAAGGCAGGCCTTGGTGGCGGGCGAGCGTTGAGCGAGTCTCTTCTGCGCGTGGCGGCTGCCGCGAACGGTTGTCTGGAGCGTGGGTCCCCGGTGCTCGGCACCGCGGGCTTCACGCCGGGGTCCCACGTGGTAAGTCAGGCGTTGGCGACGCCGCCTTGGGTATGTGTTAGTGTGTTGTGTGTGTTTAGCATGTTATTGTGTGTTTAGTGTGTCACTGCGTTATGTTGTTTGTATGGTAGCGTGTTAGTTGAAATTGGTGTATCATTCGGCGGAAGATATCGTCGTCTAAATTAGTTAATAAAGGTATGTATGTTGTGTGCTTTCTACCGACCGCGTCGACTGTGTCCGTTCACTCTGTGAGCGTGGCATGGCGAGACGCGCGTTCGTCTCGCGGAGACCCCACAAACTAACCATGGCAAAGAAAGCAGCCATCATTCAGCAAGTGCTCAGTGGTCGTCTGCAAGTCGAAGTTGCTCGAGAGTTCAACATTTCGAAGCAGACCATATCGGACTACATGAAGAATAAGGACAAGATTTTAGGCGCGACGGAGACATCATCCGGAAGTGAACAAAAGAGGGTGCACCAAGGTGTTCATCCGCAGTTAGAAGAAGCGTTGAGCATTTGGCTTAACGCTACCGTCGCTCAACGGGTTCCCGTTTCCGGCCACCTATTGAAGCAAAAGGCCGAGACATTGGCACTTCTCCTTGGCATTGATGGATTTAAGTTCAGCGATGGCTGGCTCCGGAACTTTAAAAAGCGGTACGACTTCGCTTTCAAAAAAATGTGCGGTGAGAGCGGTGCCGTGGATAGCACACTGGTAGCGAACTACCGCGGTGGAAAGTTGGTGGAGCTGCTTTGGCGCTACTTGGCTGACGACACCTTCAACCTCGATGAAACCGGGCTTTTCTATAAGCTACTACCGGAGAAGACACTCGCCCGTTCTGGAGAACCTTGCCACGGAGGTAAACTCAGCAAGGAACGAGTCACTGTCGTCGGCTGCAACGCTTCTGGCACGAAAAAGCTCCCGCTGCTGGTAATCTGGAAATCGAAAAACCCTCGATGTTTTAAGGGGAAAAAAAATCTGCCTGTCTGGTACGAAGCCAATACGAAGGCGTGGGTCACGCAAAAGCTGTTCGCAGAGTATGTCGGAAAATTGGACTGAAAGCTTGAATTGCAAAAGCGCAAGGTCCTTTTGTTCGTAGATAACTGTACTGCCCATGCGCCAATCAGCTGTCTGTAAGCCATTGAGCTAGAATACCTGCCGCCGAATACGACCAGTATTCTGCAACCTATGGACCAAGGTATTATCAAGAATTTGAAGGTGCTATATCGTTCACGCTTGCTACAGTGCATGTTGCTCTGCTAATTGATTGATATGTGGGGTTTAACGTCCCAAAACCACTCTATGATTATGAGAGACGCCGTAGTGGAGGGCTCCGGAAATTTAGACCACCTGGGGTTCTTTAACGTGCACCCAAATCTGAGCACACGGGCCTACAACATTTCCGCCTCCATCGGAAATGCAGCCGCCGCAGCCGGGATTCGAACCCGCGCCCTGCGGGTCAGCAGCCGAGTGCCTTAGCCACTAGACCACCGCGGCGGGGCATGTTGCTCTGCTAAGAGAGCCAGATAAAATACAACGCTGATTTGATGTTAGCCGTGAGCATGCTTGCTGATGCCTGGAAGGCAGTGTCGGCAGGCACGATCAGCAACTGTTTCCGGCACGCAGGATTTACGTTGCCTAGCGAGCCCGACACCGCCGACACTGCAGCCGAAGAACCCGACAATGCAACTGAAGAGCCGGACCTGCCGCCCAGCACATCGAGCTCAGGTGCGGACGTTATCGACGACCTGCAAGGCTGCGGTGTGCCAATTTCCGACACTGTTACGTTTGAAGACTTTGCAAACGTCCACAGTGCAGTGTCGTCGTGTGCCGAATTGAATGACGACGACATAATTGAGCAGGTTCTGCAACCGTCAAACAGCGGTTCTGACTCTGACGATGATGACGCGCCGTGTGCTCCGGCGCCGTCGCATGTGGACCTGTTTCGAGCCCTCGCTGTTCTTTCGTTGTCGTACAGCGATCGTATCACACTGGCGGGGATACAGGTGGACTTGCGTGCACGTAAGCGGAAGTGCATGCAGCAACGCATTAACGATTTTTTTCGGCCGCCGGTAGACTGAAGTGTCAATAAATGTTTTTTTTTTTCTGACGCATTCGTTTCTTGGGACTGTCGATAATTCGGACTTATTTGCATTCCCCGTGGAGTCCGAATTATCGGTCATCGACTGTATATCCTTTCCACGACGTTTAGTGCTGCGAAGCATAAAAAAGTGATGGGGCATAGAACTACAGATTGGGACAGATTTAGGAAAAACAGAGCTGACATTGTGAACTGAAAAACTAAAGACCTGGACGCATGGGTAGAGGCGCTCAAGGAGGATGTAAAGAATACTGCTACCTGTAGGCTGCCACAAACCATAGTGCGAATGCGCGTGTGCGCCCGACGAAGAAGATGAGGGTCGCTGGCTGCTCGAGCTCGGAGCCAGACTGGCCAGTGCTGCAACCGCTCTTGCAAATATATTTTTCGAATATATTCGCAATACTTTGTCTCGTTACTCACGTAACATATTTGGTGGAGGTGGAACGATCCCCGTCCTCACCACGCAGCTCCGCAGTGGCCGCATCCTCCAGCTTCCCGCCATGGCTTTCAGTGACAACGCGTCCGCTTCACCATCTGCGGCTTCTCCGACAACCTTTGTCGCCGTCCAAACACCCCGTGATCCCGGGACATTTTCTGCGCAACCTGGCCTCGACGTCGACAAATGGCTTCGCCTTTATGAACGGGTCAGTCAAACTCACCGCTGGGACCCTACCATGATGCTCGCTAATGTTCTCTTCTACTTGGACGGAACCCCGCGTGTCTGGTACGAGACAAATGAGTCCGAACTCACCAGCTGGGACACGTTCAAGGAGAAGCTACGTGACATCTTTGGGGACCCGACCGGTCGCCACGCAGCTGCACGACAGGAGCTGGCTACCCGTGTCCAGTCGCCAACTGAATCGTATGTGTCATACATCCAAGAAGTTCTCGCTCTTTGCCGAAAAGTAGACGAGGCGATGTCTGAGGCTGAAAAGGTTGGACACGTTTTGAAGGGGATCGCGGACGACGCCTTCAATTTGCTGGTGTACACTAACGTCTCGACCATCGACCGTGTAATTCAAGAATGCCGCCGTTTCGAAACAGCAAAAAGCCGTCGGGTGCGCCCTCCTTTTTCTCGGTTGCCAAACACGGCGGCTACGTCCACCTGCTCCGATTCTACCGTCACACCGCCCTTTGAGCAGAGTGTAACGCGTATCGTTCGACGGGAACTTGAAGCAGCAAGTCCAGCGCCGCTTCAGCCCACTTCTTTCGAACATACGATGCCGACAACCCCCGCGATCTCCGTTATTCAGGCGGTCGTACGACAAGAATTCGCCAACCGCGGGTTCCCTGATGCTTGCCCCATCTCTTGCCCCTCCTCCAGACCAATTCCCATTAATCCACCTCGACGTGACCCATTTGTTGCTCCACGATCTCGCAACCCGGCGGAATGGCGAACTCCTGACGACAAACCGATCTGCTTCCGGTGCCACCGCGTTGGACATGTCTCCCGCTACTGCCGTGCCTCCTGGACGCCGCCACATAGGAGCCAGTTTTTCGCACCTTATAGCCCATATAAAGATCTTCGCCGGTATTCGTCCAGCCGTACCGCCCCTGCTTTCGACACGTCTAACAGCCGCCTTCCTGCTCGTTCTCCGTCCCCTCAACGCCGTCGTTCCCCGTCGCCCCAGCCACGCCGCCATCACTCGCCGCCTAACTTTTCATCGTACCCGACGGAAAACTAGACAGTGCAGCCCCTGGAGGTAGTGCTGCATCATCCCTGTCTGAACCAAACCCTCCATTGACGCTTCATACGAACAAAAATCTTGTCGATGTACACGTGGACGGTATTTCTCTGTCGGCACTAGTCGATACTGGCGCTCATGTGTCCATAATCAGCGTTCATCTTTGTCGCCGCTTAAGAAAAGTACTCACGCCTCCTGCTACCGAAGCTGTACGTGTGGCCGATGGCGGCACTGTTCCTGTCATTGGCATGTGTACGGCTCGCATAAGCATCGCCGACCGTTACATTCCTGTTCTATTCACGGTGCTCCAGAACTGTCCTCATGACCTCATCTTAGGGATGGACTTCCTGTCGACCCATTCTGCTCTGATCGACTGTTCCGCTGGTACTCTTTGCTTAGACCTTCCTCTTCAGCCGGATATTCACCCTGAACCTCAACACGGCCTTTCTGCCACAGACTTCCTCCGCTTACCGCCTAAAGCCCTCACATTCACCGAATTCGCCACGACCTCACCCGTATTGGATGGGAATTACATCGTCACACCGATTCCTGATGTCCTACTGGCACGTGACGTCACCGTCCCTCACTGCATCGTAACTGTAGCCTCCAACCGGACCCGTCTACCCGTCATAAATTTCGGCTTCACAAAGCAAGTCCTCCCTGAAGGCATCCTAATCGCCACGTTGCGGTCCTTAGCCGATGATCACGTCACCACTTTCGCAGCCGACGCATGCACCAATTTTTCTTGTCGCCCACTCGATGCCACATGCCTCGACATGTCAATACGTCCCATGATCGACCCTGACCTTCCCCCAGAGCAAACAGCCGCTCTCGCACGCCTTCTAGCTTCCTACCGTGACATCTTCGACCTTGACGACCGACCACTCGGCCAAACTTCTCTTGTAAAGCACCGCATCAACACCGGTGATGCTGCTCCCATTCACCGTCGACCGTATCGCGTGTCCGCGTCGGAGCGCCAGATTATTCAAGCTGAAGTGAATAAGATGTTAACTAAAGGCATTATTGAGCCCTCATCAAGCCCATGGGCGTCACCCGTCGTCCTGGTTAAAAAGAAGGACAACACATGGCGCTTTTGCATCGATTACCGGCATCTAAATCGAATCACCAAAAAGGACGTGTATCCTTTACCACGTATTGATGACGCCCTCGATTGTCTCCACGGCGCACGCTACTTTTCATCCATCGACCTTCGTTCTGGTTATTGGCAGATTGCCGTAGACGAGAAAGACCAAGAAAAGACCGCCTTCATCACTCCAGATGGCCTATACCAATTCAAGGTTATGCCCTTCGGTCTATGCAATGCCCCCGCCACGTTCGAACGTATGATGGACTCTCTGCTACACGGATTCAAATGGTCAACATGCCTGTGTTACCTAGACGACGTCCTCGTATTTGCACCTACATTTGAGACCCACCTTGAGCGTCTGTCGGCCATTCTCGACGTCTTCCGCAAAGCTGGCCTCCAGTTGAACTCCTCGAAGTGTCACTTCGGCCGCCGACAGATTACCGTGCTGGGCCACCTTGTCGATGCTTCTGGTGTGAGACCGGACCCTGAGAAAATTCGTGCCGTCACGAGTTTCCCAATACCCCAATCCGCCAAAGATGTCCGGAGCTTTGTGGGACTTTGCTCCTACTTTAGGCGGTTCGTGAAAGATTTTGCGGCAATCGCCCAACCACTTACCGATCTTTTGAAGAAAGGCGTTCCATTTTCGTGGGGGTCCACTCAAGCTGCCGCCTTCTCTCACCTCATAACACTTTTGACGACGCCCCCTATCCTGGCCCACTTTGACCCATCTGCCCCAACTGAGGTCCGAACTGATGCCAGTGGTCACGGTATCGGAGCCGTTCTCGCCCAATGCCAACAGGGACACGACCGCGTTATCGCGTATGCT
This sequence comes from Rhipicephalus annulatus, assembly GCA_013436015.1. Classification (NCBI taxonomy): domain Eukaryota; kingdom Metazoa; phylum Arthropoda; class Arachnida; order Ixodida; family Ixodidae; genus Rhipicephalus; species Rhipicephalus annulatus. Next base: position 209,115 of record WOVY01009347.1, read on the forward strand.
AGCCGCCTCCTTACACCTGCAGAGCGTAACTATTCGATCACGGAGCGAGAATGCCTTGCTCTTGTCTGGGCGGTCTCAAAATTCCGCCCATATTTATATGGCACTCACTTTTCCGTCGTCACCGACCACCACGCGCTCTGCTGGCTTTCATCCTTAAGAGATCCTACAGGTCGACTTGGTCGCTGGGCTCTGCGACTGCAAGAATACACCTTTGCTGTGATATACAAGTCTGGACGCCTGCACCAGGACGCCGATTGCCTTTCTCGCTATCCAGTTGGCCCATCGGCCACCATACCTGACAACGACGCCTGCGTGTGCTCCGTTTCTCAACTGAACCACATAGCCGACGAGCAACGCCGTGATGCAGCCCTACGAGCTATCATTGAGCGCCTCGACTCCTCCCCATCGAACCGATCCTATCGCTCGTTCGTACTCCAGAATGGCACATTATACCGGCATAACTTCCATCCAGACGGCCCATCTCTGCTGCTTGCCATACCCAAACACCTCCGCTTGGCTATACTCCACGAACTCCATGACGTTCCTACTGCCGGTCACCTGGGTGTGTCCCGCACATACGACCGGATTCGCCGTCGCTTCTATTGGCCAGGTCTGGCACGGTCCGTCAGAAGATACGTCGCGGCGTGTGAGGAATGTCAGCGCCGCAAAACACCATCGACGCTTCCGGCTGGGCGCCTTCAACCACTCGATATTTCTACTGAACCTTTCTTTCGCGTCGGCTTGGACTTACTCGGCCCTTTTCCTCTGTCTTCTGCTGGCAACAGGTGGATAGCTGTGGCCACAGACTACGCCACACGCTACGCAATCACACGCGCCCTTCCAACAAGTTGCGCCACTGACGTCGCCGATTTTCTTCTACACGACGTGATCTTGCAACATGGTGCTCCACGCCAGCTGCTCACGGACCGAGGCCGCACATTTCTATCGAAAGTCATAGCGGACATCCTACGCTCTTGTGAAACACGCCACAAGCTCACTACGTCGTACCATCCGCAAACAAATGGCCTCACAGAACGCCTGAACCGAACCCTAACTGACATGCTTGCAAAGTACGTTTCCTCAGATCACTCTGACTGGGACATCGCTTTACCATACGTGACATTTGCCTACAATTCTTCGCGCCACGACACTGCTGGTTACTCCCCTTTTTTCTTGCTGTTCGGCCGCGAACCCACATTACCCCTCGATACGACGATTCCGTTACCAGCAGCTCCAACTTCACAATATGCTCTGGACGCCATCAGCCGGGCCGCCCACGCACGCGAAACCGCTCGTGCTCGCCTTCTGACCTCCCAAGCAAACCAACGGCGTCGGTACGACCAACGACACCGCGATGTGCACTTTTCGCCCGGTTCGTTGGTTCTGCTGTGGTCTCCGACCAGGCACGTTGGCCTGTCTGACAAGCTGCTCTCTCGGTACACAGGGCCATACAGAGTGCTTCGTGAGGTGACTCCCGTCACTTATGAAATCACTCCTGCTGCCTCGCCGTCTTCATCCACCCCTAGGGCCAGCGACATCGTACACGTCGCACGCCTGAAGCAGTACCACTCGCCCAATGATCTTGACATCTAGATGCGCCGAGACGGCGCCTTTGCCGACGGGGGTTATGCTACCAGTAGGCTGCCACAAACCATAGTGCGAATGCGCGTGTGCGCCCGACGAAGAAGATGAGGGTCGCTGGCTGCTCGAGCTCGGAGCCAGACTGGCCAGTGCTGCAACCGCTCTTGCAAATATATTTTTCGAATATATTCGCAATACTTTGTCTCGTTACTCACGTAACAATACCATGGCAGAAGTGCCAGTCGAACAGGAGGAGTTTACGGCGGACTCTAGACTATTACACATGTGGGAAGCAGGCTTCAGGGTTATGCAGAGGACAAGGCGATCTTTCCCCTAACTGTTATAGGTTTCATGGCCAATTTGTCCAAGCAGGATGTCATGATACAGTTGAAACATGATGTAGTCAATCCTGGGAATGGCACGGGCACCAATGCTGTATTGGGGCTTGACCTGAATAAAGCTTTCAACAATGTTTCGCATGAGGCAATATTAAATAACCTATCAGAAATTGGCCCGGGGGCCAGGACATTCTGCTACATCAGATCATTCTTGGAGGGCCGAATTGCAGGAATTTCAATAGAAGATATCAAATCGGATTCCTTCCCGTTGGGAGGCAAAGGGACGCCACAGAGTTCAGTTTTGTCGCCATTGCTGTTTAACCTCGCCTTGATTAAAATACCGCTGAGGCTGGAGGAGATACTTGGACTCAAATACACATTTTATGCAGATGATATTACTCTATGGGTAATTAGGGGTAGTGACGCGCATCTGGAAGGAACACTACAACAGGCAGTGAATGTTGTCGAACAGTTGGCAGGGGAGGCGGGACTTTCATGCTCTCAGTCCAAGTCCGAGCTCTTTGTGGTTCGGCACAAACCCAGAGGGCTACATGCAAGACGCTATATTGCGTTACCACCGTTGGAGGTATAAGTAGGGGGTAGGCTAGTTCAACCGATTCAAGTTCAAGCTGAAGTTCAAACAATCAGAATTCTTGGCCTATATCTGCAAGCTAAAAGGAAGAATAGGGTGGCCCTTGAAAAACTTAAGAGCATGGTTAATGGTAATGTCAGGCTAATTAGGAGAATCGCAAGCTGTTAGAGCGGGGTTAAAGAAAAAAAACTCTGTAAGCTGGTACAGGTGTTTGTGCTCAGCAGGATTACTTACGCGACACCTTACATGAAGTTGGATGCTGCAGAAAAAGGCAAGGTTGAGGCTATGATCCGGCAAGCTTACAAGGCAGCGCTTGGGTTGCCTAACAACGCGCCTACAGAAAGGCTGTTAAAACTAGGGGTGCAAAACACCCTGGACAAACTATGAGAGGTGCATCTGGTGATGCAGCAGGCTAGGCTTTTGACAACGAAAGCAGGCAGGATTATATTGGAAAGGATTGGCATTGGGGCTGAGGCTACCGCTAGGGACACTAAAATTCAGGTGCGGCGAGGGTTACATAAGGCCCTGTACATTGTGGGGTCTCGGATTGGCGAGTGCCACCACCACACTCTTGTAGTGAATGGACACAGTAGACACGGTTAGAACAAACCAAACCAAACACACCTTTATTTAACTAATTTAGAATGACGATATCGTCCACCGAATTATTATACACCAATTGTGATGAACACGCTGAGACATCCTTGCGCAATATTGCCATACACTCTAAAAACATGACAAACAATGCGGTGTCGCCAACGACTGACTCACCACAAGGGCCCCCGGCAGACGACCCGCGGTGCCGTGCATCAGGGTCACCCTAAGAGAGACAACCGTTCGAACCAAACGGCACCAGCCGAAGAGCCTCGCTCAACTCTCTCTGCCGCCACCAAGGCTTGTTTGCCACCAGGGGTCACCGCCAGTGCTAACGTTTTCTAACCATGATGATGATAGTGGTGATCACCACTCGCGAACACGCCACCTACTGCTCAATAAATGTGACCCCAAAACACAGCTTCTGCGCGAGACACGTGCGCCACGCGGCGCAAAGAGCTTTACAGGGGGTGTCAGCACCCCTACAACATAAAACCTTTGCCCAAAAATATGCATCCAATTCACCACACGCAGCGCAGGCAGGCAAGAGCCAGAGCTTTACACGCTGAGTACGGCGAGTACAAAGCGGCAGTCTACACAGATGCCGCGGAATATGAGGACAAAGACGATTTTGTGCTGTGGTGGTGAACAGAGAGGGGCGCTTGGTCGCCTCTGGATCGGTCAAAACCCGCTTCTCAGAAAGTGCAGAGGAAGCGGCAATAGCCCTAGCTAATCTCAAACCTTGTTATAACGTAACAGGATGTAACGAAATAATGGATACAACGAAGTAAATGAAATGTTCCTAGAAAGCTCTATTGAGAACCATGTATTTTAAACGTTGTAACGAAGTAAAATTGACCGGTAAATGAATATAACGAACTAAATTAGTCTATCAAAAAAAAAAACGACCGTAGTGTGTTAAGTATATCGTTTTTGCGGAGTTTGACGCTCGTTCGGCGCGGCTTTTTCAAAACTCCTGCGCCGACCTTACAGCCACGCCCCGCGCGGCCGAGAGAGCTGTCCTCCTCACAGAGCCAGCGGAGAGGATTGAGGAAGCGCTCAGCGGGTCAGATGAACGAGAAGCGGCGTGGCGCTGCAAAGCAATTTCCCTCTCACGACGGCAACGACTGCGTCTCTGCTGCTACCCTCTGCACCGAGAAAGGAGGACTCTCCGCGACAGCTTTCTTTTTTTTCCCTCTCTCCCGCATGCAACCTTGAGAGGAGAAGGGTCTCTACGAGCAGAGACAGAAGAGGAAGAAGCGTGGAACAGGCACGTCGCAGATTGGCATTTCAGAGAGAGCAATTCGGCACAGTCTTTTTTTTTTTTCTTTTCCTTCTTCGCGCAGCATTGAGAGTGCCGCCGCGGGATTGGGCATGGTGCTGAGAGCATTTTCGGAGCGCGATATGTTCGAATGAACCGTCGCAAGTGCTTGCGCGTTCGAATTACAGGCGTTTTCACCCATTAAAATACACACAGCTTTGACGAGACTTCAACGTGAGTTCAAATAACCTGAAAGTTCGAATTAATGAGATTCGACTGAGCTTATTTTCCGTGGCATGCGTGGTCGCATAGCAGTACATCGGGCCGCAAAGCGGTTTCCTTTTTGCATGCTTATATGTGTGTGCCCAGCCGAGCATACATTTCCACAAACTGTTATAATCGATATAGTGAAATAATTGTGGCTCCCCTTCAACTTCATTATAATGAGGTTTGAGTGTAGAAGTTATTTGTGTGCCAGCACACTCTGGGAACCCTGGAAACGAGGCGGCTCACCTGAATGCTCGAGGTTTCGTCAGCCGGGCAGGTGAGCCGCCCATTCCGCGGAGGTCCGCGACAGATCGGCTGGTGTCCTTTTACGACATAACGAATCATTATAAACTAGAGCGGAGGTCTTATCCGCCCCCGCACAAGAGGTTGACTAAGGTGCAGGAATGCGTCTGGAGAATACTGCAGACGTGATCTTTTCCCAACCCTTACCTGTTGAACAAAATACCTGGAGGAGATAAAGCTGCAATGCAAATGGTGCCAGGCTGTGGCAACATATGATGACATACATTGGGAATGTAGCATAGTGCCGGTGCCGGTGGATATTATACGTGATCCCTCTCTTGAGCACAAGGAGGTGCGTTGACCAGCTCAGACCCAGTCGTCCAGACAAGGGTCGTGGAGTGGGCCACACAGGTCGCTGTCAACCTTGGGTTGATGGCCATCTAATACGGAATCGTCCACAGTTGCTTTCTGACGAAATAAAGTTTTACCATCCATCTATCAGCGCTAAGAAAACGCACGAGACAAGAAAGGCCATTGTGACTTCTGTTTCATACAAGGCACAAAGGCTTTCCAGGCAAAAAAGGAGGCAAAAGGGCTATTTTCAAAGCCACCATGGTATTTGCCAAATGGGGTAGCAGCTAAAACCAAACAGGCTGCAGTTGCACCTTTCAAGGACAGCGAAGTCTCGGAAATTAGCAGTTTTTAAGGAGTAACTTCTAGCAAACAATGAGGGATTAGTCAACGACTCCTCATTCCCCGTTTTTCCATAGTAGTGGCTAAATGAAATGGCATGTTTGATGATTATCCTGTCAGGCCACTACATGTTCTACACGAACGCAGACCAGCAAGTTTGGCAAGTGTACTTGTAGCCCTTCTTTTCCAACATCACCCCCTTGATGAAAAAGTTCTTGTAGCCCAGATCAACTAGGATCATTAGACGTATGCAACATCTTTGAGTCTGTGTGCAAAACCTTGGTGCAGTGCGTTTGTGACCATATGAGTATAGTTTAGACTGTGCCCTCTGCACATGCATTGTGCAGAGGGCACAATGTCTGTGTGTTTGTCCCCACCTTCATGGGTGGAGCAACGAGACCATCGAGCGCTGTAGTGGCTGAAGATGCGGACAATGCACCAAGGGTTCGCAACGCGGCACTATATTCATATATTTCATATATTCAAAAGCTTCATGTATTTCCCGTGTCATTTTTTCACGGTATAAGGACAAAAGGGCACTGAAATATATCAAGCTTTTTTGATTCTCAAAGCAGGAACTGAGTGTGCAAGTGCCCTGTCCGTCAATCTGTCAGATAATGAATACGAGTATCTTCTCAGTTAGGTTGTCATTTCAAGGTAGGAATAAGGTGGCCTAGCGCATGTGCCATCCTTTGCCCTTCATCTGTGTATGATCTTCTCACCCTCTTGAATGTATATATATTCCCGCCATCTGTACAATAAAATTGGTTGTAAGTGTGCGCTCTGTCCTATCTCTCGGCTCTCTCTTCCTTCTGAAAATGTTCCCTGCGCACAAAGGAAGTATATTTCTTTCAAAAAGCAGAGTTGCTGCACAGGCGAGTCCATTAGTTTCTGGGGAAAAAGGAGGCAGAGAGACTCACTCCAACACAGGTGTTGGCAGGCGGCTTCTGGGGAGCGCAAGGCGCGAGTTTTGAATTACCGCAGCTGTGAGGAGACATAAAAGGTCGCGCACTCTAAGATATTGAATTAACGTACACAAAAATGATCAGTAAATGCTCATTGCAGACAAAGAATGGTTCATTATATTTGGTTCGGTGTGAGGAAATTGTCACTTTGTTAAAGTGAGGTTTTAAATACATGGGCGTCTATGACAATTTCCAGGGAAATTACAATCACTTTGTTCTATCCATTAGTTTGTTATATCCCACTTTGTTAAAATGTGGTTTTACTGTAATTGCAATTCTTCAACGAGCTTTTACTTACTTGATCACTTGATTACCTTATGTCAACTTCTCAGTTCCTAACCGTGTAAATAAATCATTGTCATTTTTACAAGCGCCTCATCGTCTGACTTGTTGGACGATGTCTCCTACAGGTGCCCACTACCGAAATGGGACCCGCTGAACCAGGAGCCGCAACATTCTGTAAAGGTGGTTTCATTGTAGTGGAGAGGTGCTAAACCGTAAAAACAGCTATCCAAATAACATTTGCACTGCCGCGAAGCCCCCCTTCAAGGTTAACTGAACACATTATCCTCACATTAATTCATCCTTTCTTTTTAAAGTTTGAAAGCTTTTTATACTGGCTTGTATGCTCTAAGCATAGCGAATTTCAAAATGCAACATATTTTACAGGTAATCACCGGCATTCTACCAAAAGTCAAGTTTTGCTACTATTCAAACTTGTTTCCACTTTCTTTGAAGCAAAAAACACAGGCCTTGTTTCAATTAAAAAAAATTAGGCAGATTAGTTGGGCCACAAAAAAATATGCCCAGTTTTTATTTATAATACCTGATATATATACCATTTGAACTCAATTCAAAATTATTCGACCAAAGTCACTGTTCGCTTCGAATTTGCTGCAAACCTAAATTCACTGTCCCCACAGGCCTAGTAATCTGTTTCTCCTGCTTCTTGCAATCGTACAATTTGAACCGGTGAACGGGGTGATTTTGTTTGCAGTTGTTCTTGTGTTATGGTTTGTGCTCTGTTAAGGTTTTCGTCATTAGTGAGTCACTTTGTACGCAAAGACCTACCAGGTAGTGCACGTTGTTGTCGGGGCTGACGAAGAGACAGTGGCAGTCGCCGTAGCGCTGCATGAGCACACGCAGCAGGCCCCGGTACCAGCCATAGTGAGAGGCAAGCAGAGGTCCCAGTTGCGGGTCGACCTGGTCCAGTGGCACAGTCTTCACGTAGCCCAGCAATTCAGTGAGCTCGGCAAAAGTGACTGTAAGGCGTGCCTGTTGGCGAGAGACAGCAAGTGGAGGCATTGGTAAAAAAAAGAAAAAAAAGTGAAGGTTACAGAGGCTACCGCACTTATAGCACTGCACATTTGTAGGCTATTGTGAACATTCGAATGCTCCGAATATTTCAATCAATAATCCAGTGCTTGAATTTCCTTTAAATAAAATTTAAATTGATTAAAATTTCGTATTATTCCAACATTCACATGTAACCTACTTGTAAAAGTGAAATACGCATATTAGTCTGCATGTAACTACCTGCAAAATAGTTCTACTGCAGCGAACTAGTGCTAATCTGTGAAAACACGCCTTCAGAGGAAATCCGCACTGCCACAAAGCCCCATTTGATGATTAAATGAAAATATTAACCTCACATCGATTAATTTTTTAGGTTTAAAAGCTCTTTAAACCAACTTACAGTATAGACCGCTTATAACGTAAGTCACGGGAGATGTAAAAATCTGCGCTATAAGCGGTACCGCGTTATAACCAAAGCATGCTTTTTTCGGCCTTTGCCTATGTCAAAAGGGCAACCCACCTTTCAAAAGCAATTTTCTACACTTTTCACTCGCAGACACATTCAACACAATCACAACACCGCACGGAAACAAAGTTCTCAAGTCCAGCATCAGCGGAAGAACGCCGTTATTTTCAACTGGCGATGCTTGCAAATAGCGCTGCGAACAATTTCGTCCTCCACAAAGCTTAAGCACTGAAGCGATTTCTCCCTGAAACTGTTTTTTGCGCAGTACGTTTTCACTTTACCGAGGTATTCTAATGCGTCTTTGCACGGGAAATCTGGTTCTGGCGTCGGGTCGACATTGTCTTTGCCGTCCGACTCGTCGTCCGTTGCAACCTCCGCACTACCGCGCATCACTGCGACGATTGCGTCATCTGTACTCGCTTCCTCGCAGACAGAAAGCTCCGACTCCCCGGCATCGACAAATTCTTGGAAAGTGTCGGTGGCGGTTACAAAGTTGCTGTCAACAAGGCAGGACCACACGTCGTAAGTGTTGAGGGTCTCATAGGCGAGCGACGTGTCGCTCTGCTCATCGTCTTCCAGAGCCTCTGCATTGCGCACGAAGCCTGCCCTCTTGAAACACTTGCTTATGGTATCGGCCTTTACCTGCCACCATGAAGCGACCACCATGTCAATTGCGCCTCTTAAGTTCCCTTTAAGAGGCTGCCGCTGCTGCATGCTCAGCAAAACTCTCTCGCAAATGCGCTTTTTGTACAGTGCCTTTACGGTTGCAATGACACCCTGGTCGAGAGGTTGACTTTTTGCTGTAGTCTTGGCAGGCAAAAACTTTAGGTTGACTGCGGTCAACTTCGGCTTGACGTTGTGGGCCGTGCAGTTGTCGAACATAAGCACGACCCACCGCAACTCTGCCACCATATCCTCATCAAACTTGCAAAGCCAGCTGATGAACAAATCCTGCGTCATCCACGCCTTTTTATTGGCTTTGTAGGTCACTGGTAGGCACTCTCGCTTTTAAAGCAACGTGGCCTTGCCAATTTACCTATGACAAAGAGGCGGCGCTTGTCGCTCCCGTCCAAATTGGCGCAAAACAATACAGTTATGCGCTCCTTTGAGACCTTGCGGCCGGAGCAGGCTTCGCCTCACAGCGCAAGCGTGCGGTTGGGCAAAAGGTTATAAAATAAACCAGCTTCATCGGCATTATAAATGTCTCTGTCAGTATAGGTCGACAGCATACTCTCCAAGTTCAAACGAAGCCAGACTTCGATAGACTCGTCGTCGACAGCGTCGCTTTCTCCGCACACCACTTTGCAGCTGATGCCATGGCGATCTTTGAAACGCCGAATCCACCCGTTGTGTGAAGTCAACATGGCCTGAGAGAGCTCCGAGACACTTGGCCTTTTGTTGGAGCATGGGGCCACTTACTGGGATGCTCTGAGCCCTAACTTCGCGGAACCACCTGAACAGTGCTGCATCCATGTTATGAGGGTGGCCGAGAGAGGGCACTACGTGACGGTGTCATCATCATCATTGGGACTGGAGTGGTGGGGGTTGCGTGTGTGGGGAAGGGAGAGTTCGGCCTGGTTGGGAAGAGTGGCAAGACGTAGCGGTGTGTGGTGTGCGATTTAGGGTTATCGCGTGAAAAGTGGGGGCTCGTCCGGGATGGCTTCAGGCCCGACAACAGCAGCGGACGACATCCCTAGGCTCCAAGGTGTCCTTGAAGAGCTGTTGCTGGGCACCGACGGCTCCGCCATGGAGCACGAACGAATCGCGGCGGTCGTGCACGATCGAGTGATGGCGACGCCGCTGCCCACGGCTCCGCACGTGGGAGCATGAACTGTGATCGCTAACACTGGCGCGGTCCCTCGGGCCACCGACGACTCTGCGCCTCCGCTCCCCGCTGCGCACCTCCCCCACTACTCCGGTGCTAGAGACTTGCAGTCGCCGGAGGAGTTTCTTGAACGTTTGAAGAACTTCTGCCTCGTGACGGGGGTTGCCGCCGATAAGCGACTGACACACGTGGTACCGGCTGCCCTCGAGGGTGGCGCGAAGCTGTGGTGGCGGTTCGTGCGCGAGTTCGACTCGTGGGAGCAATTCACTGCGGCCTTCCGCTCCGAGTTTTCGTCGATTGACGCGAAGCGTCGCCTAAAAGGCGGAGCTCGAACAGCGCACGCAGCACCCGGAAGAAAATTTAAAAGAGTTTATATATGCGATCGCTACGTTTTACGACCGCATCGGGGAAGAGGTCTCCGAAGCTGAGAAGGTGCAGCGCGTACTGAGGCAGATGCACCCTCAGTTGCAAGATTTGGCGGAGGGGCATGCCTACAATGACCTCGCCGAGTTGGTGAAGGCAGCCGACGGCCTAATGGAGCGGGCTTGGCGTCGCCTCCAGTACAGACCACCGCCACTTCCGAGCAACCAAGTAGCCAGAGATCTGGCGTTCCACCCTAGCCAGGCCCCCGACCATCGCTCACTGCCGCAGCCGAACACTATGGCGACGGCGTCGTTCACTTCGTTTGCTGCTGCCCATCCGGCACTGCTGACTTATCACTGGCCACTGCATCCAGCTGCGCTACACCCGTCGTACTGCCGGGACCGACAGTACTCGTGCGACACAGCGCCTCTGTTTTCACCCTACGGGCCGGGACCGATGCCGCAGCAGGAGCTCGCGAGTGGAGCAATGCATGTGCAGTGCCATCGCTGTGGTGGATTTGGCCACATATCTCGTAACTGTGCCACGGGTCGACGAATGGGGCCACTCGTTTGCTTCCAGTGCCAGCGATCGGGTCACCTGCAAGCACAGTGCCCGGGAAACGAGTGGCGGTAGGTGCTGCCCCGGCGGGCACCTACGGCAGTGCGCACCAAATAGCGACCACAGCCGGTGGCAAAGAGCCCCTTATGGACGTCCGTATCGGGTCGTCGACGTTCAAGGCTCTGCTAGATACAGGCTCAAGTGTAAGCTTCTTCGGACCGCACGCCGCCGCGGCAGCCCAAGCTTCTGGAGCCAAACCCAAGGCCGACATACGCGTGCTGCGTTTGGCATCAGGCTGGTCGCAGTCAACCATGTCTCTGAAGTGCCAGATCGAGTGGGCTGCCGGTTGCCGCAGACAGCAGTTTTTGTGCGTTCCTGACCTGTGCCGTGACGTTGTCCTTGGTAGGGATTTCCTGACGGTGAGTGGCATCTCTCTGCACGTGTCACTTGGTGGGTGGACTGTCGGCACAGAACCACAAAGAATTGTGCCCTTTGTCAAGGCCGTTAAGGAACAGCCAGAGGCAGTGGATGATTTTGGAGACAGTCTGCGCTGCATTTTTGCTGAGGGCGATGCCAGTGTGTGTGCCAGTGTGTCGGAGGCGACTGCAGCCTGCAATGTGATCATTCCCGGCCACTCGTCGGACCTAGACCCACGCATGAAACACATTTTAGAAGAGTTTAGCGAAATCTTCACCACCACTTCGGGCTGCACAACCCTGGCAGAGCATCGCATAGACAGGGGAGACAAACCACCTGTTCGATGCAAACTGCGAACAGTGAATGCCAAGAAGCAGGCCATCATGGACAACTGCATTCAAGACCTGCTGGCTCAGAACCTCATCCCCCCTAGCCAAAGTCAGCATGCCAGTGCTCCAGTCCTGGTTGAGAAGTAGTATGGTGGCTACCGCATGGCTGTGGATTACCGCCAGCTGAATGCACGCACTAAGGTGCCAGTCTACCCCATGCCGAGGACTGATTGTTTGCTGGCACAGCTGGGACGAGCCAGGTGGTTCTCAAGTTTTGATCTTTCACAGGGTTTTTTTCAAATCCCTGTTGTTCAAGAGCAGGATATTCCAAAGACAGCGTTCATTTGCCATCGGGGAACCTTCGAGTTCATAAGAATGCCCTTTGGAGTTGCCGGAGGTCCTGCCACGTTTCAGACCCTGATGGACCGACTACTGGAGGGAGTTAATCACCAGTTTGCCATGGCGTTTCTCGATGATGTCCTGGTGTATTCGGAGACCCTAGAGGATCATCTTGAGCATGTTCGGGAGGTGTTGAAGCGGATAAGTTCGGCACAGCTGACCTTTAACCCAGAGAAGGTGCACGTGTGCTGTCAATACCTGAAGTTCCTTGGCCATGAAATATCGCCCGGGCAGTGTAGGCCGGACAAGGAAAAAGTGCGAGTGGTGCTGGACTATCCTCAACCAACAACACTCAAACAGCTGCAGGCCTTCCTGGGACTAGCAGGCTATTACAGAGGGTTCATACCTCAGTTTTCTATCACTGCACGTCCAGTCACAGAACTCCTTAAAAAAAACAACGTTGGCGGTGGGAGCTGCAGCAAGAGGAAGCCTTTAGAGCACTTAAGCAGTCCCTGGCCGACGATGTTGTTGTAAACTTGCCGGACCTCAACAGACCATTCGTGGTGGAAACAGACGCCAGTGGAGTCGGCATTGCAGCGGTGCTTCTGCAGACAGCTGACAGTGATGCTCAACTGCGTCCAATAAGCTTCATTAGCAGGGTCCTCACTGAGGCAGAGCAGCGCTATACAGTGCAAGAATGGGAGTGTCTGGCTGTGGTGTGGGCAGTGGACAAGTTCCGACCATACCTTGAGTTCACCGAGTTTGAGATACACTGTGATCACTCCTCACTGTCCTGGATGTTCACCACAGACCAGGCCTCACCACGTGTAAAGCGTTGGGTTTTGCGGCTGCAAGGTTTCAACTGCAGGATCAAGCACAGGCGGGGTCTTGCAAATGTGCCAGCCGACGCCTTGAACAGAGCTCCCCTTTAGCACCAGGAAGTTCCAAGCCCGAGTCTACACGAGACGCTGTTCCCTATGGCTGTTCCAGAGCCCAGCCCACAAATCAGCTTTGAGGCAGCTGCTGTAGCATCTGAAGTGGACGACACTACTGTCTTGAATGATGCAGGGCTCCTCGCCCAGTAACAAGAGCAGGACCCCATACTGTCAAAACTACGAACTGTAATGAAGGGAGGGAAGCTTCCGCCCACTAACAGTGATCAACCTTTGATCAAAGACCTGGCGGAGACGACAGAGATGGAAGAGAGTGGGTTGCCTGTACAGCACCGAGGGAACAGGAAAGTACCTTGGCTACCAAACCATCTCTGCAGCTTGGTCCTACGACTGTCTCATGACCACCCGATTAGCGGCCACTCCGGCTTTTTTAAGACCCTCAAACGCATTTCTCAGAATTTTGTGTGGCTGGGTATGCGCTCGGACATATCCAAGTATGTGCGATGCTGCCAGGTTTGTCAGCGCACCAAAGCCCACCGGCAGAAGCCAGAAGGGCTGATGAGCAGCCAATGGGCCACTGCCAGTGGCGTAACTAGATAGGACGGCGCCCAGGGCAAATATATTTCCGCGCCCCTCATTATGCCCGTGATAATGTTTGTTATTATTATTATTATTATTATTATTATTATTATTATTATTATTATTATTCTTGCTGTTGTACTACAGTGTACTATAGCCGCCTTGTACGTCCATGCATCACACAACACACCAGAAGTCCACAATGGTAGCAAAAAAAGTTTAACAAAAAATGGACCTTGGTGGTCACTTCTTGTCATCTCGCTTTACTTAAAATATGCGAAATTCATGAAATCCATATAAGCACAGAAAATAGAATCACGAACTAGGCATATGTAAATAGTCCATACCATTTCTCGCTACATTACCGTGAAATGTATCATTCAAAATTAATTATTGCGTACGCCAAATCTGCATATGATGCCTGCATTTTTTCATCAGTGCTAATGATGCGTTAAAAAACTCGTTCCGGCAAACCCTGTTGTCTCCCTGTTATCGCATATTGTTGCCTTTTATGACGTCAGTGCTGTAACGCTGATCGTGAATAATTGTTGTCAAGAAAAACCCGTTTTTTTATTTAAAACACTTTATTTACATCATTTGGATATTAAGACAAATATAAAATGCACTATACACTGGAACACTCCGTAAAAACTAGAGCTGCACTTTCCTTGCTTTCGATGAAGCAAACTGTTCTATAATGACGTCAAAGTTCGTTTTTTCAGTTTCTTCTCTTTCCACACTCAGTAGCGCAAGGTCAGTAAGTCTGTCTTGGCCCATTGTGGCACGCAAATAGGAGAGTATTAGCTTCAGCTTGCTGAAGGACCTCTCACAGCCAGCGATGGAAACTCCAATGGTTAACATCATCTGAAGGGCGACGCGAAGGTTGGGGAATACGCCATCATCACCATACTCCACAATAAATTTAAGAAGTTCCTCCGGTCTTGATACTGTCTGGTCAATACGCCGTGAAAGCAGCAGCCTACAATCTAAAATCTCTTCATAGAGGTCTTGCGCGTTAACGTCGGAACTGTAGAAATTGCCAAATGTGTTGCAATTTGTTTTTAGTTCGTTTTTGTCTTCGCTGTAGCACAGCTTGTTGATGTCGAGCAGAAAGCCAAACTTGAGGTCGGTGTCCTGCAGGCGAGTAAACCTCTGGTCGATTTCCGAATGAAGACGATCGAGTGTGCATTTCATAACCCTTTCTGTTTCCTGTTTAGCCGTCAACGCCTCTCCTTTCGACTTTTCACCAGGCATCTGTTTTTTTCGTCGTGCACGCCTTTCAACGTCGACATCATACGTCTCACAGAGACGAAGCCCTTCACCAAGTGACTCACTTACCAGAGTTTCCCTTTCTTCATGAAAGTGATCTCTGAGAGCTTTCATGTCTAAGGCAGCATCGTGAAAGTTCATTTTAGGATCTTGCAGTCTTTTTTGAACACGGTCTATGCGAACAAGTACCTTGTTCCAAAAGCCCAGCAAAATCAAAAAATCATAACTTAATATCCGCTTCTGCAGTAGTGCAGCATCACTTTTCGTCTCGCTCGTTTCTTGGTCATTATTTGACATTTCCTGAACAACTTCAAGTATCTTCTCAAGGTATCTACCGACCGGCTTCACTGCTTCGACCCTTGCACTCCATCTGGTCTCAGACTCTGATTTCACAACAACAGGCACTGCATTTTTTAATTTCTCCCAACGGTACGTTGAGCGAGAAAAAAACACGTAAAGTGCTTCGATGGTCCCAAAAAAAGTCATCATCATGGCTTCTTCCTTAGCAGCATGTACACCAACCAAGTTCAGTGAGTGGTTGTCGCAGTTTACAAAGATTGCCAGTTTGTTTTTTTCCGCGATTCTTTGACTGACACCACTTTTTTGTCCAGCCATCACGGCAGCGTTGTCGTAGCATTGTGACCGACAGTCCTGTAAGTTCATTCTGTCCTCTTCCAGCTTGCCAAGTATCACGTCAACGAAGCTCTCGGCGTCTTTGTTCTTTACATGGATAAAGCCGAGGAAGGACTCCTGAACATAAACAGATTTTTTATCAAAGTCAACTTCCACATATCGCACAACTTCTGACATTTGCTCACGGTGTGCCTGGTCGGGAGTGGTGTCAAACATAATGCCATAATATTTGGCTTTACGGATTTTTCGCAGCAAGGACTCGCGAACTGTGACAGCCATCATGTGAATGAATTCATTCTGTACAGAAGGCGATAGGTACGAAGTGGACCCTGGATGACTTTCAACGTATGTGAGGTGTTGCTTCATAACGGGGTCAAAAACGGCAATTAACTTCAAAAGACCAAGAAAATTTCCGACATTGTTCTCGCGGCTGGTTTGAAAACTCTCTCGATGCCCTCGTAATGCCAAGTTCTGTGTAGCAAGAAATTTTATGCAGTGGAGGACTCTCGTCAAAATTTCACGCCACTTGTGCTTTTCTTTCTCCATCTGTGACTGAAGGTCAGCGTCAATTATTCCCGTAGTATGCATCAAATTTCTTTCCATTTCTTTCCACTGTGAGAAACACATTCGGTGATTCTTTGCATTCTCGTGAAGGGTGATCTTCTCGGGTGCCTTCCATTTGGTGAATCCCCCCTCTTGTTCCAAAGATGATAGGTGATCTGAGCGGGAAAAAAGGAGGCAACAAATGCAAAATGCTGCCTTTTTGGCAGGAGAGTAGGCCAGCCACGAACGGGTGACTTCTTCACCACGACCATCACCTAATTTCTTCTTAAACCAACTCTTAGTCATTGATCGGTTGTTTGTTGGCAAGAAAGGTCCTTCCCGATTTTGGAAATACATGGCCCCGAGTTTAACAATTTCCGTTCGTACAGCGTCAGACACAACGGCTTTTCCAGTACCAGTGTCAAATTTTAAGAGACCTAGGTCATGCTTCTGAACGAGTTCTGAGATGATAGGTTGAGGGTGCTTCGTGGAATCCAGTTTGCTTAGCTTCAGAGCAACAGGCTCAACCAGCCGAAGTCCAATGTCGGTTCCGTTGTCCTCCTCCTCTACTGCAATATCCCCGGGATTGTCTGCGCATAGCATACTGTGTTTAGAAGTTTCGTGAACGACTCCTTCGTCAAGTTGTACGGACATTAATGAAGTGGCAGGAGATGGAGCTACTTCCAAAGGACATGATGAAGTACTTGCCCCAGGTTTTTCAAAAAATGGCGCGAAAAACTTTTTTGACTTCTCAGCTTCCTGCGCCTGTAGCCTTCTCCTCTTGCGTCCTTCAGCTCCGCTCTCTTTTCTTTTTGTTTTTGTCACCCGGTCCATGGCTTTGCTTGGCTGAAAAAAATTTTTTCTTCCCCCCTGAGGAAGAAAAAAAAGAGCAGCAAGCAACCGCTTTGCCTCTTGTCCGCTGAAAACAGCAGCGTTCCGCATTTTGACAAGGGTGTTCAGGGCGCGCCAACATGCGTTGCAAGTTTGCAGGAATTCCTTTCGCTCAACTGTATGTCACTATAATTATTCATATCTAGCGGTCAACCGTTCCACTGATAACGCGACCGGAGCACTGTTCTGATTACGGCCTGACTCTGTAAGTTCAAAGCGGCGTGTTTCTTTGACCGGGGATTGGCACAAAGGGCCATGCACATTTTTTTTTTTTCTTTCTGCATCTATTTCTTGACGCTGGCTACCTCCCATTGAGCCTGTTTGAGGGTACTGCTTCCTGATGTACGCAGCAGTCTGGTTACGCGTCACTTTTCATATTTGGTGGGCTTTCTTTATCAACAGGAAAAAAAAAATGTGGATGCAATACGTTGTTGAAAATAGCGCAGTTAGATGTAATTTCAACATTCAATTACTTTATTTATTTATTCGTTTGTTTGACAGTAGATGATTGTCGTGGCGCAGGATACTAAAGGCGACGTTATAAGTCACCTTACTAGGCCTCTAGCACCACACAGTACATTCGTCACACAACGCAACTGCATTGGAATAAGAAATGCAAGAACATAACATTACGAAGAACTAGGCGATGGCTTCTACAAAAAAAAATTAAAAAATTAATTTGAAAATGTGTTTATAGCATACGAATCATTGCAAGCACATTTACAATAAAAAAGAGCAATAGTAGTGGAGACACCGGCGTTCCATAGGGGAACATACATACAAACTATCGTACATGAATAGCCTCATCAATGGCTACATATATAACACTTTATGCATACATATATGAGAAACTAAATGTGTAAGTATATTCTAAGCTTCAAGCTGTACAGTAATTGAACTAAACATGCCCTCCAATGAATATAATCAGGTGAGTACTTGCGGAATTATAAATACTTTGATTACTCATTAATTTATTCTCATGCATGAATGAATTATAAGTGGTTGCTCCAAATTACTAGGAACAATGTACACTAGGTTTGCTTCGCGTAACGGAGTTACTCATTTTTTTAATCGGGTTTTATGATAGTTGGGACAACCTGTATATTTTCCCGAGAATAACACCTTTATACTCTCAGCAGTTTGTGTCAACGTAGTGGTAATAATCCATGTGCAAAAGAATAACATAGGTAAAAAATACTCACACCTAGGCAGAAGTTCTATTGCGAAGACGTCCCTCGTCGTGGTGACAAACTCTGGAGAAGTGAGCTGGGATTTCAACTCGGGGTTTGCAGGAATGGAGTCATGTAGCGACTGGTTGTGGCCTGCCTCTAGGATATCTTGTTCGGTCCGGAGACTCAATATTCAATGCCTGTGGAGCTTCTGGGGTAGCTAAACAATTTAACTCGCGAATGTACGTCTCATTGACCACTCTCGTTCGGTTGACTGACCCTCGTTTCTCGCTTCTCTGGATCGACCCATAACCCCTAACATTGTAGTTTTATAACACCAAGACCACGCCTCCAAGGGCATGTACCAATAGGAATCCCTCCTTCCTGGGCTGTTGCACGGAAGCGAAAAGAGGACTATGGCGGCACCCTGTGAGAGGGCCTACTAAGTAACACACACAGGGCAACTGATTGGCTGCATCAACGATAACCAAATGTTTGTTCACAATCACGTGATCCACTCTCACTTATGAACTCTCCGGTATTCATCAAAACAAAAGCAGACACAATTGACCATTTGCGGAAATCAGCAAGCTGGCTTTCCTGCAAAGTTGTTTTCCAACCAAAAGGTCTCGTTCGCAAACTGCTTTTCTCACTCATTGTGCTTTTGCCTTCCCCCACTCCCTTCTTTACGAACGACAGGTGCCTCGCCCTCCATGCGATGTGAGGGTTCGTTAGAGGTGGGACAACCACACAGTAATTGTTGGGGGAAAAAGTCGTTTTGTCGCACTCGCGTGCCTTCACTAGAATAGGAGTGGTAAAAGCACAGTGGGCGAGAAAAGCAGACTGGGCACGATAGTTTTCTTTTTTTTTCCTTTTTGGTTAGAAAACAACCTTGCAGGAAAGCCGCCTTGCAGATTTCTGCAAATGGTCAATTTCTCGCGCCCTTACTCTGTCGGTGTTGAAGCGGTGTCGTCACGAAGGGCACTGCGCCGTGCTCCCTATAGGGCTGCAGAAATTACGTGCCTTTTCCTTTTCTTTCTAATCACACATTCATGTGATTGCTCTCGGCGAGTTAGAAAGCGGCATCATATACTTCACCACACGTGCAAATGGCCGCTGCTTCGCCGCGGCTTTAGCTATTGCCGCGATGGAGGGGGTTGCAGACTTTATACCTTAAAGCGACATCTCGCCACGAAAGCAAGATTGCATTTAATTGATCCCGCAGTTTTCTTTTGGGCGCAAAAAGAGGGGGGGGAGATAAATCGGCGCAATCCCTCCCCCCCACCTTTTTCAGAATACTTGAACTTCGCAGGTATGCACGTGCTCATAGTTACGCTCCCTTCGCGGGCGATGCAGCTGGGGAACTTCCCCGAGAGTCTGAGGCAACATAAAAACGACATGTGCAAGTTTCAGTGAAAAAGGAATACACTCGCTGAGCTGCCTGAGCACAGCGTGGTGAACGACAACCGCATCGAATTTGACAATTCCCGCGTGGTCTACTTAGAGGTCGATTACTATAAGCAGCTTTTTGTGGAATCCTGGCCCATCGAGGAGACAGCCGGTAACTTCAACCGGCCTACAGGTGCGCTGCCGATCGACAGTCTGCCTCAGCGGAATTTCGCAGACTCGCGATCCAACATTAGGTGCGAGTACATGGCAGGAAGAAGGGCCTTAAAGAGAATGCGAGATGCAAAACTTCGAATTTTTCTTGTAGCGCAAAAAAGTTTTTTTACTTGGTACTTTGATTGGCATACCCCAGTTTCAACTAAAGCCCACTAATACCTCTGTCACACGAGCACTACGGCTAACCACGGTTACAGGTATGCTAGCTACACGGCAGACATGTCCGCAGTTTGTCTCCTAACCATTGTTATCGTAGACGGGTGATTCCATGAGAGATCGACACGGATCTGAAAATTAGTATTTTCGATTTGATTGAATATTTTATATTTTATGCCCATCTCACCAAGCAGCCCGAAAAGGAACCTTGTTTTCTTTTAAGCGCCTATATAACTTTAGGAGGCAAAAAATATAGAACATATTCAACACGGAGGGACTAGTTTCACAACTCGTCGTTCTCGAAAGTTCATGAAGATGTAACAGACAAATATTACCGTTACAAAGAAGAAATTTCGAGCATGAATTTCGTGTATGTAGAAATTTACTGAATAACAATAAAGTAACATTCTATGAAACTTGTAAAATGAAGCAAAGTACTTTCGCAAAATGTCTCACTATGCGACATTTTATGATAGTTGCTACATAACAGTTGCTACAAAGTTGATAAGACCCATCAACTCTGTCTTGAAAACAAATTTTGCTTCTTTCTCTATGCAACGGCAGCTGCGTTTCTGGTTATTGAGTTCCTCATGGTGGTGAAAACTATTTGTGCGAAGGTCAAAAAGTAAAAAAAAAATATTTTCAAAAATTTTATATGTAGCGTTGTGGGCGGCCTTCACGCTCCTGAGCGAGCAAGGCTGATTAATTTACTACTACTACACAATTTGCGCATCTACTTTGCTAGAAGAAGCACGCTGTTAGAATGGGCCTTTTCCGCGTAGATAGTCTGCCCATGCACGCTGGCGTCGGTGAGGCACGCGCCATGATTTTTGGTGGCCAACACGGGACGACAGGTGTGGACCAAGGAACATCTGGTGTTACAAACGTGCAAAATCCCCCCCCCCCCCCCCCCCATTAAAAGCGCTAATGTAGGCTTCCGCGATTGCCTACTGGCGCGCGGCGGGCCATTTCGGAGGCCAAGGGCCACCAGTTCTGATTTCGATGAGCTACGCCCGCGTTTTTGTATAGTATTTTTCTTTTTTTATTCAAACTTCCGGAAGTCCCTTACCCGTCATTGTTCTCTTCCAGTCCACACTGCAAAAATCTTGACGGCACGGGCGCTTCCCAGGCCCAAGTTTCTCGTACCTAAGCTTTCGCGCTATTTGTGCATCCCAAGGAATGCAGGGTGAGTACAAAACAAAGCAACCAGCTAGACACCGCGCCCTCGGGTCTGGTATGGGGGTTAAACTGGTCGGAGTGTTCTGCCGTTTCGCTCCGTTCGCTGTTCCATTGATGGAGGTCATCCTTGTGCGGCCGCATTCTTTCAGGGAAGTTCTTGGTTTCTCCAACGTACGAAGCGGGGCAGTCGGCACATGCTGTCGGGTACACTACGCTCTGCGCTTTTTTCGCAGGTGCGTGTTCTTTGGGCCAAAGGATGAACCTGCCCATGGCGGTGGATGGCATGTGGGAAACGTTGACCCCCGCCCTTCTATTGCTTTGCTGGCGCCCGCGATGCAGGGAATCAACAAACGTCGCCGTCGTGTCACGCTTTCTCCGTCTTTCCTCCAGAGAACTCTGCGAATAAACGCCTTTGTTTAGCCTTTGGTGCCGAGGTCACGGATTATATTCGCCCTTCCTTCCGCCGCTGCGTGGACGATTAGTCGTTGGACGATCGGCTATTTCGTTGGAGTTTTCTGTTCTTACTCAAAAAAGGTGCATTCGAACTTTTTTATTTTATTTTGTTTACGTACGTGGTTGGTTTCAGGGAAGCTTTCAGTAAGTGGTTTGGGAGGCTGGTGGGGTTCGCTGAAACTCATCTAACCCAGTGCTGCGGAGCACAAAACAAAGCTTAGCCGAGGGTCATGGGAAGGCACGGAGGTAGCGCAGCAAAATGAAAATAGAGGATCCTTTTCCCGATGCAAAAGCCATTGCGGCAACCCTTTCCTTCACCACCATCCCCACTTCCAGTCGTACATTACAACCTCGCCCCTCCCCCCTTCCAGGCGGTTTTACGGAAAAAAACATTGACAACCTTTCCAGGGGGCGCCAACCCGAGGACTCGGCTTGGCGCCCCCTCCCTAGTGGCGCCCGGGGCACTTGTACCCCCTTGCCCCCCCCTAGTTACGCCACTGGCCACTGCCCCCATGGAACAGCTCAGCGTGGACATAATTGGGCCCTTGCCTATGACGCCTCGACGCCACAAGTACCTTCTCGTGGTGATTGACAAGTTCACCAAGTTCATTGAAATTTTCCCTTTACGGGCAGCAAACAGCAAGAGTGTGGTGGCCTGCATGATCCAGGTTTTTTGCAGACATGGCACACCTGTCTCCATTTCAAGTGATAATGGAAAGCCGTTTGTAAGCAGGTTGTGGAAGGGCCTCCTTGAGCATTGGGGCATACAAGACCGACACACTGTTCCGTACCGCCTTGCCGGGCAAATGGTGGAGCGCCACAATGGCATTATCAAGCAGTGCCTTCGGGCTTATTGTTCCAACCACAAAGACTGGGACCAGCACATCTCTGAAATTGCCCTGGCCATGCGCACGGCTGAAAGCGTTCTCACGGGCTACATGCCTGCCTTCCTCTGTTATGGCCGGGAGCTGAGAACCCCATGGACACAGGCTGAGGCCAAAGACGACGCGAAGCCTCCTGCGACAGCATACCGTGCATTTGCTACTGAGGTATCCAAGTGTCTGCAGGAGGTGCTTGACTTCTCCAGGACACACCAAAACCACATCTGGCGCGCCCAGAAGACTCGCTACGACCAGCGTAGGCGGCCACTGACAATACAGGAGGGTGATCTTGTTCTGCTCGAAAGCCACTCCCTCAGCGATGCCACCGAGGGCTTTTCCTCGAAGCTTGCACCCCGGCGTTCCGGTCCCTTTCGGGCAGTGAGACGTGTAGGACAGAATGACTTTGTTCTAGTGGACCCCAAAACTGGTCGTCGCCACGGTGTGAGACACGCAGATCAGCTGACACTCTACCATGATGCTGCAGGCGATGTGTAGTGGTGGCTCCACATTTTGAGGGGGGGGGGGAGACCTGTGAGGGTGGCCGAGAGAGGGCATTACATGACGGCATCATCATCATCATCGGGACTTGGCCGAGAGAGGGCACTACGTGACGGTGTCATCATCATCGTTGGGACTGGAGTGGTGGGGTTTGCGTGTGTGGGGAAGGGAGAGTTCGGCCTGGTTGGGAAGAGTGGCAAGACGTAGCGGTGTGTGGTGTGCGATTTAGGGTTAGCGCGTGACGTCTTCGTATTTTGACGTACATATTCTCTTCCGTGACAGGGAAGACGAATCTTGCTGCAGTTGCTGCCGCAGTTTGTCCTTGTTTTTGTCGATGGTCGACACGGTCGTGTCGGAAACGCCGTATTTCGCCGCCACCGACGCCTTCTTGAGGCCACTCTCAATGTCCCTTATGACGCATTCCTTAATCTCCAGCGATAAGGCACAGCGTTTTTTCACACCGCTTGAAGACGCCGCCGACTACATGGCGACAGGAGCTACGCAACACACGTGCTCTGGGCTCTCAGACAGCAACGACGCGGCGAAGCGCACACAGCAAGAAAGAGGTTGAGAAAAAAAAAAAGCATGCTACCGCTTCTCTCCCCCACTCCGTGCAGCGTGCACCCGGATCGGACGCTGCCACGTCGCCACGGTGACGAAAACACGCTCCCTCCTTCCAAGGTCTCCCCGACTCCCTCCCTACTGTACCCTCTCTTCTCCTCCGCAATGTTTGACTTTTCGCGGCGGTCTCCACATGCGCCCTCCCGCTCACACTCCCAATGTTCCGGCGTGCCGTGAACGCTGCCGGGAAACCGTGCAGACCGTGCTCCATTCGCCGATTTTATGGTCGCGCGCCTAAAAACTCCGCGCTATAACCGGTATTCTCCTTCGCGCGCCTACGCAATAAACGGTCGGCCTATACATTGAGTTCTATGGGCGACATATCGGTGGTCAAAAAAACCCACATTATAACCGGTCCCGCGCAAAAAGCGGTTACGTTATAAGTGGTCTGCACTGTATATGCTTTAGGTATAGCAAACTTGAAAATGTAACAAGTTTTACAGGCTGTTCATTCCACTCTACTGAAAGTAAAATCTTTATACTATTCAAAGCTGTTTCCGCTTTCTTTGATGCAAGAAAAATGGCATTTGCACGGGCCTTATTTCAATATTTTAAAGATATTGTGCAGGATAGTAAAGTCATGAGAAATATACCCCCTTTTTTTTAATAATATGCAATACAGAAGACTCTCAGTAAACGGAAATCTGTTAAACGGAACTACTGCTTAAACGGAACTATTGCCTTTTCAATGCTTGGTTTCAGGCTTGTATTCTGCACCCATGTTCTCTTCTCAGTAAACGAAACTCCTGTTAAATTGAACATATTTTCTCAGTCCCTTTAGGTTCCGTTTACTAAGAGTAAAATATATACTATACAAATTCGATTCAAAATTATCCAACCGAAATCACAAATCACTTTGAACCTATAAATCACTATTCGTACAAGCCTACACATCTGCATAGCCATAAAGAACATTCTTCACAAATTGATAAATTAACAACTTGCTGTTATTTCGTACTTCACGCACTTGTGCGTCAATTAGTGCACGTACAGTGTTTTCTCGAACTGAGGTGCCGGTGTCGTCAGAGTTCTTGTGACGCCACAGCAGGCACTTCCAGAGGTAGTCACGCCGGCAGTGCAGCGAGGCCTGTGCCACCACTTCGCGCAGGTGGTCGGCTACGGCTGTTGCCTGCTCGGACATAACCTGTGAGCCAACGAAATTATACTCGTAATTTACCTGTTTTTAAAACACAATAGTACAATATTGCACATGTTTCCCACAAAAAAAATGAAAAGAAAGGAACACAATTACGGGACTGGGCAGCCAAGTCTTCTATAGTGGCAAGTATGCCATGCAGTAAAAACTAACTAGGCCAAGAAAAAAGTCCTTTTGGAGTACCGTAATGATTATTGCGAACTTGCCGATGCTCTGGTCATGGTAAAGATGACAGTCCCAGCAGAACTACTAGGCTTCCTCTGAATTGTACATTAGAATAGGAAGTAAAATAATGAATAAAAAATTTTTTTTTTGCCACAGCAAAAAAGTGGCAAAAAAAAAAAAAGGCGCATGAATAGGGGCATGCAAATACCGAATCGAATCAAGAAAAAGCCGAACATCAAATCGAATATCAGACGTCAGAAATTTTATCTTCATGGGCCTCAGTTTTTACGAGTTTCGTACAATATTATTTCTTCTGCGTGGAATGCAGAGGCGAACACGGTTTTTTGTTCGTCGGCTCGACTTGCGGAATGAGGGGTGAAGGGGCACAATTGTGCAAACTTCTTTACTATGTAGGGTGCCCCAGCTATATTCAGCCAGAATTGAAAAATATGTCAATGCACTCAGTGACAACATGACCTAATGCGTGTTGCCTGGAGTAAGTTATACTAATGTTGTCTTTTGATCCATTGCTTAACTAGGCCACTTTAATCAACTAATTTTGAAGCATTCAAGCTGTGCAAAAATTCCAATTAGAATTTACGTCGGTTTGCAAAACATCCAATTAGACTAATTTTGAAGCAATCAAGCTGTGCAAAAATTCCAATTAGAATTTACGTCGGTTTGCAAAACATCCAATTAGACACTTTATACGTTTAGTATATTGATTATTTATTTGTTTTTTCGGCCTACTACAGACGCCCACGAAATGCAATAACAAACAATTTGACATGCCCGCTCACGTGATGATTCTAGTGCTCCTTAATAATTTGCATGCAGATGACCACAGCATTTTCCTGGTTGTGTTGTCTCAGCAGGCCTGTGATGATAGTGGTGACTATGCGATGAAACAGAATAATAGATATTCGAGTCACAATTTGAACTATTCCCCGAGCTACTACTAGATTTGTATTCAGGTATTAAAACACCATCAATAACAAAGCATAAGGAAGCTAATTGTTATTGTTAATAAGGATGAAATAGAAAAACCTTTTTCAGGTCTGTCTGGGAATGAATGATTACATAGCAGGGAAAAATGAAATTAAAATGAACGATCGAGCCAAACTCACTCATGTATTGAACTTAGATGCAGAGCCAGCACAGCTTGCCAAACACTTTAACCCACAGTCCCATCAATGCGAAGGATCTTTTTGCCCACAGGTATCAACCAATTCACACAGTATGTCAGGCTAATAGCGAAAGCAATATAACCTTTAACTTTCATTGGTTTATTGCTGAGCAAAAGAGCAAGAATAAGCGAAAGCAAGCTTTAAAAGTTTACAGTAGCTAGTAAGTTTTCTTCCTGCGAAATTTAATTTTTCTGGTCTGCATACATTAACGTCCTCGTAACCGAAAACAAGGTAAAAGATTATTTTTCATGTCCTCTATTCGTGACAGCTGGACAAAGTAAATCGAGCGCTTATGCAAAAACTTATGACAGGCGTGAAAAGCTGAGCGAACTGGCAAGGATTCATTGATCTTCTAGCAAGCTGCGCAGCAGACGGGGCACAAAAAAAAAAAAATGTATGTATTGTTTAGTTCTTTTTTTTGTGTCCCGTCCACTGCGCAGTTTGCTAGAAGGCAAACTTGCGACAGCACATAGAGTACATGTAAAACAGTTAAAACTACCTTTTGCATGAGTGTTTCGTGGGAGCTGTAGTAGCCGAGGTAGGCCACTTCCTCTTCACAGATTCCTCGGAACGACGTCTTCCTCGACCTGAATGCAGAAACAATTAATGAAAAATGCATCATCATCATCATCAGCCTGACTACGTCCTCTCCCATGTTCCGCAAGTTAACTCAGTAATGAAAAATGGAGCTGTAGTTAACTTTGTTTTGTCTATCTGCCACATCAAATGTGGTACAAAAAAGCTGTTGGTTTCATAGACACACTGTCACACTATGTATACCTGTGGCAGCATTCAAAGAAACAAGCATTAGAAGATTCTGTAACAATTACGAAGTAACTTGGCCAAAACACTGCTGTACCATCACAGCGGTGCACATACGTATGTGCTCGCGTAATGAACCCACCCCTTTCTTGATTCTCGAAATATATATATATATTTTAATGAATCTGTTCATTTTATTTTGGTGTGATAGCCAGTGCCATTGATGATTGAAACATTGTTAAAACACACCATTATACCCCGAAATAACGACGCAATAAAAGTCAAAACATAGTTTAACAACGATGCTAAAACAGTTGCAAGCAGCGCGAGCGCAGATGACATTGATCGAAAATGAAGTCGAGCTTTTGGGGCAGAGCGCCATCTGTCGAACCCAAAAAAAACTCCATTGCTTATAGCACCACACAAGCACAGTGGCACAAAAACAAAGCGAAAAACAGGGCGCACAACCACTCCCGCAATCGCGTCGACTGCACGCCACGTACCCACCACATGCACGCGTCACCATCAGATTCTGTGTTTTTGTCGAGTTCGTCGAAGGAAACTTCACTGGACAGCTGCTGAGTAGGGCACGATCGGCCGGCACGCTAGCGACACGGCCGGCTTTAAATTCAAAGTTAGTCAAGCTTGTGCTGCAGAATATAAACCGAGTGGCTGGACGACAATACAGCGTCTATCCATGCGCATTCGTTACTAGGGCAAACAAGAACGGCTTCAAGCTACAAAAAGGTTCGTTGCACATTTCACAGGCCAAAACAAGGACAGTTTCTCCTTATGGGGAGCGAAGTCCTCCGATAGCTTTAGAGGCTTCATAGTCCTGCCACTGAATTGAAGACAAGCAGCATTTGAACAGCAAGTTTAATAAGTTTAATACCGTCATGCGAAATGTTTGCTGTTATAACTCCCGTGACTTTTTTTTCTCCCACATAATGAACCGTCCCCCATGGCACAGTGTAAGAAAAATAATTTTTTTTTCATACACCGTATAGTGTGGTTCAGGTTTAGTGTGCATGCTCCGATTGACTGATAGTGCAAACTACTGGCAGCCAACCACGTTGGCTGCCTGTAGTTTGCGCCATTTGTGGTTGCTTTTCTAGGACGAAATCCTAACATGTTCTACAATCTCCTGCTTTATGATTCACTCACCTTGTGCCACCTGCATTGCTGCTTCCCAGTGAACTTGATGATGCCACGGAAGGAATGCTGACGGTTGCAGCCACAACCCCGGTACTGCCACCGCTCGTCAAGTCTTCTGGCGAAAGAACCAGCTGTTGGGGCAGCGTCGTCAGCGTTCGCACGCGCTCCACCGGCACAGTAGGAGGCACCACGCACGAGCTTCGCCTCGACGGCACCGCGCTGGTGGGCTGCGATGTTCCAGGCGTGCCTCCCAGTGCACGGACGGGCCGGAAGCAGCCCTCGGTGCCGTCACCAGTGCCATCGGCGTTTCCAGAGGTGCTGCTGCCGGGGGGTGCACTGGTTGAGGAGAATTTGGGAAAGAGCTCGCGCTGGCTCGTCAGGAGGATGTAGAAGCCCAAGGCGAGCAGGTTGTGTTCGACAAATGCCGGTGCCGTGTCGTGGATGGTGAGGATGCCGACGAAAAAGCTGTCCGTCTGCTGCACGTCATTGGCATCGCGGTAGCTCACTTTCCGATTGGAGATCTCGACCAGGGCATACTCGGTGTCCTGCGAGCAGCGGTATTGTACAATTTGCATGATATGAGAGATTGTTCTTGGTGTTCATGTCACTCGAGTGCACATGAGGAGTGCCATTTTCTTCACAAAAAGGGGCCAAGACAATGATGAGGATGTCGTAAGCTTCCAGCGGATTTAGCCTTGCAAGATATAGCCTTGCGAAAATTGCACCACATGCTTTTCTCCTCTCATGTTCAGTACAAAATATGATTTTTTTTATATTTTAAAGCAAAGCCTGGAGAGGCCTTTAAGAAGGCACATGTTGCACGACACAACAATCGACACGCCAGAGGCCGGTTAGCTATACCACATGCTAATGACAGCATGAGCACACGGCGACATGAAAATGCCAGGCTAAAAAATCGGGTGGCAATGCCTAATACAGCAATGTCCTAACTAACTTGTAACACACGCACTATCAGAAATGTGCTTCAAATTACATCAGTAAAAAAAAAATGAAAATGCACTGGGCAAGTCCCATCAAAGGTCATGACAAAGCACTGTCACTTACATGAGCGTTCGGAGCTTGAATCGCTTCTATTACTGCAGTGCACTCTCACGTAAATAAACTGATAATTTGTGCACTTCTAATATTTTGCCAGCTTCATGAAAAAAAAATTATTTACTGGCATATTTTGCACTCCCTCATCTGTCCGAGCCAGACCACCGGTGCACACACGAAGAAACTTTGGACCTTTGGATGCTTTTAAAGAGCGCACAAGGTGCACACCTCGCCAAACAGGTGAGCCCAGTCAAATGGGCTACGATTGCTAAGTTCCTTATGTCAAGGATTTTCCCCAAACTAGGGTCCCTAGAATACTGAACCCAAACACTCAAACCTGTTGACAGGTCGCCAGAACTGCTTGAGCGTTTGCTTCCCTCTATCTTCCCATCTCTACCATCATGAAAGTGCACGTTTTCGGCACGGAACGAAGAACTTTCTGCATCAGAGGTGTGCGAAGGCTGATAGCGCCAACTGTTCCCCTAGTTCTCTGTGTCCGTGCTGCGCTGCAACACATGCTTGGTTGATTTCGGAAGTTTAGGTTTTGCCATCCGTCCGTTGCGTTTTCACTGTTCTCTTGTGACGGGCTACAGTAATTACATGTACAGCAAAATTCAAGCTCGCTGTCATAAAATTTGCCGAAGAAAATGTGAACCAGGCCACCGCCAAGGACTTCAGTGTGAAGTTCAACATGTGATTATCGGTACGATTGGTACGGGATAAAGCAAAAAAGTGCACGCTTGCTTAATACAGTCAACTGCTGATTTTTTTGGACCCTCTAGGGAGCAAAAAAACCATTCGAAAATTCGGGCAGTCTGAAAAAATGAATGCACGCAAAAAAAAACGCATTATTTTACTGATAATTTTCAATGCAAGCAAGAAAAATGCACCATTTTGCTAATATTTCTTAATGCAAGCAAAAAACGCACCATTTCATTGATATTTCTCGGATGAAGAGGGTCAAGGTCGAAGTACCTGACTTTCGGAACTCTGCCAAAACATCAGTGGGGTGGCTCTGAAAAGAGCCGTTAAAAAAAAATGCAAACAGCCGACAGCAGGTGCTATGAGGCACCTGCAGGCAGTGGGTGTTAGAGCTGCAGTGGCTTGAAAAACTTGTTGATCCTTGTTTGAACGGCGTTCCGCTTGCATGTGATCACGTTCGCCTCGATCTGAGCAAGGGTCATGTCATCACTGTACACCGATGACAGCATCATCAATGCTCGCATCAATTCGGCAGTCGTAGGTGGTGCAGGCATTGGTTCCTCTTTTTCGATTTCGGAGTCGTCTGAATCCGCCATAACGTGACTGACTATTTCGTCATCGGTTAGCTCTGTGCAGAAGTCGAGCTTGTTGTCAGGGTCGACGAACCGCTCAAAAGTTATTTCCGTGGGCATAAAAGCACCAGCAGAGCGGAGGTCGTTGATAGTATCGTCCATGAGAGGGCACAAGTCAGTGACGCTGTCGCTTTCTTCAGGCAAGTCTGCTGCCTCTGTGTCGAGTACGAAGCCTGCATGGCGAAAGCAGTTGCGAAGCATGTCTTGCGTTACTGCCTTCCATGCTTCCGCAAGCATTCCTGCAGCAGACCGAAGCTCAACGCTGTAGCCTTTCCCGTTTTCCGAGCACAGCACCATGCGGTTGCGTATACGTGAACGGTACAAAAGTTTCAGAGTACGGATAACGCCTTGGTCCATCGGTTGGAGGATCGCAGTCGTGTTGGGCGGCATGAATTCCAGCTGGATAGCCTTCAAGTTATTAATGTGACCATGAGCAGTGCAGTTGTCAACGAAAAACAGAACACGGCAGTTCTGTTGTTCAAACTTCCTGTCCAACCTGCGGACGTAACTCTCGAACTGCTGCGTTACTCATGCCTTTTTGTTGGCTTCGTATAACACTGGCAGCGTTGCTCCTTTAAAACACCTTGGGCTCTTGGACTTCCCGATTACTAACAAAGGAAGTTTCTCGCTGCCAGACATGTTGGTGCCAACAAGAACGGTCAGCCGTCACCAGCAAAAGCGAGTGTTCTTTCTGGCAGCAGCTTGTAAAACAAGCCAGTTTCGTCGCAGTTGAAAATGTTGTCAGCAGAGAACTACTGCAACAAGGACTGGAGTTCTCCACTGCGGTACTGCGCAATAACTGCACTGCCGACGGCGCCGCTTTCGCCACACATCTTCTTGAACTTGAGGTCATTCCGATGCTTAAAGTTTCTCGGCGATTTATCACTGAAGTTAAAATCCGTGATGTCTATTCGAAGCGCGAGAGTTTCTGCTATTTGTTTCAAGATGCAGCCCGAGACTGGGGCAACCACTTGGTAATCATTGAATTAAGCCACGCGACGAGAGTGTCCTCAAGCTTTGGATGAACACCTTGGCTTGCATTCATCTTTTGGGCACCAGACGGTTTTTCGGCCGCTTCCAAGATCTTGTCTTTGTTCCCCAGGAAATCGAAAACTGTTTGCTTGGAAATGCCAAACTCCTTTCTCACGTCAACCTGCGATCGGCCACTCTTCACTAACTTAATAATGGCGGCTTTCTTCTCCATCGTTAACCGACGGTACTGTTTTCCGCACTTCGATGCCATCTGCGAGGAAGACGAAGGCAGAGTGGGGGCCATCGCAGGCAAGCGAAATCCTCACGATGTGAACAAAGGAGTTTGCTGACGAGCGTCGAAGCACCAAGGCTTAGCGTTGCAGAGCACACTTCACACGATCGCACAACCACACACTAGGCTAGCCAAACACCATGTGGGCTGCGTAAACAAAACGGCGCGACGGCAGGTGACGGTGCCTCGGGTACTTCGGAGGTGGCGCTGGTAAACATTCAAGATAGCCAGCGTGGCCAGACCAAATCGGTGTGTGACGGTTAGTTCTAGTTCGAAGTGGTGAAATGCTTCGCAAAAGCACTGCGCGGGAAGCCGGAGTGGCACGCACGAGCACAAGCGCTAAAGCGAAAGAAACTTTATTGGCTCTAAAAAATTTCCGGGTGGACAGTTTTGATTGTCAGCGAAGCACCCTTGCACGATAAACACGGCCAGTGTTAGGAATCTCGGAGGCCGTGTGCGTTTCTCCGCTAACGATCAACGTTTCTACTGGAGGTCAGTGGTGGTTTCCGACCTTCCGTTGCATCAAAAAGTACGGAAAATTGGACACCGGGAGGGGGGGGGGGGGGTTCAAGCGTTTGAAATTTCAGACTTCCTTATACATTGATTCTATGGGGCTCGTGGCGGTGCCGCTAAGATGTCCGAATTATCGGGCATGTCCGAAAAATCGGCAGTTGACTGTACAAGTTTCCTGCCTATGAATAAGGCCTTTTAGAGCCACCAAAGTTGCTTATGGTCCACGGCAATTCCTCGAATCTGCGGCATATCCAGTAGCGTCTCCCTTATCACACAATAGATGGCACTGTCCCATAGAGATGCATGCAAACTGTAGTTGGGTGACGATATATTAGATGGCACTGTAAGAATTCTGTATTGTCCTCGCTATTTCTCATCTAGTTTCCAAGATGCCACTGTCCCATTGAGATGTGTACAATATGGCGGATGGGTGATTGGACACTAGATGGCATTGGAGGTGCTGATGCTCTCCGATTAGCTGCTGTGCCGGGCTGCGTCGGCACACCCGTTATCTCTCCTTCTCCTTGATCGTTGCTGTACATGTCGAATAGCGTTTGGTGGCTCAAGAGGCTGCCGTTAGGCGCTGGCAGATCTCGAGACGGTGCATGCCAAGCATGCCACAGAGAAACAGGCTCAACAAGAAGCAGGCCCCGAAATGCGAGAGCGAGAAGTGGCGGCGAAGTGCACGCGGCGCTGGGTAGGCCCGGACGCTGCTCCTCAAAGGACTCACTGCATCACAGAAAAACCTCCGGAGCTTCACCCACCTCACCATCATCCACTCCAAGAAGGTGCTGGACTTTTTTTTAATACAAGTTGCCTGCCGTTTAAGCCATTATACATTATGTGCGAACGCTTAGGTCTTCTGGTATCACCGTGTCATGGGATCTAGTTTCT
The DNA here is from genome assembly GCA_013436015.1 of Rhipicephalus annulatus. Lineage (NCBI taxonomy): Eukaryota > Metazoa > Arthropoda > Arachnida > Ixodida > Ixodidae > Rhipicephalus > Rhipicephalus annulatus. Next base: position 242,116 of record WOVY01009347.1, read on the forward strand.
ACCATTATTGCAGAGAAGAGCATCGAGAAAATGGGGCATTCGGACAAGCTCGACAGAACCAAGGACGATGCGCCTTGGGAGGGCGGTGACAGCGGCCACACCAATGATTCCCAATCAGAGCTCTCCATCAGTGATTACACAGCGCATGAATAGATCCGACTTGTTCATACCTGCTAATTATATTAAATTAACAAGCACACTTTGTTTGTGCTCCAATTAAGTTTCGTTAATGTATATATATCACAAATGCCTTCAAGCTTAAACACCTAGAGCAGCGTGTATGGATCGAGGAAGATTTTTCGCCCAGGGTACAGCAAATCAGAAAGAAACTCGGGGATTTTGCACGAGAAAATAAGAAATCCCAAGACAGGTATAAACTGCTATTCGATAAGCTTGTTCTAAACAAAACCATGTAATGCATTGATTCATCGAGCAATCAGGTTCGTGCTCTACCAAAGTCTGATAGACATGATACAACGCACTGACTTAGACAACAAAGCTCGGGTAGACCTTTATCAATCTTAGTATCGAACTTCAGGAGTCTATTCCACAAACAGGACCATTTATGTGCTTTCCTCGAGATGTGTTCTGCTGATATCGTTCTAGGAACGGGAACATGGTTGTCCGGTAATGTGTCAGATAGTGAGTTGTCTATGTCTAAAAACTTCACAATATTTAGGAAAGATAGAACGGCCTCACGTGGTGGTGGAGTGTTAATCGCTATAAGGAAAAATATGGACGCGCGTGTCATTGTATCTGACACATGTCTCGAAATTGTGTGGGTTGCACTCCGCCCCTTTGAAGCTGTAACTTTTGCTATTGTAGTCTGCTACCGTGCGCCAGATTCAACAGACGACTTCCCAGAGTGCCTAAACGAGTCCCTTAATACAATACATAACCAATTCCCACTGTCACCAATTGTACTGGCTGGTGATTTTAATTATCCCAATTGACTGGCAGGCATGCGTGGCTCTCGGTAGCACAAGAAAACGTGAGTGTCAAGATTTCCTTGATGTTTTTTCTTTGTTTAGCTTAAGTCAAATAAATGGTTTGTGTACCCACACGCGGCGAATCGATTTTAGATCTCGTGCTGACTACTGATCTAAGCAACACGTGTGTTAATGTGTTAGAAGGCGTCAGCGATCACAAAAGCTTGCATTGTGAATTTGAAACATTCCGAGGAAAAACACGTGATAAAAAGAGAACTATCTTCGACTACGCACGAGCAAATTGTCGCGATATCAAGCCAACTCTCTTTTTTTTCTATTGATTTTTTAAACACTATTGGTGACTGTGATGCAAACAAAAACTGGACACTTATCCAGGACGAACTTATCTCACTCAGAGGAAAATACATTCTCAAAGTCACCATAGCCGCATCAACACAAAGCACATGATTCACGACTCACGTAAAACGCTGCATTAACAAAAAGAAACTATTGTACTCTCGAGCGAAATTGACAGTATCTGAGGATGACTGGAAGCGTTATCGTGAACACGCGCAGATATGTAAAATGGAAATCGAAACAGCAAAAGACAAATTTTATAACTATGATATTTCAAACAAGTTAAAAAGCAACAGTTTAAAATTTTGGAAGGTTGTGAGTCCAAATTACGATTCCAAGGCCATAATATCAATAGCAAAAGACGGAAAACTCCTTTCTACGGCAGACGCCGCGACAAAATTCAGTAACTTCTTTAGCTCTGTGTTTACGGATGAAAGTCCAATGCCACCTAACCTACATGCTATTCCTTTAACCTCCTGCATGCAAGATGTTCTTATCACTTCGTGAGGCATCGCAGCAGCCATTGATCGCCTTTCTGCAAATTCTGCACCAGGTCCGGCCGAGATATGCCCAAAAATGCTCAAGTTGGTAAAGCTAGAATTATGTCCTTTGTTAAGTGCCGTTTTTCAACAGTCCCTTGATACAGGCTGTGTACCCAATGACTGGAAGCTAGCCCGCGTAATACCTATATTTAAATCTGGCAACTGTTTTAGCCCAGCTAGCTACAGGCCAATCTCCCTAACTAGTATTGGCAGCAAACTGCTTGAACACATCATTTCATCGGCAGTCATGAATTACCGTAATTACTCGAATCTAACGCACACCTTTTTCCCCGTTAAGCGAGTTCATAAATTGCACGCACGTTAGAATCGAGTACGGAAAAAAAATTAATACGGTCATTCTATTGACATCGGCATTTCCAAAATGGCCGCCCCCTACGTGCGTCGGCGTGGCGCGTCGGCCATTTCTGCCTATGTGTTTCCCATGTGCGGCACTTCGTACGTGTGCTGAAGAGTTCGTCATCTTGTAGTGAATTAGCATCGACGGCATGGAAGGGCCGACTCCAAAAACTTGAGTGCACCCTGATGCCGCTTTTAAAAGGAAAGTCATAGCGTGTGCAGAAACGGGCGGAAATCGGGCCGCATCGCGATCGTTCGGAGTTCCTGAAACCTGCGTGCGGGACTGGCGGAAACAAAAGCAGAAAATTGTCGACAGCAAAGCTTCACGCAAAAGCTTCAGTGGACCACAGCAGGCTCGGTTTCCGCAAATTGAAGAGCTGCTTGGCGAGTATGTGCTTGAGCAGCGAGCGGTCCGGGACGACAGAACTGCTCCAAGTGCGGGCTATGCAGTTAGCCTGGGCTAGTGCGGAGCCAGTTTAAAGCGAGTAGGTGCTGGCTAACTAACTTTACAGAGAGGAAAGGCTTTTCCCTCCGAAGGCGAACGGGCATATGCGAAAAGTTTCCGGAGGAGTACGATAAAAAGCTTCACAGTTTTCAGAGGTTCGTCCTAAACTTGCGGCACAACAATGGCTACCTGTTTGGGCAAATTGGAAATGCCGATCAGATGCCTCTTTACTTCGACATGCCTGGCACCGCAACCGTCAAGAAGAAGGGGGCGAAGCAAGTTCGCGTGCTGACATCAGTCCACGGTAAAAATACAGTGACGACAATGCTGTGTTACACGTCAGATGGGCACAAGCTTCCCTCGTACCTCATGAAATGCACTCTCGAAAGGAGTCGTTTTTTCGAGTGGTGTGATCGTGTGGGCCAACGAGAAAAATGGGTGCGCGTTGCAATCGATGTCTTACTTTTTTTTTCTTTTTTTCTCCGTCGTGGAAACTGGGTGCGTGTTACAATCAAGGGCGCGGTAGAATTGAGTAAATATGGTACTTAGCGGAAAACAATTTCTTTTTTGACAACCAACATGGCTTCCTGCATGGTCGATCTTGCGAGACACAATTATTTGAGTTAATTACAGACATTCATATCGCTTTGCATGACCGATGCCAGATCGATGCTGTTTTTGTAGATTTTAAAAAAGCATTCGATAATGTCCCTCACGCCAGACTAATGAAAAAGCTTACCATTCTTAACTTGAACACCCACGTTTTTAATTTGATATCGGAATTCTTAACTAACCGGTACCAATACGTTGTAGTCAACGACAAACACTTCCCTTTAGCGCATGTCAAATCGGGAGTGCCTCAAGGATCTGTACTGGAGCCGATTCTGTTTCTAATTTTCATTACCGTATTTTTCGGTGTATAAGTCGCGGTTTTTTTCTGAATTTTTCGTGGGTGCGTCTATACAACGATGCGACTTATATACATTCAAAATCGAGTTGGATGCCACGGCTTGGGTGGCGCTGTTTACGTCAAGCAAGCATCAAAATGGCGTCTACGGCGCTTCACCACCTTCTGCGATGCACAGAAACCACATTTAAAAAGAAAGTAAGATTAACGGTAAGTTAACACCCTAAAGATAACGCAGCTATGTAGTTTTGCACAAAAAAATAGAGGGGTGAAAATGTGGAGGTATTTTTTAAATTATAAATTATGGAAAGCAAGTTTGGATTTCAGAGCCACTTCCTTTACCGTCACTTCCGTCCGCCATAACGTCTTCATTGCACTCGCTGTGTCGCTGTTGCTGCGCGCGTCTCGTGTGTTGTGTTGTGCGTCGTAGCATAGGGCCGGTAGCGCCGTAGAACCTCGCGAACCATGGCCCCACTTGGAAAGCAAAGTCGGCGAAGCTATGACGCCAAGTTCAAGCTGTGCGCTGTTGAATTTGCCGAAAACCACGAGAACAGAGAAGCAGGGAGGCAATTCGACGTCAGTGAAAAAATAATCTGTGACTGGCGCAAGGCCCACAGCGTCCTCCGGACGATGAAGTCGACAAAGAAGGCCAACCGCGGCAAGAAGGCGCGCTGGCCGGAGCTCGAGCGTAGCCTGCGCACGTGGGTACTGCAACAACGAGCCGAAGAAAGAGGGCTGTCAACAGTGCAGCTGCGCCTGAAGGCAAAGGCTCTGGCAGCGGAGAGCAATGTTACGGGATGCAATGGTAGTCCGTCGTGGTGTTTCCGCTTTATGCGACGGAATCAGCTGGTTATGAGAGCCCGGACGACAGTGTGCCAGAAGCTGCCTGACGACTTTCAGGCGCAACTGGACAACTTCAGCTCATTCGTGAGGGAGGAAGTTGCGAAGAAGAATGTCAGCGCGAGCCACATCGTTAACATGGATGAAGTGCCGCTGACATTCGACATCCCGCTTGGGAGAAGCATCGCCGAAAAAGGCCAGAAAACTGTCACGGTGAGGACAACAGGCCACGAGAAGTCCCACTTCATCGTTGTGCTCGCCTGCTGCGCGGACGGCACAAAGCTGCCTCCCATGCTAATATTTAAGCGGAAAACCTTGCCGAAGGATAATTTCCCTCCTACAGTGGTGATTCAGGCGAACACAAAAGGTTGGACGGATGAGGGAATGATGAGTGTGTGGCTTGACCGCTGTTTTTCCCGTCGACCAGACGGATTCTTCCACGTGAAGCCAGGAATGCTGGTAATGGACAGTATGCGGGCACATATCATCGATATTGTCAAGAAAAAGATCAGTTCAAAGAACTGTATGCCAGTGATTATTCCTGGCGGCATGACGAAGATGCTTCAGCCGCTTGACATTTCTGTCAACCGCAGCTTCAAGGCAGTTCTGCGACGTTCGTGGGAAACGTGGATGTCGGAGGGAGAACACAGCTTCACAAAAATGGGGCGCATGAGACGCGCAGAGTTCGGCGAAGTGGCGAAATGGGTGAGTGACGCTTGGGAGTCAATTTCTGCGAAGACCATTGTGGCGGGCTTTCGCAAGGACGGTTTGATATCCTGCGCGGCCAATGGCGACGTTGAAGAGTCCGATTCGAGCGAGTCAGAGAACGACAGTGATGTGCCAGCAGTACTGCAACCAGAAGTAGCTGCATTGTTCGTGAGCGACTCGGAGGAAGACGACTTCGATGGCTTTCAATAAACGTCACCAAGCTATCGGAATAATAAAGGTACTTCTGAAAGTATTGTTCTTATGTGTGTTTAAAAGTGCTCGCACGCGTGACTGCCGATAGCTAGAAACGTACAAAAGCGTTGGTCGTCGCAAGCATGCATTTTTGCAATGCATTGTCACGACGAGATACTTAAATGTCGGTGGTCGGATGAGCGAGTGCGTCTTCTACACCGGTGCGACTTATGCATCGGTGCGACTTATATACGTTTTTTTTCAGAAAAACTGCTATTTTGAGGGGAGTGCGACTTATACAAGGGTGCGACTTATAAATCGGTAAATACGGTATTGATATAGCTACTTCTATGACTTCCACGGTAAGGTTATTCGCCGACGACTGCGTGATATATAAAAAGGTGGTTAGCATTGAAGATGCTTATAATATGCAGAACGATCTTAACATATTAAGTAAGTGGTGCCAAGACTGGCAGATGGAAGTCAACGTGAGCAAAACAAAAGTCCTTTCATTTACTACAAAACAGACACCAATAATTAATCACTACACATTGAATAAGAAACAAGTTGAAAATGTTCTCAATTTTAAGTATTTGGGAGTTCACTTAACGAGTGACCTATCATAGAACTTACACATTGACACTGTCACTAGCAACACTTATAAGACACTGCGATTCATCAGACGTAACTTACATTTCGCCGATTCTGATACTAAACTTTTAGCTTACAATACACTAGTCCGTTCTAAGCTTGAATATGCTTCCCAAATACGGAACCCTCACCAGGTTTACCTCATAAATAAAATAGAGTCTCTTCAAAAGAAAAGTGCCCGGTTCATAACAAAGATATACTCTCATACTCTCGAACTTCTAGCATAAATGAAATAAAAAGTCTCTAAACTTGCCTTCTCTACAGTCACGCAGACTGTTATCCTTTCTGTCTCTTTTTCACAATCTCTGCCATAACCATTCGCAACTGTCTGCACTTATCAAACCTGCACGTAGAATATTTGCTCGTCTGGACCACAAATTCAAATTAGAACCTTTATTTGCCTGAACAAACCTGTTTTTACAATCACCATTACTTCTTGCTGTTAATCATTGAAATCAACTTCCCAATGATATTGTGTGTATAAAAAACCACGAAGAATTCACTCACAAATTAAAACTTCATCTTGGTGTTTGAATGACCTAATACTACCGACCCAGATGTGCATGTGCTTATATAACGGTCTTTAGCACGCTGTATAACTCGCTTATTTGGCTATGATCAGTATTGTTTAGCATATAAATGTTAAACCTCGCTTGTTCTTTTGTTACGTCTTCTTTTTTAGTGTAGTTTTGTCTCCATAATTGATTTCCTGCGATTTTGTACATTATTTATACGTTGTTATTTACTTTTTTCATACATTTTATTACTTTATTGTTCGTGTTAGTTTCGATATATGTATACTATTACCCCCCCCCCCCCCACTATGTAATGCCCTCGGACCTTTAGGGTACATGAATAAATAAATAAATAAATAAATAAATAAATAAATAAATAAATAAATATGCCCGTGCCATGACTATTGCACATCATTTTGTATGCGTTCACAAAATCAGCGCAAACTTGCCCACTCCCTGCTCGGAGCCCCAAAATCACGAAGAAAGGTGCACAAATTATAGGGGTCAATAGAGTACTTCAACCTGCACGAAAAACATTAGTCTATGTTGGATGGGATAGGTTCAGAAGAAAACAATCAAGCTGCTCACCAAGTCACTGCTGCTGTCACAAACCACAGGAACCATGCGTATGACTTTCATGCCATACAGCTTGTTATGGCCGATGATGTAGTTGTACAGTTGGTTGGGTGCTACGTTCACACTCGGGATCACCACAGAGCCTGTACAGAAGACGGCCGGGCTTTAGGCATCGAAACAGTTCGAATGACGCAAGGTTTAATTACTTGGCAGGGGTCCGAAATTCGAAAACGAGAGAGGTGCCGGGGCCAACGTTCCGACAAACAGGCATGCGGAAGCGTAAAATCCGCTTGGCCAAACAGTGGCCCAAATACCCACTCCTTGTTTTAAAATTTCTCATCGCAAGCTTCCATCTTCCCCTTTTGGTGTTCTTTTGGCAGGACTTTGTCACGGCAAAAAGCGGGTGCACCGACACAGACACCAAAGAAAGAGGATAACGGAAACGTTACTACTCACAAACGGCAGCACTAATTAACACGCACAGCATTAGATTGAAATTGAGCGGCAAATTCAGTTTTTCGTAGACGAACCTTACCTGCATAAATGAGGTTGCGCGCGTAGTTGGGAGACTTCTGGTAGTACTTAACAAAGTCGTCCAAGAAGCTGGTCAGGTGGTAGCCGTGTTTGAACAGCAGCTGCTGGCCCGAAATGTACGAGTGGATCGTGCGCAGGTGGTAGTCGTAGGTGAACGAGTGCATGTGCATGTTTACTCGGATCTTGTCCATGTCCTCGATGAACTCGGATGTCACCTGGACCAATGCGCATAAAACTGATTTCCAAAAAGGGCAGCCTCACTGGCTTTACGGATTGCAAACATAAAAGGACAAGGCACACACATCATGGTGCTGATCCTCTGAGCAAAAGTACCAGACTACATCAGGCCATCAAAACCGCGAAAACTGCAAATCAATGCATATGCTTTCATCAAGCAAAAGTATATTTTCCAGAGTTGTGAAACACTGGAACCGCCTCTTTTGACCAAATGTGTCAGTACTGTTATGTGCCCATGAAACTTTGTGCACAGCATTTAGAGTGCAAACTGATATCAAATCATTCTGACAGCTGTACTATAGTTTGTACAGAACCCACCCATTCTGTGTCATTGCCTGAGGGCAAGGGTGCGTACCAGAATATTTTTTTCAGAAATGGGGTTTCAACAAACATTTATGCATGTTCGTGCATACATAAGACTAAGAAAAACTAAAAAAACATCTCGGAGGGGGGATTTGAGCCCCTCTTCCTGGTGACGCCAGTGCCTCAGGAGCCTGGCCCCTAAACCACCTCCGATAATATTTTGGCATCCCAACTAAACACGTCCATCTAGTTCAGAATGCCGTTTCGATTAACAATTTCAAAAGCAATTGAGCAACGAGCTGTGAGCGCTCCACAAATTTTGGCAACCCTCAAGGTTTGCCATAATGTCAAAATTCCCATAAAAAGAAACTGTTTTGTCTGTATGTAGGTTTGTCTGCATGTTGTCTGTATACCTTTTCCTTCTCACACAAAAGGCAAAGAGGAGCACTCGACCAGTAGGAGACACAAGTTGACGAGCAGAGCAACGAGAAGGAAAGAGCTAGCGAGGCCCTTTTATGGATTATGAGCGTTCACAACTCCACTATTGCGGCACTGTTTCGAAAATTTCTCATGAATACGTGTTCGATGTTGACTCGTGCACAACTGTAACATCACAGCTAAATTTCGACTTCTGAATGGCTTTAGGGGCCTACCTTTAAAGAACACTAAACAGAAGTGTTTGCACCTGTGACATGTAGAGCTGGGTGCCCGATGGCAGGAGGCGTTGCCGTTCCACGAGAAACAGGTTGCACGCAACGTACGGGTCGCAGAAGCCCACCTCGAAGAAGTACAGGCCGCCCAGGTGCCACTGGAAGAGGCAGTGACGCGGCAACTCTCCGACAGCGAGCGTTCCCACGCTCTGGCGCTTGTTGCTGGACTCTGACTCGCGCCTCCGCACTGACATCGCACTGCAGGTGGGAAGGACCACAGAAAGGCACTGTCACACCAAGCACATAATTTTATGCACTCATCCTTCGCAGCAGCAGTAAGATCCTGCAACTCAAAAATTGAAGATAAACAAAGTTTGTTATACAGCAAGAACTCAATTCAGATTTCACAGGTGAGAAAGGAATGTCCAAATTAACCGAATTCGACATGATTAAATAACACAATAAAACATAAACAGTAAAACAATAAACAACGTATATGTTACCATGGTGCAAGGCTACCATGTCTTAACTAGCCCAACACGTGCTCTGCACACAATATATTTTTTGTATTTTGACGGTGAGTGAAAGAAATTTTTCACAGCTGGTGAATCCTTGGTCATCAAAAACGCTATTTTGGATAGCAACTATGCCTCTTTGAACGCCCACATCCAAAGAGTTGTCACACGCGGTGGTAAATGCAAATAGGCATGAAGCATTTTGGCTTTCCTGCTGTTACCACATAGTTTGCAATGGTGGTGACTGCAATGTGAACTGCTCTGCCTTGTTTCGATTGAATGTGAAAGTTGTAACTTTTCGCACTGCACACTTGTGGCACTTAATTCTTGGTGCACTCCCAGGGTAATTCGAATCAACCAGGTTGCTGCCACAAATAACAAGAGTTTTACGCTATTCAACAACGTAAACCCTTTAAAGAGACACTGATGTAACAAACACATGGGTGTAAGAGACACTATCGTGTCTACATTAAAATACAGTGCAACTCCAATTATACGACTTTTAGGGGACCACGCAAAACTGTGGTATAGTCGGAAAACTAAGATTATAGGCAGTGACGCTCAGCCTTGCCCGAAAAAACAGGTTCAGATTGTCCACAGCATGACCTTGTGTCTCTGCATTGAAGGTAGATTAAATTATACTTGCCTGTGGCAGCTAATGGCAGCATTACTTAGCTTAAGGAGGTGCAAGAAAATTTTTATTTTTAGCTTAAAAAAATCAAATCCAATGTGCATTTTTCTACCGATACTTAAAGTTGCAAAATTTTGCTGCGCGTAAAAACGAAACCGAAACCACGCTGCTAAAAGATTCCTATGAGAATAGTCAGACATAGTGTCATTACTATTACGTAAAGGCGACGGACCACGAATTTACGTTGAACACGTAGAGTGCCTTCATGTGTGACAGAACTGTGTGCGTTGTAATTTCTTGCCTTGAGGAGTGCAACTGTCCCACTGTTATAAACATTGGCATTAAGTGACAGTAATTTTGTGTCGTGCCCTTTTGAGTGTGCAAGCCAGTGACTGCAAGTGCGACAAAGGAAAGATATCAGTTGTATGCCAACCAGGAAAAGTTTCCACATACCGTTTTTCGGCTGGCTAAAGCTACTCTGTGTGGATAAACCTTGAATAGGTAATGGCCCCTAGACACATACGCACGTGATCGAGGCCTGTGTAGAAGCACATGAACTTCCAGGAGAATAAATTTTCCATTCTAAGAAGACATCCTGTGTCACTCTACTTTTCCAATCGTCAACCTGGGAGTATGCAAGTTCATATTTTGCAATGGTGAGTATTTGGCTGACGTTTTATTCGAGTGAAGGTGTTTTTGTTTTTTTTCATTCAGACGGAATCTGAAAGTCGTCGTAAGAAGCGAGGTTGGCGTAAAACTGCGTTGTATAACCAAGGTGTTTAATACATTACTTCTACAGGGATTTCGCTAAGACCAAACCGATTCGTCGTAAAACGCGGGTTGTCGCGAAATCGGGGAACGTATAATCGAAGTTCCACTGCAGTCGTTGGTAAGCAAACGCGTACGTGGCACCCTGGCTATAAGTGACACTTCTTATAAAAGACGAGAATTGTTCCCCAGTGCATGTCTCTTTCACAGAAGCTGCCTACTAGCGCACACCTGGACTTGCGCGATGCGGTGTGCTTGGTCTGGATAGCCATGAATCCCAGGTTTTGTAGGTACTGAATGTACTCCTGGATGTAGTGGCTGCACACGGTCATGTGCCACGTCTCCTCGTTGGTGGAGCGCCGGTGCTGCTTGGGCGACAACTGCTGCCCGCCACCGGCCCCTCCGCTGCCACCCGAGGTGACCGAGGGCACTCCACTTGACCGGCGCATCCTTCGCGAGGCTGCAATGTTGGACACATCTCCGCCGACACTCTTCTGGCTGCCGCCAGAGCTGTGTCGTGTGCGCTGCAGCATTCAAGCGTGCGAAGAGTGTAAGCGTGAGTTTTCACGTTCAACAAAGTGTATTGGCAAAGCATTGATGTGTTTTTTCTGCGATCATTCTGGTGTTTTTGAGAATGATGTAGTACACCGTGCAAAGCCCAGTTAGAAATGCCCTGCAACACATTTCGAGCATGGTCAGGAAACACTACCGGTCAGTAGTCCATGCTCTCGAGAAATACAGTATACTTTCAGTAAACCGAAACCTGTTAAACAAAACTGCTGCCTAAATGAAACAGCTGCTTCTAATATAACTGGTTTCGTCCTTGCACTCTCGTACATCTCTCAGCAAATGAAACTCCTGTTAAATGTAACAAGTTTTCCCAGTCCCTTCAGGTTCCGTTTATTGAGAGTCTACTGTATTGTCGCACAGCACGCGTCTTGGAATTCCCAATAAATTCTCAAAGCCAGATAAAAATATCCTTCTCTTCTCTCGACAAATAACGATACAAGCTCAAAAATCACTCGTCTTAGGCATTGTATCAGCCATGGTTTGGTAGGAGCATGGCATGCTTAGTTATTAATCGGGACACAGCGGGAGACCACGGCTTGTTCACGCGTGTGCACATAATCGCACTGAAAAGCCGCATATTTGAAGAGGAAAAAAAAGAGTAAAAGTGCCTAAGGTCACGATGCGCACGTGACGTATTTTCTTTACTCGTGCCATCCCTCACTGCTTAGCTTCCAGCCCTTTCGTTGAGATAAGAGAAGAGAAAATGCAATTACAGCGTGCAACAAATCTTTGCAACTCTGCTTGTGCTGAACAGATTAAAAAAATGTTCGCTGCAACAAATTTTTGAGGCAATAAGCTCCTTAGGTGAATCCATTGCATGTCTACTTAAAAAAGTGTTTCAGGGTGCCTTTAAGGCGAAAGCCTTGGATACTTCATTGAAAGTGAAAACTGATCCATGTCCAACATGGATGGCATCAATACGAGCGACACGAAAAATAATCACGTATTGACGTCACGATGACATTACAGATAGCTAAGTTTTCTGGCATTAGCGTGACACCCCACAGTGATGTCATCATGCCATCATTTTTAGGTGAAAAGTGGACCGGTCCCGAAGGTAGCGGGAGGCCGGGTAAGGCGCAAAAAAAGCTAACAATGCCTCTGATCTTGAAGGCATTGTAAAACCACGGTGGTTCCACAAAGGGGGGCGCATGAGATTCAAAACATAAACATAGCACAAAAAGGTAAAGATGGCTTTTAGGTAGATGCATAAGAAATGCTGCGAGTTTTTTGATACACAGCTCTTAACATTATCAATCAAACGAGTAATTTTAAGGATAAAAACTGCAGAAAATGAAGGCGTTATATGACACACCACATCCTGTTCATTTAGTTTGCCGAAATGGCACTCGTGACAAAAGAGGAGCTCTAGAGCATCTTTCACCGAGGTCCCCATCTATATTTTTCTTACTTAGAGCCAAGCTCCTTGAACACATACCCAAGAGCTATTTTTGTCACTCATGCGAGGAGTCTTGTAAATGCAGAGTACCACGTTTTTCTTTTCTGATTGATCCTTATTTTGACACAAAAGATTTGCCCACAGCCTGTAGCAGAATGCTCTCCATGTGCCATGTGAAATAATGTTAAGTAATTTGCTCAATTCATCCATACACGAAGAACACAATCCATGTTTTCTCCACACCAATGTTATTAAACTATAGCACCTAAACCTACTCAACTGTATGCAAGCTTTATCCAAATTTTTGGCGCTTAAGTCCACCTGTGTATTACAACTAAATAAGTGGACACATAATCGGTGGTCAAATAAATCAATAGAATAAATGGCAAAGGTTGAGGAACACGGCCAAGGGCGGCAGTAAGTTAGTAAGCTATAGAAGTTTGCCGGAATGAAATCAAATCAGCTCGTCTAAGATCGGGCAAGTTGGGGATTCTTCGGAGAGGCCTATATTTTGCATTGGAGATGAAATAGTCTGAGGATGATGACTGCATCAAATTTGAGCACTTTTGTCAGAACAGCCATTTATGAGAGATGGACGAATAGTAAAATAGACAAATAACATAGCAGGCCCCTGGCTGCAATGAAGATACCTTTTCAAAGAGGTTACACGAGGAAGATACATGAAGAAAATGTACGTCTATTCGTCGATTTCAAATACTTTGCAATTTCTTATTATTTAAATTCATATCAAAGTGATTCTGAATTCTGTAATAGTTCTTCAAGTATTCTTCCTAACCTACGTTTTACTTATGTAACACTCTGTATGGCACTGCCCACCAGACTCACCTGGCCTGTGGGTGGTTGTTGGTCATGCGAGGCGGGGCAGTCACATGGCATGCCGGATGCAATGGCAGCCTCGAGGGTGTGGTCTCGCACCTGGGCAACCTTGAGCCGCCACGTAGGGCTGAACAACAGCGGTGTGAGGCAGTAGTGGACCAGTCGTGCCTCTTTCTTCACCTGAGTCAGCATCTTCTCCTGCAGGAGCACAAAAGACGAGCTGTGAGAGCGCCAATACTAGGCCCACAACTGTTTAACTAACGATATGTGAAGGGGTTCGCTCTATGCACGGCTGATGCAGACGCCTAGTGCATGTTATTAGAAATAAGAAAATCAGAAATCAGAAATGCTTTTATCTTCCAACGAAATTGTTGGGGGTCCTTCAGGCGAAAAGCTGCACAGTACAGCTTGAATGTGCCTGAAGGCCCTCACATGGCAGCAGTAACACTAAAACTAGCATACATACAGATGTTTAGCATATATCCAAATATAATACACCATTTTAATTAAAACTAAAAATTTGCAACATGTTGAATAACACTAGTGATTTCTTACGAACATATGGTACTTAAAAATAACATAGAAATGTAATACATATGCGAGGAGAAATGTGACAATACATTATGATACATCAGAAACAATAGTATTTACAACACCAAGAAAAGCACTGCTATAAATATGACTATGATGCACAATATGATGATACTTTGTATATTGAAACACTGAGTGCAAAGTAGATAATACAACAGAAAATGTGAAAATGTAATAACGACGTCTTTTATATGTTCATTCCGATTTACGAAAGTATTCCCTAATTTGTTTGCGAGTCAAAGTATTTGGATTAAATCTTTCCCCTTCCACTTTATTTAACAGCAAAGGTAGGTTATATCGTAGCGACTGCATAAGATAAGTTGTGCGTCTGAATGGTACTAACCACCTGTCTTGGCTACGAGTGCGTGAGTCACTTTTTTTGTATTCGAGTTGTGACGTATGTTTTAAGAAGTATTTGATAGCTGCACACGGTCATACTGTGCGCACGTTAATGTCCCCTTCCTGTAGCGGAAGTTATCGCAGCTACAACGGGTCTGGGCGAATAAGGCAGCAGGCTAGGTGAGCAAACGAACTTTACTGCTATGCTATCAACAGCACGTAAATTACACTTACACTTATAGGGATGGTATGCTCTACGTAGAAAGAGACGGTAAGGCTTACATCTTTCATCAACTGGCAGCTTGTGAGTCCTGAGGGTGATGACGGCAACTGCTGTCACAAGAGAGGTTATTTCTCTGTCCTCAGCTCTTTCATCACTTCTTGTCTCCCTCCTCTTCCCCTCCTCGAGCAAGGGTTGTTTCACTTGCAGAGGGGTGAGTATCCTTTCTCGCGAGCAGAGAAATGAGGGGTAGCGCAGAATAACGGAGGGACTGAAGAGGTTCTTAGAAAAGGGGCTACGGTACTCCGTCTCCGTATGGCCGGTTCGTCTCTGCTGCCAGTTCGTGATCGTGCCAATATCATGGAAAAGCAATGGGCGTGTATTCTCTCCCACAGATCACCTCACTATTGCACAGAACATGTTTAACTACTATGCTTTTGCTTTGTTTAAGGTTGCTAACATGAAGGCAGACAACCTAAAATAAAACTTTGTGCTCAGTGCTTTCTATGCTACTTCACAAACAATAGAACACTACTGCTACTATGCAACAGATGCTTGTTAAACAGAACCTGAAGGAACCAGGAAAATGCGTTACACTTGACAGAAGTTTAATATGCTGAGAAATGAACAGGGAAGCAGAATTCATGAAGTCATTCATATTAGAGTCAGTTTCATTTAAGCTGCAGTTCTGTCTAAGAGATTTAGGTTCACTGAGAGTCTACTTTAATGCCACATAAACAAATGCACGGTTAAAAAACAAACTTAATCCTGGCAAAAAATTTTTCACAACCTGAATGGCATACAGGCATATCTTTAGTTAAAAAAAATATGTGTCTACACATATAGGCTCTTGACTGGCAGCAACCTTGCAAAGTGCCAGTAAGACATGACAGGCAATCTTTCAGTTCTATGTATAGATGGCACCAGACTGCAGCAACCATTTTTAACAACACACGGAGCAGTTGACGTTGCCAAGAATCACGCCTGTACATCACAGTCGACATGAAATATGTAAAAAACCAGAGGCTAATACGCATAGACCTAAATGAATTAGATGGCTCGTGCATTTCAAATTGTAAGAGCTGCGAGAATGTAACACATTAAGAACATATAAAGCAGGTTTAACCATACTTTTTACTTAAAAAAAAAAAACTGCTTACCATGACAAGAAGGTTGGCACTGGTGCCCTTGTCGTCATAGATACGATGAAATTCCACAAGTTCTGGAACAAAATATCAGCAGTGGTTTTACGGGCAGTCTAACCACACCTGTTATCACACACGCAGAAGCAGCGTGACACAGGAATGTTCAAAAATGAAACAAATGCCTGAGTAACAAGCACTTTGGCTTCTATAGTCCTTCATAGCTGATTTCCACATAGATAATACCAGTATAGTTATCTTACAAAGACATGGTTTTTACAGCTTAAAAAGGTGTGAAGAAAGGGGGCCCAATGAATGGTGGAGGTAAACAAAAATTCACAGCATGTCCACGAAGTGAATAATGATGAGTGGGGCAAAGCGTCCGTCAGCCCGCCTGCGCTTTTGTCCGTCTGTTCTTGCTTCTGTCCGTCGTGCATCCATCCATGCGTCCGTCCATATGTCCATCTGTCTGTACGTCCGTGCGTCTATCCATCTGTCTGTCCGTCCATCTAGTGAACACTCAAAGTACCGCCATCTCGCATCTCACATCCCCGTGGCACATACCCACTCCGCGCATTCGTCCATCCGTCGGTTAGTCTGTCTGGCCGTCTGTCCATGCGTCCATCTAGTGAACACTCCAAGTACTGCCATCTCCCATCTTGCACCCACCGTGGCACGTACCCACTTTAGAGCGGGTATGTGCCACCGGTGGCTACGTATGACAACGGAAGATAGACAGACCCATGCCTTAAGAAGCTTTGCCCCTAAAACAGCAAAGTACTGAACATTCTTTTACTTGTCTGATGGAGAAGGCAACTGACACTCCACAGTGTTCACCTGAAGTTTTTTACCACAAATACTATTCATAGTACTTGAGCTTCAGAAAATAAGTACATATAGCATTTTTATTGGCTAAAAATCAAATCACAGCTTTTGTGTGATTCTGTGATGGCTGTCATCATACCCTGACACTATATTAGACACAGTAGCTTGACCAATGTGCTCATACTAAGAGGCATACAGAATAAAACAAGAAGTGCAGCATCTGCTTGTACTGTACTTAAGCAAAGAAAAAGTAGAAAAAAGAGGCAAGCCCCCTCATAGAAAATTAGATTTGTTCTGCGGGGTGTTTCTTTGGTTCAGTAACTCAGTTTTGCTGGCTTTGAGGTCGCTTGTGCAAATGTCTTGATGTGATGACTTTCTGAAAACAGCCCCACCTGCTCGTGCCAACACAAAGTGAACCGCAGCTTCTGCAAGCAAATAAAGTGCCTCAAAACAAGCAGTTCTCTGAAACTCCTTCTCTCGTAGTCCACAGAAGTTCTCATCCAGAAGCTCATGTCGCCCAAGGTGAAGGCATGCTCAAGGTGAAGGCATGCTCAAGGTGAAGGCCTGAACTTGAGAAGTATGAACTGCACACCCATATGATCCCATATGCGCATGCACTCTCCCACCGAATCAAGAAGGCTGTAGGGCATGCCGGTGTGCAGGTCATGTTCTTGGCCTCACATGAACTAGGTTCTTCGCGCAAATGTGTGGATGGGGGCCACTTTGATCACAACCCCTGAAGGAAGAAGCACATTTTCACCCAGGTGGATTAAAAAACGGGAGTAATATATAGAGTTTTACGTCCCAAAACAATCATATGATTATGACAAACGTCATAGTGATGGGCTATGGGAAATACTATCTGGTGTTCTTTAACATGCACTAACTTCGCGCCGCACACGGGCCTCTCGCATTTCGCCTCCATCAAAATGCGACCACCGCAGCTGGGATCGAACCGGCAACCTTTGAATCAGCAGCCGAGCCCCCTAACCACTACACCACTGCAGCAGACTTCAAAATGGGAGTAGCATATGAAATTCCCACCCCTTGCGGCAGAACGTACGTAGGCCGAACCAGACGTTGCCTCAACGACCACTTGCACGAACATGCGAACATCGTGAGGAATAAACGTGGCAGTAATCTGGCGCTCCACTGCGCCGAATGCAGGTCCGCACCTTTCCTTCAAGACACCAAGGTAGTGCGCGAGTACAAGGATAACTGTGCTTGTGAAATGTTCGAGACTTTCACAATGATGCGCACAGGTTCTGTGTGTGTCCCCGCCCCGCCATTCCTCCTTTTAGAGAAGAAATACGCCTTCCAGCAGCAATCCTCACGATGCAGCCTTCTGCTTTTATCATCAGTACCACGTGCAACTTTACTATCTTCTTTTGTTAACCTCCCCGCTGACTTTTCATAAGCTATATATTTGTGCACACAAAATAAAAGCTTTGTTGGTAGTCAGAGCTTGTCACAGTGTGCTGCTTCGTTGTCCGTGTTTGACATAACAGTTTCAACAATTGGATAGGCTCATTGCTTGCTACATTCTTGATTTTGCAATGACAGTATTACTACTTGTGAAGCAATTCATTTTCAAGTGTAGTTGTAAAGATTTTAAGGATGAGTCGTCGGCAGCACTGCCTTTCAATGGCCTCTATTCTTTGATGGTTACAGGAAGTTATGTAAGGCACTGCTCACCTCTTCTTCGTAGCCCTCGCATGTCCTGCACCTGACGTCCGTGTCGTATCACAGGGTCGTCAAAAGTTGCGTACGAGGCTGCCTGCATCGGCGTCCTTGGCTTCACGCCTCGCAGGACCTGCCCGACGATGTTGTGCACCGCTAGCTTAGTTGCTGCAGTTGTGGCCTCTAGGTGGCGGCTCGGAGGGTTGTGGCGCGAGATCATGTTGTCCAAAAAACCCCACAGGTTGCTCGTCATGCCAGACATCAGTGCTGGGGTCTGGGTCGCCACAGCCATGCTGCGAAGCTGGGGACCAGCCACGGCCTGAAACGGGCGTTATTTGCCTTTTTGGTCGGTTTAAACATTTCGATATCCAAGAAACTTCCGGTCACTTCAATGATTGCTCTCTAACACCAATGCAGAAAACGTGTTTTCTAAGTTTTGCCAAAGTAAGCAAAAACCTTTTTTTTTCCGCTTTCAGGTAAAAGGAAGATGCTTAAAGTCAAGGACTCGCCGATCTTATAACGTTCCGCTTAGCTTTGAAGAATATTCATTAAAAATTTTTGGCAAGACACAGAGAGAAAAGTGGTTAAAATGAGTAGGCTACTCGTTAAAGCTTTACATCCTCGCTAATGCTACTAAACTATGCCTGTCCATATAACTGGAAGCCGTCCTGAACCTGTGTTTGTAAACAGTGAATACGACTATACCAAGGCTTTCTTTGCAGTGGAGGATAGTTCTAGAGAAAAATTGAAGTATGTCTATGCTCTGCTTCAAGAGTAGAACACAATAGTGTAAACGGTCTCCTTTGCTTATTGTTGGCATCTGAAAGCTCGTGGTGGGAGCAGTGCAGCTTCTACATGCGCCAACAATGTCTCTCCACTGCCCACGCATTCCAGTGTGATAGCGCCGACTAAAAAAACTGCTGCAGTAAGTGCCACAAAAAGGCAGCAGTGTTGATGGGTGAATGTCATGCCTTGCTGAAGCAAGACAGAGGCCTGCAGGATGTGAAATGCCTGTGCACGTTCGTGACTCAAGCTGCAAACCTCTGCCTCCAACTTTGCTGAAATGCAGTGGGGTAGTGTACACACGAGTGCCGGCAAAGGTTACCATACTCGCAAGCACACACCGTGCCATTTCTCTCCTTAATTGACGATGCTTTGAAGACGCCCACATGGAGTACTAGTTTTTGGTGCCCGCCTGTTGATGTAATTTTTGCGCGGGAGTCACGACACACTGTGTCCAGCTACAAGTTATCAACTTCATCTACCGCTAAGTCATAGCTACCGCTAAGGCTAAGTCAGCTACCGCTAACTTCAGCTACCGCTAAGGCTAAGTCATAGTTATGGGCATTAGTTGTGATGGAATTGTACCACTAGACGTCAATGTGGGCGTGTCCACATCAAATGACGCTATAGCTGTCAAGCACCAGTCAACATTGTACAAGCTCTCCGATATCCCTACACAATAAGATTTTTTTTACAAAGACATCTCTTACTTGTGTTAACCTGATTCCTATGATGGAGGGATCAACCACATTTTTAATGCATATACCACGTGTGTTAGGACTATATACTAAGGAGTTTTAGAACAGCGTACACTTAGCGTTTATTGCCCTCACTCAACGGGGTCTACAAGAGGTTAGCGTATGACGTATGTGCAGTGGTGACGAATGCTGACACAAAGCTTTGTGTACTATTCTAAAACTTCCTACAATCGCATATTATTTGGGATGCATTCGTGAAATCTCCTTGCAATTTGCGCACCCCTTTTCGGAGCTCCAAATTCACGAAAAAAAGTCTGCAAATTGTGCAAGTAAATACGGTATTTCTCCCTAGTCTCATAAAACCCAACTAGAGAAGAATCCACAATATGCTTTTCAAAGAGATGCGAGAAAAAACGTAGCATCCAGAAAAAAGTACAATCCGACTTCACATACACATTGCGAAGTTTTGCTTAGTAACGTTATTGTGAACGTTCACACCAGAAAATCGCACAAAGCTGGTTTTGCTGTCCAACTAAAAGAGTCCTATTAAAGGCCTAGTTGACCTGTTGCTGCAGCTGTTGTCGTGGGCACGGAGCTGTTGCTGTCACCGACGGTTGGTGGAAGAACAGTCCCATCTTCTGAACGACGATGCTGCGCAAAAAGTCATTGCGCAGGTCCTGCCACTCAACCAGTTGGCCCAACAGTTTGAACAGCTCCTGGCCCTGGTCGGACGTCCAGTTGTACAGGTACAGGGTTAGCTGAAACAAATGCCAACGGCAACGTTGCAAGACTTGAAGCAACTTAGCTTTTCCTGGAGAGATTAATGTATATTTTGAGCAGAACTAACTGCATGTAATTTAGAACATGCATGTAATTTAGAACAAAGTCCACAAAAGTATAATAATATAATTGCTGGGGTTTAACGTTTCAAAACCCACCAATGATTCTGAGAGACGCCATAGTGGAGGGCTTCGGAAATTCTACCACCTGCAGATCTTCAACGTTGTGGGGGTCTCGGCGCGGCGAACGCGCGCATCGCCACGCCACGCTCTTGGAGTGAACGGACACAGTAGACGCGGTCGGTACAAAGCACACAACATACATACATTTATTAACTAATTTAGACAACGATATCGTCCGCCGAATGGTACATCAATTTTGATTAACCCGCTACCATACAAACAACATAACGCAGTGACACACTAAACACACAATAACATGATAAACACACACTAACACACCCAACACACTAGCACATACCCAAGGCGGCGTCGCCAACGCCTGACCTTCCACGTGGGACCCCGGCGCGAAGCCCGCGGTGCCGAGCACCGGGGGGCCCACGCGACAGACAACCGTTCGCGGCAGCCGCCACGTGCAGAAGAGGCTCGCTCAACGCTCGCCCACCACCAAGGCCTGCCTTCCGCCAGGGGCCACCGCCGGCGCTACCACTCTACCAACAGCGGTACTCAAAGCGAACACAACGCCATCTATCGCCTGGCGGTGGTCACCACCAACATAAAGCCTTGGGGCGAGACACGTGCGCCACGCGGCGCAGACAACTTTACTGGGGGTGTCAGCACCCCCACATTCCCCCAACCTTAAATCAAACCATACCCCGAAATCAAAAAATAGCTACACAAGCTTTAACAAAAAAAAATATCGCACGACCACAATGTCCTTGCACCACGACACCGCCGCCGGTCGACACTGCTGCACTGTCCGGCTAGACTTCACCTCAGTACCGGCCCCGCAACAGCAACGTTGCCGTCGGCGCGACGATCCGTCGCTGGCGCCGACAGTCTTCCAGTTGCGACCAGCACTCGCGAGGGCGCCGGACTGCAGGCAGTTGCGCAGGTCCCAGGCATCTCCATCGCCCGACCTCACGATTGCCTTCCTGGCCAACGACGCTGACGATGTGCAGGACAGCCGGCCGTGGATGACATCCCTCCCGCTGAATACATCAACAAAAACAAAACTCGAAAGAAACAAAGGAGCGCGGCCCAGGGGAGGGAGCTTCAGGCTTTTCGGCCACGTGGTACGGTGGTCAGTACTGCTAGCTAATATATCGGTGGCGGCCGAGACGCCCATCAAAATAAAACAAAAATCACTTTTCCTAACTCGTGCTCACAAGAAAAAAAAAGTGAGGGAAGCGGAGCGCGACACCTCAACGCCACGATCCACCTAGTTGTGCCACGTGCGACAGGCGGCTGTGTAGAGCCTTAGGCCTAATGAGTCGCTCGGCAACAACCGGCATCCACCCAGCACCCAGCCTAGGCGCAGAAGAGGCAGCCGCGAGGAGACGTCCACTCTGTGAGGTGGCCCTATCGCTCGCCGCACACAGCAGCTTACCGAGCGATTGGCGTCCACCGCCCCGGGCGGTGTCACGACGCCTCGGCGTCGAGCCGCAATACAAGTCAGCAACGACGCCCGGCTCCCTGAGCCCAAAGAGATAGAAGAAGCTATTCACAGAAAATCGGAGCACCCACGAGGCTTCCGTACTCACTCGCTTCGGGCCTGGCCTACAAACCACGTGCTCTAGGCCTTGCTCACCCCAGGATGCGGACCGCATGGCTTTCGTCCTAATTCAACAACTTTTTGAAAACTAACAACAACAAAAAATAACACTTGCGAGCAAAAAAATAAATAGAAAGTCAACCTGCCGACAAATTCAAACATGTTACAAAACCAATCTCCTCGCTTCTCAACAAAGCCCACCACCGACGCTAGCAAAGAAGTCCCTCCTAGGCCTACTCTACTCCGGCTCTAACAAAATCCCTGTACCGAACTGCAAAAACTGTCGTCCGATACTCCAAGAGCTCCACGTTGGGCAGCCAGTGTGGGGTCTCGGCGCGGCGAACGCGCGCATCGCCACGCCACGCCACGCTCTTGGAGTGAACGGACACAGTTGACGCGGTCAGTACAAGGTACACAACATACATACATTTATTAACTAATTTAGACGACGATATCGTCTGCCGAATGATACATCAATTTTCGACTAACACGCTACCACACAAACAACATAACGCAGTAACACACTAAACACACAATAACATGATAAACACACACTAACACACCCAACACACTAGCACATACCCAAGGCGGCGTCGCCAACGCCTGACCTTCCACGTGGGACCCCGGCACGAAGCCCGCGGTGCCGAGCACCGGGGGGCCCACGCGACAGACAACCGTTCGCGGCAGCCGCCACGTGCAGAAGAGGCTCGCTCAACGCTCGCCCACCACCAAGGCCTGCCTTCCGCCAGGGGCCACCGCCGGCGCTACCACTCTACCAACAGTGGTACTCAAAGCGAACACAACGCCATCTATCGCCTGGCGGTGGTCACCACCAACATAAAGCCTTGGGGCGAGACACGTGCGCCACGCGGCGCAGACAACTTTACTGGGGGTGTCAGCACCCCCACAACGTGCACCTAAGTATAATATGATGGGCCTCAAGCAAGTTTGAAAATGCAGCCGCATTTTCGATGGAGGTGAAAATGCAGCCGTTGAAAATGGGGCGACGGATTCAGCCAGCAGTGCAAAAGCGAGGCACGTTAGGGTATGCCTACTCACTGCTGCTGCACCTTCTTCTACTTCCAGTGTTCTCAGCAATCGTAATCTAAACCAGGCTCTCGATGAACGTATCCTTGTCAAGGCCATGAGCTTTGTCCTGCTGCATGGGTTGTTCACGATTGTGTTGACGAGAGCCACCACTGACGCCTTGGACCCTATGTTGAATTTGCAGGTGGTTGTTTACATCATGTGTTTTGAGAGCTAGTGCAGCCGACGTAACAAAGCCATGAAGCAAAAAGGTGCCTGCTATTTATTGCATCGCCGAAAAATAGGTCTTTGACAGATTTTTTCGCGTCAGCCTCGCGACATGGTTTTTCGACAATTTAAGCGGCGAAGAGAGCATTCACTTTCTTCGAGGCTAAGTGTGAATGGGCCTTCCTCCCCCAGACAAGCCGCGTTGCGCTGTTTGCGTGCAGCAGTCAATCATACGTTTGCATCATACGCGGTGACAGGGGAAGCCGTTCGTATATCACCGAATCTCAGCGTACTTTGTATAATGTAGCCCATCTGAAACAAACTTAGAATTTCTACCATCGTGAAATTCACATCAACCGTAATCATCCCAACAAGATTATACTGTACAGAATAATTAATTACAGCAACAGCAACAGGGAGAGGGGTGGGGCCAAAAGTGAGGTCCATTAAGAATAATTCATTAGTGTTGCACTTCTCGTTAGGGTCTATTTAAGGAGACAAACTCACAGACTTGTCCTCGACTCGCAAAAAGAGCAGCCGCTGCCGCGGTATCAACGCAGGCTGCCGAACATCCCCAGTGTCCACCCCGACAGTGGGGTTCTTGGCCTTTTCTGGCAGTGCAAGAGTGGTTGGCGGTGCAACGATGGTTGGCGGTGCGACGATGGTTGGTGGCACCGATGATGGCGTGCTCGGCGTTCGGCAGAGGGCTGGTGTTTCCAGAGATGTTGTCATTGGCAGCATGTGTGGCTCAAAAAGCTGAGTGGACTTGTGGCCTGCATTACAATAATACAAACAAAGGCTCCTGGAAACAAGGAATATATTGGTTCATTTATAAATGGCATTGTTATGATTAGGTGAATGGTGTATACTTTGAATAAAGTCTTCACTTACACTGATACCTCAATATAATGAACCCAGATATAACTAAATATTGATTATATAATGTAAAAGAAAAATAGTCTTGCAATAGATATAGTGTTAGAATTGAACTTTTATAACAAATTTTCAGATATAACAAACTTATTGTTGCATAAGATGCAACTTTATTATAACAAGGTTTGAGTGTATATTCCTTTCAACGGCAGCGTGTACAATTACTTACAACATTGGAGGCACGTCATGTATCACGTACTCCTTCATATACAGTCGAACTCCGCTGCAACGAACACCGCTTCAAGGCAATTTCCGCTACAATGAAAAATTCATGATTCCCCGTCAGTAGTCTATAGGAGTCAATGCATAAATATTGTCGCCACAACGAACCCTTTTTCTTCGATTGCCTCGCTTCAACAAAATTTTGCAATGCGATTCCAGGCTCAGATACTTATTGCTATGCAGTAAACCCAATCTTTGACATTTCGATGCATTTTCAGAGCCTGAAAATGCGTCAACTAAGTCTAAAACACGCGTTGACACCATTAGAAACCGCTGCTGTATTGTTGCTATTCATCAAGCCTGGACGCCGCCATTGCTCGATAGCGATGGCAATAAAACTGTTCTATTTTTGTTTTGCCACTGACTTGCTTTTGAGCCGCAGAAGATCCAAACCTGAAGCTCAGTCGCTCAGTTCATGGTTTCCTTCACGCAGCTGCCGCAGCTGCTGGGTGCAAACGCAGAGCGATGCACTTTCCCGTTTTCAATGCTTATCATTTTATTCGTGCTTGGCCAGTGTGGTACCTAACAAAAGTGGCTCTTCGTCCTCATTATCAATAAAATCAGCAAGCCGCGAGTGATGGATGATAAGAATCGCATAGAATATCGCAAAAGTCACCGCTCCACGATACCCTGCCTCCATCTCGGCGTTCTCGGATACTTTTGACAGCGGACAGCTGCTGGTGTTAACATGTTAATGCAACTGTTTGGTTCGTTCACGAAAGCGGTTTTAGGCGTTGTTTCAGCGTACTTTTCACTATGGCCTTGCTATGCATTGGTGAGAATCAAGTCCTGATGCAGCTGGGAAAGAATAGGAAGCAGCGGACATTTTTTTAATTTTGAGAATAAACGTTCTTTTTTTTAGTAGCTCAGATCAGCTATATTTTTTCGATTTCACTACAACGAAATTTTCGCTTCAACGAAATTTTTTCCGCGCCCCGTGAGTTTCGTTGTAGCGGGGTTCGACTGTAGCTTCAAACTCAATGTGCACTCAATGAAGAAAATGTACGTCTATTCATCAATTTCGAATACTTTGCAACTTCTTATTATTTAAATTCATATCAAAGTGATTCTGAATACTGTAATAGTTCTTCAAGTATTCTCCCTAGCCTACACCTTACTTAGGTAACACTCTGTAAAGCACTGCCATTAGACTCACCTGGTCTCAATAGCAACAGGCTTCTTGAGTGGACAAATAGCGATCATTTAACATCATTAGACTGCGTATTGCTGCAGAAAATCAGTTTGAAGGAGACACCATGTTAGATGGTCGTTCGATGTGCTGCTTACAAGGACCAACGTCAAGGGCATTTTTTTTTCTTAACTTGAAAAAAGTACAAAAAGAGACTGCATGCACTTTGCGTCTAATATTGAATTTTATTAATGCAAGAATTAAGCTAACTGATTGAATGACTAATTAGATATTCACTTACTTAAAGTCTTGGAATGTCACACCAAGTGCCTTGAAATCACAACATACAAATTTTACACATTTGCAGACGATGGATTCACCGCTGACGGAGAAATCCACAGTGTTGTTTCGTACTTTTTGATTTGAATGTCCCTTGTAAGAACCTGAGGGTCGAGCATTATGCCTGCATCGAAATGCAGCCGTCACATGCAGCCATCGCCACAGCGGGATCATGAAATCTGTCGCCGAGGAGGTGAATGAAGGTTATGCCTTCACACTTCAGCAAATTATGCTTTATGCACTTCCATGCGCGCACTGCCAGGTCTACTCCGCTCCGTAAAATACGGCTGAGCCCAATAGATACTAGCCACATTGATGCTCATAAGCTGTTGTGGATCCCGCCTACTCCGCCTACAGTGAAAGATATGGTAAACACAATCCCAACTTTGCGTCCTTATCCCTCACCTTTAGTCGCCCGGCGGCTCTCGATGTATGCTGACAGGCTGGAGATCCCCATGAAGGCCTTCCACTGGGCCATGTCCCGACCGACAACAATGAAGCATCGCTGGCTGCCAGGAACTGCTGTTTCAACATACTTCTCTGGAAACTGGAATTGGCCACAATTAAAGCATGGTTACTAAAGTGTCTAAGCTGAAGCCTCTTTGTAAGTCGCCAGGTTTCTGCTCCGTAGCTAAGTACCGGCAAGATACAGGTGTTATATACCTTCCTCTTGAGGGATAGTGGCAATCTACCTGTCATAATTGAGGATAACGCAGCGAGCAATGAAAGGAAAAATGGCAGGTGTAACCTTAAGAGACAAGAAGAGAGCAGAGTGGATTAGGGAACAAACGGGGGTTAAGGATATCATAGCTGATATCAAGAAGAAGAAATGGACATGGGCTGGGCATGTAGCACGTAGACAGGATAACTGCTGGTCGTTAAGGGTAACTAACTGGATTCCCAGAGAAGGCAAGCGGGTTAGGGGGAGACAGAAGGTTAGGTGGGTAGATGAGATTAAGAAGTTTGCGGGTATAAATTGGCAGCAGCAAGCACAGGACCGGGTTAACTGGCGGAACATGGGAGAGGCCTTTGTCCTGCAGTGGACGTAGGCAGGCTGATGATGATGATGATTACTAAAGTGTTACAGTAACGACTACATAATTTTAAACTGGCAGTAGCAACTAATTTACACATATCGTGCAAAAATATTATATTTACAAGGCTCAAGCTATTATTTAGATTATTTTACAATGAGTTGGGCTTATGGCTACCAAGCGATGCTTCAAACTGCCCCCAGTCTACTACAATACGACCACTGGTCCCACAGAACAAACTCTTATAATCAGCAATCTTTTTGACTTCTGGCTAGGTCACTGAATCAGCGTCTTCTTTGATGCCTGCTGCCATACTCAAAATGAAACTTCACTCTAGGGTTGAGTATTTATGTGCACATTTTATATTTATGAGCACATTCACTTCTAGGTCATCTTGTAGAAATGCCCTCTTTATGCACTTGAAGGCACAGTGCAAGGAAACAGAAGCCTCAGTGGAACCAATACTACCGACTTTATGCCACAAGATATGGCGGGGGATGATGATGACGCTATTACTAACAGGACTGTAACTTCTGCCATCCTACAGCAGGGTGCAACTTCAGAAGGCCTTTTCTCATCAAAGATGGACGAATGTGAGACTGCACCAACGAGAGCACACTCTAGACTGATGTCATGAGTCTGACACCCGGTGACACCGCCCTCTGGCTGATAAGTGGGACTACAGCAATGCTTCATCATAAGGAAGTCAGCAGGAAGGCAAAAAATTTGCTATAAGCGGTATTTGGATATAGTACACTACTCAAAGAAAGCTAAAGCAGCCAAGCTTTAACTGCACTAGAATTGTGAGAAGGTAAAAAAAAAACACCATGTTTTCAATGAAACAAAACATTGATCAGGTGTAAAAGCAAGCACTCTTATAATACAATCACATGATAAATCACACAGAGCACCCAACAGAGTGCTGCGGCGCAGGGCTGAGCCCGTGGTCTTTTGGACACTTCTTAGCATAAAGACCGCTGCTTTATTGCGCAGGAAAGCACCTGTAACATATTTTCATGCAGATTATATCACGGGGAACAGCAGCAGCACAATTACGACTGAGGTAAACAGCTCGGGCACTCTGCATCAGGCCACTTGACAGTTTCTATTTTCTCCACTGTACACTCACCACTGATTTTCCAAACGTGGCGGAAACCTTAAAAAGTCTAAAGCAGTTGTTACGACATCAATGTTAAGTTCATTTGGATTAGAGCAGCCAGAAAAACCTCTATAAAAGCCGTGCTTTCCGTTACACTCGGCGATGAGCAGATTTGGTTGTACTAGGACGGCAGTAACGTTGTCATTGTGTCGGTGATAACTACTGCCGACCGCTGAGGGCGGCACAGGTTACATGGCACCAAGCAAAGTTTGACACAAGTCACAAAAAGATGACCATTGTCACGAACTAAGCCTAAATCACTCACACAATGTTTTGAACAACCACACCGAACTCCTTTATTTTCAACACTCAACCCTAACCCTTCTTCTCCCAGTCCCAATTATGATGGTGGCGCTGTAACGTAGCGCCCTCGGCCAACCTTACACCATAATGCCTCGTCAGGTTAGTGAGATCAACCAACACGGTCGGGGATTTTTCCCTACCAGCACTCGCATCAGACAGTGTGCGAGCCTCCAGGATTTTACCTCCATCGAAGCACAATTGCTGTGACCGCGAGTGAACGTGCATGATTCAGGTCAGTAGTGGAGCATTGTAACCACTAGGGAACCGCAATAGTAGAAAACATGATTGATAGATATGTGGAGTTTAACGTCCCAAAACCACTATATGATTATGAGAGACGCCGTAGTGGAGGACTCCGGAAGTTTAGACCACCTGGGGTTCTTTAACGTGCACCCAAATCTGAGCACACGGGCCTACAAAAGAGTAGAAAACATGTGACGCAAACAATGGTTCAGAAACACTTGACACACCAACAACATGACCAAATGCGGAATGAAAACCAGAAAAGCAGGTGCACAAAAAACAAGTATACTGGTGTAAATGATGACGCTAAAGCTGACTGAAAAGGAAATATTGCGTCCCCTAGAGTGTTTTCCCAGCCAAGGAAGAGCGGGCATGGCCTCTGAAACTGGAAGATTGTGCACGCTCTCTATTGTGATACGACACAGCCGACTTGTGGAACCCAAGCTCGATCAAGCGGGTGGAAAATCTCATAGAGTTTCCCAAAATTAACTAGAGGGCACTCTGGCACTGCGATCGTTCAGCGACCATGGGAATGGTGGGTAGTACACACATTTGCATAGTCTTCGTACTTGCGGGTGGCAAATCGTACTTGGGGTTTCAATTACTGCTGGTTACGGTTTTGTTTTGAAAGAAAGAACGAACCCTTTTGAACTTAGTAACTTGATTCAAAATGGCAAGCCTAAAAGAATAAGGCTGTGAAGTCCAAACGGGGAACAATTGCTAGTTTGTTTTCGTGAAAAAACAGCTCTAAGCCACACGAACATACACGGAGTCAGAAGCAGGTCAGAAGTACGAAAATTAGACAAATATGTGTACTACCCATCATTCCCATGCTTGCTGAAGCGCCGTGTGTTGCAGCTCCCATAGACAATAGCGCCAGAGTTCCCTCTAGTGTATATTAAGAAACTCTATGGAAAATCTAACACAGTGGCTCTTAAGCAGCATGGCTCAAAATGAGCACTTAAGTCTGAAAAAAATCAAACTTTAGGGCATGAATTTGTACTAAAAATTGGTCATGAAAATGTATCAGTGCTTTAGAAAACTTGACAGTGTATTTATGAAGTTTCAAATATCCATGAAGTCTGAATTTTCGGAGCTTAGAAATTTGTCGACGAAGGTAAACAGATGGGAGCTCGCTTGGTACATGTTACAAGGTGGTCATCGGTCACTGGTTTGGAACCTTTGTGGCCTGTTCTGTGCCTGCATGAGACGTTGGCAGTGCATGTGCACAAGGGTCATCGCCGCTTGGAGACACCTCTACTCACCGCTTCGTTCTAAGCGGGTCAAGCTCTTCGTGCGCTTTGAGTAATACGGCTTAGTAGGGATGCATATTGGTCGGGACCAGACAAAATTTTCAATAAAGTGATATATAGAGTTTAGCAATATTGTTATAATGAGGAATTACTGAATTTTTTTTAATCACGAGGCAACTGGCAATTGCAAATCAGCCTCCTGGATAGGACCTGAACTAGGCCATCTTCTCTGTGAGAAGTCGTTTTGCAGCCTTGCAGAGTTTATTTTGTTCAAAAGATTCAAGTTTTCAGGGTACCAATTCTGGAGTTGACTTAGGTTCTGAATTGCTGTGATTCGCAGGCTCATACATAAAAGGAGCCTACAGCCCTGAAATATGTCAGTCAATGTTTATAAAGAATTTAGTGCCTTTTTAATCAAAGCTATGGTGAAGATTGTGGTACCCTACCAACTTGAACCAGAGTGGCACCGCAAAAGTTCATCAGGCTCACCATGGAGTGCTTAACGAGCGGGTTGAAGTGGACAAACTCAGTGGATCGACTCGTGCTCTCCTCCGTGAACATGGCAAGTGAAATTTCGGGGGCGAGGTTCTTGAGGCCATTCTGGAACTCCTTCAAGATCAGTGGGACGGCTCGTCGGGCCTTGACAGAGCAGCGGTGTACAACCAAGCTGGGTACACCTGTATGGGGAAATATTTTAAGATAGTAATAAAAACAAAAATGTGAAAAAGATTGTGCAAACTTGATGCAATTCAATGCATATTTTGGAATCTGTGAAACCAAGCATCGGCGAAGGGGTTAGGTAAATGCTACAGAACAGTCTATTTTGATCATATTGAAAAGAAACTGCATGAAATTGCTAGAACATTAGCGGAGCCTTTTGCACAAGTCCTCCTAAAAAATGTTTGGTATATTAAGTGGTATAAGCATAACTGAACTTGGATGATAAAACTGCGCAAAAAATGAGATAAATATCCATAACAAAAACCAACTAGCCCAAATCAAGACAATAATATACATCAGTTCTGTTCGCAACAAATGTCTCAGTAGGTGCACTCAACAGAATAAATTTTGATTAAGGCATTATCATGTTATCACTTTTTGAAGTCTTACAGAGTTTCAACCAAGCTGGCGACTTTTCCATCGGCACTCAGGTAGCTCTTTAATTGGCTAAACAGCTAGATGAGGAGGGTGGAAACAATGCGATAAAAAATAAAACAGAATCTGAACAACACAAAAAGCAGCCCACTGTCATTTGAAGCCCGCATTGGCTGCCTGAAGAAAAAACACGTAATGGGCCAAAATTCAAAACACTATTAGGCGTGAATGTAAACATTCGACAGATGTCTGTCTGGTTGGGTATGAAAACTGGGAAATTATTTAAACTCCAACCGAAATTAAACTTCGAACAAAATTTAAACTCCCCACACTATTAGGCCTGCATGAATAGCAGCAAAGCTTAAAAAAAAAACGCAGCACACTGTACAATCGAACCCATTCACAAGAAACTCTAAAGTGCCACAAAAATGGTTTTTATGTAAGTAGTTCAGTGTACAGCGAATTCCCGTTAAGATAAACTCAGTTAAGAAGTCAAATTCTTTGTATCCCATACACAACAAGGGAATGTTTGTTCGGTTTCCCATAGACTCAATGCCCAAATGCAATGAAAGAAAAAAAAAATCAGCTTAAGACAAACCACTTAAGAGATGGTCTTCTGTTACAATGAAGTCTCACAGTGACTGCAAAGGTTAGCAATTTTGGGCAAAATTAACACTGCAGTCATGCTTGCGCATTCATGCGAATGAAGGAAAGTTAAAAAAGAGAAAGCTCTTTCATTTACCTTTTATTTTAAAACTGCGTAATCTTGCACACGTTAGATTCATGTAAGTGCGGTATCTGAAGGCATAGTTCTAATCTTAGTTGAGCCAAATTAATTTTTTTTTGTCATTCTTCCCCATTTTAATGTCTATACATTTGCTTTAGAGTAACATGCCGCATTTACACAACTATAAGTTGACCCATTTTGTCTTCACTTGAAATCCGAAGTTGGGGGGTCAACCTAGCATCGAAAACAGGTTTCCGTTATTAGGTTGGTTTTCCAACTGATCCCCGCGTACTACTGCACAGCTAGCTTTTCTGCACAGTTTGCAAGTACTGCCGCAAAGCCACCTTAGCATAATGAAATTTGTCGTTTATTTAGACATCGCAAATATTAAAAACAAATAATAACAAAATGTGCTCATGCTCCTTTTTTTTTTTTGTCACCCGATTTTAGGAGGGTCAACCTGCATTCGAATCAACTTAAAATGGCGCAAATAATGTATATGAATGCACTTTGCATGTGGCATGTCTTTCTTGAGGGGCACTTCTGAAGAGCCGAACTCGTGGTAAGACAAATAGCTGAGGTCCAATTCAACTTCGCTGTAACGGTAGTCTACTGTATATAGACTCGCGCCTGAAAGCGAGCACGCTTAAAATTTTCTTTTCCTGCTCATTTTCATTCACCCTTTCTCGTGCATTGTCAGCCCCCGCCCCACAACCCAACACGGCTGCAACGGTCTGTGGACTAGCACAGTTGAACAAGGTCTTTGGCAATCAATTTAAGCTTGCATTTCGTCACTACATTATCGGTAAAAGAGTAAGTAAACAATTTCTATTTGAGCTTTGGGTCTTTTAGCTTTGGACCAGAATGGACAAAAAATGAGGAAACGTTTTGGACCACAAAGGGTTAGAAGTGCGAACAATCCCTCGGGTGACAAGCTTTTCTTTCATTGCGAAATGATGCTCACTGCATGCTCACAAGTAAATCAACCCACCTTTTCAGAAAAATGGACACTATTTAACTAGGGCACAAGACTGTTGTGCGGGCCAAGTGATACCTAGCTAGTTGCGTGCAGCGCATCACCTGCTCAGCTCATGTAATTGCTGGGCCACTTGCTACATGCGAATGTTTGTGCATTCTTTGTACCTGCTTCACTCCGGAGCGAGCACCTGAGCGGCGAGTAGACTTGTTTGTTCAACGCAGCAAAGAGGAGCATTTAGCAAGCAACGTTCACTCCGATGTTTCTGCAATGCCGTGGTGGTCCCGGGTTAGTGCGCTTGGGTTGTCGCCTAATGAAACATGCAGCATGCGCTTGCTGTCAGTGCATTGGCGTTTTTTAGTGCGTGCCACAAGTAAACTGAAGCAGGGTATGCGCGACAATGCATCTCTCTCAGGCTTTAGAATGCCTGATACAACTTTTATTTTTACTGCATATGTGCCACATTTTTTGAGTGAAAGTTGTGGGGATCTGAGGCGCGCCTGCGACCATTTCGCGGGCATTCCGCCACACGGCCACACCCTTTTGCTTTCCTGCTCTGTTAACACCACGTGGAGATAGATGGCGCCACGTGCGGGCACGGCACGCGGTACGCGCGCGCCGAGGGAGCGCTCTCTTCTCCGTGGACGGCGCCGGGTAAGCACGTGTTTTCCTTCGTCCGCGTCCCTTTTGGGAATCGCGGATGGTAGCCTGCCTGGGGTGACCTTGGGCACCCCGGCAGGCATGTTTACTTGAGTGCTGGCTTCGGTAGCGTACGCTAAGCCCAAAGCGGTGCCTAGTGCTTGAAGTGGTCGTACCACAACGAGCCGCACTTGCCGTAGGCCTACGCGTACGAGGTTTGCCCCAACACTCGCGACCAGGCCCATTGGCCATCGTGAGAGTGCACAGCCTAGCCGCGAGGGACCTTTTCCCGACCGGCGTGTCAAAGCTCGCCTTTGCCAGCTGCGACGTGCTCGCGGTTTTCCCCTTATTCTGAACGTCCGCGTGCGGGTGCCTTTGCTACCCGCGTCCCGGGAGCGGACGTTGTACTGTTGTTCGGGGTGCCGCCAGAGGCAATAAAGTGTTGTGCACTTTTACATCAGAACACTGTCTATTTGCCGCGCCGCGCTAAACGCCTTATTAGTTGAGCGCGCGCGGAGCGGTGCGCTACACACGAGTAAACGGAGTAGCGGCCCTGTGGCTCGCTAAGCCTGAACCCGCGGTGATCGTCCGCTGAAGTTAGAGCGGGGTCACCATAAAGTGTGTGACGTGTTTGTTGTAAAAGTAGTAGGCTTTAAAAAATGTTTGCTATACAGTAGACTGTCGTTAAACAGAATCTGAAGGGACTAGGAGAATGTGTTCTATTTAACAGGAGTTCCGTTTACTGAGAGATGAAGAAGAGTGGAGAATTCAAGTACGAAAGTAACCACGCTGAAGGCAGTTGTTCCATTTAAGCAGCAGTTCCAACAGATTTTCGTTTACTGGGTAGCACAGAAAAACTGTAGGTGCATAAAAATATGGTTGTCATAACTGTTAGATCATTGGGTTTAGGATCATTACAAAAGTGCCTGACTGCAATGGCATGCTACGATATCAACACCCCGCAAAGCCCACGTGAGACACTCATCTTTCACAAGCTCTGCGATTAAAAATGAATTAAGGTGCTATGAGTCGACAGCTTAAGTAAGCAAGATAGGTTTAGAGCATTGGCAGGAAAAACAAAACAGAGAAAAGACTGACAGAACCTGAGTCTTTGCAGGCTTAATTATAAAAATACATTGTAAAGGTTAGAGCCATGGTTGCTAGATTTGGCTACTTTTTTTTTAGGCTGGCAGTGGCATAAAAAAAATTCCTTGATTGTTTGGCTTTTTCTTGGCTACTTTCTTATTTCCATGATTTTAACTAGAGTGTCAATATCTGATGTTGCAGCCAATGCCGTTCGAGTATGCGGCGTCAAACAAGGTGGCCAAGTCCTGCCACCATTATCACCACTATTGCTATCAAAGTGTAATGCCAGTTTCACTTACGAATTTCCACTCCGCCTTCGAGAAACCCATGAACCCCGTGCTGAAACATGGTGTTTAATGTCTTGCTGCTGCTTGAGGCCAAGGTTTCTGATGCAACAGACTCTGCCTCCATAGATCGCACGGTGCCCTTGGTGCCGCCAGTCGGCAGAGATGGTGCAACATCGGCAAACAGCGAATCAGAGAACTGAAAATATGAACAAAAATTGACAACCACTTTGGCATTTCTTTCTGTGAGCACTGTAGTTCTGTCCCAGAACACAAAGAACTACAGTGGCACCACTGTCTCGTGGAACCAATGTAGTTAGACCGCAAACTATGGGAAGGAATAAGCAAGGCTTTATCTGTTCTCATTCTTCTTGCGCTGCTCAATTTCAGTATAGAATGCAAACATGCATGTTCAAATACTCTGGCAAGCTTCCTAGCATGTCACATTCAACAATACGCCAACACCACCTGCCCACACAAGTGAAGGTTGCTGGAGTGTAATCACCCCTTGTAAAGTCATTTGCGCCTCGTGGCGCACACGTCTCGCGGATAGGCCGCACTTATGGTTAACAACCATTGAGCAGTAGGTGGAATTGTGCTTGCGCGTGTTTACCACCACCAACATGATCATTATTACGGTTAGCGCTGTAGCACCAGCAGTGACACCTGGCAGCGAGGCTGGGTAATACAGGAGCGACACATGAGACAGGAGCGGCATATGAGACAGGAGCGGCTCTCTTCGGCCTGTAGCGGGTGGCAGGAATGGTCGTCTCCTGACAAGGTCCCACGAGATGCGGCGACAGTGGGCCGTCTCATGTAGGTCCCTAGCGGTGAGTTGAACATCAGCAACGTCGCCTTCATATTACCTTTCATGTAGATTGAATGTATTGGAATATTGTATAAGGTTGTGTTTTAGCATGTCACTAGTGAGGTATTTGATTCAACTGACAATATCGTCGATGTCAAAGTAATTTAATAAATGTACATGTTGTTCTGGTTCGCTTCGACCGTGCTGATTCTGTCTGTGTGTTCCGAGAACTCACATTACGAGACCCCACAAGCTTTTGCTACCATATAATTAGTTTTGTTATTTTTCCTGTGCTAATGCATGCAACATATTTCATAAAAAAACAATGAAACATGCTTGTGTCCAAGCAAATGCAGTGCTCATTTGACATACAGTGACGTGTCTTTTTAGTCACCAGAATTGGTCACATGTCAGTGGTGTGCACTATGAAACAAATAGAATCAAATGAGAAAGATCTATTGACTGTAATGGCCCAAAAATAATGCGCAGCTGGCACATCTGGGTAGTGGCACCTGCTTCAAGCCGTACAAATGGGAAATTAAAGCTCACATTAAACTCTGTCGGGTTTTCTTTGGGTGATCTGACTTTCTCCGAAACGTCGGGCACAGAAGAGGACATTTCTTTGCCCCGGGAGGCGAACATGCTGAATAGAGAGGGCTTGTCACGTGCTTGCTCAGCAAGGACACGACCTGACCTGCGCACTGCAATGAGAAAGAAAAAAAAAAGATGATTAGAAAGCACTGAACGAACCTCATACTAAATGTACCACGAGATAGCAAGTCAAGCTGCTTGATTAGTGTCTACCGTAGGAAGACCTTGAAATGAGAAGGTGTAAAAATGAAGGGTTAAGCTTCAAGCTATCATCTTTCAGTGGACTTTCCTCTTTTTTTTGGGGTGCTTCTGTCGTGTCTGGTCATTTTGGTTCAACGTGCACCATATTGCGGTAACAGTTTTCGAAACCCAGAATTAGCAAGAAAAGTTGCATTTCTTTGAATTCACATAAAAACAGTGCCAATAACGAGGAACAAGAAAAGAAGGAGACAGACAGCAGCACTGACTTACAAGATTTATTTGCTAGAACCGTGCATTACATACTTGAGCAGTATCTGACAAAAATAGAAAAGACAAATTAAAGAAAACAGAATACACCTAACAATCGAGTAATCATCGTAATTTGTCTTTGATTCTTTGATTTGTCTTTTCTATTTCTGTCAGATACTGCTCAAGTATATATTGCGCGGTTTCAGCAAATAAATCTTGTTGTTAGTCAATGCCACGGTCTGTCTCCTTATTTTCTTGTCCCTCGTTATTGGCGCTGTTTTTTATGTGAATTATGTCATACCAACTCGCCCAAGCAACCACATTAGCTATTTTCTTGAAGCACTGTCACTCTGCCAATGGGTGCATTGAGGATAAGAATGGAGTGGCTCATTCACTTATTTGAAGTGAAAGACAGCCCTAGCTTTCGCAAGCAGAACCACTGGTTATTGCGAGAGTACAAGGCACAGCACCAGGGCCTTTTCGTTTAGTTGCATGCTGCGGGGAGCCATTCTCCTGTTCCAACACACTAGTGATGCACTTGCTGTATATTTCCGCACCTAGTACCTAGTATAGGAACCCCATGCCTACCGTACTGTTCCAGGTCTGGGTGCCTCTGCAGTCTGAGAATTGTGCCGGAAACAAACTAGAGATGTGCGAACAGTAAATGTTAGGTTAAAAGCCCATTCAAAGCAAATAGTGATTCCGTCAAATAATTTCGAATTCGAATATTTCAAATAGTATATGACACATATCGCAAAGCACAATGAGCACATTTATCATGACCTGACCAACCTGCACAATATTTTTTAAAGGCTGGAAAAAGGTATGAGCAAATTTCACTGCCTCGGTTTGTAGTGAAGCGAAGCAACTTTAAATAGCAACGCAGAAGACAGTTCATTCGACGCTCATCAATTCGGGAAATTGGATGATTTAGACGGGCTCTCCGGTGTGCATCTGTCACACTGAAACTGAAACCGACACCAGTTAATCGAGAACTACACAGTAACACAAAGCAGTTAGCTCTGCCCTTTCTAGCTTTCACTCCACTGTTAGAGACATTTGTCTCCGAGTATGAATGTTTGTTTGTTTATTTCGAATAAGTAAATCCCGGATATATCGAACTTGAAGGGGATCGCGGAATAGTTTGATATATCGATAATTG
Source organism: Rhipicephalus annulatus (assembly GCA_013436015.1). Lineage (NCBI taxonomy): Eukaryota > Metazoa > Arthropoda > Arachnida > Ixodida > Ixodidae > Rhipicephalus > Rhipicephalus annulatus. The sequence goes on from WOVY01009347.1 coordinate 280,058, forward strand.
GAAATATAAAATATGCGTATTTAAGGCCTATATCAAAGCATTTCAGGCCTCAAAAATCATTACAAGCGCTAACATAACGATTTGCTCACAGTATAATGAAGAACAAGGTCTGAACTGCAAGTTACCACACTTTTTTTTCGCATGAAAATTGTCCGTGAACTTGTCTTGCTTCTTGCGTGCTGTCAAGTTCCAGTAATCATCAATATCACTGAAGCTTTTCAAATAAGCGAATCCAGCTCATTCGTCTACAAGAGCATTGACTGATGCAGAACGCAGATGCAAGCTTTGAAGAGCAGAAAAAGGTCGGTCAGTAGCAGGGCGACAGCAAAGGCACTGGCATATTCATAACTGCACACGTGCACTTCCGCGGCACCGACAACGGCAGCCATGCTCTCAGCATTGATGCAGTCAGAAGCAGCTACGTCGTCATCTACACCGATGAAGTTGCTCACTGTCCGAGATGGTGCCCAGATACGCTAAGTTGCAGAATTAACAGATGCACGATACGCCATTGTCAGCGGTCACGATGCCTCCTAAGTCGTCCCCTGGCCCGCAGGGAAGTTTACGATGGTGCTTTGCTAGACGTCACTCCAAGCACCAGTCATAAATTTTATCGCTATGTGCGGGTCAACATTCTCTTGAACTGGTGACGGAGGATTGATCAGGGACGAGGCGAGAAATACACAAATCCACAAGGCACAAAAGACAAAGCCAAGTTCCCACCGTCGTCATGTTGGCGATATCGATGTCACTTGTGGCTTTGTAGGTGACAGCCATAGAGTTAATATAACAGACTCTATACAGTAGTACATAACTCAATGGTGGCAGCCACTGCTTTCAGCTGCTCTGATGCAAAAAACTAGAAATAGCATAGCCTCCAAGACATGCGTTTTAAAGCCAAAAACACTAAAAATACGTCACAAGATTGCACATCTGGAAGGCCATGCTTTTCAGGCTCGCATTCCATTTTGTGCCCAAAACAAACAAGAGAGGGAATGCGAACACTTCAACGGCATCACCGAGTCACTTCGCATTCTCATTTTGGTGTCCTCGACAATCGGTCTTTTTGAAAAAACACTATGCCCGCGCATTAGGACTTGCAGATCGCGCACCAAACATACTGGTGCACTCGCAAGAGCTGCACAACGAACCAGATCAGCGCGATGCAATAACACCACCTTTTCTTCACTTGTGTGCGAAAAGGGATCGAAACTTATTAATACACGGCTGAAAATTGATCGATATTTGCTAGGAAGAATGCACTTTTGCGCTTTGGTGCGGCACAGCGTTCAATATAGCGAATGTACCGCTGAATGTCCCGCTGTGTGGGAGTTCCATATACGGGTACACTGGTCCCATGCTATTGCATGGGAAATTGAAGTTGATTTTACAACTGTTTGATATAGCCAATAATTCTATGTATGTGAGTTTGATATATCTGGGATCGACTGTACCACAAAATTTTGAATAACTTCAATTCATATCGAAGAACACTCAGATACTGCAATATTCGTTCAAATACTCGAAGCACTTGAATATTCACACAAGCCTAATATAAACCTGTTTTCTAATGTGAGAGCAATAGAGCGTTCCTGGCCAAGCAGCACACAGTGTCTTTGCATGCTGATTGCACGCGCTCAGCTGCGTCTTGCACAGGACAGGCCACGTAATCTTGTTACACCGAGGCGCATTACCAAGCCAGAACTGGACAGGTTCGGCCTTTTTAAACGAGCTGTGAGCCCTCATAACATTTTAGACACTATTACAAGGCACTGAAATTTGGCCAGTTAGTGTGCATTTTACTTTAAAACGAGAAAGTGGCAACTTGTTAAAAAATACCAAAAAGCAAGTCACCAACTGACCATAGATTGGCCTCGTCTAATCGATTCACTCAGACATGAGCAATAAGTCTGAGTCTACCATATATCGGCCTTGACCAATGGACTCAGTTGAACTCGCTCCGACTCAAACTGAGCAGTAGCTACGACTCAAACTGAGCAGTAAGTCTGAGTCTGAGCGAGTTCGGGTGAGTAACAGTGTGGTGAGTTTGAGTGAGTCCAGTGGAAGAAAATTTTTGAGTGTGTGAGTCTGAGCGATTCTGACTCAGCAAAATTTTGGTGAGTTCAGGTCCGAGTGAGTCTGTTGTAGCCGGCGAGCAAGGCGACGCTGGACTCAGTTGGTGGCGAAGGTTTAATGTGATAAGCAAGCGGCTCGCATGCCAATATAAGTACAGACACATGACGTAGCCTGTGACGTCAGTACGACGCGTCATACGTTGGCTACTACATCTCTTCCCCCTTTATTTAGCAGCATAGCCAAAACGTTCGGGAGGCTTTCGAATTCTTGTGCTTCGTCGCAATTCAGGTGGCGCGACGTTTTCTTGGGAGCTGACGTCAGGCGCCTGCTGTGATGGCAGTTCCGTCACGCTGGCTCGGTCAGGTGGCGGAAGTCGTTGCTCTGGTGCAGGCCCGTCCGGCGGCGATGCGGTGTCGCTGTCGCTTTGTGACGGAGTGGGACCAGGCTGTGCCATGCGGGTTTGCTCAGGAATCCACACGCTTCTGGGAAGAGGAGCAAGACATGTGTTAGGAACAATATCGTCCGCATGCAGAAAGCGCTCGTGGTCTTCGATTCGGACTATGTATGTTCCTTTGCTAACTCGTCGCACAACTGTTCCTTCCAACCAACGTGGATCACTCGGTCGGTTTCCTCGCACACGAACGTTGTCGCCAACCTCGAACTCCCTCCATGAAGTATGGGTTTCCTGACCCTGTCTTCGAGCTATATTTGCTTCGGCATGTTTCGCTAGCTCCGAATGCAAGATACTCAGCCTCGTGCGTGGCCTCCATGAGAGAAACAGTTCGGCTGGCGTCTACCGGTCGTCGAACACGGTGTGTTTCGGTAGGTGAACAGGAACTGGTCTACCCGATGTTGCATCGTCCGAGTCACTCCCATGTTCTGCTCGTCCCGTAGCTGTTTGATGAAGCTTCGCTTGACGGTCTGGACAAGCCTCTCTGCCGTGCCATTTGAAGCTGGGTGGTAAGGTGGTGTCTTGGTGTGCTGCACTGCATTGGAGTTGAGAAAATTTGTGAATTCAGCAGACACAAATTGCGGCCCATTGTCAGTCACAATTCTCTCGGGAAGCCCAAATGCAGCAAAAACAGTGTGGAGTTTTTCAACTGTCGCCTGTGCTGTAGTGGACTTCATGTGCAGAACATCCACCCACTTGGAGTGCGCATCGACAAGCACTAAAAAGCAGTCGTTCTTGTAGTAGGCAAAATCCAGGTGAACTCTCTGCCACCTGCGGGTTGGCCATCCCCACGATAACATCGGCACGTGGGGCGCAGAGTTCTGCGTTAGTTGGCAAGTTGAACAACCTCTTACAGTTTCTTCAATGCGGTCGCACAACTTTGGCCACCACACATGGATTCTTGATAGCATTTTCATGCGAGTGATGCCTGGATGCCCTTCAGGCAAAAGCGATAAGACTTCAGATTGTACCGCTTCAGGTATAACAACCCGAGTTCCCCATGTTATGCAACCACATTCTACCGACAGTTCGTCTTTCCGCGAGAAGAATGGGGCTACGTTGTCTTCTGACACGTACGATGGCCATCCATTCAAAACATACATTAGTACCTTAGACAAAACTGGGTCTTTTTGGGTTTCGTCACTGATCCTTTTCGCAGATAGTGGTACGGCTTCTACTGCTGAAAAGAAGTGAACGTAGTCGCTTTCTTCGGTGTCGTTCGGAAGCGGTAATCGTGATAACGCGTCCGCGTTTGCTACTTGGGCTCCCTTTCTGTACACGCATTTGTAGCGATATGCAGCTAGCACTAGCATCCAGCGCTGCATGCGTGCTGCTGCCATTTGCTGAATTGGCTTTGTCTGCCCCAGCAGTCCCTCCAGGGGAAGGTGATCGGAATAAATGGTGAATTCACGGCCGTAAAGATACTTGTGAAACCGTTTGATTCCGAAAATCACAGCCAACGCTTCCTTTTTTATGTGTGCGTAGACATTTTCGGCCTTGCTCAAGGTGCGTGACGCATAAGCTATCGGCCTTTCTTCCCCGTTCACGACATGAAACAACACTGCGCCAACCCCGTAAGGAGAGGCGTCGCAGACTAATCCAAGAGGCTTCTTTGGGTCATAGAATGTTAGCACGCTCGCTTGCGTAAGGAGGCTCTTACTCTCCGCGAAGGCTTTTTTTTTCTTTTGCGGACCAGACCCACTTCTTATCCTTCTGAAGCAGTGCATACAAAGGCTTTAGCCTCGAAGACATGTTTGGCATGAACTTGGAGTAAAAAGTTATCATGCAGAGGTACGCTTTAAGCTCACTAATGTTCTTAGGTGTGGGTGCTTCCCTTATGGCTTCAACCTTCTCGACGCACGGGTGCACACCATTTTCGTCAATGATATGCCCAAGATATTTGACAGAATTAAAAAAAAACTTGCATTTTTCCTTTCTCACTTTTACGCCGTGGTCCCTGAAAACCTGCAGGACTGCTTCCACCCGGGCCAGGCATTCGGTATGCGATGCTCCCGTGATGAGGACGTCGTCGAGGTAGCATACCACTCCCGGTAGTCCTTTCAACAGCTCGTTCATGATTGCCTGGAAAACTGCAGGTGCACTTGAGATTCCGTACGGCATTCGAACATACTGGAACAACACCATGTGAGAGTTTATAGTCAGCAAGGGTCGCGAGTCAAGGTGCACCTCGATTTGCTGATATGCTGTCGAAAGGTCCAGAACGGTGAAAACCTTGCCCCCAGCCATTGTCGTGAACAAATCCTCCACCGCGGGTAGTGGGTAATGGTCGGTCTTCACACATGGATTCACCGTCAATTTATCGTCTCCACACAATCGTACTGTGCCGTCTGGCTTGTGAACAGCTACCAGCGGCGTGGACCAGTCGCTGCGGGTTACGGGCACCAGTACGCCCTCTTTTTGCAAGTTGCCTAGCTCATGCTCGACAGGTTCACGAATGGCATACGGCACAGACCGCGCCTTGCAAAAGACTGGCATGCTTCCTTCCTTAAGCACCACTTTTGCTTGGTAACCCTTTATCAACCCAAAACCAGGTGAAAAAACGCTGGCATACCTTGACAGGATGCTGTCGACAGACGGTTGTGCGTGCACCTCGTGAATGCTGTTTAGGTCCATTCCGAGGTTCGCAATCCAGTCGCGGCCTAGGAGTGCTGGCTTCTCTCCTGGTACCACGATGATTGGCAGGACTTTCCGCTGTCCGTTATAATCGACCAAGACCTCCGCTTGGCCTTTCACTTGTAGCGTCGCTCCGCCGTAAGTCTTGAGCTTCATCTCGCACTTCGCAAGCTGCGGCGGCTGCTTCAGCTGCCGGTAAACGCATTCTGCAACGAGTGATACGGCTGCGCCCGTATCTACTTGCATCTTCACAAGCTGGCCGGCTATCTGTACTTCAACTTCATATGGTTGTTCCGTGCCCACCAGATACACACCGTGCAGCAGCAGCTCTGTGCCTCCGCTCGCTTCGCCACTCACGTAGTGGACGGTGCCAGGCGCCGGTTGCTTGCATCTGCACATGCGCGCCAAATGTCCCACGCGCTTGCAAAGATGGCATTTGAATTTACGATAACGGCAGCAACAGGCGTCATGCTCTTGACCGCATCGATAGCAGCTTTGCATTGAACTGTTCTTCGGCCTGCTGGCAAACTCCGGTTCCTTCCCCGTCTTCTTTAGAGCGTGAATGTCGGCATCCGTATTCGCAGTTGGTCGGAATCCCCTCGACTCCCGCTCCGCTAGCTCAACGCTCTTAGCAAAAATGCAGGCCGATTCGAACGTCAATTCCTTCCTCTTCAGTAAACCCGTCTGAATGGTGGAATTCCGTAACCCAGCGACGAACCGGTCCCGTAAAGCGTCGTCGAGAAACGTACCGTAGTTGCACTTGGCTGCCATGTGCTTCAGCGTGACTGCAAATGCCGCGACGGACTCCCCTTCTCCTTGGTACCTCCTGTTGAATTTGAACCGCTCCGCAATGACTTGACTTGAAGGCTCGTAGTGGCCACTCAGCACTTTCACCAAGTCCTCGAACGTCTTCTCTTCAGGTTTTTCAGGTAGAAGAAGGTCCTTGAGCGTCTTGTACGCTTTCTTTTCTATGGCAGAGATGAAGGCTGACTTTTTAAGTTCTTCGTCTTGTACGTCGGCTACTTTACAATAGTGCCCAAACCGTTCTACATATGATGTGAAATCTTCGTCTCCTTTTTCTATGAAGGCGTCAAATTCCCACATCTTTGCCATACCTTGCCTTTCGCCTTCCAGCTGTCGTTGCTCACAGGATCCGCCCCCGTCGTTCGGTGCAGCCTGTCCCATCCTCGTCGCCATCTGTTGTAGCCGGCGAGCAAGGCGATGCTGGACTCAGTTGGTGGCGAAGGTTTAATGTGATAAGCAAGCGGCTCGCATGCCAATATAAGTACAGGCACATGACGTAGCCTGTGACGTCAGTACGGCGCGTCATACGTTGGCTACTACAGAGTCCAAAACACAAAATGCACTTTTTAAGTGAGTTCCGACTTCTTTTGCCGACCTGTGCAACCGACTGATCCATGTTCAACGAAAGTGTCTATTAAAAACTCACTTGCCTTTCACGGGCGTTGGGGGCTCACTGAAGCAGGCAGGCTCTTCCTCGTCGTAGGCCTCGTGGAAGATTGGGCAGGTGAGGAGGCGGTACTCCATCAGGACGTCCCAGTAGGCGTGCTGCACCGTACTCTGCAGGCGCTGCACCAGGTGCTCCTGGTAGTCCTTGCCCACGCACCACACTTGGAAGCGAATCATCGCCATTGGCCCTGCACACAGACAAGGCATGTTGCATAACAGGCACCGTACAAGTACCAGCCCTAATTTACCACACCAAAGAAAAATCCCCTTAGAAAAATGAGGGCTTCTGTTATATCGTGTACCAATGTCTCCTATATTTTCTCAATACCAGGGCAAACGCTTGTGCCTCGGCCGGAACCGTTGGTCGGCCTAGGTTCAGGAAGTCATTGTGGTTCATAGCCACCTGAAAGGTACGACTGCTTGCGTCACACGAGCCCGAGTGCACGACACTGCTGTTCTCGCAGAGGCGCTGTAGATGCATAGTTTCTTTCCTGCGTCACACGTATGTCAGATTTCTTCCCTCGTACTTCTTCTTTTGTGGCTTGTAGTAACCCCGCCGCTTATGCTCACTGCTCATGTGGCACTCTTTAAACCAGTGCATGCAGCAGCATCGCAGCGAAGCGTTCCCATTAGTACTACGAGTGTACCATAGTACCACGAATGAAGATGCACCCTCTAAAAACACGACGTCTCTTAGGAAGCCAGAGTGGTAGCCGATATAGCAATCATGAGGGATGACAGACACCACCCCACGAATAGGAAGACAACTGATTATGTCGTGAGGCCCCACCTGAAGGGTACTCTCCCCCTTGAATGCAAAGCCGCTGTGAAGGCTAGCCGACGGGGGACAGCAGGGAACGGCAGCACGGGAGAGGGTGGTGAACAGCCAGAATGAGCGCATCTGACTGGCACTAAAACAGTAGAGGAGGTGCTGCCTGTAGAGTCATGTCATCGTCGTCAGTCATGTCGTCGTCGTACTCTCTGCAGGACGAAGACCTCTCCCGATGCTCTACAACTTACCCTATTCTGCGTGAGCTCGTTTCTTTTATGTCTGAAGATGTTCTTTTATTTCTTCGCTCTGCCTAGCCCTTTGCCATCTTCAGCTGCACTTTCCACCATTTATTATCTGCTCCAACGCTCTAATTGGGCACTGTGTTGAGTCGTGCAACCTCTGGTGTCAGGTAAATACACCAGCGTGTTGTGCTACCCTTTGTGAGTGCAGGTTCGACTAATTAGGGCAACTTAAACACTCATTGGCGAGACTGACGAAAACATTCGCACGAAAGTGAAAACATGTTTATAATGCAAGGAATGACATTGAGGTTAGTGATGAAGGAGCGTTACAAAAAGGGGTTACAATAACAAACACCGCTCTCAAGTAACATAACGTCGTTCCCCACTACACTAAACTAGTTTGGCAAGGTTTCACCATGGACTGGTTGAAGACTGACTGGCTGATGAGTTGCTGCGTGGAGTTTGACACCGACAGCAGAAACAGGCAATGTGTGGTTGGAACCCAGCAGAATCAACATGAATAAAACTCGCCTCGGGTCTAATGATAGGCTTAAGTTTTGAATGCGCCTGTGTCCCAGCACACGGGACCGGCGCCGGCTAATGGAACACCAGTTGGGGTGAACGACTCACGGGCAGACAGCAGAAAATGGTCAGCTTCGGGGTCAGAACCCGACGAGCGCCTCGGCCAGCGACTGCTTCTCCGTCACGTTCTCCAACCCACCTCTTCTTTCTCCACTTCCCTCCCTTCATGTTCGGCTTGGCTTCCCGATCACGGTATTGTCTTCTAGCCTGTCTTGTCGTTTTCATCGACGCACCACACAGAAAAAAACCCCAATCACTTCACACTACCGGAACGTACCACGCACAACATGACACCCGTCAATGCCGCAGGATGAAGCCACATCTCTAACCATGTCTGTTTTTTGAATTCTGTAGCCAACCTGGCGTGGCCTTGCACATCATGTGACCCGTCTCACACCGGCCAATCAACCCTCGCTCCTCTCCATAGAACGTGATGCAATAAACCTTGGGAGAACACCCTCCAGCCTCGCCCGAACACTCCGTCTTGTGTTATCTCTCTGGGCGCCCTCCAATCGCTAAACCTTTCTGTCAACAACCACAGGCTAGGCCGCGCTCCATGCAATAACATTGATTATCTGTCCCACTCATGACTTGATTCACCCAAATCTATTTTCGATATCAGATACTCACATTTGTTCTCTGATTCAATCTGTCATTTTCTACATTAGAGTTATGCCTATCATTTATGGTTCCAACACTCGCTGGGTGACTCTTAACTTCTTTTCTGATTTTTCTGCCATTCTCTGTGTTTCTGCTCTGTGTGTTAGAATGGGCAATATGCAGTGGTTGTACACAGTTGTTTGACTGCTAACGTGGGCACTGATGATTTGGGCATGCTCGAATATTCACAGCTACGTGGTGCAAACCACATGCTTGAAGAATTAAGATGACCGAAATTCCGAAAGCCTTAAAGAGGACCACTTAATAAATTAGACCCCGCTACAATCCCAACCACATGCTATTTTAGCTTACAAGAAAAGCAAAAAAAAAAAAAGTGAGACTTTTGTTTCCACACGTTTCCAGCATAATCATCAGCCAAATGCTTCTAATGGCTCAAGAAAATCAACCCTAGCGACACCTAGCAGAATCAGCAGTTCATGACTAACTAAAACCCCTTGTGATGAGCCATACCGCTAAGTATAAAAGACCTCTCTGCTTAAACTGTTTGTTTCTGCATTGAATACAATCGAACACCTTTACAAGAGACATTGATGTAAGGGACAAATGGGTATAAAAGACACCAGTATGGCAACGTTGAAATAGTTGTTGATAAGAAAATGCAGACGTGACGCCCTGCTTATAAAAGACACCTCGTATAAAAGACTCGAATCGGTGTCCCGTGGATGTCTCTTACAAAGGGGTTCAACTGTAGTAACATGGCCCAAGAGACTTGATTATTGCTGAATAATCCAGTGGCGCCAATTTAAACTTACAACCTCGACACCCCGAAGAAACCAAAGAACACAGGAATTAGTTCTCACCAGGCGTGCCGTCAGCACCAACATCACCAACCTCTTCCCGAGAAAGAAACGACACTTCCTGGTACTCGGTGGGCGGCTCGGTGCCACTGAAGGCACCCACCTTAGGCAGTGGGCTGTTCAGGAACTGCACTGGCCGTCCCTGGGCATCCACCACGGACAGTATGATGCAGGCAATCCCTGTGTGGTGGAAAAAATCAAAGGAGAACATTAAAAAAAAAATATTGTGAAGTTGTCAGCATAAAAAATGCAGCTGTTCGTGCATGAGAAATGCAACTGCAAAGAATAGACGCTGTAACTGAAGCTACTATTTGTTTCTTGTAAGAAAAAAACCTAAGCAACATGGTGCCTTGCCACTGCTTCTATGCAACTAAGGAGTAGTGCCAAAGAAACAAAAGAATAATAGTAAAGATACCGATTAACTAAAAAAATGGCTCAATGAAGTAGCACCGTAAAAAGAGAAGCTAAAGGAACCATCAAAAGTAATAGTAACATTTGTTGGATGTTAATGAGCATCAAGCTCCTGCTTCACATGCCACAACTCCACTCAACCCACTAAAAAAAATAACATAGAAACAGGCAGGAATAATATTTCTTCAAGGAACTGAGGTAAACTCACCGCACAAGGTTACTGAGTGAATTCTTATTCTTAGTTTTTGCTTTCTTTTGCAAGAAGAGTGACTGGAGAGACATGGTCAAGCTCCCCGATCGCAACACTTTGATGCATGTAAACAGGGTCAAAATAAGTAAAATACACTTGAACCTGATACCGTATTTACTCGCATAATCATCGCACTTTTTTTGCCGGAAAACCGATGAAAAGTTGGGGGGTGCGAGAATTATGAGGGGGAAACGTTCTACGAAAACGTACAGAGCGAAAAAGAAAACGAAGTGGTCGCAAATCGGGATTTTCACACCAGCAACTAACACAAGCTTTAAGAAGTACTAATTAAAACTTACCTCAACAATAAAAGCAGAGGTTCAATACAAGACAAGATTTGATTGAGACACAAAAAGTGGAAGCAGATAGTCGAGAATTAGAATACCGTATGCAAAGCTTGCGCACGTTGCGGGCGTAGCGGTAGCGTTCGTCGCTAAACAGGAGCCCTCAAAAGCTAAGCGTGGGACGTCAGTATTGGGCTGATGGCTATATAACAGAATTGTCTGCAGTTTCCTTTTTAAGAAATAAAGTTTACCATCAATCCCAGTTTTAGGCACACGGCAGGCCCAATGCGTCTTGGTGGCTTTCAACTGTCGTCACCAGTAGCGAACACAAAACTCGTAGACTTCGAAGGGCCTACCGGCGGCCCTGTTGCCGTTGTTTAGTGCATGATCTATAACTTGCAATTTGAAAGCAGCCGTGTAGCTTTAGTATCGCCTCATAACGTGACAAGATTACCGACACAACATACAAAACACGCCGCAACGCGCATTGGCCATTTCGGCTTGGCTTGGATTGAATCTCTGTGCAATAGTACACTTGATGCTTAAGGGATGGCGCCAGATGACGTGCGCTATCATCATCAATGGCTGGAAAGAGCAAAGGACATTATTGCAGCAGTTTTCGGAGGTGCGATAAATACTCGAGGAAAAAAGAAATTGTATTTTTGTTGGACGATGTGGGGGGTGCGAGAATTGAGCGAGTGCGAGGATTACGCGAGTAAATACGGTAATAACGAGCCACCATATAACGAATTCCTCAATATAATGAAGCATGCTTGAGGCTTAAGAGATGGCACCAGATGGCATGCGCTATCATCATGAGTGGTTGGAACTAGCAGACAACATTACTGCTGCAATTTTCGGGGGTGCGATAATATCTCGCGGGACAAAAAATTGCATTCTTGCTGGGCGATGTGAGGGGTGCCAGAATTATGCAAGTGCGAGAATTACACGAGTAAATACAGTAATTACTATCACAATCAGAACTCTGTTTTTTACCACTAAGTATGTGTTTTGGGTTAGCTCTGCCTTCAGTTCCTTTTTCTGCAATTTGTGCATTTACTTTTTGAATATTCATACCGAGCCTGCATATAACGAAATCCTCTTTATAACTAAATTTTCCGAGACTTTGTCAATTTCGTGATAACCACACTTAAAGGAGCACTGACATCAAATTTCAAGATTGAGATGTGCCCATCAATCGATCGCATGGTATGCATAGGTCTTCTTGGCCAAATTTTAACGGCATCCGTCGCGTGGTACCTATTTTAATTCAATGTCAAACAGCGTAGAAAAGCTAAGAAGAAAAAAACGGAGAATAGACTGCCCTGCGACATCAACACTAGTGCTACGTGTTCGGTGTGATACATTCCACAAATACCATCCTGAGTGATGATACGCTAGTAACAATGACATCGACGATCTGAGTGTGTTTGGAGCCGACTCCCGGCCATGCCCTCACTAACGGCTCTCCTTTCTGTGTTGAAGCGTACGTGCGATTCATCGTGTCGCATCGATTGATTTGACATGTGCTCCACAGCGTGAGTACGATCATTCAGAGTGACAGCACGTGCCAAAATGTCGGGGAACCGCTGCGCAGTGAAAACCTGCCCGTCGAGGCGCGGAAAAAGCAGAAGTTGCGTGGCGTTTCACGCCCTTTCCAAGCCACAAACTTCAAGGCAGCCAGTGGATTCACTTTGAACGCGCCAATGAACAGAGAGACTGGACGCCTGCGAAGAACAGCCGCATTCGCTTGCTTCACTTTGCGCCGTGCTGCTACAGGGTAAATTCTGTGTTGGTGAATCAGTTGGGTTTCACTGGCAGTACCAGCTGTCCCTTCTCAAGGCTGTGGCTAAAGGGAAAAAGAAAGAATGAGTTGGCGTTACTTAACCTAGCCGGCGTTAAAACATGGAGGGGCTCTAGTCTACATCATCAGAGAGACAGCTGTACTGACTGCATTGCGCTCCTAGCAGACGAAATGCCAGTGTGCCTAACATCACCATTTTTTGTGGAAGCAGCATCAGCTGTGCAGCAGCCTCGACGTGGCCGCGAGGTAGCGCTGACAGCACTACAATTTGGCGGGCTTTCGACCCTTTTTGAACCACGTTCGATAGCGGATACATTAATCAATATTACAGATATTGATTCGTACCTCAGACGCGTTTTAGGTGGCGAATCACTACTAGGGGATCGATAGCTACTCAATGCAAAAATCTTGACATGAGTAAATTTGATGTCAGTGCTCCTTCAACTGTTGATGTTCCAGAAAAACAAAGCGATTCTAAGAGATAAGCAACCGGTGAATTACAGATGTCCCGAAAGCCAATGCTTGCACGAGAAGACTTGCTCCAACAAAGACGAGCCCCCAGGTAGAAAAACATATGCTCCGGCAGCGTACCTTCCTCCAACAATTTCTCATGCTGCAATGAGGCATAACAAGCTCCTGAAAGCCTGAGCGCAAAAGTCCAGAAAGCAAAAGTTCCAAAACAAAGTCCCAAAACAGTCCCAAGACAAGGTGTCGAACAAAGTCTCAAACCGAAAATATACAATGCACTGTACCGTTGCTGGGAGTGCCCCTGGTCATGAATCGATTGAAGAGAAAGACGTCTTCGTCCTTGTGGCACAACGCATGTGCTGGGTGTTCCACATATGGCTGCAAGTACGCGTGCATTATCAAAGTTGGCGACATATGAGTGCCTCAAAAAATGATCTGTACGTAAGCTATAATGATACCAATCATAAATGTGCTGCAAAATAAATAAATACATGCAACACAGCCTACTAAGCTCTGAGCAACACAAATGTGATGAATTGGCCAACATATAATCATGCCACTGCATAACTGCCACCGCATTTATGCTGGTTTGCAGCTATACCCCAAAGTTATAGCACAAACCTACGACAAGTGCCTTAAAGTGCTACAAATAACATTAAGGGCACCATTTTTTTTTTATGAAGTGAATAATTTTCTGAATGTGTACCATTGTTATTTGCATGGGCAGTTATCACCAGCAACAGCCAGATAATTTTTTTTTTCCTATCTCAACAGTGGATGAAACTGAGGATTAGATATAATAAATGAACAATGACGCAATAATGATGGCCCAACAAAGACACAAGGCAGGCAACACAAAGAAAACAATAAGTGGGCATAGCAAATCAAGCTTCGTCTTCTCACTGCTGTTGTAATTTTCTTTGAAAACAAGTTCAGTTGTAGACATCTGTTTTTATTTAATTATTAATCAAAAATCCTGAAATGTGAACAACAAATTCCAGAATCTTCTAGTTTTCCTGGTAATAAGACCACTGCTGTATTTACTAACATAATCCTCGTGCTTTTCTTGGCAGGAAACCGATGCAAAGTTGGGGGTTGCGAGCATTACAAGAGGGAAAACTTTCCACGAAAACGTATAGAGCGAAAAAGAAAATGAAGTGGCCACAAATCGGGATTCTCACACCAGCAACTAACAGCAAGCTTACCTCAACTTACCATTAAAACTTACCAACTTATCAACAATAAAAGCACAAATTCAACACAAGGCCAGATTTATTTGAGACACAAAAGGCACAAGCAAATAGTCAAGAATTAGAATACCGTATGCAAAGCTTGTGGGCGTTGCGGTAGTGTTCGTCGCTCAACAGGAGCCCGCAAAACATAAGCGCAGGACGTGCTGATGGCTTACGCTTACCTTTTGTGGGCTCCTGTTGAGCGACGAATGCTACTGCTACGCCGGAAATGCCCACAAGCTTTGCATACGATGGCCATTTAACAGAATCATTTGCAGCTGCCTTCTGACGAAATAAAGTTTATCCTCAATCTCAGTCTAAGGCACACAAAGGCCCAACGCATCTTGGTGGCTTTTAGCTGGAGTCACCAGTAGTGAAGACAAAACTCGTCGACTCGGAAGTTCCTATCGGAAGTCCTGCTGCCGTTGTTTAGTGCATGATCAATCCCTTTCAACTTGAAAGCAGCTGTGTAGCTTCCATATCGCCCCATATTGTAATAAGATTACCGACACAACATACAAAACATGTCGCAACAAGCACTTTCCACTTTGGCTTGGCTTGGATTGAATTGGATTAAATCTCGGTGCAATAATAGTATGCTCTATGCTTAGGAGATGGCGCCAGATGGCGTGCACTATCATCGTCAGTGGCTGTAACGAGCAGACGACATTATTGCAGCAATTTTCGGAGGTGTGATAATTACTCAAGGAAAAAAATAAATCGTATTTTTGTTGGGCGATGTGGGGGGTGCGAAAATTATGCGAGCGTGAGGATTACGCAAGTAAATACAATAGCTATGTTCTTTGACGTTAGGCATACAGAAGAAATGAAAATACGTAATTCATTTAGCCCTGAGCTGCTCACATTTCACTAGTCCATGACAGTACAGTGCTCATGAATTGAAACAGGACAATTTAAGACTTGAGTAATTCACATACTTTCATTTTTACTGTCAGCAGTTCGAGTAATATCTGCGTATTTGCGACTAAATGCGGAGATTAGAGCCAACATTATATTTAGGATCCAGATTCGTCGCAACATGACAAGGCTTTCTCGAGCATATACTAGTCGTTACACTAAAATGTGTTGTCATGTGTGAAACCGTGAGTTCTGTGCACTTCTGTCTGGAAAATGTCCCACAGCGCTCACCTTGAAATGGTTCTCTGGTTTTGGGTCAGTGTATTTCGGTGTTGGCAGGAAAGTGTGCAGGTCTTGGCGCAAGTATTCCATCAGTGCCTGGAGGTAGGGCAGCAGCTGGGCCTGAACGGTGCAGTACAGCTGCGTCGTGGGCTCCTTCTGAGGCTTCTGGATGAACTGCATAGCGCGGAAGGATGTGCTGTAAAATCTCGTTAACGTGAACTACAAAGGAGCTTAGAATGAATTTGTTCAAATAAGACGCAGTTCCGACAAAGATGATAAACAAGGGTGGTTCAAACATGATGAAGATCTTGAAATTCATTGCTTCATGACGATGTGCTGGCAATATAGCTTGGGTGCAAAATTCAGCGAAAACTTTGCTTTTCGTTCTCTTTGTTAATGACCAATAAATTTTTTTCTGCCGAATAAGTTTTAGTTTAGTCTTGATAGAGAAATCAATCTTTTAAACGCATGCACCCAATGTGGGTTTCTCAAAAAAAGAAAATGACAGCGAGTGAAAAAAAAAAAAAACTTCCCAGGCTGGACAAAAACTCGGGATTCGAAGCCCTATGGCACAGTGGAAGGCCAAAACTGGAAATTCGTGACTTAATAAAGCGGTTGCTCGACTGAGCCAACCTGGGGGCTGGCAGATCGCAGGCGAGGATGAAATATTGAGCAACTTCAGGCACAGAGACATTAATTAAACTCCAACTCTAGCAATTTTTCGAAGCGAATAAATCTCAATGAAATTCACTGGGTACATTCATTTGCATGTTTGTGCCATTCACGCCTATTTGCAGGCTTGAGAGTTTTGCAGATTCTTTTCAAATGAATTTTATAGCTTGTCTCCAAACGTTCATCTCACTTGCCAGAATTTATTGGCTACATTGTGTGTGTGACATTGATTTTTGCAAAGCGGGAGCGACAGAACTGATGTGCCACTGCAGCGTCTGCTTGTCTGCTATGGATTGTGTGGATTGGGCAAGCGCTTCCTTGGTTGAGCCTACGATTTCCTTTTCCGTGTTGGTGTGCGTGTGATAGGTGGCAAGAGGCGTTGCACTGTGGTCCGCACACGACTCACCATATATACACCATTACAGCGTGAGCGTTTTAGCCCATCACCGTAAGGACAAACTTCGACAGTCTGGACAGGTAGTGCCATGTAGCGGCGTTATGCACAACCAGGCAGGTTCGGGCAAAGGATTACGCCATACATGAAAGGGCACTGGGCTGGATTTTGGTGCCGGTATTGTGGTTTTCGGCTAATTAAAATTTATTTTCGAATCTGTTAAGCATACCGGGCGTGTGACAAGAGCGTCTCAGGAACATCAAGGCACCATTATCCTGGCATGGTAAAAAAATCACCGGAGTTGATCTGTAAGGTAAGTCGGTATTCCTTAAGTCCACAAGATGAAAGAGGGCTTGTGAACAATAAAATTGTTTTCCACAAGACTTCAAGCAGTCATTTTTCATGAATCTTCATTTCTACTGTAGGTTTCATGTCGGAGCCAATGAATGATGGTTCTTTGCTATCATGAACCTTTCTCCACCCAGCAGGGCTACACGTGACTGATCTGCTAAACCAAGTAATATTGCATAAGCATTTCACCAGACTAACTCAACTCACTGTCTCTCAGAGTTTAAAACGAAGCAGAAAAAGGTACAGTCAAACCTCAATATATCAAACACAGATATATCGAATTATTGCCTATATCGAACGGTTCCTATATCATGCGGGAAATCGCATGCATTATTGATTTTTTATTTCGAACCAAGTTTGATATATAATGGATATATCGAACTCAGCCACCCCAAACCGCCCGCGCTCCATTGACAGGCGGCGAGCTTTCCCGCAATTCTCGAAAGTAGGGGTAGAGCGGCGGGCGTTTACGAATGCTGCACACATCGATGGCGCCGAGAGCGCCACTTTAACGTAGCGGCGTACGCGCGCCGCAGCCTTGCGGTATAGGTTCTTGAATGAGGAAAGTGAAGAGAAAACCACGGAGCTGTTATTTTCTCTCAATATGAAGGCACCAACACGGCTTTGCGCGGGGAAAAGGGATTTGATTGATTTGTGGGGTTTAACGTCCCAAAACCACCATTTGATTATGAGAGACGCCGTAGTGGAGGGCTCCGGAAATTTAGACCACCTGGGGTTCTTTAACGTGCACCCAAATCTGAGTACACGGGGCGGGGAAAAGGGGAGTGGGAGGTAAAGATTGAAGAGGAAAGTATAGGAGGGAAAGGACGCAGACGACTGTCACAGACGCGGCCCGCGCTGCCGCCGGGAAAGGGAAAGCAGTCAGGCGAGCCGGCATGGGCGTGCCATGTGCGCGCTTTACACCCGGACTCATGCCACAGCCTTGCAGCTTGCAGTCGTTGCAGTAAGTGTGACTCGGAGACAAAGCGCTTCGGCGCCGCGTCTCCTTCCTATCTGACAACGGCGCTCTATGGTGTCAACGGCACACTGCACACTTGTTGCAAGCTCCTCCCCCGTAGCATCGGCAGGCATCGGTCGTTGTGCTCGCAGTGTTCGTGCATTCGGAGTTAGGCCTGTGGTGCGCGACAAGCCTAACTCCGAACGGCGGAGCTCACGGCAGAGCTCATGGATGTGGAGATTGTCGCCGAAGCTACTGCAGAGCAGCCAAATGAAGACTCTGTCGAGGTGGATCCCGCAAGCGCTGATGGTGCCCCGCTCCCGACATCAGCTGATGTCGTAGCTGCCTTGGCTTGTGCGCCGCCACTGCGGCGCGATTGAAGGCACCGGCCTATCACTGAAGGATCGCTGGACTATATTGAGGACGCAGTCGTCAAACACGCCATGGCCAACAAAAAGCAGGCTACTTTTTTTCAATATTTTAAAACAACACAATAAATACTATGTTTGAATTTTCAAGTGAGTATTTACTGCACCACGCTTGAACGGTTCGTTGGTTGTTTTCAGCAAGCTGTTGACACATTTTTTTCGTGATTTTTTTTTAATATCGAATTCTGGATATATCGAACTATTTCGTGATCGCCGCGCCGTTCGATATATCGAGGTTCGACTGTACACGTAACAAGATGCAATGCTTGCCTGTCCCCACTTATCAGCAAACCTGGCAGAGCAAGAAAAAAACAGAATATTTTACCAGACTACAAGAGTAATTGTAACTCTCGCATACCTGAACATCATCAATGGTGAGGTTGCACGCAGGGTTTCGAGCCAAGGTGGTCGTGAGGACTTCCAAGACTGCATCGTCCAAACGATTCTGCATGACCGAAACTAGTTCCTCCTTGATGGCAAAGCCTGCACAAAACATAAATTCGGATAAATCACCCGCACCTCATTGGCAACTTAGAGGACTCCTGACAGCAATGTGACTATTTTACTGTAATTCGTAGCCGTGTTTCTGGTAATTATGAAATTACATTGTAAATGCTTTAATGTTTTGTGTAATTAATGCATGCATTGTTACTGTGATAAATTTTAGTACCACTTCAAAACACTTGCCTAAAATTGGAAGAAAATAGTGCCCCACAACGAGGGAGCACCTGAAATCGTGCTCGCAAGCTTAGGTGCGCTGAACACGTAGTTGTGAGAAGGGTTGCGAGAGAGGGCACACTGTGCCCCTCCCGTAGCTTTTTGCACCCTGCAGCCTGGCTGAAGCTGAGATGCTCCGTTTCCCTCCTTACCCTTTTCTGGGGAGACTCCTCTCCGAAGCTCAGGATTGCACATTGCTTCCTGGGGGGGCATCGTATTTTGACTTGAAGAGCCATGACTGGCACAGCTCAACCGAGTCTGGAGCTACCTCGCCGCCATCACACCTTTCGCACCATCTGGCTCTTTCTGGGTGACCTACTGCCTCAGGGCCCCCGAGTTCAAAGCCACGAGAGGTGAGTACGAGCAATATAGCTCTTTCTTTCTCTTGTGTGCTTTACGTTCTGATGCTTTTTCACACTGTCATGCGGACCTGATCTGATTTATTGATATGTGGGGTTTAACGTCCCAAAACCACCATATGATTATGAGAGACGCCTCAGTGGAGGGCTTCGGAAATTTCGACCACTGGGGGTTCTTTAACATGCACCCAAATCTGGGAACACGGGCCTACAGCATTTTCACCTCCATCGAAAATGCAGCTGCCGCAGTCGGGATTAGATCCCGCGGCCTGCGCGTCAGCAGCCAAGTACCTTAGCCACTAAACCACCGCGGTAGAGCAGACGTGATCTGCCACTTCGTTTTTACCTGTCGTTGTGTTGTGTGTTGGTGGTGCTTGATGCTAATACAAAGCGTCGAAGCAAAAAACTCGTCTCTTTTACCACCGACCTGAAACCCGCCGTGATCACAGCTTAATATAAACCACAAGTTAGGGATCTAGCTCTGACTCATAGGGCTGCTGCATAGTGCTAGTAGCGAGTGACAAACTCTACGCTAGAGCGTGGTGCGATCCAAAGACTGGATAGTTTCCTATTCTTAGATCTGCTTGTTACATAGTAACCCCTATAACGTTTACCCTAAAACCCAATTAAAATATTTCAAAGGTAATTTTCATTAGTGATAGTCAGTCATAAGTGCCAATGCGTGCAGGACTATCAAACAACACAGGCTTCTGACTTTCTAAATTTGGTTTGAGGGGCTCTTTAAAATCTGCAACAACACTCAACTGTTTTGTATTGTGGTTGCGTCAAACGCACAAACGATTGACGGAAAATAGGACCAGACACGAGGTGCGTAGCTGGTGTATCGTCCTATTCTCCGTCAGTCGTTTGTGCATTTCGCTCAGTGCAACCACATTACAATGCCACGCCAACTACCCCAAATTGATACTTTGCTAAACTTGAATGTTCCTTGTCTGCTGAATTTCACTTTTCCTGCGTAGCACGGCTCGCATCTCCTGGCATTCAGCATTATCCTCATGGCGCAGACCTAAAATAGGGACTAAAACACATTAACTGTGTAACTACAACGTTGCATAACTGCTCTAAAAGATTGCTGAGCCGTGAAAACACCTATCCAGGGAAAATCCGCACTGCCGCGAAGCCCTCACAACAAAGTTAAATGAGCATATTACCCTCGCATTGATTCATAGTTTTTTAAGTTTAAAAGCTTGTTATACAACCAGTTTATATGCTGTAAGCATACTAAACCTTAAAACATAACATAATTTACTGGTTATCACTTGCATTGTTGTGAAATTCAAATCCTCCTACTATTCAAAGCTGTTTCTACTTCCTCTGAATGCAAAAAATAGCATTTGTATAGGCCTTGTTTCAATGCTTAAAAATGTTGCGCAGGTTAGTTAGGTCATGACAAACATGCTCACTTTTCTTTATGATGTGCGATACACTCAAGCCTCGATACATCGAACCCAGATATAATGAAATATTGGTTATAACAAAGTGAATGAAAAATAGTCTTTTAATAGACATAGTGTTAGGAATATACCTTAGTAACCACTTTTTGGATATAACAAACTTATTTTTGTCTGAGATGCAACTGTTATAATGAGGTTTGAGTGTATGTAGTACAGTTAAACCCCCTTTATAAGAGGCATGCTCCAAGCAGCAATTCTTGTCTTTTATATGTGATGTCTCTTATAAGCAGGGTACCTTGCATGCATTTTCTCATCAACCAGTACCGTAATTACTCGAATCTAACGTGCACCTTTTTTCCGGTTAGGCGAGTTCATAAATCGCATGCGCATTAGAATCGAGTACGAAAAAAAAAATGAATACGGTCATTCTATTGCCATCGGCATTTCCAAAATGGCCTCTCCCTACGTGTGTCGGCATGGCATGTCGGCCATTTCTGCCTATGTGTTTCCCATGTGCGGCACTTAGTATGTGTGCTGAAGAGTTCGTCATTTTGTAGTGCATTATACCCGGCGACAACTTTCTGTGGCAGCACGGCCAAGGCTACGTGGGCAGAGCCTATGCACATGTGCTACTGCGCCAAGTAGTCCGACCGCTTCGACGGGTGTTTCGGTTTCGATTTCACCAGCGCAGTCCGCGTCAGCGCATTCCCACAACGGTGCCATGTGAAAATGCGGTGAATTACGATCTGCGCGCAAGCACGATCGAGCTTAATCACGCGTGAATGGCGTTCATCGAAGGCATATACACATGTATATCTATCTAGTTTGCAAGAGTGATATAACTGTTCATAAAATTTATTTCATTTGCAGCAGTATTTGAAAAAAAATTTATGGCTTCGGCAATAAGTGCTCAATTTGATGTTCATCTCGTCCGCAAAAGACACAGGCTGTCTAAACGCAGCGCGACGACTTGTAATGCGATCTTTTACTGCGAAAGAACATAGCAAAGCGTAAAGCCCTCTACGAGAACAGACTCTATTTGTAACGAATGTCGGCGCACAAGGGACCGATAAGCTCAGGATAGGGTGGATTGCAAATCGTTGGGAGAGGCATTCGTCCTGCAGTGGACTTAAACAGGCTGATGATGATGATGATGAAGCAATTTTTAAGGTGCCCGTTTTCTTTATTTCAACGGAAATATCTGCGACAGTGCCCAATCATGCAATGGAAACGGGGAAAACACCGTGGAACATTTTTTATGAGAATTTTTTATGAGGTTAAAAACAGGTATTCGGTTGGTATTCGGTATATTCTGGCCAGTTGTCGGTCCCTTTAAAACGACATGTGCACAGGTACAGAACACAATATTATGGTTTACATTCACTGTGTTTACATTCAAGACTGTGGTTGCATTCATGTGAGGTATTCCAGTTCGCTCATATTACTGTCACTACCGTCACTCTCGGTGCTGGACTCTGACCCGAGTGGAATTATAAGCTGGTCGAGCTTTGAGTCGATGAGGCCGTCACGTTGCCACAAGTCCTCTTCGATTTTTTTCACATGAGCACATGCCTGGAGCCAGTTGTCTGGCGTTACGCGATCGATGCTTTCACGCACCAGTTTTTCAACGCCGGCAAGGGTGAATGTTGTGTTGTTAGCAGCAACGTAACCCTTCACCTGGCTCCATATCAGTTCGATCGGGTTAAATTCGTAATGATTCGGAGGAAGCCTCACGACGTCGTGACCGGCAGCCTTCGCCAAAACATCCACGCGATAGGCGGAAAACATCTTCTTGTGGTCGTTCACCAAATCCAACAGCTCAGCTTTCAATTGGTCTTGTGAAATGCGATGTTCTTTTCTGTCAGCCACGACTGAATGTCAGCCTTTCGAGATGACGATGTTGGAACTCTCTCGAGGCGGACGCTGTGGTACGGTGCGTTGTCCATTACAATGACACTGCACGGCTTGATATTGGGCAAAAGTTGTTCACCGAACCACTTCTCAAAGCGCGGCCCGTCCATTTCGGTGTGGAAGTCCCCAGATCGTTTTGCAGCTCGGAAGAGAAGGCATGCAGAATTCAGAAACCCGTCCTCACTGCCGGCGTGCAAAAGGATGAGCCTGCCACCTTTGCCGCTTGGTGCGCGAAGCCCTGTGGCCAGGCCTTGCCGAAAGGCCTCCTCCCGTGTCGTGATGTTCGCGTCTTCCCATACTTTATCCTTTGTGTGTCCGGCGTTGACCCAGGTTTCGTCAAGGTAGTATATGGGTCTGGAAGAATAAACAACAAAAATGAAGCATGTCATCTGCAGCGAAGCGCGGCGAATGCAGCGAAACTCGGCTCGTGTCACAATTATTAAAAATTGCTCGCGTTTCGGCTCGCGTTTGCTCGCGTTTCGCTGCAGGAAACGCGAGTCGCATCTTTGGGAACTCGAGAGCAATTTTTAATAATATTGTGACGTGATTTACTGACGCGTGGACCCAGGTTGCTGGGTGAATGATACATTCAATTATTCATGTAATGGTTACACAACTCATCATGCACGTACCGTTTTTGAGCGCGAAGTTGTCGGATGGTACGCAGGTACCGCCGTCGCCACGTGATGATGTCGTCTCTTTCCAAAAGCTCACAGTTTCTCTTCCGTTTGCGAAAGGAAAAGCCGATATCGTTAAGCAGCCTTTGCATCGTTCGCACGCTCATTTTAGGCATGTGTCATGTCATGTCACTGTCATGTCACTGTCACTGGTTACATCTTGAGCCAGTTTTGCAGCTGTTGGGAGTTCATTCCTCAGAAAGTATTGATGCACTTTTCTTCGTAGAGCTGCGAGGGAGAAGCTGCCGTGAAGCTCCAGTCTTGTCTTCCCGGTTTTCGCACGGTCATCCATGGCGGGGAGGCGCAGGCGCTTGCGCTTCGGTGACTTCAGAGTTCCACTGTTAACGTCGAGCTTAATCCGGAAGACACTGCGCTCGCTAACACCAGTGAGCTCGCTGACTTTCCGACATGCGGCTCTCACAGACAGCTGCGGGTCACTTTTCCTTACTTGCGCGTAAACGTTGTACGCCATCTTCTTGGCCTGTACGGACAGCTTTTGATTTGACAACGCCTGGTACGGCTGCGCAGCTGGTGGACTCGCGGCACCCGGTGGTGTTTCCTCCGTAAGCGACGTTGACGAGCTGTAACCGGCGGACGCCATCTTTGACAGTGAGGAATGCGGTGAGGTAAAAAGGCGACGGAAGCCAAAAAACCTCCAAAAAACCTGAGAGAGCGTGAAACAAAACTTTTTCTACTGCGCAACGTTTTTATTCACTAATTAAAAAATAAATTCGCGAAAAATGTAAGTGACGAATGGTAAAATCTTAGTTACCCAGAACAGTATACAAACGTTTTCGTTGAGGGACTACATGCTGTGGCGCAGTAAGACAAGCGTGCTTTGGCTCCGTAGCCTTGGCTGTGCTGCCACAGAAAGTTGTCGCAGGGTATAGCATCGACGACATGGAAGGAAAAACTCCAAAAACTCGAGTGCACCACGATGCCGCTTTTAAAAGAAAAGTCATTGCGTGTGCAGAAACGGATGGAAATCGGGCCGCATCGCGGTCGTTCGGAGTTCCCGAAACGCAGAAGATTGTCGACAGCAAAGCTTTATGCCAAGACTTCAGTGGACCACAGCAGGGTCGGTTTCCGCAAATTAAAGAGCTGCTCGGCGAGTATGTGCTTGAGCAGCGAGCGGCACAGCGGCCCGTGACGACAGAACTGCTCCAAGTGCGGGCTATGCAATTAGCCTTAGAAAAAGGTCTAATGCGGAGCCAGTTGAAAGCGAGCAGGTGCTGGCTAACTAACTTTATGAAGAAGGAAGGCCTTTCCCTCTGAAGGGGAACGGGCATATGCGCAAAGTTTTGCGGAGGAATACGATAAAAAGCTTCACAGTTTTCTGAGGTTCGTCCTAAACTTGCGGCACAACAATGCCTACCTACTTGGGCAAATCGGGAATGCAGATCAGACGCCTCGTTACTTCGACATGCCTGGCACCACAACCGTCGAGAAGAAGGGGGCGAAACAAGTTCGCGTGCTGACATCTGTCCACGGTAAAACTACAGTGACGGCAATGCTCTGTTACATGTCAGATGGACCCAAGCTTCACCCGTACCTCATATTTAAATGGAAGACGCTCCTGAAAAGAGTCGTTTTTTTGAGTGGTGTGATCGTGCGGGCCAGCGAGAAAAGTGGGTGCGCATTGCAATCAATGTCTTACGTTTTTTTTTTTTTCGTCGTGGAAATTGGGTGCGCGTTACAATCGAGGGCACGGTAGAATCGAGTAAATACGGTATTTTACTGTAGGCACACTGCTTTCTTTATACCCATTTGTCTCTTATATTAGTGTCTCTTATAAAGGGGTTATCCTGTATTCGAATCTGGGTAAAAATTTTTCTATCATAATTACTGTTCACTTCGAACTCGCTTCAAACCTAATATTCACTACTCGCACAAGCCTAGACATTAGCATGCGAAATTCGAAGTCACACACCTTGCATTACCATGATTGAGAACAAATTCAGCATTTGCTTTAATACGTCTTATCACACGTTCAAGAGTTTTCTGTAACAGCTATCAACATAAAAAGCTGCTCAATGCAATAGCAGCTAAAATGAACTAAACACAGTGCACTCACCGGGTTGGACAATGCCGTGCACGTTCATGACAACGCACTGCTGTGGCTT
This sequence comes from Rhipicephalus annulatus, assembly GCA_013436015.1. Lineage (NCBI taxonomy): Eukaryota > Metazoa > Arthropoda > Arachnida > Ixodida > Ixodidae > Rhipicephalus > Rhipicephalus annulatus. Next base: position 305,357 of record WOVY01009347.1, read on the forward strand.
GTTGCGGCTGCCCGAGGCGTGTGATGTCACGCTGACAGTATCATGAGACTGGTCCCGGTCGGAGTGGCCGGAGCTCAACCGCGGTCGGAATTCCTATTTGTCAGTAGTTTGGCGGAAATATCGGCAGACGTTATTTACAGGAGCAATGAAATATTGGCTGAACAACAAGCACAGGCTTATATGAGGTGTGCATTAGCTTTGTACACAATCAGAAAAGAATGTTATGCTAGTGGCTGCGAATTCCACACAAGGTGCACCTCACAAGTAATGCATCCGAAGTCTTTTCTAATGTCGTCCAGTGCCTTTCTGGTGGTCATTGAATATGTTTTAAGTCTACAGTACAAAAGTAAATTAGAAGCACGAAAGTATGAACTCGTCAAGGTGCTATGACTTTGTCTGTAATAATGTTAATTCAACAACATTTAAGAGCCCGATAATATGATTGTGAGCGTGACAAAGTTGTGTACTGTAGATTAACTACGACCACCGTTTGTCAAGATTGCTGGTGTTGACAGCTATAATATTACAGTTGTACCCTTTTATAGGAGACACGCAGCGAGCAGCAATTCTTGTCCTTTAAAAGAGGTGTCTCTTATGAGCAGGACACAACGTATGCATCTTCTTATCATCCCCTATTCCACTGTAGGCACACTCGCGTTCCTTATATCCATTTCTCTTACATCAGCCTCTTATAAAGGGGTTCAACAGCGATCCCCCGAAGAAGGAAGCCGAGGTAACGTATCCCACAATGCTGTGAACACGCTGTGAACAGCGCTGTGAACAGCGCCCAATGCTGTGAACAGCGCCCAAGGGGCCACCATATTTGCTAAAGCCAGCTGAATCAAAAACAGATGGCCAGTGCTTCTCAATGCACCTCTTCGAGAAGAAGTCGTGCACATGCATGTTCTTTCTTACAGTTGTCAAACCTGTACCTAAATCTAAGTTTACAGGTATTTTCGCATTTCACGTCTCTTGATAAGCAGCTGTTCTTGAGTTCAGCTACACTGTGCCACAGTCAATAAGCTATCTCGAGAAGGTTGTAATTCACTGGGGAGACAGCTTACGAAAGTGCACCAGGAAAATTTCCAGAATTGTATGAGCCACTTGCAACATTACATCTACAATTTCCTTTAGCAGCGTTCCATTGGTAAAAATCACTGAGAATGAATAAACAAGCAACAGTATGACAGGCAATTTATAATAAATAAAGCAAGGATTCCTTCTTACAAATTCCTCCTCTTGATCGCAAGCAGCTTTTTTTTGAACCAAGCTGACCAGAGAGGAACTCCTTGATCCTGCGGGATTTAGAGCATAATATTTTTTCTTGAGAAGGTGGACAACATCATTTTTGGTAACACATTCATCATAGCATAATTTATTCAATCAGTTCCCACTTCATAAGATTTCTCAATGCCAGTGTCCGTAGTATACTTAGCAAGCAAAATTTCACAACATTATACTAAAGTTGGACTGTATGTTCTCCTGGATAGTACATTCAATTCTGCTTTTTTTTAATTGAAAACTTAGAAACAAGGGACTGAGAAATTTCTTTCATGAAAGGAGACTCCTGTGCATGCCGGTAACATATACAGAAGCAAGTGTTAGAAAGAGTTTGCAGTTTACAGTCCAGGTGTTATACAAACAGGCTCAATTTCATGGCGGTCAGCGCTGAAGAGCATTCACAGTACAGACCACTTTTAACAAAACCGCTTAGTGTAATGCAGGACCAGCTGTGCGGCTCACCATAACCCGAGGACTCCAGGTTCATTTTGACCACCTGATGTGCTTCATTTGCATCTAATTTGCCTTTTACTCTCACTGAAAAAATGCTGCCAAGGCCAGGAGACAAACCCGCATCCTCGGCCATAGCAGCGTAACACCACAGAACCCAAGCTACCCTGGTGGATGCAGTAATTTGTAACGCAACTAGACTGCTCCATATCTACTATGTTGCCAGAACTAAGCTTTCAACATGCAAAACTTTCTTTTGATTGCCTTTTAGCTATAGTAATAGTAAAAACCATTCAGCTGGTTATGGCTCTGTTTCTACTGCAAGTAGTTCAGTTTACACTACGGCTAAGCTATGCATTTTGCCAGGCAACTTCAACAAAACCAGCACACTGCAGAGGTGTACATGCAAGGCGTCAACTCACCTGAGAATGACACGTCATCTTCAGCACGGCCATGTCGTCCATGACAAGGCATTTCGTGAAGCCTGCAAAAAAGGCATTACATGAAATAATATCTACAGCTTGCTTATTTATTCAGCACAAAAAAAGTAAGAAAGATGAAATGCCTAACGACATTGGGCCTTACAAACACTTACCAGCGAGCAATTAAGTCTGCTGAATAAAAGACAAACAAAAATTGTTTACAAAGAGTGAATTAAGGAACGATTTCCAACAAAACTTGTTTTGTTGAATAGCAAATTATTAAGCATGTGTGAATAGTAAAATTCAGGTTCTAAGCGAATATGAAGCAAATAAAGATTGGTAAATAATTTCGAATTGGACTCAAGTAGTGTATACTATAATATATTGCAAAAAAACTAACCAATACATTTTAAAAAATTGAAACAAGACAAATGTAAATATCATATTTTTTGGCTCAGAGGGAAGTGGAAACAATAATTGCAGTATGTGACTTGCAATTGATTGATACGGGGAGTTTAACATCCCAAAACTACTATATGATTATGAGAGACACCGTAGTGGAGGGCTCGGGAAATTTTGACCACCTGGGGTTCTTAACGTGCACCCAAATCTGAGCACACGGGCCTACAGCGTTTTCGTCTACATTGAAAACGCAGCCGCCGCAACCGGGATTCGATTACAGCAACCTGCGAGTCAGCAGCCAAGCACCTTAGCCACTAGACCACCACGGCGGGGCTATGTGACTTGCAATAGAAGGCAAGTGGTAACTTACGTTTCAAAATTTACAATAACTAGGCGGTAAGTCAGTAAAACGAACTTTCAAACTTAAAAGATGATGAATCAATGTGATGGTAATATGTTCATTTAACCTTCAAGTGGGGCTTTGAGGCAGGGCGAATTTCCCTTGGATCAATCTAATCATGGTACAGCATTCCTCCACTGCAGTGAAGCCACCTTTACAAAAGATTACATGCGCACTAGTACTGTATAGACTTATCTGTTCATGTTAAGTACTTCAGAATTTCTAATAGCTTATATTCAAACCAAAAAAAATTTGAATACTGTGCCAGATTATTTGCACAAACCTACAAATTACCCTTTTCATCACAATGACTACATATTGTTTTTGTTCGCATAATACAGCGAATTCTCGATCATACGTCTCCAGTTTTGCAACGACCTGCATTTTATAACAAATTAGTCTGGTCATGGTGTGGGGTCTCGAAGGTGGAGAGCACCATACTCTTGGAGTAAACGGACACAATAGACGCGGTTGGAACGATCCAAGCCAACATACCTTTATTTAATTACTTTTAGAACGATGATATCGCCAGCCGAATTATTATAACATCAACTGTGATCAACACATTAGGACAACCTTACACAATTTTACACAGCACTCAACAACATCACCAATACAATAACACGGCGGCTTCGCCAACGCTTTGCTCACCACAAAGGCCCCCGGCAGATGGCCCGCGGTGCCGTGCACTGGGGACCCACGCAAGAGACAACCGTTCGCACTACCGCCCCACGCTATAAAAAGAGTCGCTCAACTCTCACGTGCCTCCACCAAGGCTTGTTGCCAGAGGTCACCGCCGGTGCTACCAATCTAATCGTGATGATGATAGTGGTGATCGACGCTCGCGAACACAATGCCACCTACCGTTCAATAGTTGTGACCCCGAAATGTGGCTTCTGCGCAGAACATGTGCGTCACGCGGCGCAAACAACTTCACAGAAAGTGCAGCTTCCCCACGACAGCAACACCACTTGGAAACAATGAACTGAAAACCTCAGTTATACGATGAACCTTGCGTCAACCCCTCATCGTACGACGACGTTCAGGCACTATCCGCGAAAACGAAAATCCCTTTTTTACTCAAGCCTGATAGAGCCTAATGTTTGTGGGTTTTAAATAAAAACTTGGAAGCCCTTAGGTTGATGAATACATAAAAAATAGAGAAAAGGTAAAGTTAATACAAGTAAGGAATACGTTTTTAAAATGAAAAATCTGTCGACCTTGTAGTATGTGTTTCTATGATACAGCATTCCTGGCTTTAAGGTTGCTTCTGGATATGTCTCACCCGCGCACGTATTGTTGAGGGTCGTTACCTAGACTAGCTCTAACCACACGAAATAGCTTCAGCTAGTCAGAAAGCTTTGTCATTAAGATCCAGATATTATCATGCCTTCACAATACATTTTCAGCATGTCATATAGATGACCTTCTACCTTTGTTTGAGCGCTGAAAAAGGACAAAATGCAGTTGTTTTCATTGTGCAAAATAAGTTTTGCTGTAACTGACCGTGAATGTTCATAACAACAATGGGACATGACTAGATCCACTTCACAGGCAAGAAATGCAATGCACACAGCTCAGTCGCCAATATGTAATGGGGATGATGCTGTGTCTGTCTTTTATGACGAGAGCCTGTTGCTAAAGCAGTTTTGATTTCATTTTCACGCAGAGGCGATTTTCCGACACGATTTATAGGGGGCAAGATGTGTGTTGGCTTTGACTTTTTAAAGTTGAGAATAAATATTCGCTCCCATTTCACACTAAGTAATGACATCATTAACTACTATTTAAAAAAAGTAATTTAATCTACCTTCCTTGGAAAAGAATAGGGTCATGCCGTAGGCTTATTCAGGTGGCCTGTACCCATTTTTCGGGCAATGCTGAGTGGCACTGTCTATACTCTTATGTTTTTTATTATATGACGGCTTTGCGTGGTCCTCTCAAAGTCATATACAGCCGAATCTTGATGATTCGAACTCGAAGAGGCCCGAAAATTCGTTCAAACTAAAATAAGTTCGAATTAATGAAAGATAAATGAACGGAGGGCTCACCATGCAGTGGCGCATGTGCATTGAGCTAACACACGAGGGGTAAGTTTCAGAAGACTTACATTTATTCTCAAATCACAGGGCATCCGTTATTAATTGCAGTAATTGGTGATGCACATCTACACATGTTTGCCTCGCAGCCAGTCAATAAATTTTGCATGCAGCTTACAAAGCAGTTCTACTTCGGCTTACAGCATTCTCCAGGCAAGAGAAGTTGCACGTGACAATGTCCAGCGCTGACACTCTCTAAAGACGACGAGAACAACGACTGCGTCTCCGCTACTACCCTCTGCGCCGCAGCCACAGCGTGGCCAGCATGTGACGAAAAAGGAGGAGTGTCTCCACGCGGAGAGAAGCAGATCGGCATTTGAGATAAAACAAACACTTCACGGCAGCTTTTTTTTTTGCTCTTGCACATGCCGTTGAAAGGAGAAGGGTCTATGTGGCATGGACGAGAAAGGGGGAAGCGTAGCACCGGCGCGTGAGAGAGCCAACACTCTGCGACAGCAATCTTTTTTTCTTTTTTCCCCCTCTCTTTTCGCGTCTGGCGTTGAAAGGAGAAGGGTCTTCTCGTGGCAGGTAGGGAAAATGAAAAGGCGTGGCACAGGCGCGCCACAGATCAGCATTTCAGAGAGAAAGCAAACATTTCATTGCAGCCTTTTCTTTTCCTTCGCGTGCAGTGTTGAGGTGTCGCAGGTGCCGCTGCCGGATCGGGCGGGATGCTGGGAGCACATTTATAGCGTGGTATGTTCGAATAAACCGTCGCAAGTGCTTGCGCGTTCGAATTACAGGGCGTTTTCGCCCATTGGAATACACATAGCTTCATTGGACGCAGCCGATGGCATCCCTACTTTGGCCACTACAGTGTTTATTGTGCTTTCCACAAGATGACGGTGGCGGTGTTTGGCACGGGTATAGCACGGGAATGCTTTCTTCCTTCCTCTGTGGTGTTTGCCCGGTGCTTCACTTGACTGGCTTTTACAGTTCTGATACTCCGCGCCGGTGGAACCAGTATATGGCCTCCGGCTCTACCAAATAGTACGTCATAAGCAGACAGGGCACTCGGATGGGTTTCGGTTTCGGTATTGCATACTTTTGCTTATTAAAAATATTTTCACATTTCCTGAGCATTTCAGCTATTGGGCTCGTGACAAGGGTGTCTCAGGAACATAGAAACACCATAACCTTGACATGGTCAGGAAATCGCCGGAGTTGGCTTTTAAGCAATAACAGCCAAGCTAGCATTCAAACAATACTGAAATGACAGTATTGAGGATGAACATAAGGCACTACATTAACCTTGGCAACACAGAAGTGTTTGACATGCCTAATTAAGAGATGGTCAAACGTTCCGGTCTACTTTCTTACGTAGTCACACAGCAGCGCGGCTTGGGAGCGTTTGACTCCCCCTCCCCACTTACATTCTGTAAAACCTTGAAAGAAGGTCAAAAGAAATCTAGACATGACGTTCCGTTGATGCTTGCCTGTGCTATCGCTATCAAAAGAGGATAATTAAAGACACATTGAGAAAGTTTGTGATAAAATCACAACAGCAAGCACACTTGTGTTGCTCCTACAGAAATCTATTTGAAGCTTTCTGCAAAGAAAAATCGCCAACAGTTTTTTCTTTCTTTATCATGCTGTTGAAATTCCATCATTTACGAAAGTGTGTGGAGTGTCATGCTTCTATACAAGTTAACAAGCAGTGCCGAACCCAAAGTATTTCTTACCGCAGATAGAAGACGGAGCCTGAGTTCTCCTGGTAGACAAACATGTTCTTGCGGTTGTTCACCGAAAAGCCAGTCAGGACAGCTCTCAGGGCTTGCAAGCCTGGTAGAAGAGAAAGAAAATTTATTGAAGACTATGTTCCCTCAAAAACAAAACAGACACTGGTGCAATTCCATGAAACACCTTGGGCTCGGACGCATGTGTCGTCAAGACTCTAGTGAATTAAATACGGCAAAACTAAACGAGAGACATATCGGCTTTACTATCAGCATTCCATACCACAACTGCATGCAGTGCTTAAGCTGACTTGCAAGACTGTTTGCAATTGAAGAGGAAATGAAAACAGCAGCTCATGTAAATGCACTCTTTCGTACAGTGTAGTCCAGTTATAATGGTATGTAAGTGCCAAGGAAATACCATTGCAGTAACTAATAATTGATTTGAGTGGCTTGAGAAAAAATATGCAAAAGAGAGGTCAAAACATTTTATGTGCTGCAGCTATATATAGTACTTGTTAGCAGAAAAGCCATAGTCTGTCAGCTTTCATTTTTCCATGCGAAGCTGCCGCACATCCTTTTCAGGAGCATCTAGGTGATCCACATAGCTGAACAGGAGTTCCATCAATAAAAGTCCTGGAGGGAACGTATTATCCATCGGGCCTTCTGCGATGAAATTACCTCGGTAAGCTGCTAAACCGCACCATGGGAGTGGGCGCTCTCAGTGGTGTCTGCATCTCAAATAAGCATGACTTCTTCACTGAGATACTGTGATGTTTCCACAGCAATGTCTGCGTAAAAAAGGTCGCCCAGACCCGATGCATCTTTGTCACTGACCACTACTTTACACCCCTTCATCGTAAGGCGCTTCGCAGGCCTTGCCTGAAATCACTTCGGGAGTCCGAAAGGAAAGTTCCACCTCCTGTCGCCAAAGTGGCACAGCCGACATGTTTTCTGAGGATGTGGATGAAGTGCAAGGCAAATCCCGATGCCTTGCACTTGGGCTGAAGAGCCATTCTAGGCATGCGCTATAGCCAGACTCAATTACTATATCTGATACTGGATCAATCGAGCATCGTAATAAGCAGTTTACTTAACAATAAAAAACATACAAAATAGGATAATGCCATCATTGTGCATCGTTATATTGTTATAGTCGAACTCCGCTATAACGAACGCCAATTCAATGAAATTTCCACTACAACGAAACATTCACGATTCCCCGTCAGCGGTCCATAGGAGTCAATGCATAAATATTGTCGCCACAACGAACACTTTTTCTTCGATCGTCCCGCTTCAACGAAATTTTGCGATGCAATTCCAGGCTCAGATACTTATTGCTATGCAGTAATACCAAGTTTTAACATTTCGATGCGTTTTCAGAGCCTGAAAATGCGTCAACGAAGTCTAAAACACGCGTTGGCACCACCAGAAACTGCCGCTACACCGCCGCTGTTCAGCAAGCATGGGCGCCGCCATTGCTAGATAGTGATGAGAATGAGACTGCCCTGCTTTTTGTTTTGCTATGAGCCACAGAGGATCCAAAGCTGAAGCTCAGTCGCTCAGTTCATGGTTTTCTTCTCGCAGCTGCTGGGTGCAACCGCGGCACGATGCCTTTTCCAATTCCAATGCTTATAATTTTATTCGCGCTTGGCCAGTGTGGTAACTAATCAGAGCAGCTGTTCGTCCGCATTATTAACAAAATCAGCTAGCTGCTGCGAGTGATGGATAAGAATGACACAAAATAACGCAAAGGTCGCCGCTCCACGATACCCTGCCTCCATCTCAGCGTTCTCAGATAATTTTGACGGTGGACAGCTGCTGTTGTTAACGTGTTAATGCAACTGCCGTATATACTCGTGTAAGGGCCGCCCTCGTGTAAGGGCCGCACCCCAACTTTGAAAGCGGATATTTCGAAAAAAAAAAAAACAAAAGTTCAAAATGTCCCGCCAGAAAAGTGTAGTTAGTTCATTTACAGCCAGATGGCGCTGCACGCTTTTCCGCTTTTATTCTACTTCCGCCGACGCGCCGACCACGCTGTTGACAGCGCGCCGCCATATTTGCCTTGTGCGGCCTCTTTGTTGGCATCGTTCCTAGCATCGTGTCGATACGTTGGCAGCGCGACTTCAGATCGGTGTCGTCGGTGTCACTTTGTTGGTTGTAGTGAACCCTGCAGAAGCCAGCGCACGTGACGGACGATGGGCCGGCATCTGAGATCATTCACTGCAGCATTTAAGCTGCAAGTGATTGACTATGCCGAGGAGCACGGGAAGCGGGAAGCTGGACGAAAGTACGACGTCGATGAGAAGCGCGTGCGTTACTGGATGAATCAGAAAGATGCCCTCGCCGCTACTAACAGGAGCCGAAAGGCGTTTCGCGGGAAAAAGTGCAAGTACCCGCAACTCGAAAGCGAGCTCGTCAACTACGTCGTCGACACACGAAGGGACGGCTACGCCGTATCGACTGACATGATACGCGTCAAAGCCCTCAGCATCGCTCGCCACATGGAAATACCCCCGGCACAATTCAAGGCAAGTCGGGGCTGGGCTACGCGGTTTATGAACCGTAACCAGCTTTCTATTCGGCGCCGAACGACGATTTGCCAAAAACTGCCGCGCGAGTACGAAGACCACGTCATTAAGTTTCATCGCTTCGTGAATGCTCTCAGGAGGGAGCATGAATACGACCTGTCCCAAATTGGGAATGCGGACCAGACACCTGTGTGGTTCGATGCACCGGAAAGCACCACAGTGGATTTAAAAGGTGCGAAAAGTGTGTCTGTGCGCACGACTGGTGCAGAACGCCAAAGGTGCACTGTGATGTTGTGCATCACGGCAGACGGCAGGAGGCTTCCGCCGTACGTCGTATTTAAAAGGAAGACTCTCCCAAAAGAGAAGTTCCCTCAGGGAATCGTCGTACGTGCGCAAGAGAAGGGCTGGATGTCCGAGGAACTGGTCGTTGACTGGATTAAGACCGTCTGGGCAAACAGACCTGGAGGGCTGTTACAACGGAAAGCCCTCCTTGTTTTGGACAGCTTTAGGGGCCACTTGACCGACCGCGTCAAGAACCGAGTTGCCGCAACTCGTACGGACTTGGCCGTCATTCCCGGTGGCCTGACGAGTGTGCTGCAGCCGCTCGACGTATGCGTCAACAGACCATTCAAAGTGGAATTTCGCCGATGTTACTCTGAATGGATGGCTGGAGGCGTCCACGAGAAGACCCCTACAGGACGGCTGAAGCGGGCGTCGCTCCAACAGGTGTGTGAATGGATTTTGAATGCGTGGCGTGCCATGTCAGTAGAAGTAGTTGCTAAAAGCTTCAAGGTAACGGGAATTTCGAACTCCATGAACGGCACCGAAGATGACCGTCTCTGGGAAGACGCGGACGCCGAGGCGAGCTCCTCCGAGAACGAGGACAGCGAAATGGAATCCGAATAAAAACATTTCTGGCATGTCATTTGTGACTCTTGCACTCTGCTACTGTTGCATAAACAGTACAGACCTTTGGCCTGTACTGCCTGTACTAAATCGGCCTGATTCGTGTAAGGGCCGCACCTAGCAAAATTTTCGAAAAAAAAGTGCGGCCCTTACACGAGTATATACGGTGTTTTGTTCGTTCACGAAAGCGGTTTTAGGCGTTGTTTCAGCATGCTTTTCACCATGGCCTCGCTATGCAAGGGTGAGAATCACGTTGTGACGCTGCTGGGAAAGAATAGGAAGCAGCAGACACTTTTTTAATTTTGAGAATAAACGTTCCTTTGTTTTGCTAGCTCAGATCAGCTATATTTTATTTTTTTATTTCACTACAACGAACTTTTTGCTTCAATGAAATTTTTTCTGCAGCCCGTTAGCTTCGTTGTAGTGAGGTTCGACTGTATAACCAGTATCGCTATAAGTGACCTCAACTGATGCAGTGATGCCATGAAAATAAAAACGATGTTTGATGTTTCTTGAGCAGAGAATTGTCAGGGGAAGCACTTGCTGAGAGAACTACAGCATGGACAATGGCGAGAAGGTCAATGAATGCATGGGCCACAACATGACATACGTGCCAATCATCTTAAAGAGCTACTTCGTGTTTTTGAGAGAGTAGCATAAATCGTACTGTAGTCTAACACTTAATGCATCCGGTTGTCATATTGAGAGACAGAGGTTGAACTCCACCATAATATACTAAATTCTTTTACGTTTATATTTAGTTTTTTTTTCTCTAATTGCCAAATCAAATCCCCCGCTATCACATACTTCAAAATCATGTAATCATGTCGAAGTTCTGGCACGTAAAATTGCAGAATTTTTTTCCAGCATTCACACAATAAGACAGGAACAAGCATCGCTAGACATAGGACTGAGAGAAGACAACAGACAGGGCGCTGACTACGCTGACTGTCGGCGCCCTGTCTGTCGCCCTTTCTCAGTCCCATGTCTAGAGCTGTTTGTTCCTGTCTTAATCCTGCAACAGCTAGTCTCGCTGCATTCCTGCAGTCCTATGAAACCACAGACTCAGGTTGTGAGTAAACGGAAGTGGCTTGCCACGTAGTAAGTCTCAAACATTCAAGCCCTTGTTGCATGAATTCATCACCAAATCGATGAAGTGCAATAAAAAAACTTGTCCGCACAAGAACCGTGCCACGTGTACCCTAAAGTGCTATTAAAAACAATGCACCAACATGCTACAACAAGCTGATTCAACTGTAACGGAGCAGAAAGAAAAAAATGAAAGATTACCAACAAAAGTCGAACACAACTTAAAAACTCCAGAGAAATGCCGCCCAAACGAACAAAGTGCAAGAGCAAATTATCTCCGTGGCTAAACAAATAGTCCTGCTGGTGCACTCAGCAATATTTTCTGAAGGCAGGGTTATTGGCCCATTCAGCTAATGACATCAGCCTGGAGTGCACATCCATTGGTGCAGACCTGTCTGCATCTACCTTAAAAGGGGAAATAACGTGGACTTCTTAAGCTATATCCAACTAGGTGCAATAATCTGGCCCTCATGGCAGTCAACTACAGTCGACTCGACTCTCGTTAATTTAAACTCAAAGGAACCTCTGAATTTTTTTTAATTATCAAGAAGTTTGAATTATCATAAGTTCTCAGATATTTGAATCTGGGCCAAGTGACACCACACATTATGATTAGGCATTAATTTTATCACATTATATTTCTTTAAGTGTTTTTAAGACGTAACTGCATGCAGTGGACAGTTAGCAGAGGTGTAAAGTCCACAAGTTTATTGGCCATTTACTGTTGATTAGACCTTTGAAATAAATCTTTCACTGTCAACTGCTTCTTTGCTATGTGCCTTCAGCACAAATCTCTCTGCACCATGTGAGAAGCATCACGGTTTACCAAGCGTGTACTTCATTTCAACATTTGTTTACAAGCAAAGCCTTTTTTCTCAAAGGCCAAGGCATTTATTTGTCATTTTTAGACTGCTAGGATTATATAAGCATGCAAAATTTTAAATAGTAGTGGGAAAGCAGGAGATATTTTCGGGTATGGAACCAGAAAAAGTTTGAATTAACCAAATGATGAGTTTGAATTAAGAGGCTTTTAAATACATTGAAAGTAAAGAGGGCTAAACAAAAAATTGAATTTTGTTTGAATTAATCGAAAGTACAAATTATCAAAGTTTGAATTATCACAAGTCTACAGTATTAACAAAATGCGACGCACCTCGAGAGATGCCACTGCGTCCGGTTCCGGTTCCCGTGTTCAGGCGTGGATGGAGACTAAAGTGGGTGGACCACACTATGCTGCAGTCAAAGGCACCCGGCTTGAACTTGAGAGTGGCCTCGAGGTAGTCACCGTGGCCATCTCCCGAACCGTCGTTGTCTTTGAGGAGAATAAGAGCAAGTTGGATCAGGTGTACCCTTTTGCTGAATCAAGTAATGGCCAAGTAACGAAAATTTAAACAGGTTTGTGTGGGTGGCCAAAACTAGACTACATAAAAATAGAAAGCAAGAGAAAAACCGGAGCAATAATGAAATTACCTGTAAATGATTTGTATAAATAAGTAAAATGACCGAAATAATATAAAGTCAGGTCAGACGAAATAAATACCTGAAGGTTAAATAAACGAACAACCTAAAAATAATAGTTACAAGATGTATTTCTTTATTTCTACAATTCTCATTAAAGTCTTGATTATGTTAATTATAATTTACTGTGCTACATGTGTGAAGCTATGCACTTCAAACAAAAAGCTTCTGAAGACCATTAGATAAGATAACATACAAGTAGCAACCAGCAGCAGGCACAGAGTTCAAAAAGGCTACCAGAGTTAATCATTATCACTAGCAGTCACTCCAAATACAAATGATAACTAAACTCATCTTCAAGCACTAATGCCACACATATGATATTTACATGATCGCAGGTCGACCCATTTTGTCTTAATTCCAAATCCGAAGTTGGGGGGGTCGACTTAGAATTAAAACTAGTTTCGGTCGTAATGGGTTTCTGAAAATAATCCCCACGTATTCCTGCAAAGCTAGCTTTACTGCATTGCATAGCTTGGAAGCACTGCTGTGAAGCTACCTTAACGCATCGAAATTTCATTGTATTTTTCTTTTCCCGAGACATCCCAAATCAATTTTTTAATGAAATGTCCTTTTGCTTTTTTTTTTTTTCCGAGCAACTTTAGAGTGGAGGGGGGTCAACCTACATTCGAGCTGACTTACAATCATGCCAATTTCGCATCTGGCTAAGTAACCTGTTTAATTAACTATTCGGGGCCCCTTGCAACCAAGATGAGGTGAGTACGTACCGTACACCGACACAATGCTACTGTTCTGCTCAATCTCAGACTCTCGGTTCCAGATATCCTCAGTCGCTTCAGGCACAAGCAGCCGGTTGCAGATGCGCGTGTTGTTAAGATGCTGAAGCAGCAGGATCTGTGCAAAACAAATAAGTGATCGCAAATTCTCGCAGTAGCTGGTGCATACGTAAAAGCCTCAGTCAGCCAGCGTTACAATGTCGTTCCTAATGAAGCTTTTTGACAAAAGTGACCAGACAGCACATGCTTGTGTGTCTCGCATGGCGGTTCAGATCGTACCGAGTGAGATGCACAAATACACCCAACTAACAAAGCCACACCAGTAAACACACCCCTGTTGAAATCGCCATCTTATTTGTTTGCACAACAAGAAAAAATACTTGGCCAGCCTCAGAATGCATTGCAGTTCACATAAGAAAAGCTCCATAAATATGTACGACAGTATTCTAGCAACTGATAATATGCATCACAATGATTACTTGTCAAGTTCGCATGCTTGAACTCTCACCAAAACGGAACTTTCCAGTGAACAACCGGAGAAATAGAAGAACAGGAATGACATCATGCATTTTACTTTTGCCACATGATCAGCTCCAACGTGTCAGATCAATTTTTCTGCTCTGATTGCAGGTCACTTAGGTTTCTGAGTTTATATTGCTACAGCATTACTTTTAGAACATACAGTAGACTGTCAGTAAACAAAACTCTCTTATAAACTCACTGCTTAAATGAAACAACTGGCTCTAATATGATTAGTTTTGTACGTGAAATCTGCACTTCTGTTTATCTCTCAATAAATGAAACTCCTGTTATACAAAACACATTTTCCTGGTCCCTCCAGGTTTCATTCGACAGGGGTCTACTTTGTGGCCATTGCTGTAAATGTGACAGAAAAGGGCAGGCGTTATTTCGAGCAAAATGGCTCCTGCTGCCAGTGCAACAATGAAAAGCGATTCAAAAGTTCACGGCAGCTCTGCTCCAGCAACATGGCGTGTCAATACCAACATCCAATGTGAACTGTGCATTGCCTCACCTGATTGACAATCTTGCAGGTGTCCTGGATCAGTGCCACAATGCTCTCAAAGACGACCAAGCCCTGCCTGAGTTCTGTACTCTCTCCCGACTGCTCCCTGCAAAGAAATGAAAACAAAGCCGCATTATAGCTGCAAGTTGCTATACGGTACTGCAATTAGTCTACACATTCAAACTCGCCAACTCCTGCCGCAGATTCGTTCTGCGCCACTCTGGGTAAGTTTGCTCATATCTTTACCGCTGCACACCCAGCGCAACTCAAGTTTCCCATTTGGCTTCCGTACATTACATATCATACAATGGGAGCAGGTGACATCATTACGAAGCTATGAGTGATGGTGCTCCAGTGAATAAATCAAATGCACTACAAACATTTTTTTAGTTTTCGTTGCTGGACAGCAGTGTACACAAACTGATTATGATGGTATGCTCAGCGAGATGTGCTGGGTGTGCTTTCATTATAGTTTTGTTATAATGGGTTAACTTTCTCATTCCTCCTAGCGCCTCTTTTGAAAATTCCTACGCCATCAGTGACTAAGCACTGTAGAATAGCAAGCTAATGAGGCCGACAAGGCAAAGAATGAAATTAATCAGGCCAACCAGACGTACTAGCAGACTCACCGAACGTGGAAAAAGATGTCGACGTGGTCGAGAAACGGGCAGAGAATCATCCAGAAGGGAGGCAAGTGGGAACGCTGGGTCTCCAACGCGTTCATCCAGTCGCGGTCACTGTCCGATTCGCTGCTGTCACCATCGTAGCCTGCATATGTCAACCGATAAGAAACACACACAATCTGCACAGATTAGGTAGCTCCCGTGTCTCCTGGAACCTGGCTTCCCCTAATGATGCTTGCCATGTCACAGCCAATAAAGTTTCCGAGCAATGCAAAAGATGGCACAATGAATGCACTCTGAGAAAACGTCAAGTATAGGGGCCGTATTTCTGCCCCACAACTATAACTCTCATTGACCTTGCGTGCTTTTCCAGCGTCATCACCACGGTCTTGGCACTTCCTGGTTCCGAAGGATGCGACTTGACTGGAAAGCGGGAAAAGTTAGCTTTTTAAGAAAGAAAGTTTCAGCAAGCTAGACGACGATTATAGTTGTGAGTCGCAAATACTCCCCAAATACTCTATCCTTTTCACAAGGTGGGTGGATGCTATGAGCATCCTCTTTATAATGGAAAGGTGACACAACCTGTGTGCCACTTTTAATGATGCCTAATACCTTGCCTGTCTGAATTAAATATCTTTTTCCAGAGGAAAAAGCCCTACAGACTTGTAGCTTAACTTCCTGTCCTTTGAGATAGAGTATGTTCAGTTCTCATACTATTTTTTGTCCTTTCTAATCAACTACCTGCCACAAATAAGCATTTTTTAATGCAATATCAAGTACTTAGACACCCCAGGTGTACATCACTGTTGACATTGCAGTGAGGCTTCCAAATAAAGTCCGAATTGACAACATCGCGTCCAAATTTGATTTGAGCTCAGACCAAAACTTCTTTATCACTTGCATCCAATCTTATTTTTTTTTTGTGAACAAACGACGATGATTTTTTTTTATAACAACCAACAACACCAACATCGACGCTAGAATTTTTGCAGAACAAGCTCATTAACGCTACAGCGTTCAATAAATGCAGCCATCAACCGCCATCATTCGCACCATCCTCGGTGTTGCTGATCTGTCCGCCAACTTCACTCAGTGCATTCGGGGTGGACCGCGTTGACTCCAGTAGGTGTTGCGGTGGTCGGAATGCCATGCCATGGCCCAGGGATGAGGCTAAGCTGTCGGTGCGGTCTCGGAATCCTCCATCTTGTTGTTCCGAGGAGCCACTCTCTTCCGCGAGCTCCACGGGAGCTTCGGCTGGCTCCTGTAGAAATGCAAGTAATGAAGATCAATCACCACAACTTCTTTTTCAAAAGGCAAACCAACAAAAGATGGCTGGCTCGCCCTCACTCGAGAGTAGATGCAATCACGAAATCCCTACTGGCTACCAGCATTGGTTGAAACACTCCTCATGATTTTAGGTGCCATGCTGCATAGTGCACCGGCAGCACAGTGAAGTCTCTTGAAAGAGGTGGAAATATACGCCGCAAAGCAGTGGTCTGTTTGAAGGGGCCTTTTTCAAGTGAGCATTGAATGTATTCACCAAAAGAGCTTATTGCCTCACAAATTCAACACCGCAAGAATTTCAAGAATCTGTGCAGTAGAAACAGATTTACAAAGATCTGTTGCAGCTGTAATTGCATTCTCCCTTCTATTGTCCCAACGAAAGCTTAGTAATGTAGCCAACAAATGGGCGGGAAGCTAAACAGGAGGGGATGGCATGGGCAAAAAAAATAAGTCACATATACACCTCAAGATCTTGATCACTTTTTTTCTTTTACTTTTCTTTGCATACGTGGCTTTTTAGTAAGATCCCTTGCGCACACGTGGACAAGTCCCAGCCAACCGCAGTGATCCATGTTCAAATCAGCCAATGGCTGATAAAATGCCTTCTACGAGTGATTTTTAAGCTTCCTCCATTATTTGTTGAGAGAACAGAAAGCAATTTTTAGCTGACTTTGATCATTTATTGTGAATCGCAGGTCGCGGGCTGCGCTACATATATTTGACTTGTGTGTTCTCGGGAGCCTCTACTACCAATCGGCAGCATTTTCTGGCCATGCTCAAAAGGTGTTGCAGGACCCCTTTAAAAGAGCACAGGCACGGCACAGCACCGGTATTCAAAACAGCTGTATGGTGCCCTGTACCTTCCTTTGGTATATACAACTATTAGAAATTGAAAATAGAATTGCATATGTTTATGTACAGCGAAACCTCGTGCATATGTACCTGCTGGGAACGACACATGCACTAAACGATAGCACGCATTAAGGGGCCCTGCATTACTTTTTTAACATGGTCAGAAAGCATTCCCGCATGATAGTCACGGCTCCTGAGAACACGTGAGCCAGATACTGTCGCGTAGCATGCCAAAAATTTACAATAAATTCTGAAGGTCAGTTCATAGTCACTTTGTCTTTCTCGACAGATGATGCTAAAGCTCAAAAATCAATGTGTCCCAGCCCAAGTATCAGCCATTAGCTGCTTCAAGCATGGCGCACTCAGTCCTTACCAGGCCGCCGCGCGAAGCCACGACTTGAACACGCGTGCCCAAATGGTTGCACTGAAAATCCGCACATTCCAAGAAAAAAAAAGAAAACATGCTCAAGGTGACAAGGAGTGCGTGACATAATTCTTACCCTATGCCATCCCTCGCTATTTAGCTTCCAGTGCTTTCAGTGGGTCGATAGAAGAGAGAATGCAATTACAGCATGTGACAAATCTTTCGGAGAGGGGAATTAGTGAGGTAACGAGCTCCTTTAGTGAATCCATTCCATGGCTACTTGGAAAAGCGCTGCAGACCTTTTTAAAGCAGTCAAAGAACACATCAGCCTCTGTGAGACTCGCTTGAAGATTAGTAGCAATTGTGTTTTATTCGTGATTACATTTAAGCAGGCACATATTAAGCAGCTTTGACTAAACGTTATATGCTATGAGCTGATCTGTGCATGATTTGCTGTATATATTTATTATATAGTAATACACTGGCTGCCAGGAAGTCCCATTATAATGCCAGTTCAGATATTTTTTGGCTTTTGAAGTTTAGCACTCCAGTGATTCACTGTTTGCTTCATCGATTGAGCTAAAGCACCTACTGGCAGCTGTTCAGCACACGTTAACAAAGAGTTTGAACTTCAGACACTTGAGGCACTTTTACGACAAGCATTTCACAGAAGAAATGATTCTGAAACTATAGCCTTGGACATCTCTGATGTGCGATCCCGTAATGCTCCGTTTCTTCAAATGGAAAAGCCTACTTGCGATCAACCAGAAAGTCAACACCGTTTGATATTTATGTGTTTGTAAGCTTTTCTCCTATCTCTGTTTTTTTTTTTCAGGAACTATACTCAAACCTCAATATAACAAAGATGAATACACTTGAACCTCGTTATAATGTAATGGGATATAACGAAATGACGAATATAATGAAGTAAATTAAATTCCCCTTGAAAGCTCCATTGAGAACCATACATTTTAAACCTTGTTGTAACGAAGTAAAACTGACCAGTAAATGAATATAACGAGCTAAATTAGTCTATCAAATAGTTCATAAAAATAGACTATTGTGTGTTAAGTATATCGTTTTCAGTGGAGTTTGACGCTCGTTCGGCGTGGCTCTTTCAAAACTTCCGCGCTGACCTTACAGCCACGCCACGCGTGGCTGAGAGAGCCGTTCTCCTCCCACAGCCAGCGGAGAGGATTGAGGAAATGCTCAGCGGGTCACATGACCGAGAAGCGGCACCGCGGTGCAAAGCAATTTTCCTCTCACTTAAGAACACACGATGGGGAAGCTTCAGAAGACTTACATTTATTCACAGATCAGAGGACATCCGTCTTTAATTGAAGTCATTGGTCATGCGCATCTGCCCAAGTTTGCCTTACAGCGATTCAGTCAATTTCGCACGTAGTTCGCAAAGCATAGTAGCGCGCGACTGAATCCAGCGCCAACACTCTCTAAAGACGACGGCAACGACTGCATCTCCGCTGCTACCCTCTACACCTAGAAAAGAGGACTCTGCGACAGATTCCCTTTTTTTTTCCTCTCTCTTGGCGTGCGGCCTTGAAAGGAGAAGGGTATCTACGTGCAAAGACGGAAAAGGGAGAGGCGTGGCACAGGTGCATCGCAGATCGGCATTTGAGAGAGAGCAAACAATTCACCACAGTTTTTTCTTTTCTTTTCTTCTTTTCCTTCTTCGCATGCAGTGTGGAGAGGTGCCGCCACAGGATTGGGTATAGTGCTGAGAGCATTTTCAGAGGGCGGTATGTTCGAATTACCCGCAAGTGCTTGCGCGTCCGAATTACAGGGCGTTTTCACTCATTGGAATACACATAGCTTTCACGGGACCACAGCATGGGTTTGAATTAACTGGAAGTTCGAATGAAGCGTGTTCGAATTTCTGAGATTCAACTTTGTGTATTTACCGTCGCACGCGTTTTCGCGTAGCGGTACATGGGGCCCCGAGGCAGTTTCCTTTTTGCATGTTTATAGGTGTCTACCCGTCTAGGCATACATTACCACAAACTGTTATAATCACTATAACGAAATAATTGAGACTCCCCTTCAACTTTGTTATAACGAGGTTTGAGTGTATAACAAAATTTTAGTTAGAACAAAGTAAATTAAAAATAGTCTTGCAATCGATAGTGTGTTAGGAATAAGTTTACAAGAAATTTTTAGATATAATCAACTTAATTTCTTGCAATATGCAAATTGGTTATAAATAGGTCTGGGCGTATTTTTCTTCAGGCATTCAGGGTACCCACCCATGCAGTCATGTTAATCTGCCTGTCTTCCCTTTCTCTCTCCCTCTACACAACAATGACTTCAACAGGACAGTTCAATCGACTCAAGCAAGTACCTGGTTCTCAGCTGCCTTTTGCTCCTGGACAATGGTCTCTGATGACAGAATGGCATTGTGATCGGCTGTGGCACTGTCGGCTTCGGGAGCTCCGCCTTCCTCCTGAAGCTTCTGTCTCAGGTCGAGCAACTCCAACGGACACGATGCCCCTGGAACCCGAACTTCTGGCTTTGGCTCCTCCGACGTCACCAAGGAGTCCAGCGGCAGTGATGACGCACGTTCCAGGCGACGCTCAGCGCTCTTTGTTCGTGCGCTTTTTCCAGTCTGACGTCGCCACGCCCGGAAAGACGTCTGTGGCACCCCTCCGTCACCAGACTCGTCTTCATCTGATAACTGCATTCGTTTTTTTTTTTTTTAACATTTAGGAGACATATTCCATTGCTGCGACAAGCGCAAAACAAATTTTTTTTTTTAACTTTTAGGAGACATATTCCATTGCTGCGACAAGCGCAAAACAAAATGGAAATGAATTAACAGTGCCTCTAGCTTCAAGGATAGTTGTGTGGCTGACAATGAACAAGTTCAGTGAATTTCACCTCAATGGTGTAAGAAATAAAGGAGAATAATGGAAAAAACATGAAGGCAGCCTATACCAGCAAATTACCTTCTTGAGGCTCTTCAAATGTGAGACAAAATAGCACACCAAAAAAAAAGAGCTAAACATTCTCCCCCCCCCCCCCCCCTTTTTTTTTCATTTCTCGGTTAAACTTCAGCATTCATAGCGTCATTGATATGCCACAAATTATTGCCCAGTGTCATGTACCCTGGCTCCCTTCTAAGAAAATCTTGACAAGAAATGCATTACTGACAATTTCGCTTACTTTCAGTAGCAACACCATGTTTTTTGGTCATATGAAGGAACTATTTTGCACTCTTCGAGTGCTGCCAAAATCTAGAATGTCACAGTAATATGGTATCACAAATTATCACTTATAGCAGTACTCAGGACTAATATATTTACCATTTTATAAGTTATAAGACATTACAGAATTACCCAGTATTTCTTCTCAGTGATACTTTACAGAATATGTAAATCATACTACCCTAACTGTGCACTCGTGTCTCTACTGCTTCCACAGCAGCACACTGTGATTATTCGCATAAGCACATCTTAAAATGAAAAAAAAAAAACACTGTTACAGCCGATCATACATTGATTTGCAGACATCGGCGCAGCAAGTTCCGTTTTACAAACATTAAAAGCTACAGCAGCCTTGCATGTGAATGCATAAAGTAGTGGCATTTTACACAGTATAACCTTCATTCTGAATTTTCAGAAAAAATTTGCAAAAATAATCAATAGTGTAATAGAAGTAGCTATAAAAAATGCAAGGTCATCAAAAAATGATGACATTAGTGAAGCTTACAGCTGGAACTTGCTACATTTAACTGTGCTCATCTTGTTTATCTGAATCATACAGGTGATGTGTAGGAATGTACTGAGCAATTGTTGCAACGCATTGATTAGCCATGCCATGAACAAAAACTGTTACAAGACAATTTCGCATTAATAAGTGGACAAATTTACATGAGAGTTGGTATGCTACTTATCGGTACTGCATAACTCAGGGATGTTTATTGATCATGCTTCAAGTCATGCTTCTGTGACTCATTAAAACTTTATTGAAAACCACCTCAAGAGAACAGCGCACTAGCCCACAATTTCCCTAGACATTTCATAAAAATAAAGAAAAGTGAAATAGAAAAAGTAAAGTAAAATAGTAAAAGTCATTATGCAAAATAATAAAGTGGCAAATTCTGTTTTTTCATTATTAAGAAATAGCAATATCCAGTTCCTAAGTCCACATAAATCCTAAATGAGAGATCTCCAATAATTACAAAGTTTCATTAACTATGGCAGTTTGGTGATTCTATATATGCTATGCCAAGGAAAATGAACTTGTAGTACAAAGAACACTGATCAAATAATGTATGGCGTGATTATCGAGACGCTCACAAGTCCTGCCTCAACAAGAGAAAATGTTCATTGTTCGAAGTGCATCATTTTTCAACAACCATTTTTGCAAAAAATAGTTGACATCATTTAAGAGAAAAGTGAAAGAAAATTTCTTGGGCAAGTGATGGTAATCACATCACTAACTATGTCCCCTCATCCTATTAGCACCACCAACACAAAAGCAGGCCACCACAATGCATACAGGAGAGGTTCTGACAATCGAGCAGCCTGCAAGGCATTTCGGAGCGGTACAACACGAATGACTGGCATTCCAGCACAAGAGGCAAACCATAACCAAATCAAGCATTAGCATACACACAGTCGTGAGCAACTCAGGTTTCTGAAGAACAGTGATCCAAGCATGACAAGAATTAAGCAGAATTGTCACCCCACAAACGATTGTTGCATATGAACATATTCATAATTCACAGGCCAAAGCAAGCAGATGCAGGGAATAACAACAACAACAACAACAACAACAAAGCAAATTCCTGCCACAGGCATTCTCCGATATTGTTCTGCAAGAACATAAACAGCCAACATGACTTAGTACTCGGTGCGGGTACTAAACATCACTTCGTACTCAGTGAGGGCACTGAGCAACACTCAGTACTCACTGCGGATACCGGTACCCAGTACTTGCACTGCGAAAAACAACTGCTCACAGGTCCACAACCATAAACATTCATATCTGTCACACCGGCCCCATGCACGAACCACAGCAAACGTAAGCGAAATTTCAACAGACCAGCAAGACCAGCACATTGGCACCTTTTCGTCATCACCTCCCAGAAAATGAATGTGTGTGTTAGATGAACATGTCACAGACTGTAGCAAGCACTCTGTAGTCAACATTTCACACATAAAGTCCCATAACCTGCCTTCTCGGCAGAGCGACCAGTCGCATTTATATTAAAAGAAAATTCGTGTTGGTTGCTTCCGGCAAGCCGACTAAGAAATTTTTTCATTGCACGCCACAGCTTCACGGACTTTCCCAAACAATCCAGTTTTAAAAATTTATTATTCTCGCAATTTCTGCATGAGCCAACTTTAGACATTCTATGCGGATGTGTTTCCTTAGCCACTCAACAATAATGTCAGAGACTGAAGAAGAATGCCGCAAAAGTTAGCAGCATAGGTAATTGCTTAACTCAGGATTTTATACAAAAATATGGCACATTTTGTGGTTCCTATTTCATGTTATGATAAATTATGCCAGGTAGAACTTTAATACGAAAAGTAATACAGAGGTATATGGCTGACTACTTCATTTAGGGTATAACTTGAAGGTAAACATTCGGGTGGGGTATGAAAGTGGAAGATGATTTAGACTCCAACCAATAGTTTTGAAGAAACCTGACGTTTTCGAAACCTTGGTTTCTTTCTCAGGGGTGACTGCGGAGACTACGTAGCAGCGGCGTCTTCAAAGCACTCGCGAGGCGGATAATGACTTTCCCTCCTCCCCCCCTATCTCACTCGTTTTGCGGTGGAGCGCAGTCCATGTGTGTACACTGGGGGAAGGGTTCCGAGAGAGCGGTTGATGTTATGAGCTGTCCTCTGTATGTTCCACGACTCGAGTAATAACCTTCCTCTCCAGTTCGGCTCATCCTTGAAAGCAAGCTGAACTGGAGGAAAAGGTCATTACTTGAGTCGTGGCACATACAAAGGACAGCCCATAACATCAACCGCTCCCTCAGAACCCTTCCCCCAGTGTATACACATGGACTGCGCTCTACGGCAAAATGAGAGAGAGAAAGGGGGGTCATTATCCGCCTCACGAGTGCTTTGAAGACGCCGCTGTTACATAGTCTCCGCAGTCACCCCTGAGGAAGGAACCAAGTCGGTTTCCAAACGTCGGGTTTCTTCAAAACGTTTGGTTGGAGTTAAATCATCTCCCAATTTAGGGTATAGTTTTCAATATCCCAGAAAGAAGTACCTAGTTCATAGGAAACACATTGTGTTTGTTTTGACACCAAATAAACTTGCTATCAAGACAGATCACCTGTCATGATTTGGCAATGCCTGCTCAATGTGCACAGGCTTCTCGTTAAATTTGTTAAACTTTTTTTTTCATGGATAGGCTCTGCTGTCAATAAGTGGCCTAAGTACACATACCCCGTGTGGTCCAGATTAATTTGTTCACCACTGCCCCCTGAGCGCCACGATGCAACGAGCATGCCACAAGAACCACAAGCAAGCCGAAACGGCTACGCTACTGACAGGACATGCTGGACGAAGGTCTTCTAGGGCAGTCCACTCACTTTGGCGTCCGGGCCGATGGACTTCTGGAGCGACCCCCTCGTTTCGGCGGCGTCAGCACCTGCCTTTTCGTGAGGCAACGCTGTTGTCATTTCCAGTGCCTTGCTTCTCAGCTGCACGACATTGTTGCACCAACCTTTCAGGCTTCAGTCTTGGTTCAGCTGCATCTTGCCTGCCGCGACGCATCCCCGTTACCCAATACTTACCCCCCTTTCCCAGTTTCAGACAAAGAGAGCAATTCCGGCCCTAAAATTGAACAATTTTCTGAGAACCAGGACAATTGTTGAACACGGTCACACCAGGTTACAATGAAAAGCCATTCCAATTGAAAACGCCTTTGTTAAATCCAAAGTACATCATAAGCATACTTCTGAGAAATAGTGATGTACACTCATATCTCATTGTAACAGTCATGTATGCCACCAAAAAATTCATGATATTCAAAAGTTTGTTATAAATGTATATTCACAACATTGTATTATTTACAAGATTGTTCTGCAGTGACTTTGTTATATCTGTGTTTGTTATATTGAAGTTTGAGTGTAGAAGATTAACATTGTTATTTACTTTGTTTTCTCTCACAATTTATCATAAGCATGTTCAGTACACTGAGGTTCAGCTGTATTATGACCACATATGTAGAGTGAAAACCACATAACCCAGATATAATGATTTGTCGGTTATGACCATATTTAGGTGCACTTACAATTTTTCTTATGTTGCCCTTCGAAACGGCATCCATGTACGTATTGCGAATATTTTTCAAAGCCTGCTACATTTACAACTAACACTTCGGACACTGCCATGATAAAAATATGCCGCATACAAAACCAAAAAAATGTTAAAACAAGCCTTCTAATGCACAAGAGAGGCAACCACTCACACAAGCCACGCTGCAGTTTACTTGCGACAAAAATATCCTGGATCGTTGAGCATCACATGCGGACTTCGGAAGCTGCGAGCTTGTAGGCGTTTTGTAAGTGGCAGAATGGCAGTGAGAAAAAAAACTAAAAGAAAAATAGGAGGCAGCATGCAGTCCTGCAATCAGCTTTCACGCTGCAGTCTTTTTCTGCTGCAGTCATTGCAGCTATGGCTGCCAGTGATGAACCATACGATGCCTTGAAACACAAGAAGTTGTGAATGAAACAAGCGATAACCACAATACCTTTCAGTCTCATAGGAGTTCACAGTGCTCCTCAACTCATTAATGCCACAATGTGCTACGAAAGGTATTCAGTCTCTCTTTTTTTTTCCGGTAACCGAAATGACCGGTACATTAGTCGTTATGACTTCAGCATGACCGTGGTGATTTCTTCATAAACAAGCATCAGAAAAGAGTGCAGGCGAGGCAGCCGCCGCTGATGAATCATGAAGTCGCTGACAACCTTGCAGTCATCTGCAGCTGTCAGCTCGGCTATGTGTGCAGCGTAAACAGCACAGATTGATGGCAATACAAGCACGTCATGCTGCCATTCGGAACTTCGCCACCATATCGTGTGAAACGGCTTTAAAGTGCATGTCACTTTGTAGAAATGCATGTAGATCACTTGTGCTGAGAGGCATGGACACCGAGAAACATCGATGCAGTGGTAGTGAGCATATGTTGCATGTTTCATTCGGTGGCAACCGAAGCATGCCACATCTGCAGCAGTGCTACAGTATTGCAAAAACATAGAGTGCACATAGCTTGCAAAACGCTTGTCATCCCTGTGTTGAATGAACAGGCTACTCGCTGGAACTGTGCATAGTCCCCAGAGAAACAGGCTCAAAGAACGCACAACGTGCACCTACGTTATACAGCAGGAATGTAGCCAGGGGGAACCAATCCCCCCCCCCTCTCCCCCTAAAATGTTTCAACTTTGCTCGCGTATATAGAGCAGATGCATACACCGCACATAGAAACGAACTTATGAACATACATAAAGTATGATTTAACCCCCCATCAAGACTCGTTTTTGGGATGCAACAGCAGCGGCCCTTTTCAAAGGAGACGAGTGGTCCAGAAAAGGCGGACAGCGTCCCTGACGTCGGCGCGCCTTTACAACCTACACAACTCTCCGTGGAATTAAGACGGAACACCGGAGAGACCGCCAGTGTTATCTACCTCAGTTGCTCAAAAACGTTGCACGTGCGGTGTGCAGAGAAAACTTCTGACTATATGTATACTTATGTTTCTCTGCATGTCTATTTTTACTTTCTCTTTCCCTCTAGACGGGAGTGGTGTACATTCTGTAGAGTAAACTGGGTCTTGATGATGTGTTTGTACTGAAAAGACGTCTTGACTTCTCTGTCATCGGCTTCTAAAGAAAGTTTTTGCCTCTATGCTATTCCGCTACAACACATGCAGCAGGCATTACTTCACGATGTGAACAGGCTCAACTTGTTGCCAAAAGAGCTGTTAAATCTTAATAAAAATGTGCAAAAGAAAAATGCTTGGTCAATGGGTGGATTATTTTAATAAAGGGCCAGTAAAAAGGTTCTGACATTTTTTTACCCCCCCCCCCCCCTGAAACAAGCTTGCCAATTAGTACAGTAAACTGCAGGGATCACAATTTTCAAATATTACTGCACTGAGCACCGCACCGGCCCTTCATTTCGAAGAACAATTCCTGCGCCTCTTTTCTTCTAACCAATCCCCCTCATGTGCACAGTGACGCAAACTGTCCCACAGGCAAGTTTCCCACAGGCAAACTTTCCCACAGGCAATCGATGATCTCTTACCACTGAGATCATCGATTGGTCGTTTACCACAAGAAATTGTGCCTTGGCTCTCCGGTAGTTTTGGCCATGCAGTCCACATATTCACTTTCTCGTGCTGCCCTCTGCTGTTTTGTAGAGCCTGAGACTACCAGGCTCTAATAACAAAAGCCTCAGAGATAAAGAACCGTCTTGCTACTTTATCACTAGGAGAGGGGTGCTCCTCAAAATGTGTTTTCTCCCTGCGCCGCTATGACACGTGCTCATGCCGAGGGTGTCCTGCTCGGCTGTTGGCTAAGCGCCGATGACGTACTGCTGACTTAGTGTCATGTTGCCAAAGTGGACGAAGTCACGACAATGAACTAGGTACACCTTCTTTCTTCATACGGTGGTGAAGGGTGGCGAGATACGCACGGAAATTTGCAACCAGCTGAAACAGATGTTTTAACCCTTGTAACTTCCATGTTATAGCACGCGTTTGCAAAATTCTTGCAACCGCATGTTCACAAAGCAGAAGTACGTATATCTCTTTGCATTACCATTTTTGGATTTCAGGGCTTTTTACTGGCCCTTTAAAGGTGAGTCCATAAAAAAAACGAACTACTGATACAATGCCACCTTTCACAGCACTTTCAAGCTTGTTATATATATAGGTTCCGCTGTGCAATAAAACTTCTGAAAAGATATGAGAGGAGACCGCTGACAAATCAAAATAAGTTTGATAAAGTAAAGTCCAAACAAAAATACTACTACAGACAAAAAGCATGCAAAACATACATTCCTTCATCCATATTAGACTTTTGTTTCTTCGTAGGGTCACTTTGCATACATGCGTCCTTATTCTCACCAAGATAAGCAGTTAGCATTTCACGTATGCAAGCATATCCCTCTACCTCATTTTCACACAGTCCCACAAATTATTGCATCCAATCAGGCACACTATAATGCATGAAGAGCACATCTATGCCAAAAGCAAAAAAAAAAATTAATTATATGACCATGTATTTTTTTATGTCCCTGAAACATTTACACTCTCATAACAATCAAAAATCACCACTATGAGACTTCATAACTGTTACATCTCACCGCTACAATATACAATACCTCACTACATAAAAGCTAATCACTTTAACCCTGTCCTTACACCTCATCTCTTATACCTCATCACAATGAGACCTCACCACCATAAAAACTTCTCACACGAATCCTCACCACTATGACTACTCATTACATGAAACCTCATCACCTTACACATTGTCCCTATGACACCTCATAACTATAATACCTCATCACTATGGAACCTCACAACATGAAATCTAATCAATTTGACACTAAATCAACATGATACCTGATCACTATAACATCTAACGGAGTATACAAAGATAACATTACATAGAGAAAATTTTTCATTTCACCATAACTTCGCAATATCAGAGTCTGAGATGATGACCTTTTTGATGCAGTTTCATAACAAGGTCCACAAATGGTCCATAGTTGTGCATGCAATTCTTGCGACACGAGCACATTTAAATGTAATTAAAAGTAATCTTTCTTTTTTCAAAAAAAGGAAGCAAAGCTTGTTAACCATTAAAAGAGGTGTGTGACTCACCCCAAGGGGAGGCACCAGCGACCCAAAGGGCCTTCGCACTACCTTGGAATCTTTGTCGTCTAAAACAACGCAGTAGTGATCTTTATCCACTTGCTCTAGCTGGTAGCCTGGCAGTGTGAGGTGCTTGAATTCCTAGATCGCAGAGTACAGAAGAGAGACAAATGGCAAAGTAGTACGACGGCAAACTGTCCTTTAATCTTTCAAAAAATTGTTTTATTGACAAGCGATTCCAAAATCAGAAAAATGGGGGCAAGTGAAGCTTGGAGCGTGCCTAACCTACCATTTTTCTTTATTCATTAATTTATTTCTACAGCATTGCACAATGAGCCCCCCTAACTATCTCAGTTCTCCATGCCAAGAATGGGACCTTCCCCCATATGCTTAACAGCACAACAACTCCATTGCTACAGGCAACAATGATAATCATGCATAGAATAATAAAATGCAACAATGAAAAAACAAAAAATAAATAGGCAACATGACATGACAAGTGGCCTACATAAAAAATGCAGAATCAGAAATGGTTGATCACTGAGAAGCCCACAGTCGAGAGAGCATCACATTTTGGAGAACGATGCATACAAATACGTGTGTGACTGACACACTTTCGAGGGCTACATTTGGATACACCCAGATTTCTGTACACTCGCCGTTACAAGGTTTTTCTTTTGTAAACTATGATATACACACAAACATCATTATAACAAAGTCACAGCTGCCACAGAAGTACAGCCGAGCCCGCTTATAACGAACCTGAGCGTGACGCGGCATCCATTCACTGTATCCTGAAGTTCGTAGTAAATGAAACACAGCTTTTAAAAAAAGTTGCGACTGAAAACACGCACTTTTTTGCCGCAAAAAGTCTGTGATGCACGTGTTTCGAAGAACAGAAGCGATAAGGGCAGTCTCGAGTTCATTTAAAACAGCAGGGTGCTCGTTCGTCGAGGCCCGTGGCATAAGCTGCATGAGGCACTGGCTCCAAAGTTTCGTCGTTCTCGCAATCCGATTCCTCCAAATCGCTCTCGCCACGTACTTCATTCACAATGCCCTCATCCGTACACGGTTCCGCAGTGTCGGCATCATCATCGGCCGTAATTAAACCATCACAACGGATGTCCCACCCGCTCCTCCAGGTCAGAATCGACGACGCGCTGCCACTAATCCCCGCCGCAGTTCGGAAGCTTATGGCTCGGCATCGGGCTCGACGTTGACGAAGTCGGATTCGCGAAAAGTTTAGTGCGCATGTATTTCCCACTGCCGCCCACGAAATATTCACCATCTTCACAGCTGAATACAGGGATTCCCGAAGCAGCAAGTTGGCTGCCAGATGGTCAACAGCTATGAGCAAGCCCTCCGCAACGCGCACCTAACGCGCTGATTATGCTCAAGCCAAACGGCCACACTTACGACGTTTTGTTGAGCGGCACGAAAAAGCGTGCTAATCTTCCCGTCGGCCATCATGACCACACACGCACACCAAAAGTGAGCAAGAAGCGCACATGCGACACATATGCCAAAGCACGTGAAACAGCTCTGGGCCCATTTCCAGTCAGAAAATGAAACTAATTCGAGCCAGCGCGGCGGGCGTCGCTGAGTGGTGGAGACAGGCGGAAAGGGTTGTGATCAAGAGAGGTGAGCAGACTTGCGAGAGAAGGGCAAGGAGTTGCGATAAAGAGAGGGGAGAATGCGGCAGGAGGGCGGCCTTGAAAACCAAAACACACGTGAAGAAGGCAGGTTGGGTAGCTTGCTTGAAAGGTCTGCGAAACTCGCACGTAGAAAAACTTGTAAAGAGTGCATGGCAGCCTGAATCGGTGCGTGCGGTGGTGTTCGAAGAATTGGCGGCCGTGGTCAAAAAATCGTTTCGTCGCCCCGGCGGGTTCGCATTGCCTCACGAACTTCGATATTTCGCGATTCGTTCTGCGCAAATTAACTGCCATTTTCGCGCTTCCGCACGCGTGCGGAAGGCATGCTGAGTTAAGTGCAAAGTGAGCGAGAACAAGTCCTAAACACGAAACAAATCGCAAATTATCAGAGTCGGTGGGGTAGCGTACGTGCGTGCACTAGACGCGGACTATCGGATACAGTCGGTGGCCGACGATGTTGCCAAATGGCCTAGTCACTCCAGGCCGGCGAAGCCAACGACAGTACCAGCGATCAAAAACAGGGTAGATGGCCTACCAGTCTTCAAAAGATCGGTGGCAGTGTGAAAACACTGGCCTCGTCTGGCGATGCAGGGTTCTCAGAGTAGTGGGAAGACAAAGGATGGAGGGGTGCGTAACAAAAAGCGGTCGGGGAGAGCAGCAACTGGAGGGGCTCGGAGGCAGGGTCAGCTTTTAAAAATAACAATGTATGGGCCCTTCGCCGATGCCTGATCGGTGGTCGAAATTGGTCTCCCGGGAAGTCGGCAGACCGCTGACTCCGCTGTAACCGATCAGCGGCGCTCGGAGACATTCGTTGTAAGTGCAATTTTGTGCCATTGAACCAATGTATATTTTCACGATCACGCGGATATTGTTCATTTTAAGCGAAAGTTCGTTTTAAGCAAAAGTTCGTTTTAAGTGGGGCTGTCATATGTGAGCTCGACCGTACTTTGTTATGTTCAGAAATTCGTTATAAACATATACTTGCAGCGCTCTATCTATGACAGAACTATTCTTCATTTACTTTGTTATAACCAACTATTCATTATATTTGGGTTCGTTATATCAAGGTTTGAGTCTAAAATAAGAGACTCCTAAAACCTTTGCCTAATATAAATAAATAAATAAAAAGAAAGTCAACCCCCTCTTCTATTGCACAACATGAAGATGATCATGTAACACTCCTACTGACCTGCAGGAACTTGCCGAAACTCTGCTCCGGCCCAAACACAAACTGCAGTGGCACCTTCTGAACCTGACACCCGGGGGCGCCAGTAGTGGCGTGCAAACGTGTGGTGGTGCGTGCCTCCGCAGTGCTTCGGACGTGCTCCGCCACCATGTGCAATGCCTCCGCTGTCAACGGGAAGCTGTTGAGGGCTGCTGAGGCCATCTCATCCTTCAGCATCCACTTCAGCTGCATACAACGAAGAAGTGGCCAGAGAAGGTGTCGGCGAAAGCTGAGATAACTGGAAAGAGGCTATGATTTCAGGAAGAAGAATAATTCCGCTTGTGAGCTGGCATGGTGTAAATTGCAGGTCGAAGGTCATTATGTAAGGTTGCGCATGATGAAAAGAATTGTAGTATTCTGCACTGTGCAGAAAACTACATTACGTAGCACTGGTTCACATTACACTGCAGCACCAGTTCAAGAAACTTGCTGAGACATAGGGTGGCGGTGTGAGGCTCAACTGAATTTTGCTAAACTGTCATTTTTTGAAACAAACACCTTCCCTCCCCTCCCTCCCCTTACCTGTTTAGCTGGTGGGGTCTGAAGAAATGTCGCGCTTTCTTGAAGCACACGGAGACGGCAGATGCGGTCAAGCAACCGAAACGTGTACATTTGTTCACTTGTATTTGCAATAACAACTATACCACCAGCTGATTCAAATATGTCATAGTAACATTCTAAACAACCTTATACAATATTCCGATACAACACTCAAGTAAACAACATTAACAAACACAAGCTACCACGAATTCGGGGTCGCCGATGATCGACTCACCACGAGGTACTCACGACAAACGACCCACGGTAGCTGTCCCCCATAAACTACCCGCAGAAGACATCCATCTACGATCACCACCAATGTCAAAGAGACCTCGCCACTTTTTTGTGCGTGCCGGCTCAGCCTTCTTGCCGCCAGCAGTGCTACTGGCGCCAATGCGCTAACTATGACTGGAACGCCAACTCCCTCTTGACAGCTGCTGAGCCTAAACCCAACCTGTCCATGAAAAACAAGTGCAGCACGAGGTAAAAATGACTTTACAGGGGAAGATAGCACCCCCGCAAGCTGCAGCTCCAAGTTTTGGCGAGTGTGTCAACAGGCGCAATAATCTCTTCCAGCCACGCTGATAAATTCAATTCAAGAAATCTGTATTTTTCTTTGAGCAGACCATGTGCTGCCCTCTCTTACAAAAAATAATAAACAGCAGTGAGATGCTTGCATTCTACGTGGCACTCGCAGCTTTTTGCGGAAAGCAAAGTGCAGATCCACAAACACGTGAATATTTGTCCATGAAAATGTGAACTTGACATGAACGATGCCAACGATTCAAACATAATTACAGAGAAGATGTGAATAGTCCTAAAAGGCATTAAAACTGCAGTGCAGCACATACATTGCAAAAATAAATTTTTATATGCTGCCTTGTGTGCTGCACCATGCTTCAAAGTCTTTTCCCCTGGAAAGAGTTCCTGAGGGAGATAACACTATGTATATAACTGCAATTACTTCTTGCATATTACTGCTATTAAAACAAATTTTTTGTTGGTCGAGTACAAAACTTCTAAAAAAACTGAATTCCTCGAGGAATGACTGCTCTAGAGCAAACTATTTCCCAACCAAAGGTTGCCTAGTATCAACACTGTCTAACCTTTTCAATGCACCTGCTGATGACTTCATTCTGAAATTCAGGCAAGTGGTGAAGTGGGTCCCTCGGAACCTCCAGGTGATAGCTGAAGGAAAAGAAGGAAAAGAGAGGAAAAGGGCCATTTTATTTTGCACTGAGTATTAGCCATAGGCCAGCAGAAAATATTA
Source organism: Rhipicephalus annulatus (assembly GCA_013436015.1). Taxonomy (NCBI): domain Eukaryota; kingdom Metazoa; phylum Arthropoda; class Arachnida; order Ixodida; family Ixodidae; genus Rhipicephalus; species Rhipicephalus annulatus. The sequence goes on from WOVY01009347.1 coordinate 338,568, forward strand.
AGCTCGTGGCCGCCTTCACCTTCGAGAGCAGGGCGATGACAACATCATTAACACAACAAGAACCGGAATGGTCGTGGTGTGATCGTTTGACCACATTCAATGACATTACACAACGTTACAGACTGAGTGTATACAACTACCCATCACCACACAACAAATTAAACAAAAGACAGGTCGTAACTTCGAGATTATTACAAATACGTACACCTGTTCGGCGATCCTACGCCTGTGCTATGCAAGCCTATACACGATGGACACAGGCAAAGCATGCAGGGAAAAAGGCACGCTGCGGCACATGCTTTGAGAGTGTGCCAGAAAAGTTAATGTCACTGCCGCCAATCACTCCGCAACGCATGTAAGGCAGGGACGAACTCCGAGGCGAATTTTTGCTGCTACCCCCGTGCATGGGCCGAGACCGGACGCTGCTGCTGCTACGGTCCCGGCTGCAAATCGGCTGTGTCAGCTTCGCTGCCGCCAGGAGGCAGCACTCACCAGCGACGAGCTGGCTGACCAGCTTTGGGCCTCCTGGAAAGCCGAAGATGTCACCAAGGTCCAAGGACTTCGAGCGATCACCTGAGGCACCACCATCATCATCGACAGAGGGTGGGAAAAAACAGGGGCCAATTTCCTTTTCCTCCACCTCGCTTGAAGAAAACTGCCTGACATTAAATAAAATTTCTTCATTCATTCGTTCACTTAAACTCCCCCACAAATTATCACCTTGTGCATAGGGCTCACTCAAACTCAGACTCCCCAAAATTTTTTTGCAAACAGATTTACTTTGACCAAGACTTGCAACACCTTTTCTTAACCGGACTCACTCGGACTTAAACACATGGCTCAATCCGAGTCTGAGCGAGTCGACTCATGGGCGAGTTTGCTGACCTATGGTATAAGCCACCATCCTTTCAACCAGAATGCAGGAAGTGAACTCGAAGTTGAGAGCACATTGTGGGGTCTCTCAATGGAACATCACGCTCTCGGAACACGGACACAGTAGACACGGTCAGAACCAACCAAACAACACACATTTATTTAACTACTTTTAAATCAAAAATATCATCAGCCGAATTCATATACATCCAGTGTGGTCCACACGTTACAACCTTACATAATATTCCACAACACTCAACAACATAACATAAGAACAAACACAAGGTGGCGTCGCCAACGCTCGACTCATCACGAGGGCCCACGGCAGACGACCCGCAGTGCCGTGCACCGCAGACCCACCGCGAGAGGCAACCGTTCGCACCAACTGCCACGCGCCAAGAAGCCTGCTCATCTCTTATGCACCGCCTCACAGGCTTACCACCAGGCTTTACTGTACGCATGACCGCGCTTGCCATAATGATGATGGTGGTGACGAACGCTCGCGAGTACAACGCCACCTACCGCTTGATAGTTGTGACCCCTGAATGCGGCTTCTGCGCGAAACACGTGCGACACGAGGCGCAAACAGCTTTACAGAAGGTGTTAGCACCCTCGTAACATTTTATGGTTTTTCCAACCAGATGGCAGTGGCAATATACCAGGGAGGTTGATTAAATATAGCTTGTTGCTGGGCTAGTTGGTACATGTTGGTACATTCCAGCGGGCTCGACTTATTCTGCACAAGTGCAAAGCAGGCTTACCCTTTTCCGCAACAAACCGATCCCTAAGAGGAAACTCGCTTTTGAGTATGACAATGTAGTATATTGCCACCTGGTGTTCTGTGCCAGTGAACAGTGGGTCAGTTCTGTGCCGGTGAACGAAGAAGACTAAGACGAGCAGCCCGTGCCAGCGGAGACGTCTTTCTTTGACTGAGATTTTTGACAGTCGCGTCCCTTTGTACGTTCCTTCGAGCTCTTAGCGCGTGACAACTGGTGGAGGTGCTGGATACCCTATGCACCGAACCCCTCCTAGTACAAGAAGCTCCAGCCCCATACCAGTGATTACGCCTGTTCACCATGCTAGCCGCAGGATTTGTGGACTGGACCCTGAGTTCGGACTTCTCTCAGAGGAGATGACGGCCCCAACTATTCCAGGCAGCGCCGTCCCAAGCGGCTCCAACCAAGCCGGTATGGAAGGTGCAACGCCATCGCAATATACGCTGTTCAAACCACGAACGCCGAATCCCTTTCAAGGTGCTGTCCATGAGGATGTTGATGATTGGCTAGTCCACTATGACTTCGTTGCCGCTCATAACATGTGGGATGACGCAGACAAGCTCCGACATGTCTACTTCAGTTTCAATGACGGGGCACGTGTTTGGTACGAAAATCGGGCAGGTGTGTTGATGTCATGGGTGGACTTCAAACGCCGGCTTCTCGAAACGTATGCAAGTCCCGATCGCCGAGAGCGAGCTGAACGTGAACTCCAGTGCGGTATGCAAATGCCAAATGAAGGCGTAGCAATGTATGTTGAGGACATGACGCGTCTTTTTCGACGAGCCAACCCTCACATGCCGGAAGAGAAGAAGGTGCGATACCTGATGCGTGGAGTGAAGGAGCAGTTGTTCGGTAGTCTTGTAGGCAGCCCCCCAAGACTACGTCAGAGTTTCTTGCTGACGCCGTCCTGATTGAAATCACGCTTCAGCAACGGACTCAGACGTACGAGCGACAAGTGAACTTTGCGTCTGCTATGGACTACATGGTTGGTCTTGGGGGCCACGTCGACTTCTTCCGAGAACTCATACGCTCTGTAATTCGCGAAGAACTTCAGAAATTATCTGTACCCTTGGCGCCCATTGTCAGTTCTTTGTCCGGCATCGTCCGAGATGAAGTTCAGCAGGCACTACGAGAACCGTCCTGTCAGGCAGAGCCGCGGCCCGTAAATGACTTACCTCGCATGTCGTATGCGCAAACTCTGCTCCAGCCAGCACCACCTTTGGCTCCGCTTCCCATCGCAGCGCTTGCCATGCTTCCGGCAGACCAAACACTGCGCCAACTTGCACCACATTTCACTCCGCCTTATATCACAGCCCAAGCCATGCTTCAGGCAGTCCAAGCGGGCCCGTACCTCAGTGGCCGCCGACCGATTCCGCGAAAACCAGACGTGTGGCGGGCCCCCGATCGACGTCTCTTTTGCTATCACTGTGGTGAACCTGGGCACATCTACCGAAAGTGCACTTATCGAGAGCTGAGACTTCGTGGTTTTTCGGCCAACTCCCCACCTCCTAGGTTCGGCCAGCGGCCTCCGGAAATCGCTGACTACGTCGCTCAGCAGTGCGGATCGACATCTCAGCACCACTAACGCTTTCCATCACCGCGGCGGTTCTCACCGAATCATCGCACCTATGCGGGCGTGGTGCAGGGCCGGTCACCTAGCCCGCGTCGGGAAAACTAGCCTCAGCGACCTTCAGGGGCAAGGCCGCCCAGACTGGTCATGCTCAAGGCCCCCTATCGACGCAGACTCAAGATACTGACGATACATCAACAACGACACCACCGGCTGATTGCGGAAGAGTTTTCTTAGATATTCCTGTTCTGCTAGATGGTCGCTAGGTCAGCGCTTTAGTGGACACTGGTGCGGACTATTCCATAATTATCGAAAAGCTGGCCGCCCTTCTCAAGAAAGTAACGACGCCTTGGAACCGAACGCCAATTCGTACAGCTGGCGGGCATATCGTCACGCCACTCGGTATGTGCACGGCAAGACTGCAAGTCCGCGGTTGTACATTTTTTGCCAGTTTGAGCGTTCTCCGGCAGTGTTCTTGAGACCTGATCATTGGCATGGATTTTTTCAGGGAGCATGGTGCTATAAATGACATTCGACGACGTCTAGTCACTTTCGCGACCACAAACGCCACACCAGCTTACGCCGACCCCGGCCACTCCCGAATGTCTTCGCGTCGTCGACGACGCTGTCACGTTACCACCTCGTGCAACTGTTGTGGTTCAGGTGGCGTGGGACGAAGTGACGCACGGTGAAGCAGTCGTGGAAAGCAATCACTCGCTTCTGCTGTATCAAGGTGTCTGCGTAGCGAGAAGCCTTGTTGGCCTTCGTGATGATCACTGCGACGTTTTTGTCACAAACTTTAGCTACGAGTATCGGCACCTTTTTCCTGGAACTATCATCGCCTACGCCGACCCAGTCGCCAATGTCACCGAGTGTTTTGCTTCTGAGGCCATCGGCACTGCTGAAGCGCCTTTCCGCAGCGTCGACATCAATCCAACGCTTTCTGAAGCGAACAAGCAGCGTTCGAGCGAGCTGTTGCTGGAGTTCCACAAATGCTTTGCACATTCTTCGAAGATACGTCAAACACCGACAACGAAACACCTTATTATCACCTACGACGACGCGCATCCCATACGGCAGCAGCCTTATCGTGTTTCGCCAACCGAACGGCACGCGATTCAAACGCAGGTTAAGGAAATGCTTCAGTATGGCATGGTACAGCCTTCAAGCAGCCCTTGGTCATCACCAGTCGTTCTTGTGAAAAAGAAAGATGGCACGCTTCGCTTTTGTGACGACAACAGGAAATTGAACAATGTCACAAAGAAAGACGTGTACCCGTTGCCCAGAGTCGATGATTCTCTGGACAAGCTGCGACGCGCAAAGTATTTTTCGTCCGTTGACTTGAAGAGCGGTTATTGGCAAATAGAGGTCGATGAACGTGACCGGGAAAAGACCGCTTTTGTAACGCCGGATGGCCTTTATGAATTCAAAGTGCTCCCTTTCGGCCTCTGTTCCGCTCCAGCTACATTCCAGCGAATGATGGACACCGTCCTGGCAGATCTCAAGTGAAAAAGCTGTCTCGTCTACCTCGATGATGCCGTTGTGTTTTCAGAAACGTTTGACGAGCATCTTCGTCGCTTTCGGAATGTGCTCGAAGCCATTAGATCGGCCGATCTCACACTCAAGCCTGAGAAATGTCATTTTGGCTACGAAGAATTAAGGTTTCTTGGTCACATCGTGAGCGCCGTTGGTGTTCGGCCTGATCCTGACAAAACTGCTGCCGTCACCACTTTTCCACCTCCAACTGACAAGAAAAGTCTTCGACAATTTCTGGGTCTGTGCGCGTATTACCGGCCCTTTATTGAAAATTTCTCTAACATTGCCGAGGCACTATTACGCCTCACGCGTGATGACACACCATTTGTCTTTGCTGACGAACACAGACTGCTTTTGCGGAACTACAGCACCGGCTCTTTTCCCCTCCCGTGCTCGGCCACTTCGATGAAGATGCTGACACTGAAGTAAGCACTGATGCCAGCAATATTGGTCTTGGAGCTATTTTGGTACAAAGACAAGATGCCATTGAACAGGTAATAGCCTACGCAAGTCGCACACTGTCTCGCGCAGAATCTCACTATTCTACATCAGAGAAAGAATATCTCGCGCTCATTTGGGCAATTACAAAGTTTAGGCCATATCTCTATGGAAGACCATTTAAAGTGGTGACTGATCATCATGCTCTGTGCTTGTTGACCAATCTGCGAGACCCTTCAGGACGATTAGCACAATGCAGTCTGCGCCTACAAAAATTTGATGTCACCATCGGGTACAAGTCAGGCAAAAAGCACGAAGATGCCGACACGCTATCACGAGCACCTCTTCAATCTGCCAGTACAAGCGCAGAAGAGGACGGCACCTTAAGGGCAACTCTCAGCGTACCGGATCTGATGTCTCATCAACGAAATGACGCCGATCCAAGAATGATTATAGATCACTTAGAAGGTGGCACCGCGCCCATTCCTCGTCCGATGTCGCGAACGTTGCCATCATTTTGCCTACGAAATGGCGTCTTATACAAAAGGAACGTCGGTGCTGGCGACAGATCTCATCTTCTCGTCGTGCCTGAAGCCCTCCGCGATGACGTCTTATTAGCTTGCCACGACGAGCCCACCTCTGGCCATCTGGGCTACTTGAGAACTATAGATCGGGTGCAACAACTCTACTACTGGCCTAAAATGTCTGCCTGTGTCAAACGCTACGTGAAGGGATGCCGTGAATGCCAGCGTCGCAAGACACCACATTTAAAGCCTGCAGGCCATCTACAACCGATCCATCCACCACGTACACCGTTTGAACAAGTGGGGATGGACCTCCTAGGCTCGTTTCCTTTGTCTTCTTCTGGCAACAAATGGATTATTGTCGCAACCGATTACTTGACGCGTTACGCTGAGACGAAGGCGTTGCCACAAGGGACCGCATCTGAAGTTGCCAGTTTTTTTATGCATGAAATTGTGCTACGGCATGGTAACCCGTCATATGTCATCACTGATCGAGGGACATAATTCACAGCGAAACTCTTGGATGATATCTCCAGGTTGAGTTACACAACTTATCGAAAGACCACTGCGTATCATCCTCAGAGTAATGGTTTAACAGAAAGGCTAAACAAAACGCTAGCCGACATGATCTCTATGTACGTGGATGTGCAGCACAAAACGTGGGACGACATCCTGCCGTACGTAACATTTGCGTATAACACTGCAACGCAGGAAACTACACGCTTCACGCCATTCCGGCTCGTTTATGGTCGAGATGTTAGAACTATGCTAGACGCTATGATTCCATATGAGGACATCGACAAGCTTGACCAATTAGCCCCCAACATCAATGAGTACATTCAGCGCGCTGAGGAAGCACGTCAACTGGCCCGTGTGCACATCCGAACTCAACAGTACGCAGATGCACGGCGGTACAACATCCACCATCGAGAAGTTAATTATCAACCTGGTGACCAAGTTTGGGTTTGGACACCCATTAGGCAACGAGTCAGAAACTCTTGAGGAAGTACTTTGGACCTTACAAAGTATTCAGACGTGTGAGCGACGTGAACTACGAAGTGGGTCCAGACGGAGGCTCACCATCATCCCAGCGCAGGTTACCACGCCCAGAGACTGTACACGTAGTCCGCCTAAAACCATACTTTACGCGGTGATGCGAATTTTTTTCTTGTGCCAGTGAACTCTTCATTTGAACACTGAATGCCGTTTATTTCCGATTGCCGGGCCCAGGACGCACTTTCTCTCGTGCACTAATTTGTTTAATGTTTCTTTACGTTACCTACTTCGACCCACTGCTGTACACACTTTTGTTTGAGCATCGCGTCGATGCTCTCTTGGGAGGAGGAGTAATGCCACCTGGTGTTTTGTGCCAGTGAACAGTGGGTGAGTTCTGTGCCGTTGAACGAGGAAGACGAAGACGAGCAACCCATGCCAGCGGAAACGTCCTTCTTTGTCTCTGAGATTTTTGACAGTTGCGTGTCTTTGTACGTTCCTTCGAGCTCTTAGCGCGTGACAATATGCAGTGATCTCTCGCCAGGCTAGACTCAAGGATGTCTTGAAAATCCCTGAAGTCCGATTGAAAGCTCAGCCTAACAAAATTGCAACAAACCTGCAATAAACTTGGCCGCGCACAGACTGCTAAGACGATTTGAGGATTAGAGAATTAACCAAGCAGTGTAATATACAATGCACTAGCTGAAAGACCACTTATCGCACCTGTCACCCCACTAGCACCATGGACTGCAAGAACAGAAAAAATAATTATTCACGCAGCAGAACTCTGCAGTGCTCGTGGATCCAAACGCGGCATAAATGTTTTCAGTGCATATACACAAACGCGGCATAAATGTTTTCAGTGCATATACAATCTGTAGTACACACAACTGCTTGAAAGAACTACATCATGTTGCCATGAATCCAGCTGCTAAACACAACTTTTTCTTTGATGTAAGAGTTTCAAGAGTTCCAAGTCAAAATTACACTAATATGAAACAAATTGAAGATGGTGACATGAACAAATACTACTCAGTCCTAAATTTTCCCCCTTAAGTTCACCACTACTGTAGTCAGATAAAATATGAAAGAAAACATTGAATTCCGGTTCAATTAACAATTTCTTGTGATGCACCAAAATGAATAGGCCAAATTTAATTGAAAGAGATACCTTTCGCTCGAGCATTTACAGCTATACTCAGACCTCATTAAAACAGTTACACCAGTCGCGAAAATACTTCGTTATATCCAAAAATTTGTTATTAACATATATTCGTAACACTGTGTCTATGAAAAAACTAGGCTTGTGCAAAGAGTGAGTTCTCCGTTTGAAGCGAATTCAATGCAAATAGTAATTTTGGTCGAATAATTTCGTATCGAATTTGAATAGTATATATGACTTATTATAAAGGGAAATCGGCATATTTGTCATGACTAAACTAACCTGCAAAATGTATATATTTTTAATTTAAACAAGACCTGTGCAAATTAGGCTTGTGCAAATATTCAAATGCTTCTAATATTCGAACGAACAGTTGAGTATTCGAATTCGCTTCAATTCGAATTTAAATTATCGAATATTTTAGAAGTATTCGCAATGAACGAATAGATGTATATTAGTCCGCATGTCATTGCGTGTGAAGGTGGCCTCACTACAGTGTAGAAAAACTAAACTGTGAAAGCACCTATCAAAAAAAAAAAAAAAAAAATGGCTTCGCCGCAAAGCCCCCTTTCAAATTTAAAGGGGCCCTGCAACACATACTGAACATGGTCAGAAAACGCTGCCGATTGATAGTCGAGAACACGCGAGGCAAATATTACAGCGGAGCACGAGGCCTGCAATTCACAATAAATTTTCAAAGCTAAAACTTGCTTTCTTTCCTCAACTATTGCTTTCTTCCCTGGCAAATGTCCATGAGTACGTGTGCGATCGCACTGAAAAGCAGCGTATTTGAAGAAAAAAAAAAAGTGGTGCTCAAGGTCACTAGGTGCATGTGGAGTATTTTCTTTCACCGTGCCTGCTTAGCTTCCAGCTATTTCGTCAAGATGAAAAGAGAGAATGCAATGGCAGCGTGCGAAAAATTTTTGGAACTGTGCTCGTACTGGACTGATTTTAGAAACTTTGCTGCAGTAAATTTGTGAGGCAACAAGCATGTTTACTGGCTCCATGGCTACTTGAAAAAGTGTTGCAGGGCCTCTTTAAAGGAACATATTACCCTCAAATTAATTGTTCATTTTATTAAGCTTGTTACGACGTCTTATATGATCCAAGTATAATAAATTTTAAAACGTTAAGTATCTTATCACTCCCATCCTAGCAAAACTACTACTTAAGGTTGTTTAGATTTTCTTTGAATGAAAAAAAAAATGGCATTTGCATAAAGCCCCTATTTCAATTCAGAATAAATATTGTGCAGGTTAGTTGGGTCATGATAAATATTCCCTTTTTTTATATGCCATACATACCATTCAAATTCGATTCGAAACTATTCTGTCAAAATCACCATTCGTTGCGAATTCACTTCAAATCAAAAATTAACTATTCGCACAAGCCTAGTACAAAATGCAATTCTTTTTTGTTCAAAGGAAGTGGAAATGACTTTGAACAGTAACAAAATTTGACTTTATGTATGCTAGTCATAACCTATAAATTATGTTGCATCTTAAAATGTAAAATAAGCCAGTATAACAGGATGCTGAACTTTAAAAAATGATCAACTAATGTGAGATTAAAATGCTCATTCAACCTTGAAGGGAGGCTTCGCGGCAATGCAAATTTCTCCTGGATAGGCCTTTTCACTGCTTTACATCCCTTTACGTCCGTGAAACCACTTTTACCAATAGGTGTATATGCAAACTAATACACACCTATTGCTTCATTGTGAATACTTCAAATTTTCCTATTTTTAAAATATAAACCTTAGCAAATTCGAATATTGTACTATTCGTTTGAAAATTAAAAGCATTCAAATATTCGCACAAACCTAGAAAAAAACTATTCTTTCTTTCCTTTATTAAAAATAAATTTTAGGGCTCTTTTTTTTTATGACAATAATAGTAATGAGAACTGACGACAATTATGCCAAGGAGAGTACAGGGGATATTATTAAGAAGTAAATGTAATATAATTATGATGAAAGAAAAGTGGACGAAAATATAACTTGCCCTGGGCAGGGACCCAATTTGCGATCCTCTAATAACGCGCCTGATGCTATGCTAACTGAGTGACTACCACGGCCATCTGCCTGTCCACTTTATGATGTATGTATGTGCATTTAAACATGGGAGTGTCAGTCAGCACCGCACCATATTGGCAGCTGACCATATTGGTCAGCTGCCAGCTCGTAATAAGATCACGTGCTACATTTACGCCAACAGGCACGTTAAATGCACCTACATTCTTCCTAAAGGGGACTGGGGGCAGTCGCTATGGTAGCTCACTTGGTAGAGCATCGGATGCGCTATTCAAAGTTCGCAGCTCCAGTCCCTGTTTACAACAAGTTATCTTTACGTCCACTTTTATTTCTTTGTAATTACATTACAATTACTTCTTCATAACATCCCCTATACTTTCCTTGGCATAATTGTCTATCTGTTCTCATTAATATGCATTATAATGTATAATTTGTTATATTTATATTCATTATACCAAGATTTGAATATGAACTCTTTTGCACATGCCAACGGTACATGCCATCTTTTGTCCATGCCATTGCTATAATCTTTAGAAGCTAGTTTAAGTCTCATATTTCTCACAACTATACATGCCGTCTTCCACAAGACATGCACAATAACCAGGACGCAAAGGCCTCCAGGGGCCGACAGCCGAAATTCTTGAGCTTACCCAATAGAGGCATTACTTTCTGCATCCTCATCTTGACGCTGTTTCTCTGAATCAAACATGATTGACGATGACGACAGGCGGGCGTCTCCAGGTGCCAGCTTCTCAACGTCCGGGGGCAACGTCAAGCAGAGGAAGTCTAGACGGATCTTGATGCTTTCGAGGTCCACTTCAGGCTGGGACTCGTCAAGACAGCTGATCACTTCCCCTGGACACAAAAATGCGAGACATCAGTTAACTACAAACACAACTGAAACAACATTTACTCTTAGAAAGGACAAGATTGTGGCCCAATGATTAAAGCGTTGAGCTGCTGTTTTGGTTTGAAGTCATGAAGACTGATTCTTTGAAATGCCTGAACTGAATGTAATTCAGCTTACAAGAAGCCTGTCTGTGCAAACATCAGGACTGAACAATAGAGTATACGCAAACTCTGAAGGAAAGAAAACTGGCTTCACAGTGAATTGCCTTAATAGTATGCTTCTAACTGCAAAAGAATGATGCAAGGTGCTATATGTACTCGTGTAGTAAATGCACTTTCTTTCCCCTAAAATGAAAGCAAAGTTGGGGATGCGTTTATGATGCAGGGCAAATTTCATGGCAACTTTATCTGGAATGAGCAAAAATTGTGATAATGGAAAAAAAAAAAAGCGAGGTAGCTTAACCTTTGTGGGGGTGCTGACACCCCCCTGTAAAGTTGTCTGCGCCGCGTGGCGCACGTGTCTCGCCCCAAGGCTTCGTTTCGGTGGTGACCACCGCAGGGCGATAGATGGCGTTGTGTTCGCTTTGAGTACCATTGTTGGTAGAGTGGTGGCGCCGGTGGTGGCCCCTGGCGGAAGGGGGGCCTTGGCGGTGGGCGAGCGTTGAGCGAGCCTCTTCTGCGCGTGGCGGCTGCCGCGAACGGTTGTCTGTCGCGTGGGCCCCCCCGATGCTCGGCACCGCGGGCTTCGCGCCGGGGTCCCGCGTGGAAGGTCAGGCGTTGGCGACGCCGCCTTGGGTATGTGCTAGTGTGTTGGGTGTGTTAGTGTGTGTTTATCATGTTATTGTGCGTTTAGTGTGTCACTGCGTTATGTTGTTTGTATGGTAGCGTGTTAATGGAAATTGGTGTATCATTCGGCGGACGATATCGTCGTCTAAGTTAGTTAATAAATGTATGTATGTTGTGTGCTTTGTACCGACCGTGTCCACTGTGTCCGTTCACTCCAAGAGCGTGGCGTGGCGATGCGCACGTTCGCCTTGCGGAGACCCCACACCTTTTACTATTGACGTACACGTACACTGTTTGGCAACAGCTTCTTTGTTGAAGTTCACTCATCTTAGGTGGTTAAAGGCGCTATATTCTGCAAGCAGCTCTTGCGCCACCTGCGCACTCCAAAAAGCGTTTCGCTGTTCTTTTTTCCTTACAATAGCAATTATATGGACACTCTCGGCTGCGTTTTGCCGCCAGCGTCAGCATCATTCATTGTACTATATGTATACATATCTATATATATTGTGAGGAATGAGAGGGAGTGCCGGGGGGGGTTGGGCATAATTAACGGACGAGGAATGGGGTGGCATGCAAGTGGGGTTGTGTGTGGATCTCTGAGGCTGTGTATAGTTGACAGTCTGGGAACTAGGTGGTGCGCGAGTGTCACATGAACAATGAAGGGACACGCGGAAAGGAGGGATGCGATATTTACTTTATTTATTTATTAAGTACCTGCTTCGCCATAAGGCATTACAGCAGGGAGGATACAGTACATATGATCAAACACATAAAAAAACATTCATAAAGCATGGGAAAAAATCATCACTTGAATCAATTGAGACTATTTCCGGTGGCAGAGTGTACCATTCTCTTATAGTGCAGACAAAGAAAGAGTAGCGAAAAGCGTCACCCCCAAAAGGAATCTCGCTTATCTTTAAGTGATGATCGCATCTTTGAGAAACATACAGTCGCCGACCGTTTATTCGGACGCCGAAAATTCGGACATGCCCGTTTATTCGGACATCTCTGTGGCACTGCCACTCAATCCATTGATCCTAATGTAAACTCATGACCAAAAATTCGGACGCTCCGCTGTGCGCCATTCGATTATTCGGACTCTGTTTAACTGACCGCATGCGTCGCCGTACGCCATTACGCGCTGACAGCGACGTTGACACGGGACGTTGACAATACATTTGTTAGGTTGCCAGCACTGATATGCTGCACTCTCTATAGATGGACGTCGGGCCAGTGTCAAAATGCACCCAGCAATCGCCATTGCCGATCTCAAAGGCTATGTGTAGCGACACGTTTTTTTTAATTTTAGCCAGTCGAGCGGCCAAGCCAGGCCACCTACGAAGTCTGTTTGCTGTGGCGTTTGGCGTGTGTCAGCGTGTCAGTCAGTTGATTCTGCGGCTAGGCCTGGTTCGTTTTGTTATCTGTGTTCTCGTTCTTTCGCGTGTTCCGTGGCGTGCTGAAATGGCTCCGACACCACTCGTTGCTGCGCCGTCGATAGTGAAGAAACGCGGCCAACGTGGGAGCTACAAGATGCTCACGATGGCGAAGAAGGCGGAAATAATTCGCCAGGTAGAAGGCGGCCGACCTCAATCTGAAGTTGCTCGGGAATTTTCTATTTCCAAGCAAACTGTCTCGGACTACCTCAAGCAGAAGGCTAAGATCCTGGAGGCAGCTGAGAAAGCGTCTGCGGGCACGGAGAAAAATTTCCGGGACGGCAGCCACCCGCAGCTTGAAGAGGCGCTGAACATGTGGTTGAGTGCTACGGTGGCTAGGAAAATACCCGTGTCTGGCGATCTGCTGAGACAGAAAGCAGAGACACTCGCCCTGCGGATGGGTGTTACCGGCTGCAAGTTCAGTGACGGCTGGTTGCGCAAATTTAAGAAAAGGTACGACCTGGCCTTCAAGCGAATGTGCGGCGAGAGTGGTTCCGCCGACCAAACACTCGTGACCAACTACCGCGCCGACAAGCTGTGCGCACTGTTGCGCCAGTATCCACCAGAAAACGTCTTTAATTGTGACGAGACAGGACTTTTTTATAAGATGCTGCCCGACAAGACGCTAGCTTTGTCTGGTAAACCCTGCCATGGGGGAAGCACAGCAAGGAGCGACTGACAGTTGTAGGAGGCAACACAACGGGGACGGAGGAACTTCCGCTCCTCGTGATAGGGAAATAAAAGAATTCGAGATGTTTTAAAGGCATCAAATCACTTCCTGTGTGGTATGAAGCAAATTCGAAGGCGTGGATTACAAAAAACCTCTTCGAACAGTGCCTTCGCAAGCTCGACCGCCGGTACGAACTGCAAAATCGCAAAGTGCTGATGTTCGTCGACAACTGCGGTGCCCATGGGCATATCGACAAATTGAAAGCTATGACAGTGGAGTTTTTGCCGCCTAACACGACAAGCGTGTTGCAGCCCATGGACCAGGGCGTCATCAAAAACATTAAAGTTCACTACCGGTCGCGGCTCCTGAATCGGATGCTGTTATGCGTCGACAGTGACAAAAACTACGTCGTGGATGTTCTGACAGCCATCAGCATGTTGTCCGATGCCTGGAAGTCAGTGACTCGGGAAATGATCCACAACTGCTTCCGCAACGCAGGATTTATGACTGGGACTGAGGAGGACAGTGCCGCAGGCCAGAACCCCGTGATTGAGAGTCCGCCTACTGCAGCAGCGGACATTTTGGACGACCTCCGTGCTAGCGGGGTCGATGTGGGGGTGGGTACGTTTGAAGAGTTTGTCAACTTTGACAGTGTCGTTTTGCCTTGAGCAGAGTTGGACAATGACGAGATCGTCCGTCAGGTCTGCGAGCCGGCGTTGGCGGACAGTGACTCCGACGATGACACGCCGCCTGCACCACAACCATCAAATGCGGACTTAGCGCAAGCCATATCGATGCTGTTGTCTGTCTACAGCGACGGCCAGACACTCACAGAGATACAGGCCGACGTGGTCGCGCGTAAGCGTGCGTCTGTGCAGACGCGCATAGACAGTTTTTTCGGGCGATCGGGCCTATAAAAGTGCTTTTTTTTACTGAATCCGTTTTTTCGGACACGCGATTATTCGGACTTTTCGGCGGTTCCCGTCGAGTCCGAATAAACGGCCGGCGACTGTAGATGGGTGGTTGAAAATACAATTGCTTGATGATCCTTGTTCTCGAATGATAAATGCTACGAAAGAATTTGTCACAAACGACTCCAATTTTCGGATTGTCCGCGGGTCCCATCTTCCAAGGAAGGGAGCTTTTGTGTTGGGAGGACAACATCCAGTGACTAACGACCCAGCGTGGCGCCGCCTTGTCTTCCCTGCCCTTGTACCGAAAGGGGCACGTGCGGTCTAAAAAAAAGAAATTATCTCCCGATGGGACGGGAGCACACGTACGCCCCTGAAAAAGTTTGGACTACACCGGAATAGGCAGTTGACGTACCGCCAGCAAGAAGTACGGTCGTTGGTGTCGTGAGTCTCGCGTAGGCGGCGAGCATAGAGTGACCCGCACAACGTATTGAGACGGCTGCAATTCCGGGCACCCTCGTCGTCTACCAAGCCACCGACATCTTCAGAGGCACACGTCAACTCCCCTACGTGTACTGAGAGCTGGCCTGGTCCGTATGGAACTTTTTTTGTGACTTTTTTAAAACCGTTAATTTATTATAACCAGCCTTTTTTTAAAATATGTGTAGTTGTGTGCGCTGAGTCGCACGTAGAAATTCAAAAGCAAGACCATGATCTGATGTAATTTTTCTTGTATCTCTTTTGATTTCCATCATGTCATTAATTTATTAACATTTCACGTATTTGTTTTTTTTGTACCTCTTGTAGTGTTCTTTTAGAGCACAATTTCTTTTATAGCCGTTCTTTTTTCATCACGTATTAATTTTCCTCCTCTGTTATTTTTGTAATCTCCTACCTTTGCCACTGTTTTAATTAAATGCTTGTTTGTGTGTAATCAAATCTCCGTGTCAGCTCTATGAGTGCGTCGGTCAGCCCCACACATCACCACACGTGCAACTCCGCACGGGTCGACCAACCTGCAAATAAATTTGAAATGTGCCACTTCGAGGGCTTTCAGGCGTCACAGGCCGCAGCGTAAAGTGGAAGCCTGCGAGTCTGCCGCAAGTCGATGTATCGGCAGGGGCCTCACCCGAAGTGTGTGGCATTATCTTAATCTGAGGTTTCGATGACGGTTTTCAAGAAGATCCCAATTTAATGTTTTTCTGCTCTCTGTCACACTAAGTATCCTGTCGTAATTTCCAAGGACAAATCGAGTTGCTCTATTTTGCACTTTTTTCAAGTTTATCTGTAGTTCTTTAGTATATGGGTCTCAGCAGACGCACGCATATTCCAGTATACTGCGGACGTGTGTAAAATAGAGCTGCTCTCTAAACTTTTGCGGTAAACTACTGAAGTTGCATTTCAGAAAACTTAATGTTCCTACCGCCTTGTTCTTAACGTAAGTGACATGTTTATTCCATCTCAAATCAGCAGTGAAAAATACACCTAGATATTTATATTTCGTGACATGTTGAAGATTAGCCTTATTAATTGTGTAATGATTTCTGCAGAGCGAGAGTTTCCTGGTAAAGGTGATGTGGATGCTTTTTTTTTTTTCACATTCAACGACATTTTCAATTTTTCACACCATGCAGCAATGAAATCTAAATCGTTTTGCAGTGCCTGTTTGTCAAGGTCGCTATTGATAGCCCTATATACTGTACAGTCATCTGCAAACATTCTAAATGATAATGTGATACCGAAAGTGATGTCATTTATGAAAAACAAAAATAAAAGCGGACCTATGACTGATCCCTGCGGTACACTAGAGGTCACAGCAACATATGTAGAGGAACAACCGTTCAGAGCCACAGACATCTGCCTTGAGCGAAGATACTCAGCTATCCAAGCAACAACCCTATCATCAAAATTGTAATATCGAAGTTTAGCGATCAAGAGACTATGCGGAACGACGTCAAAAGCTTTTCTAAAATCCAAAAATATACAGTCAACACTTTGCTGCTTGTCGACAGCTGAGGCAAGGTCATGAGTAAATTTTACCAATTGCGTCGTATGCGGGCAGTCAGGATGTGGCACGGAGAATAAATGGTTGTGTGAGCGTGGTTGTTTGTCGTCAAGTGTATCGTCGTGCGTGACAAGTGGGGGCTCGTCCAGGATCGACATGGCAACCAGTATGGACGGCGGAATGTGCCGGAAGAGCTGCTGCAGCAGTTGCTTAGACAAACAAACGGCTCCGCCATACAGCGCAAAGAAAATCGCGGCTGCCGTCAGACAAAGGCTTATGACGGCAGAGCCCATACCTGCAGGTGCCATGACAGCAGCAGCGGCGATCCCGTCAGCGATCGACTGTGCTCCGCAGGCCTCGGGAAGTCAGCCCCCCCCCCCCCCCCCATTCACTGGATTCGGTGACACCCAATCATCCAAGGATTTCTTGGACTGCCTCGAGACCTTCTGCTTGATGACTGGTGTCACCGCCGACAAAAGGCTGAATCGTGCCTGCTGCACTGGAGGGGAGCGCAAAGTTGTGGCTGCGCTTTGTCAAATCGTTTGCGTCCTGGGAGGGCTTCAAGGCGGCGTTCGTTGTGGAATTTTCGTCTGTTGATGCGAAGCGGCATCTGAGGCAGGAGCTGGAGCTCCGCACCCAGCACCATGAAATTTTTTTAAAAAATTCATCTACACGATCAGAGAATTTTATGACAGGATTGTCGGCGAAGTGTCAGACACAGAAAAAGTCGACCGTGTGTTGCGGCAGATGCGTCCACTACTGCAGAATCTGGTGGAGGGCAAGCAATTCACAAATCTTGCAGAGCTGGCAAAGGCCGCTGACCGCCTCATGGAGTGTTATTGGAAACGATTCCAGTACAAACCACCGCCACCTCCAACCGATCAAGTTGCGAGGGACCTTGCCTTCCGGCCTGCTGTGAATGCGGCTAGCCTGAGTGGCCTGTCAGGAACGCAGCTCGGAGTAATGGCGGTTGTTGTGGCGCCGTTCCAGCATTCCTCGGCGGCATCATACTGGCCGTTGCACCCTGCAGCGATACAGCTGTCCTACCACCGGGACCAGCTGCAGAGAACATCCACTCCTGCTACCTGACATGTCCCTACGCCACCACAGACGCAGCAATACCAACTGCTCGACGGCGGTGGAATTATGTGCCACCGCTGCGGAGGCATAGGCCACGTGGGTTGCGAGTGCCCTTTGTGTCAGCGTAACAGTCCACGCAGCTGCTATCACTGCAACAGAATCGGGCATATGCACTCCCTGTGCCCAGGAAACGGGAGACAGTAGGAGCTGCTCCGGCGAGCACCTACGAGACAGCGCTGCGGGTAGCGGCTATGGCCGGCAACAGGGAGCCTTTCCTGGAGGTGCGGATAGGGCGGACTACATTCCTGGCACTACTAGATACAGGGTCAAGTGTGAGTCTGCTTGGTACGCCAGCGGCAAGGGTAGTAGAGGAGACGGGCGCCAAACCTAGGGTACAAGAAAGAGCTCTTTGACTGACCACAGGTTGGTCGCATTCAAGCGCATCCTTAAAGTACAAGATACATAAGGCCTCAAGCAACCGCATCCAACGCTTTGTGTGTGTGTGCCAGATTTGTGTCTGGACATTGTGCTTGGCAGAGACTTTTTGACTGCAACAAGCATGTCCTTACATGTGGCGTTGTCGGGGTGGACTACTGGAACAGATCCGCAGTGCATTGTGACATTTGCTAAGCGTGACAAGGATATAACCGCCGAACTCGCAATAGAAAATAGAGAATATTATTGCTTGCAGGGCTTCTGGTCCCT
This sequence comes from Rhipicephalus annulatus, assembly GCA_013436015.1. Classification (NCBI taxonomy): domain Eukaryota; kingdom Metazoa; phylum Arthropoda; class Arachnida; order Ixodida; family Ixodidae; genus Rhipicephalus; species Rhipicephalus annulatus. Next base: position 356,911 of record WOVY01009347.1, read on the forward strand.
GGCATTGGGCGCACTATTACAGCTGAAGGCATACCAACCATGAATAAGGCGCTTGATGACTTCTATCACTTGTTTACTACCATTCCCGAATACTAAACCCTCGCTCAGCACTGCATTGACACTGGAGATAGTGCACCTGTGAGATGCAAGCTGCGCCCTGTAAATGCAAAAAAGCAGAAGATCATTGAAGGCTGTGTAAATGACCTTTTAGAGCAACGCCTTATAAGACATAGCAACAGCTCTTGGAATAGCACCCCAGTGCTTGCTGTGGACTACCTGCTTGCTGTGGACTATCGGCCATTAAATGCATGCACCCACATACCTGCCTACCCAATGCACCGAACGGACTGGCTGCTGGCACAATTGGGCCGTGCAATGTGGTTTTCGATCTTTGACCTTTCCCAGGGTTTTTTTCAGATCCCTGTGTCTGAGGCTGACATAGTGAAAACAGCCTTCATCAGCCACCAGGGCACACTTGAGTTCACGAGAATGCCCTTCGAGGTGGCTGGTGGCCCAGCAATTTTTCAAACCCTGATCGGAATCAATCATAGCTTCGCCATGGCTTGACTCTTCACTCGACCGTGGAATGGAACGGACGTGTTTTTCCATCGCTCCTCCCAGTCCTTTGACGCTTCCATGGGTTTTTTTCCGCGGCGCTCACGTTGAATAGACCTACTTTGGACTTTTTGGTGAAAACTTTCACAGCCAAGACTGTTTAAAGTGTTTCGAAACATGAAAGTGCTCTTCTCAACAACTTTCTGGTCACCAGGCATGGCCGATGCATCGGCGTCTCCGTGACACCGCACTGACGCCGCTGCAACTTTCAGCGCTTGGCCGCGTTCGTGCGAACGCCGAGCGCGTTGCAGTGACATTCAGTGTGTGCCTGATCTACACTACTTAGACATGGCTTCTCTGGTTTCTACCATCGAATCAGCAGCAATGGATGCTGCAGACACCAATGAATATCCAGTGGATCCGGACTATGGTTCTTGGTTCACTGCTACCCGCCGACGCAAGCCAAAGACTGCAAGGAATTCTGCACCCGAGCCCTTGCCTGCCAAAAATCAAGTGACCCCGCGGCTGCCACTCCTACCTGTGAATGACTTCAAGGTGATCTTCCGACCACGAGAAGGCCTTTGCCTCAGTGAATGGGCACATCACGTGTTGGCACGCGCCATCTGCATGGCTGCTGGGCTGCCAGGAGAAACAGTCAACAAGCTCCTTTTTCGCATCCAAGCGGAACGCAATATAGCGATCGCAAGCACACCAGACGAAACTATTGCTACAAAGTTGCAAGCCGTCACTGCACTAAATCTAGGATCGCAGAGATATGAAATGCAAGCTTATGTAGCCGCTCCTGACAATTCTTGTAAGGGAGTCATCATCGGCCCCGAAAAGAATACTTCACCCACAGAACTCCTCGACAACATCTACGCACCCGACGCCGAAGTCTTACACGCCCGAATGACGGGATCTACAAACACGGCATTGATAACTTTTGCAGGCCTTCAAGTTCCACGTTATGTTTACTACTACCGCACGAAATACCGATGCTAGATTCACCGACCTCGCAAACAAGTTTGCACAGCCTGCCTTGCACTTGGACATTGGGCAGACGTATGTCCAACACCGACAAAACGCCGATGCCAAGCATGTGGAGTTGAGACACCAGCGCCGGAGCACAGCTGTACAACTCAATGCTTCCACTGCAAGGGTGACCACCCAGCTACGCACCTCAAATGTCCTGCGAGAGAACAGAAACCTACAAACAAGCATTACGTCAAGAAAGCACTGGAGGCGAATGCGTTAGCACCACCACCTACATCACCACCCAAGGGACACCGGCCCAGGTCCAGAACGAGGCGCAGCCAATCCAAGAGCAGAGGAAGTCTCAGGACAGGGCCTTGGAATCCTTAACAACGCGCAAGGAACCGCATCCAAAACCAGCCCCACCACCATGGGACTGATCCCCCAAAAGAACAGAGCCGCGAGTGTGGAGACCAGAATACCCCGCCGCGGTGGTCTAGTGGCTAAGGTACTCGGCTGCTGACCCGCAGGTCGCGGGCTCAAATCCCGGCTGCTGCGGCTGCATTTCCGATGGAGGCGGAAATGTTGTAGGCCCGTGTGTTCATATTTGGGTGCACGTTAAAGAACCCCAGGTGGTCAAAACTTCCGGAGCCCTCCACTACGGCGTCTCTCATAATCAAATGGTAATTTTGGGACGTTAAACCCAACAAATCAATGAATCATGCGGAGACCAGAATCGCCACCAGCCAAGAAGCCAGCGCCCGCTGGACAGACGTCTCCGGCTAAGGTGAGTTAGGCAGTGGGGCCTCCCAGCCTGAAATCTTTTTTACCTAATTCCTCCCATCCGCCCTCATCACACAACCACCCCAACGTACCTCTCACATGTAACGCACATAACTGCACTAAGCAAGAGGTGCAAGATGCCCTCACAAAACTGAGAGACTCGCTTAAGACTGAAGTAACCAACATGATCACTCAGGCAATTAATGATTTCCGTGCAGAACTTAGGGATATGTTAAAGGCCCATACCCAAGCACTTGTAACAGAGCTAAAGCAGCACATACAAGAAAGCTTCGCGTCATTTAGTACAGGGCCCCAAGACTCATTGTCACTAGCTACAAACCCCAAAAGTCTGACCAAACGACCCCACCCTTACATCCGCCCTTCACTCTTAACTCAGGACACAGTCCAAAAAGAGCAAGATGGGCTCCCCTAGTCCTGCCTTCACCATGTGGCAGTGGAACAGCAGGAGGTTTTCATGAAAGAGGAGCTCCCTGAAACAGTACACTGCCACTTTCGCGCACCCTCCGGATATCGTGGCTCTGCAGAAGACGCACTGCACACCTACCCTCTCGAGCTTCCATACATACACAGATCAACAAACACCATCACTTGTCGCAATACTCGTATCCAAACACTTGACAACTATAGAACACACACTGACATCATCCATTCCACATGTGCTTGTTGAAATTATTCCTCGAAAACGCAGTCAGCAGAGCTTGTTTATACTAAACATTTACAGCTCCCCTAAATCTAGGAGGGACGAATTCGGGTACCTTGTAGCAAAAACGTGCAAGCTAGGGGAACAATTTGTAGTGGTTGGTGATTTTAACGCCCCACACACGTCATGGGGATACCTATCGGCCACGCGTAAAGGTACCAAATTAGAACGCCTCATCTGCAATCACAGATTTACACTGCTCACAGATCCGCAAGAGCCAACCAGAATTGGAACCAGCGCAACCAGAGATACGTGCCCTGACCTAACCTTTGTAAGGGGACTAAGCAATTATAACTGGTCAAATCTACATAAAACGTTAGGTAGTAATCATTGCATCATTTCCACTACACTGGACATCTCCAACCCCCATGCTCCAAAGCGGAAGGTCCGTCTCACTGATTGGGAGACATTTAGAAAACAACGCGCTCAGACTGACAACAATGGGAGGCCTTTAAATGAATGGCTACAGTGCCTGCAAGTGACCTTGATAAAGCGACCAAGAGGATAATCACTACAACCGCAATTCCAGATGTCGATAGGCACCTTCTACACCTGTGGGAAGCACGCAGAAGCCTCATAAAACACTGGCGTAGGCAGAAACACAATCGCAAGCTTAAACTTCGCATTGCTCAACTCACGTTGCAAGCCGAACAATACGCCACACAGCTCACGAAGAACGATTGGCACAACTTTTGTAAGTCACTTAATTCACTTAATGGAACACTAAGCACTGCGCGCACGTGGGCCATACTAAGAGACCTTGTTGACCCGAAAAGTACCAAGTCCTACACGAGCAGTACCATTCAAACACTTCTTCACAAGCAGGATGGGGACGACAACAGCATCTTACAGACGCTTCAAGAAAAGTACATCGCTGCAGGCCCTCAGCCAAAATATAAAAACTACCCATATACAGAGTCAACACCGCTGGATGCTGATATCACTGTGCACGAAGTTCGAGCTGCCCTTCTGAATATCAAGTGCAACACAGTGCCAAGGAAAGACAACATCCATTACTCTCTCATGCGAAACCCCAACGACGAAAATCTAGAACAGCTCACGGATTTTTACAACACTCACTGGAAATCTGGAATGTTACCTCAGGAATGGAGACATACCGAAATAACACTAATTCCTAAGTCCGGCAAACTCCTAGAGCTTGGAAACCTGCGACCAATCTCGTTGACATCTTGCCTCGGTAAATTAATGGAGCATGTCGTCCTCCAAAGACTGCAACCATATCTTGAGGCCCAGGGATTTTTTTTTCCGGACACACTGTTTGGGTACAGGGCCCATCTTTCCACGCAAGATGTACTTCTCCAACTAAAAGAGGAAGTGATGGACAGGCTCAGTTCTACGCAAACTAGAGCTCTGCTTGCCTTGAACATCCGCGGTGCGTTTGACAACGTCTCGCATGACCTAATACTGGAGAATCTCGCGTCAACATGCTGCGGACGACGAGTTTACGACTATGTGAAACCATTCCTAACAAACAGGACGGCAATCATAGGATTAGGCTCTCTTCGCAGTGACATCATTAGCCTCGCGGGTAAAGGCACGCCACAAGGATCGGTGTTATCCCCGACACTCTTCAACATTGCCATGGCTAAGTTACCGCCTCTACTCGCCACCATTCCAAGTCTACGACATGCTTTATACGCGGACGACGTCACTATATGGGTGACCAAAGGCTCAGACGAACAAATACAAGATGCCCTCCAAGAAGCAGTAAATACAGTTCAAGCATACGCACGAGCAGGTGGTCTAATGTGCTCTGCAAATAAGTCAGAACTTCTACTCATTCATCGTCCCCAGCGAAAGCCCGACAACAGCCCGCAAATCACAGTCACCTTAAAGGACCATGTACAGAAACTCCCTGCGTACAGAAACTCCGCATCCTTGGCCTTCATATACAAGCTGATCTCAAGGCAACGCATACCATGAAAATAATAGAACAGCAAGTTTCTCAAATCACGCATGTGATCCGCCGCATCACCAACCGAAGGCATGGACTTCAGGAACAAGGCATTCTACGTATAGTTAATGCCTGCATAGTAAGTCGCATCATCTACCACATGCCTTATCAAACCCTAACGCTTGCACAAGAGAAAAGACTGGACATTCTTTTTTGTAGAGCCGTCAAGGTGGCGCTTGGACTACCTATGTACGCATCCACCAACCGTCTCCTAGCCATGGGTGTACACAACAACCTGCGGAAACTGACCGAGGCACAACGGAACAGTCAGCTACGAAGACTCCGCAGCACCCAAGTGGGAGAGCGACTACTCGTCAGGCTAGGGTACCCTCAGAATCGATGTGGATACAGCACACCAAGGAAACAGCTACCCACTGACTTCTGAGCAAGAATTACAGTCGCGCCACTTCCACGCAATATGCACCCTGAGTGCAACGCTCAGCGACGGCGGGCAAGGGTGAAAAACCTCACGCGCCTCATTAATCAGTCTCCTCCAAACACTCTCTTATAATGAAACGCTGCTAGACACCACTCCCGCAGTTTTACAGTTGGAGCAGTGGTGAACAATGATCACGACGTAGTAGCTTCAATCAGCGTACCTACAAAGAACATATCTGAAGGCGAAGAGTGTGCCATCGCTCTGGCGATTTCCCACGCTGCCATAAACCTTCCTCACACAGATGTTATTCTAATCTTTACAGACTCAATGAATACCTACCGTGCCTTCACACGGGGTATTGTCTCACAGCACACACACCGAATTTCGAACACCACATTCCACACGCCACACAAGTTCCGACTTGTCTGGACCCCTGGGCACGCCTCTCTCCCCGGTCATGACTGCGCTCATGCAGCTACCTGAGCACTCACTAACCAGGATCAGGAGGAAGAGCTGTCCAACCCAGAAGAGGAGGACACAAACACGGAACTTCTAGGATATAGAGACACTCTCGATTACTATAGACGAGAACGCATTCAATACTCTCCACCACACCACACGCTCAAACGAGAAGATGCAACTGCGGTGCGTCAACTGCAAGCAAACACGTTTCCGAACCTCTATTTCCTCCGCATCCTCCATCCCACTTCTTACCCCGACAAATGCCCTGGCTGTGGAGCGGTATCAACGTTATTTCACGTAACGCTGGAATGTCAGCGTCCGCCAGCCAGGCGCTCAGCCAACTTCCCTCCTATTCCTACCCTACAAAACTGGGAGGCCATGCTGCGTGATGAAAGCCCGAGTGGCCAGTGGGCGCTGGTTCAGCGGGCGCGGGACGCAGCAGCGGCTGTTGGAGTTCTGGACTGAGAGCCCCACCCGACATTTTTCTATGCTTGAAATAAAAAGTTTCTCTCTCTCTCGCCATGGCTTTTTTGGATGATGTCCTCGTCTACTCTGAAGATCTTGAGAGTCACGCCGAACATGTTAGGGAGTTGTTGCAGCACATTGACAATGCTGGCTTTACGATTAACCCTGATCAAATGCAGGTCTGCCATCAGTCCCATAAGTTCTTGGGCCATGTCGTCTCCCCTGGGCAGTGCAGACCAGATGAAGAGAAAGTGCGGGCGGTGCTAGATTATTCGTGACCTAGCACGATTAAACAATTGCAGGCTTTCCTGGGACTTGCTGGTTATCACCGCAGCTTCATACCGCATTTCTCACTGACAGCACATCCACTCACTGTCCTTCTGAATAAAAGCGAGCCATGGCGGTGGGATGGGCGTCCTTGGCTCATAATGCAATCATAAGCCTTCCAGATCGAAATCGACATTTCATGGTTGAGACGGATGCAAGCGGCATTGGCATTGCAGCTGTCCTACTGCAGGCTGGCCCCAACAGACTGCAGCCCGTTTCCTTCATTAGCAGGGTTCTCACAGAAGCTGAAAGCCACTATACTGTCCAGGAGTGGGAATGCCTTGCAGTGGTGTGGGCTGTGAACAAATTCAGGGCGTATCCTGAGTTTACAAACTTTGAGATACACTGCGACCACTCCTCCCTGTCGTGGATGTTCAGCACCGACCAAGCTTCGCCCAGGGTCAAACGCTGGGTCCTCCGGTTGCAGGGTTTCAATTGCCGAATCAGGCACAGACCGGGGCTGGCAAATATACTTGCAGATCCCCTGAATAGAGCCCCCTTTCAATGCGAGGGATGTTCCAGCGACAGCCTGCACGAGAAGCTGCTTCCTATTGCTACACAAGAACCTGAAGGGAAAATTACGTTTGAGCAAGTGGCAGTTGCCTTGGAAGATGACATGACTGCCTTAAGTGACACCATGCAACTCGTACAAGAGCAGGCTCATGACAGAAATCTATCAAAACTGAAAATTGTGGTCCAGGGGGTTATGCTTCCAAATTCAGACCCTGATCATCGCCTTCTCCATAATCTGGCAGAAACAACAGAACTACAGCCAAGTGGCCTGCTTGTTAAGCAAAGAATCAACAAGAAGGTACCATGGCTGCTCTCACACCTCCGGCACCTCGCATTGAAAATGGCGCATGACGATCCCACTGCGGCCCACGCTGGATTTTTCAAAACCTTGCGACGTGTTGCGGCACGATTGGTTTCCTGGTCATGCAGGCATACATATCAAGGTATGTGCATGGCTGTGCTATATGTCAGCGCACAAAAGCTCGGCGCAAAAAGCCTGAAGGCCTGATGACCAGTCAGTGTGCAACAGCACCTATGGAGGAGCTTAGCGTCGACATTATTGGACCCTTGCCGTCTACACCTCGTGGCCACAAATACTTGCTCGTAGTCATTGACAAGTTCACTAAGTCCCCAGAGCTATTCCCTCCGGCATTGCATATACTCCGGCATTGCGTTGCTATGGCAGAGTTGAGCACTCCGTGGCAACCTGCAGAGGGCAAGGAGGACACGGAACCTCCAAAGGCAGCGCACCATGCCCTTGCTGCAGAACTTCAGCAGTGCCTTGGAGAAGCCCTGAAGTACACCAAGAAGCATCAAGCAGCTGCCTGGCACACCCAGAGGTCCACTTATGACCGTCATTGACAGTCAACAACCATTAGAGAAGGTGACCTTGTGCTCTTGGACACTCATACCTTGAGTAATGCAGCCAACAGTGTTTCAGCAAAGTTGACACCGCGGCGAGGTAGACCTTATCGTGTGGTTAGGCAGGTTGGTGAAAATGACTTCATCCTGGGTGATACAGTTAAACTGCAACAGTGGTATCTGCTGTGATCATGAGGGGCGCCCAGAAGTGTGCGCTACAATGCTACAACGTACTTTTTCAACTCCGTGACAACCACACGAGGACCGTGATGAAGACATTGCAGCAAGTAACCAACATTGCAGTAAGCTACCACTGAAGCATCAAAACAAACACTAGATTACAAGATTAACGACAAAATATGGCTGCTGCCGTATCTGTCGCTGTAGAAAAGGTAGCCTATATCTTGCTTATTGGAGAGAAACAGCGCGAAAGATGAGAAATCAGGCATAGAAGGACACACACAGCAGCGCTGACTTGCAAACAAGTTTATTCGTCAAACCACGAATAAACTTCCATTGCAAGTTGGCGCTCTTGTATGTGTCCTTCTTTGCCTGGCTTCTCGTCTTTCTTGCTGTTTCCCTCCAATATGTTGTATCAACATACCCAAGCAACCACTTAAGCTATATCTCGCATTCCTTGAAGTGTGCGCGAATAACAAGCAAGTGAGGGTGGCCGAGAGAGGGCGTTACGTGATGGCATCATCATCATCATCGGGACTTGGCCGAGAGATGGCACTACATGATGGCACCATCATCATCATTGGGACTGGGAGTTGTGGGGGTTGCGTGTGTGGGGGAGAGGAGAGTTCGGCATGGTTGGGATGAGTGGCAAGACATGGCGGTTGTGTTGTGCGTGATTTAGGGTTCATAAAGAGAAAATTGCAACCGAAGCGAAAATCATAGCTGCTACCATGTTGCGGAAATCGCCATGCTCTTACTGGGCGACAAGCGCTTTTCTCTGGTTTTCCAGAAATCTGCAACACGATGGCGACAATGGCCCTTAACGACGGCAATGGTGACAGCAAATCCTTTTGTCGTCGCTCGAAAATCTCGTGCATGTGGTTGGGCGAGTTGGTTCTTGAAGTTTCGTATTTGCAGGAGGCGACCGTTGGTTGCATGGGCAGTTTCGTGACCTCCACTCACTGTGTGCTTGTCAGCTGAGATGTCTCTACACTCGCATCATTCGTGAAGCCCGCTGAAGCGCATAGATAGTTAAAAAAAGGGGACACGCCGCACACAGATAGACATAAAAACAAAACAATGCACAGCAGTAGGTGAAGGGAGCGCGCTAAGATGGGTGGGCATAATAAAGAACAGAAAAGATTCAACGGGCAAGGAGGCGCCAGGTGTTGGTTTGCGGGACTACAGCGGATGAATGTATGGGCTGCGTTTATAAAGAAAAAACATCTAAATTTTGACAATTGAAGTTGGGGGTGTGTTCATTATTTGAGTGCGTTCATTATAAGAGTAAATACGGTATACCCACTAGCTTACACACTCATTTACAATGATGATGAGCACAATGTGACTAAAGCTGAGCAAGTTTTCCTTCACACAATTAAAGCTGAGACTTGCTTGCAAATACAGGAATGCACTTGCTTGCAAATACAGGAATGCAAGTGGCCCATCATACTCACCAAGGCAGGTCGGCAGCGAGGTCAGTGAGCACGAACCGCAGCCCGATTTGGTTGTCACCAAGCACGTCAGGTGGGCAAACAGGGGCGGAACCATAGGCTCGGCCTCTCGAATGGTCTCCATTATTTCCTCCTCGTCTTCTTCATCCTCGTCACCAGAATCCTCTTCGCCCGGTGATGGGGGTGATCGTGCCGACCCAGCGCAGGACTCTATGCTCGTGATCTCAGCTGCAACGGCGGGGCCCGGTGTTGGATGGAGCGCTGCAGCTGCTCCCTTCTCATCACCCGAGTTGCCAACATCGGCTACAGCTGTGAGCACAAGTCATTGGCAAAGCGCAAATGATACTTTATCAGTGTAACTTTGCGTAATGTACGTCTAGAGTGACTAACAAATGGCAAGCTTTCTTCACCACCGCAGTTGCCAGTGGAGGAACTACCACAATGCACACAACATATGGTCACAGCCAGGGAAGGCATACTCGTAAACACTCAGTGAGAATGGCTAAGCTAGCTTGGGAGCATGGTCATAGAGACTGAGTCCATGCCAATGCTGCGGTCAATAAGAGATCTGGAGCCCACGATGTGAAAGTGCACACGGCAACCCCTGATAGCCAGGGCCTGTGCGCCTTGCATGCTTCTCAATCGAAGTAACCCAAGGCAGTGGTCTCAGTTGAGCACGTGAACAGATCCACCTTTGTGATATAGTTACTAGAAATACTCAGACTCGAAAGAAATGGACCTGAGGGAACACGTATATCCATGTACTCACAACTGGTTAGGCGAGCAGCACTGCCAATTTGAACAACTCGCACCAGTCTTTTTCTTGTCGTTCTCTTTGTCATGTTGATCACAGTGCCGCTCGTATGTAGCAATATTCAGCATGACTAGCACTGGTATACTAATTGAATTTTCTATGTACTGTTGTTAATGATACAGTCCGAAGCACGCAACGTGCCAAAGGGCATATGAGAAAATGCAATGATGTCGCACTGTCACATGACTGCCTCAATCACCAGAGTAACTTATCAAAATGATTGATTAGGCAAGTTGGTGATTCTTAATAAACCGAAATTATTTGAAAAGCGTTTGTTCCTGTCCTTCCTGTCTCTGTCTACGTATTGCCCTCGCACGTCAATCCACCGGAGTAACCTTCGGGACGTGGCTCATAAACACAGTAACAAGAAGCGCCCTTAGTAACAGGTGCATTGTTGACGCAACTGCAGCCATACCTTTAGATAAGCATTGAACTGTTACACTGAAGCAGTGAGGTAAGTGACACTAAAGTATCTGTGAAAGAAACAGTTGATAATTCTCCCCCGGAAACACACAGCATAAGCCACCAAGCTGAATGCTGTAAGAAACAAGGCATCAGTGTAGATAGATAGGGACATGCCTCACACCTTCAATGCAGAAAATATGACACTTATATGCAAATTCCATTGCATTACAGAGCCATGCATTGCAAGAGGAAGATTCTTCTGCATGCTGTTCCATTGAAACACTCTAAACGAACTATGCTTGAGATGAGTGCAGCTTTGAGCTGCTGAGCAAGGTGATACATACTGGCCCCATTGAAAGAATCAGTTCATATGAGTGTTAATACAGAAGACGCGACATGAGTTTGTGGACATCCAGTACTTACGTTCGGCATCCATGGAGAATTCGACATTGTGAGACCGGTCTGTGTCAGTATCGTCCCAGTCGCAAAGTGCTCCTTCCTCCTCGGCTAGTACGTCAGCATTGAGCCGAGCACCACTGCTGGCTCGCTCAGTCAGCCCCCACTACGTGGAAGACAAAATTGTGATGGAGGGTTGCCCTAACTTGCAAGACTTAAACATCTTAGACTAGAGCTGTGCGAACAGCAAAACTTTGAGTGTGAAGCAAATTCGAATAACAAAACCTGAGTGCGAATCAAATGAAATGATTTTCTAATAATTCTAGAATATCTTTTGCATATTTCTCAAATATTTTTCAAATACTTCGAAGACAAACTACACAAAAAATGTTGCAGAGAATCCCTAAGCACACTGTAACGAGATACAAACAGGAAAGTTTCTTTTGGCTGTTCACAACTCCTTTAATTGAATGTTTAGCTGCCATTTCCAAAAATATTTTACTCTGCCTTCCCTGCAGAAGTGCAAGGTCGCACTGTAGGCTTATTGAGGCAGTATGTGCCTCAATGGTGAGTGTCACTTAGTTATTCAATTAGTGAGTGTCACATTCAAATGTTAGTGTCAATTAGTGAGTGTCACTAAGCGTGCTACAGTGTTGTTGCCAGAACTAATCAGCTAATCCCAAAGGCTGCAATCTCGCGACCTCCCGACATGGCACAAAGTGGCAAAGCGCGTGACGAGTCGATTCCCGAGGATCCGTCGCTGCCACTGTGATCTCGAAGAGTTTCCATCAGCGCCTAATCTGACATCTATCCCCTCAGTAGTGATGACTCCGCTGTCCGCATTGAAAAAAAAAAAAAATTAAGGAAAGCTTAATGTCGCCGGGGGCTACACCATGAGAGCGCAGTAAAACCATACACACATGCACGGCGTCGAAAACAAAGTGCGAACAACACGGATATTGCGGGAAAGCATTCGGTAAAGTGCCCTCCATATGCAGCGTGGCACCACATATGTGATGCTAACTAAAGGCGTGGCACTACCAGTGCAAAAGCATTCTTTTTTTATTTTTGGTTTGGAGGCAGGGGGGACAGGGCACCTCCACACATGCGCCTGCGGCGGCAAGAACAACGGTAACACTGGCTCGTGGGGCGCATATACCTGCTTGCCCACCTCGTGCACACCCCCGCGCTTTGACAAGCACTCGCTCTTGCTTGGGAGTCGCTGAGGCCACGTGCACTCCTTGCCCGCTGCTGTCACTTCGCGCTTCATCAGCGGCGGGGCACCCGCAGAAGGTGCATGCTCATGCTAAATGACGAAATCCGGGGCGAAATTCCTAGATTCTCCGTGGGGATAATTTGCTATATCAAGGATGTCTCTCACTGTTACTTTGTTACATGGAGGTCACAAGTACATGGGCTTCCATGGAGTAATGGCAGGGACAAGAAAAACTTTGTTATATCGAGGAATTCAATATATCGAGGTTCGTTATAGGCAGGTTTAACTGTATATTGTCTAGTGGGGAATTCGCAAGGCAATGACCAGTAGGACCATCTCTGAGTGCGAAGCGCGAGCGTGGGCACAAGCTGTAGACGCACGACTGCTCGAGTATTTGTGTCCGTACCGACTGTCTGCCTACTACTACCAACAAATATAATGTTGTAATGTGTTAGCTTATGTGGGTTACAGTAATCATTATACAGTGGACTCTCAGTAAACAAAAGTCTGTTAAAAACGGAACTGTTGCTTAAATGGAACAACTGCCTCTGGTATCATTGGTTTCGTACTTCAATGCTGCAACCCATCTCCCCTCTCAGTAAACAGAACTCCTGTTAAATGAAACACAATTTCTCGGTCCCTTCAGGTTCCGTTAAATGAGAGTTCACTATATTTATTTTGTAATTGAATACTATATCTACTTATTCTGAAGCCATTCATGTTCTGTTTTTGCATAAATCGAATGAAATCTCGGGATAGAGGTATAGTTTTCAGCTATGTTTACGATGAACACAGAAAAATACTTTACACACAGATTGCAGGAAGCGGTACATCACACGACTCGTTGCATATGGCAGTGGCTTCTGTAAAGTGGTCCTATACAACAGTATGCTGCAAAATCAACTTAAACGAGTTCAAACTCATTATTAAGGAGGTTCTATACACGCAAAGCTTGATTTATCTTGCTCCAACTAGCCTCTAATTGATACAAATAGCAAATAGAGCAGATGAAAGTGCTGCACACAATTGCATACACAGCATGTCAAAGCATTAAAGAAGTTGATTGCTTCATGAGCCCATTACTGCAAAAATTTTTAGAATTCATCAAGAAAAAAACAGAGCCAGAGGTATTTGTTGCCCGCTTCAAACACCTTCTTTCTCCTTTCATATCAGCAAGCTTACTAAGAGCTACCCAGTGGGAGATGACAAGGGGGCAGAAAGCTATGTCTGTTAACCAGCTCACATCATGATTTTAACTAACTTCGTTTCTCTCTCTGTTTTTTTTAATGCGTGGATTACCTTCAGTGCAATCGTGAGCAAGTGTGCAACAGCAGCAGTCATAGTAACTATGAAGCTCAGGATGCTCAAATCAGCTAATGGTCGTGAACTTTGGGTTTGTGAGCAGGCACTTGAGTTAACGGCATCATTTGTTGAGACTGGAGAGACCGATTTTTAGCTGACTGAAAATTACATGTGAATTCCAGGCCCCATGTGGCGCTATCATGTTTGTAAGATAACTTGTTGGGCTAGTTGGTCGATCATAGTTGCTCAGAACGCAAACACGTGACATGTGTGTGCACACACACACACAAACAAGAGAGGGGCACCAAGCACTGTACAGGTTTGTTGTCTGGGTGTGAGGATGTGTGTATATACCGTATTTACACGATTGTAAGACGACCCTTTTTTTCAAATTTGACAATCCAATGTTGGGGGGTCGTCTTAGAATCGAAATCGAACCATGTACCTTAGAATCGAAATCGAACCATGTATTGTCATATCGAATAGTTTCCCGCTCAACCCAAAGCGCATAGTTTTCCGCGTGCTTATACAAAAGCTTTTCTTTTTTTAGCATCTACTGCGCGCATTACGAGTGCCTTTATGACGAGCGCACGGCTCTTGAGGGAGCACCGGTAATCGATGGAAGAGCCGCCGTAGGGGGGTATTGGTAGTTGACGGAAGAGCTCCTCTTTGTCGGGGCAGCTTGACGGGGCAGCTTCAGCCTCTCGACGTGGGGGTCAACAAGCCTTTTACTTTTAAAGACCTCCTGCGCCGCGAATACAACGAGTGGATTTCGTCAGGAAGCCGCGAACTTACGCCAAACGGGCATGTGAGGAGAGCCTCCCTGGCTACTGTGTGCGGGTGGGTCCTCTCCGCATGGGCGGCCGTCCCACGCGATGCCGTGGTGCGGTCGTTCGCGAAGTGTGGACTCACACTTGACGACGACGTGCTGTGGGATTGCAGCAGCAATGACGGCAGCAGCACCAGCCAGGACGACTCCAGCGACGATGAATAATCCTCCGCAACCACGTGAATAAATTTCCCTTGTGCGCGTTCTTTTTTTTTTTTTTTTGAGATGCGATTTTGGGGGGAGTCGTCTTACATTTGAGTCGTCTTGCAATCATGTAAATACGGTATATGAATGTGTTGCATGTTTGTTCTTCAATCAATTTATTTAGAAATTACAATGTTTGACTTGCACATTCACATGGACCTCGACTATGAATCAGCAGTGCTTTCTGACCATGCTGAAGAAGTGTTGCGGGGCCCTTTTAAGTGACGGCCGCCATTTTGCTGGGTTAGTTTCTGCGTCTATGCATTCAGGAAGACCACTCCACATCATACTTCATCACCTGTGAGAATATGCCCCTTCAGTAAATAAAACTCACCAAGGTTCGTGGTTGGCACGGAGGGCAGAAGTAGTAGTAGTCCGGGTGCGAGGGGATGCGCTGAAACACCTCCTCGAGCAGCTCCTGGAAGCGTTGCTTGATGCTCAGGTGCAGCTGCTGAACAATGTCGCACGGGTGGTGGCGTTTGAGCAGGTTCACTGGGAACAAGCTGCTGACCCTGCAATGAGCAAAGCCGGCGGAATAAATTGAAGCGAGCTCACGTCACCAGGCATAGACCTTAAGCACTCTGTAATTCCACTACGTAAACACAGTAAAACCTCGTTACAAGAGATACTCAAAGGACACGGACAACATGTCCTTTGTATCCAAGGTCTCTTTTAACCAAAATAAATAGAACACTGAGCAGTTGGACTAGATCCCTTCATTGTTTATCGGTATCAACGGGTGTTTAAACATTTAAACACATGTGCAAAAAGTTTCTCAGGATGGCCTGAACAAGTCACAAACACATTCAAGCCTCGTTATAACGTAATGGGATATAACAAAATAATGAATGTAACAAAGTAAATGAAAGTCCTTTTGAAAGCTCCGTTGAGAAACATGCATTTTAAACCTCATTGTAATGAAGTAAAATTGATCGGTAAATGAATATAACAAACTAAATTAGTCCATCAAATACTCTATCAAAAAAAAAAAAACGACCCTAGTGTGTTAAGCATACCGTTTTTCTGCGAAGTTTGACGCTCATTCAGCGCGGCTCTTTTGAAACTCCCGCGCTGACCTTACAGCCACGCCCTGCGCAGCCGAGAGAGCCGTCCTCATTACACAGCCAGCGGAGAGGATTGAGGAAGTGCTCAGCGGGTCACATGATTGAGAAGTGGTGCCGCGGTGCAAAGCGATTTCCCTCACACGATGGCTACGAGTGCATCTTCGCTGCTACCATGGCTGCTACCCTCTGCACCGAGAAAGGGGGCTCTCCACGACAGCCTTTTTTTTTTTTTCCTCTCTTTCCGCGCGCGACCTTGAAAGGAGAATGGTCTCTACATGCAGAGACGAAAAATGGACAAGCGTGGTACAGGCACGTTGCAGATCGCCATTTGAGAGAGAGCAAACAATCTGCCGCAGTCTTTTCTTTCCTTTTCTTCTGTTCTTTCTTCGCGCGCAGCGTTGAGAGGTGCTGCCACGGGATGGGGCATGATGCTGAGAGCATTTTCAGAGCGCGGTATGTTCGAATTAACCATCGCAAGTGCTTGCGCGTTCGAATGACAGGGCCTTTTCCCTCATTGGCATACACATAGCTTTGACGGGACCTCAGCGTGACCTCGAATTACCTGAAAGTTCGAATTAATGAAATTCAACTGAGTTTATTTTTTGTGGCACGCGTGGTCGCGTTGCGGTACATCGGGCCGCGAGGTGGTTTCCTTCTTTGCATGCTTATAGGTGTACGCCCATCTGAGCAAACATTGCCACAAACTGTTATGATCGATATAACGAAATAATTGTGCCTCCCCTTCAACTTTGTTATAACGAGGTCTGAGTGCAGTACAGCCACGCCCAGATATATAAAATTTAGAGGATCACAAAGATGCTCTATTTCATCAATAAGATATTTCACATATAAAAAAATATGATCAAGGGAATATTGCAACTGTTCAAGACGCACAATAATTAGATATGTATGGGTTCGATATATACAAGTTTGACTGCGGTTTGTTTTTGATGAATGCTTAAGGTCATTCCGCACCAAATGTACCAGCTATACTCCGTCACAAATGCATTCGAAAAAAAAAGGCATGCCAATTTACTGCATTCGAAACGGTGAACTGCAAGAATATTTCGGAGAGAGAAAAGCTTTTTGGTCATGTGGGAACTTTCTAAATTTCACAGAACATCGTCTCAGTGATGTTTGTCAGAATACTAATTCTGAGAGTGTCGTTTAAGAATACCAAGTAAGCAATAAGTACCCTTTTCCTATCTTCACGCATGAGTTGAGCCCTTGATGGTAAAGGCCTCTCAACAGATTCTAAAGCTAGCTTAGCTTTTTCGTTATTCTAAACTACACATGATGCATGACACAGGCACATAACGCTAGGAGGTGGGCCTGTTTTAGCTTGCTTACGGCTACCTGCCTGAGAATGCAGACATCTGACAACAGAAAAACCAAAAAAAAAGGCAGTACAGCCCTCACCCATCACTTGAAGTGCGCCGGCTTTCATCTGCACCAATTGCAGCATCCGCTTCTTCAACAGGCAGAACCAAGACACCTTCGCAACTGGCTTCGTTGCTGCTGATGCCTTCGAGGCGAGGAGCCCCTGTGCTCGCTCGGTGGGAGTGTTCTACGGTGGACTTGATGCGGAAGTCCCGAGTGTGACCGCAGATCGCTTGGATGAACTCCGTGATGTCGAGAGTGAGCGCAGTCTCCTCGCAAGCGTCCTCCACAACGGTTGAGACGTCTTGCATGTCCACGGGCAGTCCCTCACATAGGGCTCTGAAAAATAGGAAAGATTAGGAGCCAGAGCTCAGTGACAGACTATGGCCACACAAGCAATTGCAAACCGTGAGTGAAGGCTGCAACACTCCAAAGACATGCTTAGTCGGCATCGTTCGAGCATTTATTGGCTTCTAATTTATAGTTTGTCAGGAAGTAGTAATTAATTATGATCTTCATTATTAAACGTATTATTGGTACATAATGAGTGCATAGAAGTAAGAATATTGTACCAATGCTGACGTTTGAACCATTAAAAAAGCATGTTTTAGGCACCAGAAAAGGCAGGCAAAGAAACGTTCTATGCCTCCAACATCGTAAATATAGGGCACAATAAACTTTCACAGAGCATACAAATAGCTTGGAAACAAAGACGTGCTTATAATGGCATTAAGGCGCCAACAGAACATAGCTACGCAACTGCCCTTTTTCCGAATGATTTGCAGAGCACATTCTCTCTTTTTATCCTGTAGCACGGTCGATAACTCTGTTGTCCACTGTAGAATCGGCACACTCCTGGGTCTCTCAGCACAGCCGGTGCTGCTGGTGGTCATTTTACGCATTTTGGTTGAACTAGAAAACTACGTTGCACCCCATAGAATTACTTACAAACAGTCAATATTGCATGGTAACATGAAGATTTTCAAACTGCACTTGAAAGCGAAAACGTGAGACTAAGTAGTGTTCATATAGGCCCCAATTTTATAAATAGGCATTTGTAGATATTTATGGGCAGATGAGATTAAGAAGTTTGCGGGTATAAAATGGCAGCAGCAAGCACAGGACCAAGTTGACTGGCGGAACATAAAAGAGACCTTTTATAAAAAATAACCTTTTATAGGCACTATATAACAACATTATATGAGCCATTCCAAACCTATAATTCATACTCGTGTATGAAAGAGGTGCAATAGGAATGCAAGGAACAAAACAGGCACTTGCCTAAAATTTGAACTGTATAGTTGGATATAACATAAGAACTCTCAGGCCTTTCCACCTCACAGGGGCATACAGGCCACAACCAAAATGTGTGCATTCAAGGCGGACTTAATGAGCCCGACAACCAGTGAGCCTGTCTTCGTGACACATTGCTGAGTGCATGAGTGAAACTATTTTTTCAGTCGTAGAGGCGAGCAGCTGCCGCATGCAGATCGTCTGGGGGTGGCTTCTTTGTACTTGGTTGTATCCGACCACTATAGAAATGAACACATGCTGCGATTATAGTTCACCCATGCTTTTCTATGCTGTCGCTGCTTTCGTCCTACAATTATTCCATCATTGAAACTGCCTTACAAGGGTTGCAATACAAAATTTCACGGAGGAGATAGCCTGCAGGATCGATACCCATGAGTATGGGTATATCATTTATTGAATCTCAACAGTGAACATAGCTTGAGAAGTAATTTATGTGAACATTGAAGTTCGTGTGCATGATGCAGCCCTATCTACTGCAGTTCATGACATCGACATCATCTAAGGTGACCTGAAGGTGACCCCCAACTTCTGCCGAGATGTCAACACTGCGGCTGAGCTCAAACCTGACGCAGTTAGTATTATTATGATGATGACCAATGCCCTTTTGTTGTGCTTGTGCCGGCAGGCAACTATTCGGTGGCTGCTCAAGAGCCTATGCCTGCGATATACGTGCAGAAAAGTGGGGAACCCAAGAAAGGCGTTGCTACCACTAGGTGACAATGGTGGTGATGATAATAACAATGACGACGCAGCACATGCACACAGCGAAAGAACACCAGCATACGACGCAGGCAGTATGGAAGTGTGCTGCAGTTCCATGTGTTGTTTCACGTGCTAAATGGCGTTACAGTTGCACCCCTTTATAAGAGGCGTGCACCAGTTAGCAATTCTTGTCTTTTATAAGAGGAGTCTCTGATAAGCAGGGTACTGCAAGTACATTTTCTTATCAACCTCTATTTCAGTGTAGGCACACTGGTGCTCTTACACCCATTCGTCTCTTGCATCAGTGTATCTTGTAAAGGGGTTCGACTGCAGTTGCACCTGATAGCTGGTCCTCCTTGGAGCTTTCCCAAACATAAACTGCGACTGGTTAGTGATGAATAGAGCATAATTAATTACAGTCTATCCATCTTGCACTGCAGCAAGCGGTGTGCCGTGTTGTGAATAATGGACCCCCAGCCACATATAGCAGCACCATGTAGCAGCAACATATAGCAGCAAAAGCCAGAATTTTTTTCAGTTCCCCTTCAACTACTATAGCTATGTAGAAGGGCCAGTGGAAGCTCAACCCCCCATCTTTGTCAACGTCAATCGGTCGCGACGTTGACGAGGGCAGCAGTCTCTATGTCCAAGATGAAACTGTTTATTTGGCTGTACTTGTGGCCGGTACACGGAAAGTTGGATTACAGCAATACACACTGCCACTGATAGCGGTGTACAGGGCGACAGCCGTCGATAATGGGACAAGCAGTGAAGCGCATCGGCATTAATACAAGTGCCGTCAAATACTCCAGCGTTACACTAGCGGTCACGTAAGTTCTAGAAGAAACTGTAATGTTTGCATAAAGTGAGAAGGTTTCAAAGTTATCTCGATAGTTTTTAATCCATGGGCACGGTTTGCACAAGGCAGCACTTACACGTGTAATGGGGCGATAACAAAACTTGAGAAAAAAATGTGGCAGTGTGTATCTATCTAAACATTTCTTTTTTCTCTGTTCACTCACAGAAAACACCGAATCTTTGTTTCTGTGTCTGGACCATAGGGGTAATGTGATATGTAGTGTCAGACACCTGCGTGTTTTCCCTTACAACCCACTTCCTGTATGAGCCAGTGCATGGGCCCACAGTCTTCAAGTACGCTAAACAAATAACCGGAAAATAGGAAACTTTTCATGTCACATTTACTCATTCCCACAGTCATTTAAGGTCTGTGGCCTTCCTTGCTTTTGTTTTTTCCACCCATCTATAATTCATACTGTAAATGTAACTCACCTGAACAATCCATACACAAAGCTCTTGGAGAAAGCCTTGCGCAGGCGTGAACAGTGTTTTCTAGCTGGAAAGCGGTCACTGCCAAGCTCAGAGTCATCTGACTTGGGCTCTGGTGACATGGTCTTATAAGGCGAGCCTGGAACAAATAAGGAAACGAGTGATGCAAAGAGGTGCACTTGAAGAAAAACCGACAAATCTTTAATGTCGTAGTATCGCTTTTCACACGTAAAAGGATTGCATTTAGTGCACAAAAATATTAGAAAATAATGTACTTTACCTATACAAGAGTTGTCTCGGGATGTTAAACTTATGGTCATAGATACTTGCCGAGTACTTGTTGACATCGTGGAGCCACAAAACTAGGAAGAATAATGATCCTCACAAAAAGCTACGGATATTCCACACGGTTTTGTATGGCTGAGGCCATGACATGCAAGAGCAGTGAAAAGGAATTCGAAAACCTTCTGGGTTAAAATTTTTCGTTACAAAAGCATAGAGCATTTAATTATGTTGTGTAGAGACCAATCAAGGTCATTAATTATAGTGAAGGCTAAGTGACAATCCTAAAGAACACACCTTCTGAGCCATCTGCTTTGTACTCCACCCAACCGGGCTCAGATCCAGCTCGTGTATTCTCTTCCGACCGAGTCGTCAAGTCAAGGTACGTGTCCTTCCACTGCCTCACGCCACCTTGGTAAACCAGCCGCCCAATCACAGCTGACACCGGCGCGTCGTAGACATACACCGGAAGACTCACAGACGCCATGCGGGGAGCGGGCCCTTCGCCTTCTTGCGACTTCGGAGACCTACTACCATCGTCGTCCTTTGCGGTTTCTGGGCACGGCGTTGAGGTCCTGTGCCGACTGTGGCTGTTGAGGTCGGGCAAGTCAGCCGATCGTTGTCGTGGCAACAATTCGTGCTTCTCGGCGCCACGTGAAGACAGCGTCGGATCGGAGTGCGAACTCGTTAGCTGCCGAAAAGCATGAGATTCCATCCCGTCGTACGAGTCGCACACCTCACCAGTGGCGAGATCCTCTGCGGCCGATGACGTGGGAGCCTCGCGGTCAAAGCTGCTGGTGGCTGCTGGCTCGGACGAGGACTCGGTCTGCAACATGGCATAGTCTTTCGGCACGCCACCAGTGCTGCAACTGCCGTGAGTGGGAGGAGCCTCGGCCTGAAGAGAGGCGATTTCATCCTCTGGGCGCCTCATGAGGCGCTGCAGGTTTTCAAATGTGGCAGGAATGAAGGTGAGAACCACATGCGAATTGGGAGCGGAAGAGTTGCTACTTCCGGAAGAGCTGTTTGCACTGGAGAAGCTGGTCACAAAGCAGCGCCAGCTGCGAAGAGAGAAGACATGAAGCCATCTGTCGTTCACGGACAAAACATCATATAAATGTGAAATAATGCATACACATGAAAATCCCCCCTCGTTGTCTTTATCATTCTCTGCTAAGTTTCGTACAAAGAAAATGATGATACAGCTGTATACATATCGCATTACCTTCTGGACATTCAGCTAGGGCAGTGCACTTTAGAGTAACAAAATGGAGCCTGAGGTAAGAGTAGTACAGCAGACGGCAATGAAGGATTGCATGGCACAATAACGCTAACAAATAGCTGAGCACACGTTAGGCTGGAGGGGCTGCAGGCAAACAGCAAGTCGTGGTTTTAGGGAGAGGTTTCAGTCATGCTATTAATTTAATTTAATTTGCAGCGGCTGCTGTCGCTGCAGTAGCAGTAGTTGTAGTAGTAGTTACACTACTACTACTACTACTTCTGGTTTTCTCAAGGCAGAGTGTCTATAACGAGAGATGAAAGAAGAGAAGAGATGAAGGGACGTATGACACACGCACATAGATATATTAACCAGACACATATATAGAAAATAAAGGCCACTCACGCAACAGGAGTCGCTTGCACAGGAGGCAGAGCAAATGGCACGGGATAAGCGTGCTGGTCACGTGGGCGGTTGTGTATCTCGTTTGGCAGCAATGCCTGCTCTTCAGGCCCAAGTGGCACTTCGCGATCATGTATTGCTTGCAGGTTGTCCAGTAGCTGCTCGTAGAGAAGGTCATTCGGCTGAGGACGCGGACGCCCCTCGCAGTCCACGGGGTGGTTTTTCCCACCGTCAGGGTCAAGGGGCCTCAGCTCTGCAGGAGCACGACATGGTGCGTGAGCCTGTCATTCGGTGCATTCAAATTCTGGCCAGTACCGTAGACAGTTTGACGGCTAAGACAGCTTTGAGCTCATGTCGCCCCAGTAATAAAACTAGTCAGGACGACACCTACGCAACATGACACCACCTCAAGTCAATACAAGAAAGCTGAGAAGAGCACAAGAAATCACGTAAAATTTAAATAGTGCAAAGAACAGAGACAGGAATTCCTGCCTTATATAGGAATGAAAATGATATGGCACACCAGGTAATAGGCAATGATAATTTCTGGTGATACCTGCGTCAGCTACTATACCACCCAAACTTCATTATAATAAAGTTGCATCTTACACAAAAAAAGTTTGTTATATCTGAAAATTCATTATAAATGTTTATTTTTAACACTACTTAAACCTTGGTATAACAAATTCAGATATAAAAAATTATGGTTTATAACTAAGTCCATGACTAATCGCTTTGTCATAGATAGAGTGTAGGAAATAATCATTTATAACAAATTTTTGGACATATTGAAGTATTTTCATGGCACATGTACATTTGTAATGAGGTTTTAGTATATATACATTAGAAGACTATTCTTCATTTACTCCATTATAACCAATATTTCGTTATATCTGGGTTCGTTACATCAAGGTTTGAGTGTACTAGCACACTACCATGCCTATCTCAAGCGTGCACAGGGTTGCCCTTCAAGGGGAGGGGTTATTGCAGTGCCCCCCTAACCTCCTGTTACATCCACGTATGAGGCATACTTCACCCCCTCTCCCCTCTAGGGTGACCAGGGGCTTCCTTAGTAATGAATAAACTTCTTTTGGGGTTAGTAACATAGCCTTCTCTCAAGCTGATATTTCTCTTTCCTTTTTTTTTTTTTTGCCTGACTGAAAACCAAAGCAGCCTTCCTGATTTTCCTCCAACACTGTCTAAATGAAACTGTCCCTTCTGCCAGCTGCATAGGATGTGGGACGAGACTTACGGCCGTTGTTGAATTAGCACCATATATTTATCTGTCTAGAGGATGTGGAATCTGACAGTATTGGCAAGAGCACGATACTCTTGGAGTGAACGGACGCAGTTGACACAGTCAGAGAGTTCCAAACAACAACACACAATTATTTGACTTCTTTTTGATCGACGATATCATCAGCCGAATTATTATCGTTATCCACACGCTAAGACATCCGCTAAGACACGCTAAGGCACACGCTAAGACACGCTAAGACAAAAAACGACACACAACTACATGAAAAACAAGGCAGTGTCGCCAACGCCTGACTCACCACGTGGGCCCACCACAGGCGGCCCATGATGCCGTCCACAGCAAACCCAACACTGGAGGCAACCGTTCGCACTACCGCCCCACACCAAAAGAGACCAGCTTATTTTTTGCGTGCTGCCAGGCGTCACTGCTGGCACTAACATTTTTCTAACCATGATGATGATAGAGGTGATCAACGGTCACGAACATGCCACCTACCGCGCGGTAGTTGCGACCCCTGAATGCGGCTTCTGTGCGAGACACGTGTGCCACGAGGCGCAAAGAGCTTTACAGGGGATGTCAGCACCCCCTAAAGGAGTACCAGAGAAGAGCCATAGGCTCGGTCCGTGGTCTATGACTGTTGGCAGCATACAGTAGACTCCCTTCGGGATGAACTTGAAGGGACCACAATCATTTGTTCGTCCTATCAGGATTTCATCTTATCAGAAGTGCTCCCAAAAACCAAATGCTGACATGCCAAGTATGCTTAAATATGTTGATTGAAAACACTGAATGAAGTACATATACTTATAATGGGGAGGAAAGGAACAAGAAAAAGCATTTATTTTGCTCAGCCTGGTAAAAACTGTGCTTTCAAGAAGAGTATTTAGACTAATAGTACTCGATTACACGAGTACGTAATAAATATGCTCATGAATAAATTGCTACCATATTTTATCAATAAAACTGTTGCACGACCCTATTTTGACCATTAGAAAAACATAAAAAGGGACAGACAAGCACAGTTTTCTTTCCAAGAATGGAAAATTTATTCTTTTGACTGTTCACCTTCTGAGAGCTGTTTTACTGGCTTTGCTGCCATCACTTTTGAATATGCCTCCATTGCATGCTGCTACCTTGACAAAGCCAATAAACACCAGGTTGTTTATGAAAGTATTCAAGCTTTTCTTTGAGGTTCAGATGTTTCCTTTATCTCTCTCTTCTCCTGTCTTTCTCTATTCCTTCCCCTCTCTTTATACTCATTCTCTTGTTCACCCAAGTTGCTGTGTCCCATGTCGGGCAATCAGCGAACTCATTCTGCGAGCGAAGCAGAAGATGAAGAAGAGGACGAAGAGTGCACGCTGGCCATGTTATTGCACTCATCATGATTATACTTTTTTTACTTAACCAATGGAGCTTCTAGCCTTGAAGAAACTCGATTTCACATTTTACTCGGTAGTGGGGCTTACTGATTTTTGCAGCCCATACACGAACGAGTGTTTTGGTTCGCCGGACAAAGGACGACTTGTCAAACAGCTTTGCTGTTTAAAAACTTGACTAATCAACCAAACAAACAAACAGAATATGCTCTTATTAGCCAAAAGCGAAATTGTGAGTTTTCAAAGCACTAGTGAGGTAAGGCCTTTCTGAGGTCTCTTAAGATGGCTTTTAGACATTTATACAAAACTCAACTGCCTCAAAACCACTACAAATGTTACATGGTGATGCTCTTTTAGCCCCTCGTGAAAATTGCCATGAGCGAAAGCTATGCGCACAGACACGGTACATTAGCATAAAAAAAAAGAAATCTTTTTAGCAGACGATAACTGTACACTAGGGGAAACTAAACTAAATATGATCACAAACGTTAAAAAATGATAGAGCTCAATAATTTTGAGAGCTGGGTTAGTTGGTGACTGATCATTATGCCATATGGTGAAGTAGCGCACTTCAAACTGGTTCTTTCTTGTCTCCTCTGTCCCCGTCCATAGTGCGCTACCTCAGCATGCGGTCTACTAAAGCTATACAGCTTGAGAGGATGTTGACCTTGGATAAAGGTGGAGAAGAGGATCTCAGTCTGCTGGCACTTGGAGAGCAACTTCATGATGCTGAATGGAAATGGCACCACGCTCACTGCAGGCTCTGGTGCTACAGGTTGGAGCAAGGGCATGTTCTGCGAGATAAAAAGAGAGACATTACGGTAATCAGCTGGCCAAGAGTAAAAATATGAACAGGATTACATTATCATTATAGTGACCATCCTAACAACTATCAACCCCATACAGCACACAACTAGAGGTGTGCAAATAATATTAACACATTGCGGTGATCGTAAAGAAATGAGCAGCTAGAGTGACTGGTAAATATTTTAATCTTTATTGCAAGCTTATGCCCGAAAAAACAATTAACATTCCAAAGACAATGTCACCATTAAGCACAGTGGTCAATCGTCAAAATATGATCTGCAGGAGACACATGTCGGCCCTTTAAGCGTGTGCCATCATGCATTCCGGCATAATTTCTGGTGCTTACTGTAAGTTCTATAATAGAATATACAGTAACTAAGGTACTGTACGATACTATATAGTAAGCCCTTCTACAGTCGAACACGGATATATTGAACTCAAAGGGGATCGCGAATTAGTTTGATATATGAAAAATTTTATAGAAAAAAATAGAGGCCCTTAAGAGCTTACTTGTAGCGGACCATCACCTACAATAGGTGCATTCGAAAACAACAACTGATTCTGCACACACACCGCAACATAATGATTTATTTTCATGAAAAAAATCGCTAATCTTGGCCTGCTTTTTCGTTTTTGAAATGTTGAAGACACTAGTCTCGATCTTATCAAGGCTGTCCAGGTGTGAAAGCCCGGTTCACTTCATGTGCCCGATACAACAGCAAATCATGCCGAACGCTGCCGCCACTTCAGCAACAAAGTAGGCGCGTGTAGTCAGCGCCTCGACCGGATGATCCTTCTCATCACATGTGTTGTCAGCCTAAACATTGCAGTCCGCTTTTACGAAGTCATCTGCAGACACTTCGTGTACAACTGCTGCCGGGAAGCTGGATGACAACTCGCAAAACGCATCATCTATGCGCTCGTCATCTTCGTCTTCACTGGTTTCCGCAAGTTCCGCCGTATCGAAGCCTGCCTTGCAGAAGCAGTTGACCACTTTGTTCTTCATGTCCCGCCAGGCATTGAAGACTCTACCGGAGAAAACTTCGCGGAGATTTCCGGCCACTCCTTCGTCATCCACTGCTGGATGTCCTGCCTGCTGACAGCTTCGCTTTCGCTAGAATCGGTTTTGCCAACGATGTTGTAGCGTTGCTTAAATCGGTGAAGCTACCCACTGTTGTCGGTGAAGTTGTTTCACTGAGTGCAGCGGCAAACCATTTGGCCTTGGCGATCAGCATCGGGCCATCCACCGGCATGTTCTTTGCGCGCACTTCTAAAAACCAAGGATAGGGTGCCTTTTCTACATTACCGTGTGCAGAAGTGTGCACATGACAAGCTCCCGAAGTTTGCTGCTCCGTCGCCTTTGCCTTCATATCTGCCTCCTTTTTCGAAAAGGTACTCAGAGTGCTCCGTGGTATCCTGAAGTCGTCCGCAATGGTCGAACAATTCTCGCCCCCCTCAACACGCTAAACAGCCTTAAACTTCGTCGCAAAGTCAAGGGACTTGCGCTTCTTGACGCTGGCCATAGGTACACAAAAAGTCGACAATTCAAGAAGTCCACAGCGGCTTTGCACACCACGCACGCAAAAGAGAAATGCTGCACGTGCAGTGGTACGTAGGCGACGCGTGAACGGAAGCAACCCAGCACTCGCGAGGCGATGGCCACCTGTGAGGGCAACAGCAAGAGGCGCGGGCTGTGGTTGCCTGATCAAAACTCGCAAAAAAGCAACAAAAAAATTAAAAGGTGAAAGGGGGTGACTGCGGCTCCTTTGCTCCTGCTCTTCGAGCCAACGGGTACGCGGAGAAAGCATGAGAGGGAGAAAAAGAAACGAAAAAAAATCTATTTCGCAAGTTGGAGATTGTGCAGTCTGAGCCCTCTCGCTCTTACCTTTTTTCGAGCGTTTCGGGTTTAGGCAGGCGGAGGGGTAGTGCCGCACGGAGGTCACCGGGCGCTGCGTGCCAAAGAGCACCTTCCAACTCGCGTATGGAGTCGCGCTGCCGCCGAAGATAGCGTTGCGGGGGGGGGATTCACCTCGCACGGCGCTCGATATATTTAAAGGTGGGTAAAAATACCATTCTATATAAACGTTCAAATTTCTATACTTTTATAAAACAATTTCAAGGTGATAACTTATGAGTTCGATATACCCGAAAATTCTATTTATGTGGGTTCAATATAACTGTGTTTGACTGTATATACTTAATGCAATGTATGGTAACGACTATAGCATACATTGTGCTAAGCACAGAGTGGTAAGTAGCAATTACTGTAACATGCTACGTATACAGCAAGTAAGGTAATGTATGAGAAGTTCTATAGTGTACTATACGCTAAGTAAGGTGCTGTATGATAATGTTGGCAAATGTGCGGTAAGTTCTACAATGTGCTGCACAGTAAATAAGATACTGTGCTATTATGTATGGTAAGTTGATATTGTATAATGAACACAATTACAGTTTGTGATCACACTCCAATACAGGAAGGTGAGTCTTGCGCTAAGCGATAACTTTTCAACCTTTTGTTAGCCAGTGAAAAATAACCACAGGAGGCGTTTCTCGCAGGCGTACTCTGATGTACATGCACACACCTGTGCCAGCGTGATGTCAGGCGTGGAGCGAGACACAAATGATGGCTGAGCTCCAGCCAAGGCGGGCGTGACCGGTGGCGTCGGTGGCAGTGGACATTGAGAGTGTGCGCCCATCGGGTGAGCCAGGTCTGGCTTGAGGCATCTCAGGTTCAGATGCTCCAGCGTGATGAGTGATGATAGGCATTCGAAGTCCATTTCAAAAAGCTGGGCCACAAGAGAGCAAAAAGAGAAAGGCAACAGCATGAGAGAAGCATCTCATTGTTTGATGGCTAATGGACTGATATACTTAGTGATTTAATAGTTAAGTTGAAGCTGCCAAAGAAGCTGCAGGGCTGTAGAGTATTAGAAAGGTTATTTAGAGTACTCAACGAAGGAATCTGGAGAATGATCAAAGTAATTTTAAAATAAGATATACCAACATTTCAGCTCTCTCAAGAAAGCTTTTGCACAATTAACGTCAATATATTTTATTTCATTAGTATATTTCATCTTGAGCCCACGGACATTTATCATACTCTTGCCTTTCTTCGTTAAGGTGCCTTCCAAATGAGCCAGTTCTGCACATGCCCCAAAAGTTGGTGCCACATCATAATGGACATATACTTTTGCCGTGTCTGTGCATATTGTACACTCAAACCTCATTATAACAAAAATATATCTTACGTGAAAATAAGTTTGTTAAAACTGAAAATTCGTTACTATAAAGATGTAATCCTAACACTATATATATAGGAAGACTTTGCTTGATTTGCCTCGTTATAACCAATATTTTGTTATATCCACATTCGTTATATTAATGTTTGAGTGTATATAACTTCATTTATGTATGTAACGTTTTTTTCAGCTATCTTCAGCCATTTTAGTAAGACCTACCTGAATTTCCACAGCACAGCACAGCTTACACAGTGTTGCCTGCTAAGTACACAGTAACAGATCATGCATTGTTGAAGGATTGAACTTGCCCTAAACTACAATGTCATTCCTATTGAAGCTCCCTCTGAATGATAATACCAAGTTCCTAAATGTACGATTCAAGAAACTAAACATGCACAATCTCAGAATCATTCTCACGACTAATTGAGGAATATGATGTTGTTTGGGTGTGGTCTCGGCAAAAGCATAATAAAGTAATCTTTAAATAAAAGCAACAAAGATGCCAGGAAAAATTTTCAGAATAGCAAGATTAAAAGGGGTGTGGGAAAAAGCACTTGACCATAAACTTCAAGATACACAACCGAGCACTGATTTATTTATACTACTAAATATTAAATGAAAAACCATTGTCTCTACAAACTACACTGAGCAACAGCACCATGGCAGAGTTGTAAAGTGAGTATATGAAAGATGTCAAGACATAAACCTATTCTTTGAGAATCTGATTGTATGTGCCATAACAGAAAGCATATTGGCAAAAAGCCTGTAAAGAAAATAAAGGTGAACTGACAGAATCATTAAAACAGTGGTTCTTCACTTTGTAGCCCATATGACATCACAGTTTTTTTTAATGAGCCCAAATGCTGACTACACAGATAACAGTGTATCACAAAAAATGGCCCATTGTAAACTTTGACAAATGGGAGACGGCCGATTGCTTTAGCAACAAGAAATTGACTGTTATAAGCATATGTGTGTGTCAAGATTGACAAGATGAAGAAAAAAAAGAAGAGAAACAAGTTGTCTTGAATAGGTAATTTAAACGCTGGAATGAGGGAGAAGAGGAAAAAAAAAAAAGCGCGCGGGGACGCGACATTGGAACAAGAGGGCGCGGGGTGAGTGAGGAACGTGAGAGCCGGGACGTGGCATTCGAGGGGCCAACGGCTGTGGAAGATCGGACTGGGTCTCGCCCCAGGCTCTCGCGCGAAACCCGACTCGGCGAGCAGCCCCGAAACCACCGCCGACCCTGGTCTGCAGTGTATCCCGCCCGAGCACCTGCCTCGACGAGAAACCACTGGAGCGACCGCTTCAGTGGTTCTCCAACATCGTCGCCACCGTTGAGCATCGACATGGCGTGTCATCACGCTTGAGAGGGACTCCCAGCGGACCGGAGGCCACGCCACAACTGTAAGCGCGAGAACTAGAAAACGCAAAGGGTATCGGATGTTGAAACGCGCGTCATTAAGTCATTCCCTTTCCTTTGTTTTTCAATGTGTGCGTGTTTCTGTTGTTTTGTTTTGTGATTTTTATGGTAATAAAGTGGGAGTTTCGTTTGGTACCACCAGCCTCTATGGTTTATTTCGCAATGCCCGACGAACGAACCAGGCATCAGCATATACGCGTGACAGTGTGCAATGCTTAAAGACGAGCAAATAACAAGATTATAAAACTAAAAAAAAAAACGCCAGGCCTGTGCAGAACACGCAGCGAAAGCTGGAAGAGCGTCCTTTCTAGGACGCTCTTTCAGAGAAAAGAGAGAGTCTTTTTTTTTTTTTTTTACACACTCTTGGAGCAACTACTACAGGCACGCATGAATGGTACCAACTACGCCATATATCATCAAAAATTTTGTGTAGTGAGGAAGCGTCCACAGTGCCTTTGTTCGGTCATTCTTCAAAAAAGCATGGTACCTGCTACACATTTGCAAGGATTTTTGTGCAATTCCTTGATGTTGTGGCTGCCTACAATTTAGAATTACGCCTGAAGCTTTCGTAATGGGTTGGAGCATTCAATGACCAACTCGTTATGCAATTCAAATTCTGTGACACCTGGCTGTTCATGTGCTGTTCTTAAAGGCTTTATTACTCACATTAACGTGACTTCTTTCCTGACATTAAGCCTGCATAGGGTCAGCTTGCAATGCAGTTTCCAGCCCTGGCGTGGCTCTGTTGTAGAATACTGGGCTGCAGGCAGGGGGCCGGGTGGTTCGATTCCCATTCTGTCCTCGGCATTTCTTTATTTAGTTAGTTTTTTCTTACATCATGCATGTGTTACGGACACCGACAGTGGACAACTATGGCACCAGAATCAACCCTTGTTGTGATCTCATAAAAGTTTTCACTGTAAAATGATGCCAACACGAAACTTTTTACAGAAGTCCTCAGACAAGATAAGACATTATTCATCTCAAGAATAACATGAAACCCCTCTGGAGATTAGTCAAGCTGTCAATAGCCGGCAACCGAAACTGGGGGTTGTGCCGAGCAGTACCAACGCATTACAGTCCCTCGCACCCTCAATCTTTTCACACCTTTCGAAAGCTCTCTGTTTGCACAAGTGGAGTAATGAAAGGCTGAACTGAATGACTCTAATAAAACGAGCCCACTGCACTTCTTGGTGTTTATTAGCAATTGTGTGATAACATTGACCCCCCACCACCACCACACCCCACTATCCTTTCTTTTCTATTATAGTGAGATTACTCACCGAGTGTTTACTCACTGAGTGCTGTTTTATCATTGCACATGAGGTATCAAAAAGATAATGCTTACGAATACAAGAGAGCTCTAATGCAGGCAGATAAAAAGAAAATGCCGGTTAAGCCTTGTGCGACACGTGCGCACAGTTGTATACAGCAGTGCTTGAGCGTGAATGCACGTCACCTCTGAAACGCTTTTCTGTTCACTACTGCTTTGCATCGGGCAGTTGTAGGTTGTGTGAGTATTTAATATAAAGCAATAAAGAAAATCTTAAGGTTTTCTTAGATGTTCCCAGTCAGCAAAAAACCTGGCATCCCAAGAGTATGCAAAGTTACTATAAAAAAAACATATAAGTCCAGATGTGTCAATATACAGCACAAGGGGAAACTCTCCCGCCTTTGATATAAGAGCTGTCAATTCAGGATAATAAGCCACATTTTCCAATACAAAACGGAACAATTACTTCACTATTCCGAGTTTCAGATTATAAAACCATGATGTGATTATGAGTCGCATTGCAGTGGAACAGTCGAACACCACAAATTGCAGCAGCTATAAAAAGCTTTCAAAAGTGTTTGCTTTACTGTGTCATGTTTTTCCCCGAGCACAGAACTGTCTGAAGAACTCTTGATTAAATAAATCTACACCACCAAATAGTCAGCTTTGATTGATTGATATGTGGAGTTTAAGGTCCCAAAACCACCAAATGACTATGAGAGACACGAATCGTCAGCTTCAAAACATTACAGTCCACATCACACAAATAAGAAGTCATCACCAAGGCTAGAGACACTTTCCTTAACCGCAATAACAAAAGAATATGGTAACACATGCAAGACATGTCATAATAACAATGACCCTGAAGTTATTACGTTATGAAATTTAATGTAAACTGTATTAATCCTTTCAGGGTCAATGCCGTACATGTATTCCACAAACACCTTCTAAATAGTCAATGACACACAAGAACGGCACCACTTGTGTGTTTGAAAAGCACATCTTTGCAAACATTTTTTTTTGCTTAGCATGTGCAGCCACATTGCAGGCTTTCAGCTTGTTCCTGCTTGTAAAACTGATGGCTAGCTGGGGTGGAATCTCTGAAAAGGTGACTGCTTTGTTACTTTGGTTTATTGCTTCCCAGTAAGTGGTTACGTCGGTTTCTATGCGGCCGCTTACTGATCCAAGCAATGCCTTTGTGGTTATGTTGCCTGTTTCAGGGACTCGCAAAGACCGCGTCGGTCTCGTTGGCAATAAGACGAAGAATATATTAGAGGTTTTCTTGCTTGTTTTTCCTTTTTGGACATGTACATGACCCCACAGTTTTCTTCAGTGTGCTCACCAGCAGTTTCCTTGCGCCAGAGATTTGCCCGCCGGTTCCTCTGCTACAAGCGAGTATAACGGTGATTTCTGCGAATCTTTACTCAGCTGCCATGTCAGAGGCTGATTCACTGGATATCAGCTTGTCATACAAGGAGTTACCAATGAGTTAAGACTCAGGTGGTGTGGGAGTAACATCTCAAAAGCGTGCACGGCGAGATGACGCTAACGGGACCAAAGTAGGTTTTTCTCCCTTCGTGTTTCCACTTGATGCCATTTCGTGCACTTATTCTTGTACGTATGTGAACTACAAAAATGTTTATTGCAATGCACAATGTTTTAACACTTGTATAAGTTTTGTTTAGAATTCATCTTTCTTTTACTCGTGAATAAACCAAGTGTATGTAGCAACACAAATGATTTTTTCGTCGCTTCATGGTCACCTTAAAAAATTACATTTTTTTTCTGAAGTAGATTCACCTAAAGAAATCAAATCAGCAGTAAAAAAAAAAAAACAGAACAACCCTGGTGGGTCACCTTCGGCCGAAAAATATGACCCTCAAATTGTTAATCACAAATGTGAACATAATTATCCCCAAATGAGCCAAGCCACAAGTTACTGTGACAAGTGGCCACTGGATACAAGTCACAATCATAAAGGAAACATAATTTGCAGCCTAACAGAAGCACAAGTCTCCTCGAATAGTATATATTTTCATTATATGACGAGTTACCAACTATCCCAACAACAAGTTCTCACTCATGTATTGTTCCTCGAAACAGACAATCAGCATATTTTCACGTGATTACGGAAAGACCACAGCGTCTGTTCACAGGAGCAGCAGTACTGGACATCGAGCCGAACTAATGTTAGACCACGAGCACAACAACCAGTCTTCTTTTTTTTTTTCACAAAGTGGCACATACTTGCATTGGCATGGCTCAATCCCCTTCCAAAAAAAAGTACCGCCCTGATGCTCAATGCCGATTAAAAGCTGAAGTAATCGTGTACTCGCACGAAGACGCATGATGAAGCAGTTTCAGGTGGCTCGGGGGTAGTGTGGCTTCTGTTATGGTTACCAGGCCATCGTGGCATATATCTCAATGAGCTGGCGGATGCACTAGCCACAGTATCTCTTAGCGGTCCCCTTATCCCGATTTCACCTGATACGGCTTACGCGACAGCAATAAGGCTTAGAAACCTCTGTTTGCATGAATTCAACTGCTACTCATTGGATAAATTTTGAGATTTCGCACATCTAAGATGCTGCTGGAATAGACAGTGGTGCGCAACACGGCAATTGGAAGTTACTTATACAAGCCCAAATAACAGCAAGGCATTCCTTCTCCGTGGTCGAATAGTTAGTTTCCGCAGATGACAAAATGCGACTAGCATAAGCGATGGGGCGCTTGGCGCCATCTTGCCACTGGACGAGCACTGCACCAAGACCGATCTTGCTTGCGTCAGTGGGAAGTTCGGTGGCGGGATCTTCATCGAAGTGCCCTAGTAAGGGTTGATTCTGAAGGTGCTGTTGAAGCTTGGAAAAAGCGGCTCTCTTCTCTGGACCCCATACAAAAGGAGTATCCTCCTCCATTAAGCGAGTAAGGGGTTCAGCGATGTTAGCAATGTTCTGCACAAAGCGCCTGTAGTAGGTGCAGAGACCCGAAAATCAGGGCAAACTCCTTTGTTCGAAGGTGGAGGAAATGCAGCAACGGCCATGGTCCTTTCTGGGTCTGGTCGAATGCTATCGTGACTATATTGTAGATTATTCTGCCCTTTTGACAGGCAATTTGTGAAGTGTATTAATATTTTTACCATGTAATGAAAAATATGGTGCACAAGCGCATCTCTTTAGATTTGACTTGCACACTTGCAGTTCAACTTTTTTTCATCTTTCATATTAATTGGAACATAACTTTTTCCTTTCCTGGACATGCGTTGAGTCTTTAAATTTATGTTTTTAGGGGCGAAGCTCCTTATAGCGGCACCCGTTCATCCCTCATAGCCGTTGTAGTGTGTAACAAGTATAACATTTTGACCTCCAAGGTAGTGCCGGTGAGAGATTTCTTCTGTGCGTTATTGAACAATAAAAAATAGTGCTCAATGTACATGCCAATGACTGCTAATGGGGAATGAGAGACAGAAGCATTCGGCTTTTAGTTAACCCACACGCTGCGATCCCTAATAGCAGCCATTGGCATGTACATTGAGCACTATCTGACAAGAAAGGGTTGCTATGTTATACTCGCTGGGTGTAACCTCCTTAGTTTTAAAAAGGTTTAGCGAGCGTTGAGCCACAGTGCCATGAATACAATGAACTAGTATATACCATGAACTCGAGGTGGTTAAAGGGGGGAAGTAGATACGAAGTGCAAGCCGTAAGAAAGTAAAAGCCGAATTCTCCTGTCTCTCATTTCCCATTAGCAGCCATTGGCATGTACATCGAGCACTATCTGACAGGAAACGGTTGCTACGTTATACTCGCTTGGCGTAACCTTCGTGGTTTTAGAAAGGTTTATCAAGCGTTGGGCCGCAGTGCCATCAATACAGTGAACTAGTATATACCATGAACTCGAGGTGGTTAAAGGTAGGAAATAGACCCGAAGCGCAAGCCGTAAGAAAGTGTGCGTGTTCCACCTCTTGTTTAGTCCTTGGAATGTCTGCTGGATGGCGGTGCTTCTATATGGGGAATATATGATGAAAAGATGCGAGATGGTGGTACTTGGAGTGTTGAATAGAAGGACGAACAGAGACACAGACATGCGCCCATGGGTGGGCGCATGAACGGACGCAGGGGCGGATGCATGGACGAACACGGGGACGGACGCACAAACAGGTGCACGCATGGACGGGCGGATTGACGCATGGACGGTCACACAGACGGACGCACAGACGGACGGAAGCAAGAACGAATGGACGGACAAATGCTTCACGCCACTCTCCATCATTAACTCCGTGAATATGCTGCCAATTTTTTTTTTCATTTTACTCTAATGTTTTTTTTCAGCTATTCACATTTTGTACAAATACCACTACTAAGTACTGATGACAATAAAGTAAACAGATTATCAATGCAGTATTGCTGTTGCAAATGCAGCCATAATTTTGGCGCTCACAGCTGATAAGTGTTGACCGACTTTGTCAATAATTTCTGAACATCCAGTACAAAAAAAAAAAACAAGTACAGTCGAACCCCTTTACAACACACAGTGATATAAGAGACAAATAGCTATAAAAGACACCAGTGTGCCTACAGTAAAACACCGGTTGATAAGAAAATGCATACAAGGTACCCTGCTTATAAGGAACTACATCTGATGTAAGAGACAACAATTGCCGTCCACAGCAAGCATCTTATAAAGAGGTTTCGCTGTAGCACAGCTAGCACTAAGTCACGCCAGGCTAGGTCACAGCTGAGCTGCCATACACTGTTAGGAATGAGGTGTTGGGACATGCCACCACGTCCGTGACTGTGGCGACCTTGGGTAGCGTGGTCCTGGCTGGAGCCATCCGAGTCTCAGGAGAAGACAAGTCGAGGAGCCGGAGTAGGTGAAAAGAAGCGTTTATGTACAGTATTTACTTGTTTAAAGTAATGTGGAACAACATGAGACGGATGA
The DNA here is from genome assembly GCA_013436015.1 of Rhipicephalus annulatus. Taxonomy (NCBI): domain Eukaryota; kingdom Metazoa; phylum Arthropoda; class Arachnida; order Ixodida; family Ixodidae; genus Rhipicephalus; species Rhipicephalus annulatus. The sequence continues at coordinate 393,685 of WOVY01009347.1, forward strand.
AGCACACCCGAGCGTCTCCGCGCTCGCGTTTTATACGCTCCGTCTTCCCAAGATTCTTTGCGAGGGAAGACAAGAGAGTTCTGGTCCCTGTAATAGGATCGTTCTGCTCTACTCCGCCCCCGAACAGGCAGTCAAACCTCCCTCTAGGAAAGTTCAAGGGCTTGCACACCTTGTTTCACAGGCAGGAGCAATACGACCCCACCAGCTTAGTTGACTTGGAACTCCTCGCATAGAGGAGACTCTTCCGGGTGGCAAAATTCCAGGTTAACTCGTCCGGGCCCGCTAGCTCCTCGCAGGCCCCAAAGATAATGCACCAAGGCATGGCCACTGGCCCAGGAGTGTGAAAAATGTTCTCACTGATCATGTCCAGATGTGAGGCCCATTGTCAGGAGTACAACGCAGAAGAGGCGGCAGCTCAGGGTGTAAATCATACCTACGGGTAGTCACGTGCGTCTAAAGGGTTTTTGGTCTGCTAGCCTATGGCCCAGAAGAACTTGCTGCTTCACCACTGTAGTTGAAACTGCCTTGGAATGTTGCTCCACACAGGACGACGATTTCCGGTAGAGACCGGTAAGGCCGCGGCACAACAGCACCCAGCTGATTCTGGCTTGGCTAGGCATTCACCCTCTCACCTGTCATATTTCCACTCCTTGCTAAACTATACTGTACAGTAATATATCACACTACCCTTTACATCATTGTGCTTGCTGGCGCCTATAGTGTCTGTGCGCCACAGCAATTGGGCACATACCCGCCGCTACTCACCAGACTGGTCCATTAAAAACTAAGGAACACACGAGCGGCAAACATCAATTATATGTCGCCCAATCCAGCTTCTCTTGTTAAAGGTTAACTCTGGCGATTTGTTGAAGTAAATGGATTTCAATAGAATTCGCTAGGTACGTTCCTTTGCAGATTTTCGTCATTTATGCCAAACTACAGACTTGAGAGATGCGCCGATTGCTTGTAAATAAATTTTAAAGATCGCCTCGAAAAGCTCACCTTGCTTGCCAGAATTATTGGCAACACTGTCTGTGTGACGTAGAGTTTGGCATGACGTTACAGTGACGCAGCCGATGGCACCGCTGCTTTGGCCGCTACAGCGTTTATTGTGCTGGCCACAAGGCGGCTGCGGTGGTGTTTGGCACGGGTATAGCACGGGAAAGCTTTCCTCCTTTCTCTGTGCTGCTTGGCCGGGGCTTCGCTGGCCTGGCTTTCACAGTTTTCATACTGCGCGCCGGCGGGTCCAGTATACGGCCTCCTGTTCTTACGGAATAGTACGTCATACGCAGACAGGGTGCCCAATTGTGTTTCGATATCGGTATTGCACCTTTTTGTCTGTTAAAAATTATTTTCAAATTTCCTGAGCATTTCAGCTATTGGGCTCGTGACAAGAGTGTCTCAGGAACATAGAAACACCATTACCTTGACATGGTCGAAAAATCAACAGAGTTGGCTTTTAAGCATCTGTACATAGTGCTTCCGCGGTGACTGGACCCATACTTGTTCATGATGGTGATCGTCATCTATCAACACCACATGGAAAGCCTCAACCGTAAGATCCATAATTCGCAGCACGTCTTACAGCATCTGCCATGAGCTCAGTTTTGTGTCCAAGAGCCTTCTGCCTTCTGCACGTTGGTGAATGGATTTGGAGACTCGTGACAGTGATTAGCTTCCAACGTATGTTCAGTTTAGGCAGTTTTGCCACACATGCACGCACTACATCTTTTAGACAGACTGGACAATGTTCAAGGCATCCGTCCAGACAAGCTGTCAGCGCACGACTGTACAATGTACAATTCGAAGTAGAGTACATCACTGCTTCTTTCCCGTGTGACAAAACGAGACTGTTTAACCTACCGATGCAGAGACCAGCAATCTACTCCCAATACAAGGCATTTCATGCAACCCATCGTCACACAAAACGACGACACACAAGAACAAAGCCACCTTCAGACCTTTCTCGATGTCCCCAAGCCCAACATGTTCTTCAGCATCTTGACAAGATTGACAGGCAGCGTTGGGGGAAATTCTGCGCATATTTCAACACAAGGCAACCTATGCTAAGATCTGATGGGTGGTATGAAGTTTGTTAACAACTCCACAACGTCAAGCATTTCGAGCTGTGGCTCTATGTCAAGGTTGGAGAGAAGCTGAGGTAGCCAGTGACTATAATGCAGCCTCATCGTGACCACTGCTGATGATCTTACCACCAATGAGCCTCTTACCACCACTGCACCCCCATCGTCCATTAGCACCTTGATGTGCATTTTACAATGCTCGAGCTTGATGCTGCGATTTCTGCCTCTCGATGTTCACCGGCACCAAGACATCATAAAAACACATATGCTGCATTCCACCTTCTTGGTAAAGAAGCACAACATATCCTGTCATATGACAATAACACCTCATGGCGGTCAGGAAAAGCTTATGATAATTGGAAATGAAGTTGCATTATTGTGTTGCTTAAACCGGGGACGTGTCCTTATGCACTTTTCTCCTACAGTCCAATCGCCTTAGCCAGCTACATCGACAAATTAATGAAATGGATGGTAGTGTCAAGATTAGAGCGACTCCAAGAGAGAAATAACTCCTTTTCTGCGTTTATGAACAGCTTCAGAAGAGGCCGATTTTCCATTGACAGTGTGGTAGACTTGATTGCCAGTGTTGAAGAGGAAAGAAGTCGACACAGACTGGTGGCGGCCATCTTCCTAGACATTAAGGACACCTACGATTATTTCCTGCATTATGCAATCCTTCACACACTAGAAGATTTAGACATCAGTGGACGACTGTATGTATGGATCCTTTATGACCGCTTCATTTACATGACGGCAAATGACAAAGACACCGATCGATATAATGTTAATCACATGTTCCCGAAAAGGGAGATCTCAGCTCTATTCTGTTCAACGTTACAATGATCGGATCAGCAGCAGACCTTCCAGCACGGAGAAGGTCAGTGCATATGCTGATGACATAAGCCTATGATCATCTGGAACTACTCATCTGCAATTGCATGTTCAATTACTGCACCCAGTGGTGATGACAGCCAGATATCTATGACGCTAGGCGCTCACTCTTTCAATCGACAAATGCGCTGTGCTTGTATTTCCGAGCAAACATATGTCACAATGCCCGATATTCATTATTGGAATAGCTACACCTGCTGTAACACACCACAAGTTTCTTGGGGTTATCATAAGACAGAATTCTATCACATTCGAGACATGTCACAGTATTAAATCAACATTGTAGAGCTTTGTTCTTGTTTCTTTTTTTGCAACATGGAAGAAGCAAGATGGTGCCCATCAGAATCATCACAACTTCAATTGTACAATGCTCTATTTGTGGGCCACCTGCGATACAGCATGACGGTGCTCTCCAATACGAGACCTAGTTGTGTGAAGACGTCAGAGAGTGTTCAAGCTCAAGGAGTGCGAACATGCTTGGGTCTAGCGTGCTGCACGCCAACAAATGAAATTATCCTGAAGGCTCGGGCTTGTCCCATCGGTGTATAAATGCTCTGCTAGCCCCTTAGAGTACATCTTCAAATGTTGAGCTGACACAGGCTGTCAGCACTCCCTTACACCCACTCAGACTGCAGTTTTTCAAGAACGATATCACGGTGTGAGAATATTCTACCGTCACGGTTTTTGTCCCCTGAGTGTTGCTGGGGTACCTCTGTGGGTCCTGCTTAAAACGCCAGTTAGTGGATTACGAAGATGTCCCTCGTTTTATCGAATGGCCTTAGACAACTGACCCTACATCTCATTTATACAATGTACGCAGATTCTCTGAACGTGTACACTCATGGGTTTATCCCACTACACACCTTCGCGACAGCCTTTGTCATCCAGCAAATGGATATTGCTGGACGATTCGACGTAGATGACAAAACCACATCAACTGCCGCAAAGGTTGTTGCTATACAGCAAGCAATAAGATTTATTTCTGGAGAGCAACATCGGGCATGTACAATTTGCTACGATGCCAAACCCACTTTTCAAACTATTCATTGCATGCATTATGAGGCAAGGTTCGTGCTATATTCTCGCTATAGAAATTGCAAAACTTGTTCAGGTTGCTGATACATATCAGATTGCTGATACATATCAGGTTGCTGATACATATGGCCATCTTATCCTTTTCCTGCGCTCTGTGGTGTGATGGGAAACAGAGCGGCAGATGCTAAAGCTGAAAGCGCCCTAAACAGTGCCCCTGATGCACGAATCGCCTTTTAATAAACCAATACGAACGCCTTGCTTTGCTGCATAATCTGTAACTTCCCACATTAGCACTGGACCGAACCAGAGCGGTGACACCGACGATTGAGACCCAGAAATGAAGTTCTGCATGTCACCTGATTTGAAGCGGCACATTGCAAGCATAATCCACCGCATTGGTCTTGGTGTGGTGTAAACAAGACGTTACGCACATATCATCGGTCGTAGTGACACCGGTCCCAATTGTGAACACTGTGGTGTGCCTGAAACACTTGAGCACATATATTGTGACTGTCCAGCATGCGCACATGAACGACAGACACTAATTTCTTCTCCTGACCGATTTTGCTATATATCATTAACTGATGTGACTGTGTTGGGGCCTTGGCCTGACACTTAACAGTGCAACTGTGGTCCTAAGAATGGTCATAGCCTTCTTAACTCTTTCATGCACAGAACTCTAGTATTGGCAGGAAACAAATTTGTATTGGAAAAATCTTTTGCAGAAAAATTTTTCGTTGATTAATTACCGTCACCAAGACAACAGTACCGAGCTCTATGAATCAAGCATTTTGACAATATTGTTGGAAAAGCTCGCACATGCGCATGAATAAGCCCCATGGTTCCTAGTGCCGTTTCATTACTCTGGATAGCATGTAGAGTTATCTTACAGGATTATACTCAATTATTTTTTTATTCAGGGTGCTACAACTAATATAATTTCAAACAGCACAAGAGACAGAAGACCCGTAAAAGTACTCATGGAAAATGACGAAAGAAGAGGCTCATCGAAGACCATCACTAGGAGCGTTTTATCTTTTTTATTGTTACTTTTTTTTGCCATAAACTGAGCAAGTACACATTGCATGGTTGTTATCAATAGATCTTGCTGCGAGTCAGTGCTGTCATTTGTGTTCTTTTTCTAGTCTTCTGCTGCTTCAGCTCTTTTAAATCTAGTATGCCGTATAACAGTATGCTATGTTGGGTCAGCTGGTGCATCGTTACTTGAAAGACGTGGTGCATGGTTAAAAACGCGAAAAGCGAAGATGAGACAGTGAGTTGTGAGTTGGCGCTCTTTCAGTCTCCTCTTCGGCTTCGTATGTAGTATGTCATACCAAGCCTTCAAATTAGCTACGATTGTCTTGCACACAGTCGCACCAGGTTCCTTGCGTGTCATTGGTGCCAAGAACTTGAATAAACACGGCACCGGAAGCATCTACGCCCTAAATTTTTTGAATTAAAGAGTATAGTATTTTCTAGGTAAATTATTCGTACTTATTTGTTCCGATTAGATTGGGAATAGATAAGAGCTGATGCTCTTGAAGATAAAAAAAATGTCTCGGGAGGCCATCATTGCACGATTCGCTGCTTCGCTTTAAACAATTACTAATAGTCAGACCGATTTTTATACGTCCACAGCATTTTCTCCTCAAAGGCAGATGCACACAACCCTGCTGCATTCATGGGCGTACACTCCCTACTGACATTATGTGGTGGATCACGGACTGACTGGGCTTCAGAGTACACTGAAGAGTGAACGAACAGAACTACAATAGACTCTCATTAAATAGAAATCTGTTAAACAGAACTTCTGCCTAAATAGAACGAGTGCTTCTGGGAAGATTGTTTGCAGGCATGGTCATTTCTTAGTGAATGAAACTCCTGTTAAATGGAACATAATTTTCTGGTCACTGCCGGTTTCGTTTAATGAGGGTCTATGCATTGAGAGTCTATGTGTGATCGCTGAAGCGATCAGCTTCCAAGTTTTGGTCGTTTGGGAGGGGCCTCTTTGGACCTCTGGAAGCTGCATTTGACTATAGACGCCTGAAACATCCATTGAATGCCTTTGTTCATGGAAGTGAAATCAGGGTGATAATACATTCATTTGTAGGGTTAGGCTTTTTTCTAAGGTGCCCTGTATCCGCATGCAGTGTTTTTTTGCCCCAGTTTCCATTACGCCAAATCCAATACTACGGCTCAACCTTGAGGGAGATTCCGCATAAACCTGGTCTGGGAGGTGAACAAGTGGGCTAGAAAATAGAAAGAAATAGTGACAGCGTTGCCTCGAACACATGCCAGTATAAAAGCTTTTCTGTTGGACGCCTTGCTTTGAGTGGCTATGCCAGCTGCGGTTATCAAAGGGCAAACACTGCCGAGTGACGGAAACAACAAGGCACACTCAACCAGGATAAGAGAGGGGGAAAAGGCACTGAGAAGGCAGATTAGGGTTGACCTTAGTGGCGGAGTGAGCACTCCTGGGGCAAAGTACACTGAAGGAAAATGTTTGTAAAAAATACATATATATATATCTTAATATACCGAGAGCACTCAGCCGCAGCCTTTTCAATTTCCTTTTTTTTTTCTTCCAACAATTGCAATAAAGCCTGCAGTTCACGTGCTTGAAACGGAGAATTCTGTATCTTTTTCACAGAGACATAAATGTATATTATTCGACAACACTCAACAATAAAGACGAACATATTACCTGTTTCTTGATGTTCCATTCTCACTTTGTTTTTCTACCATGTTTAAAGTACAAGGCCAGAGATAAGGAAGCAGCAAATGAAGCTGTCAGATAACTAAAATTTCTATATTTATGATGCAAGACAACGAAAAGAAAAAAAATTATCATGAAAGGCTTCAAAAGGAACAAAAAAATACACAAGAAGAGAGAGAGAGAGAGTGAGAAAAGAAAGGCGGGAGAATACACAAGAAAAAAGCAAAAGGCTTCATAAGGAATGCTACATTTTACTCATTTATCGACAAAGGTGCACAAAGCTATCAAAGTTCAGTGTCGTTAACACTCAAGGTGAGAAAGCATACCTTAAATATTTTCGACGAAATTGTAGTTCTCATTCTGGTCAATGCTGGAGAAATATGTAACACCGGATCGCTAGCATTAGAAGATTACCTTTATGTCTCTGCTGTTTTTTTTTTTTCTATAAATGCAGAAATATTACTTATATTACCATTTCAGATGATGTAGCAGCTCACCACAGGGCCCTGGCATCAAAAACTTCAGCCGTCGAGACACAGGCACTCCATTTGTGCAGAAACTTGAAAACCATGCTATTTAAACTGTAGCTTGCCCGTGCCGTTTTCTTTTTTTTTAAAGAAATACACCAAATACTTCAAAAATGTTCTATAAGAAGAAAAACAGAGACAAGACAGCATTGGTTCAAAGCACGTTTATTACATATAAAAAAACAGAAAGGTAACAAGAAAGAAGATATGAGCCATCGTTGAAACTTATGAGCATCACCCATAACGAAGTGCCTCATAGAGTGGCCATGCAGGCGATTCTTCTGCTGTAGAGCGATGCCTTTGATGATGTAATGAATACACCGTTACAGAGTGCAATGTAAAAAAAAAGAGAGACCGATGCTCTGAAGAAGGCTTCAGTAATGATCTCTGAATAATCTCTGCCTGCTCGGACACTTTGAGCTTGTCTTTTTCATCTACAACTTTTTGTTTTTATCTTGCTGAGACGACAGGTATGATCATAGTGGTTAGAATAACAACAAGACGAGTTAGTTTGTAATTATCCAATCTAAAAGAAAGGGCATACAACAGTGTTGCCAGATCCTGCCAAGCTAATGAGCTTATAATCATCACAAAAAAAGCCCGAAAGAAGTGAAAATTTAATGCACATTCTCATCTTGAAAATGTTTTCAATTGTGATAAAAAAAAGGTCACTCGAATACAAAGGAAAGTTGAAGAAATCAGTTTAATTATTTTGTACCACAAAAACAAGCAACATCCTGTGCAACTATGAACAAAAGCACGCATTTATTTATTAACCCTGCTTCCAGGGTCCTCCATTTGATTGAATGAGCGTTCGACAGTGCGTGAATAATGTTACTTGTTGATTCTCGTAGCATTCGTTTGACATGAACACTCGACTACTCAACGTCATCAATAGATGCACTAATGGCGAACATGATAATCACTGAAATAAGTATATTTTCTGGGAGAATGGGAATAAGTCCAAGAAATGCGACAAGCAACTGGAAAACTCTACAAGCAACTTGGCAAAGAACGAGAAGCCAAAATCTGCTTAATATAAGCGAAACTGGCCACTCTGGCATGCAAACACGGTCCAAGTTTGCATGCTCTGTCTTTTAGAATGATCCCAGTAATATTTCTGAATTCAAGTGGAACTTACTAATAATAATCAGTCAATAATTTACCCTTGTGTTTTAGTGCCATTGCCCCTTATCTGTATGAAGGATGATCTGATGATGACTACCAGTATCACTGTGTTGTTTTGCTCGATTGATGTGGTCCCTGAAGAGCCCCTGCCACGCTGTATTGAAAGGGTTTGCTAAATGTAAAATGTTCGATTACTGTGGATGTGCCAAAACATGAAAAAAGTACAATAAATACCATTAGTAGTATCTACCGATGTAGAGGACAGCATTCCAATGTAGAAAATTCACTTCAGCCAAACTTTCAAATGAAAAAGAAAAAGAACAGGTAAGAAACTGCTTTGATTAAAACCTCTTTATAAACAATCCCTTACTTCTGCTTGATTGATATGTAGGGTTTAATGTCCCAAAACCACCATATGATTATGAGAGACACCGAAGTGGAGGGCTTCTGAAATTTCAACCACATGTTGTATTTTAACGTGTACCCAAATCTGAGCACACGGGCCTACAGCATTTTCGCCTCTATCAAAAATGCTGTTGTCGCAGCCGGAGTTGATTCCGTGACCTGCGGCTCAGCAACCGAGTACCTTAGCCACTGGACCACCGTGGCGGGGTGCCCTTACTTCTGCTTAGCAAACTCACAATATGAATTGAATTTGAGAGCCATAATTTTATAACACTAAGGGTTCCTGAATAGCTTCGCTATGAGTGCTACGCATCATTGACTAACGTAAGTTTTTGAAGTCTGGCCAACCCATGTTTTGTCCCAATAATCTAACTGTAGCTCCAATTATCGACCAATAGGCCCCTTAACAGAGTCTTCAAAGTGTTGCAAGGCAAGCTGATTGTACCAACGGGCGAGTCCTTCAAAGGAACAATGAGTAATAAAACTATAGCTGAAAAAACTATGAAAAAAAAATGGTGATGCAGACATGTTACCCAAGACTATGTGCGTGAATGTTGAGGAGCGGCACAAAACAAGTACTAACTTGACACTGCTTGAAAAAGACATAGTAAATTTGATGCTGCTCCCTAGAAAATCTCTGGTGGTAGTTGATGCTAGGCCCATGCTTCCTGTCATTGTCTCCTCCTTCCAACGCAACTCTGTACTCTCGAATCTGCCTGCTTACATCTCTATGACACCACCACCTCCCATTGTACACAGGACATTCACAAACGCATGGTCACCCCAAACAAAGAACATGGAACCGAACACAAGACATAAAGCAAGCACAAAAGCCCAACACATCGTCGTCCCCGTGACTGGAGCAATCGGTGAGAGTCGGTGAGCGGAGAGAAGTTGGAGGAGTTGAATCTCACTTTAGTGATTCAAAGAGAGGAGACCCCTCCTCCACTTACCCCCAAAATCACCCCCAGCTGGAAGTGTCGAGTAGTCACGTTCGTGGCGCGGCATGTGCACAACAGACGAGAGACACGTGTACGTGTGCGTGACGAGCTAGACAAGGTGCGCACTCACGGACGCAAGCAGTCCTAGCTCGCCAAGCTACCGCCACCACCATCACGACAGAAGACTGACACGATTCCCACGAATGGCAACAAAGGACAGCCTACTACGCTACTACGTAGCAATACTCGCTGTCTTATCCAAACAGGACGCAACATGCACAGACGTGAAACACAATGTCATGAGCTAAAGCCCACACTTCATCAGACAATGGAGAGTGAAACGAACACACGCAGATATGTACGCATACCACTTGCCACTCAGTATAGCAGCGGATAATTGCATAGATCAGATGAAGGTGCTAGCATGCTTGACAAATAAAGAGATGACAATGGTACTCTTTACCTTGCCTACACTGAAACAAGCTAGCCTTGTAATGAAAGAGTTTAAATACAATCTGGAAGGATTGACATAATCAGATCGAAACATCCTACTAGCAGGATGCACTTGTGAAAGTGAGGCAACATACGACCACACTCGTTTCTTCAAGTTCAACCCTAACCTTTAGCAATGTTCATGCAGCGCATATTACACTCAGTGAGGAAAAAAATGTGATGCTATTTTAATGCTTTGAGGCTAGCGTTCACATTGCATGACCTAATGAGTTGAATGCTTTTTGACTAGCTCATATAGACTAATGAAACTGAAGTCTAAACACCCTAAATCTGTATGGCCAACAGTACCATATAAATTCAGCCTCAATAATTTCTAGCATAAATGTAACTTGCTGGAATTTTCAAGTAGAATGTACAACAAAAAATACAACTGCAATGAGTTTTTGCCTCTAAACCCAGAAATATCAATGCAAATGATGTGTGCTAGTTCGGATGATAGTTTAGAAAAACAAAGAAATTAGCTATTAATTTTTCAGGTTTCATACAGCAGAGAAACCGTAAAACACCTCAAATCTCACTGCTGGAAATGCATATAGCTGCACACTGAGGTAAATGTAGAACTTGTATGAATGTTGTTGGTGTGCTGCCTCTTCTTAAGACTCTTCCAGTGCTACATTGGCAAGAAAAGCAACTAATCTTAATTTGTTGATGTAACAATATCAATCCTGAAGATTCCATACGTTGCACATGACCCAGTGCAAGAACATACAAGCTTCACATCAGCTAGCCCTGATCAAATATTTAACAGTCAGTCCAGCCACAAAAGTGGGAAGCATCTAATAACCTCATAAGTACTGAAAACTGAGAGATGACACCTTAAACTAGACAAAAAGCAAAGAGACACGCAGAGGACGCACACACAATGACAGCAAGCAATGAAAGCAACACGTACGACGGCGTGTTGCTCGAACCTCACGTGAGCTGGAAGAGTTAGATCTGACACCAGCGAAAAGTCCTCACGTGTCAGGATCCCACTTCCAACTCGGGTGGGACAGCCAGAGGAGGGAAGGCCACGGCGCGCTGCCTGCAAAGGCCGGCACGGCGAAACGAAAACACAAGAAGCGGGTCTCGGGTCGAGTAGCAGACGAATGACAAGATGGCCTCCTGCGACCATGCGCAATAATGCAGCATGCGTGGCGGGTGAGGTGAAAGGCGTGGCAGAGCCGGCAGGCAACCCAACTGTTAGGCAGCGATGGCTCGAGTGATCCGACGACACGGTGAAGCGGGTTCAAAATGACATTGCAGAGCACACTGTGAAAGAGGCTGAACGTTCCCGATGTCCTCCCGTTTAAGTAATCAGCACCGTCGCCCACTGGAGCAAATGCACAATGGCCACCACTTCACGAGAGAGGGGGTGGAGAGGAGGTCGAGACGAAGTAAGCGACAAAGAGGGCGAGCCGCCGAAGACGAGAACAGGAGGGCATAGGGCGAAAGAGTCACCGGAGCGTAAGAGGAGTCAAGATAATGGGCCCAGTGCCTCACTGCCTCCTCAAGAAGTCCTGCCGGTATGGCACCACAAAGGTATGCCTAACGGCCATGCGTTGTGGAGGGAAACGGTTGGCTCATACAACAGGTATAACTTGAGGCTCAATTCTTTAAGGAGCGGGCAAAAAGATAAAGTCAGGGACTATGCAATGTCTAATGCGCTCTAACAGAACCCACTTTGTAAGAAACTGGCCATAATGAGAGGACACAACAGCCACAAGAGCTACCGAGTGCAAGCTATAGTTACCAGCCAAAAAACAAAGCACCGCAGGCAAAAGAGTTTTACAGACACTAAAGGATTGAAATGAATGACAATTAAAACTATCCAGCTCGACCATTTTTCTTTTAAATTAGTAGTTTCCTACATTCAAATACTACTGAGTAATGGTAGAAAAATAGCAAGGCACATCTACGTTTCACAAAGATTAAATCCTGAGGGCATTAAAAATATATATATAGTTTAGAATCTGTCAAGGCATTGGCAATGTGGCAGTAAGAAAGGGAAGTTCATAGAGGTTACCTTGAAAATGGACCGTTGGGCACATTAGAGAGAAAATAGCTACAGGAACAGCGCAGGTAGAAAAGTGACCGTTTCCTCAAGAATAAGGAGAGGGTGATGATGCTTCCATTTCTTGATCCTCCTTTCTATTACACACTGTGGTGTAGCAAAAAGATAAAAAAGAAAAGGAACTGCCACTCTCATGAACTGGATAGCGCACACAACGCAGAGAATCACTGAATCGTTCTTGAATGGCGGTGACAGCAACGGCACGGCAGCAGAACCAACGGCCAGCACGGGCAAAGGACAAGAAGACGACGAAGGAGGAGTGGGAAGGAAGGTGGTCGGAGATACTACTGGCTCGTTCAAGACGACGAGGGCGACCTCCTTCGCTCCTTCCCTCTCTTTTTCCGATTATGCCGATTTAGAGCCACCCAAGAAGCAGAAACACGGAGAGAGAAGATTCCTGTCTCTTGCAAGAGCTGCTGTCATCTCGAGTGCTCTTCCCCCCCTTCCCACACACAAGAAGGAAGCGATGCCAAAAAGGCAGAGGTCAGTTTTAGAGACGGCCAGCGCACATTCCTTTGAAGAGACAGCCCGAAGGCGCCGCCGATGCCGCCAGCAAAACCAAGAAGAAGCGATGTACAGGTGACTGCAAACAGCCAACGAGGCAGCTGATAACAAAATTTGTTCTGCTTGGTGCCCCTCTCAAGAGGTGCTGATAAGATAAGGTGAAGAGGGCTTTTTGCCTCCCTACCCACCTTCGCTTGCACAAGCCACCAAGAGGCGAAGAACAGTCAGTGCATGCCAGAGTGGAAACGACTTATTCGGGGCAGATGCAAACGTTTTGGTGGAGTTAGCATATGTTTGAAGAAGTCAAGGCGCATAGTGAGCTGCGAGGTTCTACTACGTAAATCTAGTAACAATGGCTGGTCCCTTTTTTCAAAAAGTTCTGTAAAGTGATAACACGACAATAACTCGTCTGTTTTGCGATACCAAATCAGACGACAAGGTGAAGGAAGGCCACACAGTGGTCCGGATAAGGAAGTGGCCACTTGCAATTACACATTAAAGTTGAGGCAGCTGGTCCACGTAAACAGCACAAAAAATGAAGACAGAGTAAAGGAAGGACACAAGAAGAGCGCTGATGGGAACACAAGACTGCTCATCTGGTGTCCTTCTTTTACTCTGTCTCGTTTTTTTGCGCTGCTTACCTAGACCAGCTATGAATCGTTACCAAGTGGCCCAGTTCGAGTCGAGGTAGGCGTACTGAGGACAAGCTGGACAACTGTCGGCCTCGGTGACAAAAGAAGCAAAGGAAGGAAAATAGCATGACAATTTCTACAACCAAGCCTCAGTGAGATAGGCATAGCCAATGACATTAGACAAAATTTACGGAGAAGCGTTATCACAATCACAGACATAAAAGAAGCATCAAATGACGTTAGAAGGGCAGGTATTCTTGCTATGAGGCTGTCTTCACGAGTTCCAAGGTGCCAAGCAGGCTTGTACTAGTTCTTCAACTGAACACTGGAAAATAAATTCGTATTTTTTTTTTTGCATAATCCCATATTTCCTCCTCCTTGTATATATATATATTTTTTATAGCTGTAAAAGTATTTTTCACTTGAAGGATAAATCAATGTAGCTTCATTGTGTACCTGCTATTTACATCTCCAACATCATATTTATAAATGCTTTGTAGCAAAAGAAAACACCAGAGAGCATGACTTAATATGTTATAGAGTTAACATTAGCTATCGCATAGGTGGCTACTACACAAGCAAGGAATGTATCGACGAAGCTTTTACAGATAATAAGTCACAGGAGATACTTTGGATTGAGCCCATTCAGGTATTCAGTATAGTGGAAGATCGCATACTAGGCAAATGAAACGAATGAACGAGCTTAATACCTCACTAGATTGACAACGTATTTCACGACTGAATTTTTTTTCCGATGATGCGGTGAAAGGTAATGCAAGCAATATTAGATGCTACAAGCAACATATGCATCAAGAATAGGCAAACATTAAAGATAACTATACAGCAGCGATTTTTCGTTTTGTATGCTTTCTTTTATAATGCACAGCAATAATGAGAACTTATCGACAATCAAGCTAAGGCTTAATTCCTTGGATCGATTGTGTGTTAGTTTTCATTAATGTTGTGCCTAACAAAAAAAAAGGATCCCTTAAACTTCCCTTTCTTTCATTCATTTAACATACCGTAAGATTATAGTGCACATGTTACCGTATGTGTGGTATGCCTTATAGTATATTTATGAGATCGCTCCACAGCAAACTATTGAAGTTGTACAAACTATACCACATACTCCTTGGCTGTAAAAGAATTTTATTCAGGGTGCGTGGCGGTTGGGAAGCATTTATATTCCAATCTTGCAATAAAGTATATCAATGTGGGGGCAGACATCAAGAGTATCCAATTGTCATAACACAAACTAAAATTTACTGACTTGATGTACCATTATGAAGAAATGAGAGTAAAGAAATGCAAATTTTTTTCATAATTACCTATTCTTCCTTTTTATCTGCTTTCACAAGTTTGGTTTCTCCACTTTGACAACCAAAAAACTGAAGAGTGTATTTAAACTCAAAGTAGGCCAAAATTGTTTTTAAAGAGTGCAAGGTGGCTACCAAAAAGTAAAGAAAGCTCATTGTCAACCAGAAATTGTCACTTGGCTGCTTGCCACTGCATTTCATATGAAGAGTTCAATAAAGTCTCATGCTCAAATTAACGATGATTGCCAAGATCTCATGATGGAAGGAATCATTAAAAAAACATATCTTTGCCGCATGAATGAGCTTTCACTTATACCTCTAAAATGCATTTTCCTCAAGATCCATTTTTGGGCAACTTCTTAAGATAAGGCATCATGTTTATGATACTTGTGATAGCCAGATCAGAATGAAACTCTTCCTACATGTTCCTTAACATGTTAAGGGCACAAGTATTTCCTTTAAAACTTAACAAGGCCTGTAAAATTATCACGAAGCTAAAGCAAGCAATTAGAATTGGCTGAGGATTCTAAGAAATATCGCATTATTATGTTCTTGTGTATTAAAATGTCTTATATAAACTTTCTAGATAGTTATTTGCATTCAACACTTAATGAGGAGCAGTGTGAGCCATTGATGGCTCAGAACCATGAAAGTTTAATGACACAAAAGATTTGTCAAAAACAAACTATATTTTATACAGTGTCCTGGCACTGGTGCCATAGACTTCTATCAAAAACTGTTCAACGTACTACAAAACTAATTACATATTTGAAATCAGCAAAAGAGCCTATATATACAACAAAATTTCATTGCCCTAACCTACAGATTCTCAAAACTTCTTTTTCGAATCAAATCTTACCTTAAGGTTAAGATGATGGTGTTGCTCATGTAATAAGTTAGAAGACCAAGTAGGTTTTGTCAACTAGTACTAATGTGACAGTCATGGCAATGGCTGAACGAGAGCTTATGTGATGATGCCATGACGCATCCCAACACTAGATACCAAGACTGGTTTAACGAAACAAGTATCATTGTAGCATGTTATCTAGCACACACTGGGCCTCGTAGCATTTTCTTTAAGGTTTGGAGAACTTGGATGTTCATTTAAAAATGTTTTTAAATGACAAGTCTGAAATATCATGTTATGACTCTTTTCCTTGCTCTAAAAACATGCTGTCACAGATACTATGATGTTATGATGTTATCCGTCTATGAAAATACTTCTGTCAGATGGTTAGTCACTAAGACTGGTAGTAAGCACCTGCCAGTTTGCTTTTCCCCCTCTCCCTCTTTTTCCAGATAAATTCTAGATACACTGTGTCAGGATAAAAACTGTCAAAAAACTTCTACAAATTGCCCTCTTTATTTCGCACGATAAAAATGTACTGCTGATATCAATATGGTAATTGCTTCCGCTGAGAAACATAAAAATGCTCCAAACATTAAAAAATCGTGATGAGAAATTAGAGGGCAAATGCTATTTCTCATCACAGATGAAAAAGAGTCCCTGACGTAGCAATCATAACTGACGTCCCTTATTTCCCCGTTTTGGAGCACAACAGCTAAACAAACACTGCCTTGAGTGGATGGAAAACCACAGTCCCATCGGATATTCTTGTCTCGGCTGTTTGCTCAACAGACATTGTTCCGCGGTTGCTGTATGAAACAATGCAGGATGAGAACTGATACGCTAAACACCAGGTGGCAATTAAATACCGCTGATACTCTAGCTGCTTTGTGATGTCACTTCAGCAAATGCTCGGGAAAATACGATGCATGAAAGAGCAGCATCGTCAGACTGCTCTTGTAAGTCACAAGCACTGCATTAATTATCCGGAAACATAGGATTCTTATACAACAAACAGTATCAGCAAAGTACAGTATCAGCAAAGCCAAAGAGAGGATGGTAATGTGATTGAAGAAACAGCGACACCGCGAATCGATGAAACATCATCAACGCGTTGCACTTTACCGATACAACTCGACAAGATGTGGGCTCAAACACTTACCAGTGCTTAAACAGAATCCTCAATTAGTGATACAGCTGCTTGTTCACTTTGCAGCCTAGTTTGCAGAAAAGCTATGGCTACAATCACAGGAATTACCATCTACAACCCAGTTCTCAGCAACGAAACATCAGTAGGGAACAGAAGTAAGGCAGTGGACTATTGCTCAATGGGTTTCTCAACACCTAACATACCAATCATACGGGCAACCATCTTAAATGTGTTCGAAAGAAATAATGAAAACAGAAAATCGCTATTATATTTCGGAGGAAAAAAAACTATTTAGTCAAGTGGCTGCCTTTCAAATCTCTCAGAATAACGTCTGGGTGTTGATTCTAGAAAAGTTTATTCCAACAGTATCGTTTCTTGTTTCGATGGGGGTAGGGACCCAACCTGCCACTTTCGAATAATGGTAGAGCATCGGATGCATTATTCGAAGGTCCCAGGTTCGGTCCCTCTACACGGCAAGTTACCTAGTCGTTCACTTTTTTTTTTTCTTCACAATTACATTACAATTACTTTCAATACCATCCCCTGTACTTTCCTAAGCATAATTATCTGTCAGTTTTCATTAATACTCAATATTTAGTGCTAATAGTTTCAATTTTCTAGAGTTAGCCTATTATGTGCCAATAGAGAACAGACTTGGCACGACGAAGGTGGCAGTAGACCGATTTCAGGATACCTACCGCATCAACTTATCCGAATTCCGAGTTTTCCAAATCCTCCCTTGCACCTTTTTGTAACATTCCTGAACTATATTTCAGAACCTTTGTTTAACCTAAAAACGGGCTTACAGTGGCACCTGATATGCTGTCACTACTTGTAAGGAGGACAAAGCTGAAAAATGTTTCCATAAAACATCTGTGCATGAATATCGAAAATATGTCAGCACATCACATTAAAAAAATAGTAAATGGTACAGCTGAATCCTCATGAATGTTAAATAGAAAGGGTTATCGTAAAATCTAATGCAAATCAATAATCTTTTAAAAAAATGTCGGATTCATTACAAATATTAACTTTACAATTAAGGTGCTGAATTTTGGGAGCTAAATTGTTTCTTCTTTAAAATGTTATGTTGATAAAGCGTGACACTTGCTCGCTCAGTCACCTGTATCAGCTTGCCTGCCATCAGCAGAATGCTGGGTTACAGAAGCCCATATTTTTTAACTAGTCCTTCAGTTTTTTTAGGCTTTTAAAATTGCCCGACAACTGCCGCTTCTCCCATTTGGTAGACACCCTCGATTTCTACAGGCAAGTTAAATAATGTATTAACTCGAATGTAATGCCAGTTTCTTCCCAGATTTTTGCAACCTCAAGCCAACCCTTGCGTCACGATTGAATGCCAAAATTACTGAAGTTGTTTAAAAAGCGCAGTGATCCAAACAATTATTTTGTTTTTGTTTCATTTTTATTCTTTCTGCATGAAATGAAAAGCCAACGCTTGCTTCGCAATCATGGTTGCATTATAAATGAGTACATACACTAATGCACAATTTGTTTTGCCAGCTTCTTTACACAAAAGCACTTAACCTTTTGTGGTCCGTTGTCCGGCAGTGCTTGACAACGCAACACGGCGGTAGCTGTCCGCTGTCAGGCCCCGCCCGACAATGGTGTTTGTGATTTAAATTTTGCAGTTTCCTCACTGCAAGTCGGGCGCATTTTTAAAATACATGACGCATCATCTCTTGGGGAATGAGTGACCATCGTTTGTTAAGGTTTACTTTCTTTTTTACACTAGGGTGCAGCACTACGTTCAGCGTGGAGCCTATAGCGTACCAACTCGGGTGTGGTTCATTGAGGAGCACGGCCACGTTTTCACCGTGTGCGTTTTGAGGTGGTGCTTTCAGCAAAAGCGATGATGACTTTCGTGAGGAAGAAAATTGCATGCCCCCCCCCCCCCCCCCAGACAGTGACGACAGTGATCCGACAGGAGTGAGCGACAAAGACGACGGCGGTGGTGATAGCTCCTCTGTTTTTCTGCAAAACCTGCAGTAACAACCCTAGCCTGCCCCCAGGAGAATGTCTTGAGTGGTATCATACGCTGCCCAAATACCACTAATGGAGTCGCGTGCAGAATGCAGGAACAGAAATAGATATCCTGTGAATGTTTCTTCCACAGTTCGTGTTTTTCTTGGCGATGCCAGAAACTGGCAAAATAGCTTCCAAAAAGGGGGAAGAGTTTTGAGCCGCACAGGGTTAAAGTGCTATAGGCATGTTCGGTATCACATAGATTAGTAATAAATGACAAAAAATATACAGCTAACAGGTCAAGCCGTTATACCTGTGTCATCCTCGTTTAATTAGGGTACGCTGATGGCTGTGTGACACGTCTAGACAGTAGGCACGGTATGAGACATTAGCAGATAAGGCCATAATAATAATAATCATAGTAACTGTTCGGGTTTAACGCCCCAAAACCACCACACGATTATGAGAGACGCTGAAGTGGAGGGCTCAGGAAATTTCCACCACCTGGGGTTCTTTAATATGCACCTAAATCTAAGCACACAGGCCTCAAGCATTTTGGCCTCCACCTAAAATGCGGCCGCGGCAGCCAGAATTCGATCCTGCGAACTGGGAGTCAGCAGTTGAGTGCCTTAGCCACTAGACCCCTGTGGCGTGCAGCAGATAAGGCCAAAAGAGGTTAACACACAAAAAGGGAAAGACGTCTGAATATAAAGGTGGCTGAATCATGCCGACAGATAAGGCCTCTTGATGCCAGACCACAAACTTCTCCCCACACCCCCCCAATGTTTCACGGTGCACTGCAGTCGTTGCCTCATGCAGCGAACATCCAAACCTCGCCTCTGTGCCTCAAGCGCCCATCCTCACTTTACTTCCCGGCTTTTGAGAGCTTCAATCTCGAGAGCTAAGCAAAAAATTTATACATTATGTACTGCTTGTTTCTTGGAACCACGGAGCTAGTTGGCTGTTCTAGTGTCGGAGAGACATGAAGGTAGACTCAAGCTTTTCAAAAAGTATTGGAACAAAAGATATTTTTCAATTTCTTAAATCTCTACTGCACTTTTCAAGAGGCCCTGCAGCCCTTCCAATCAGCAGCTGAGGCTCCAGAGAACATGTGTATCAAACATTATAGCGAGGCAACCAGCCTAAAATTCTCAAGTGGTCTTGAAACTACCGTATATGTGTCTCTTTTTTACTTTGTTCTGCGTTTAAGCGCTGTTTTGCATTTTTATCATAAAAACTCACCAACCGGCTCAGCCTGCTTGTCTTCTTCAGTTTAATATTAAAAGTCAGCTAGAAACTGCTCGCTCTTCTGTCCACAAGTGATGCCATGATCCATAATGACCCTGTCATAAGCCCAAAGTACATGGCCAGCGGCTCATTTGAACACGCATGCTCCACAATCCTTGCAGCTGCCCTGTGATGCAGCGACGTGCCTGTGGAGTGCTAAAATTCCACACAGTATAGAATTCCCCGACCGCACTCGTGACCACAGCGAGCCGCACGTTCAAAGATTTAAAAGAAAAAAAAAACAAGTGATCAAGTTGATGTCAGGTGCTGGCACTCTAGCATAGCTTTCTTGCTCCCTTGTCACCTACCTCCCCCTTCTCCCTTCTACAGAGTAGCTTTCAGCACTCTCGCTAACACAAAAAGAGAGAGAAAGTGCTTAAAACATGCGAGAAACCCCTTAACTCAACTCCCACTTCACAGAACTTTTGGGAGCATAGAATTCTGTGAAGAATTCCATGCTACCGAAAAATTCACAAAACAAAAGCAAAGATGGCTAGGTGGCCTTTGCAGCTGGGAAGAGCATACATATTAAATGCAAAACTTGGCTGTGCTTCTAATGCTAAATTCTTAGCATGAACTTAACCCTCCACAAGTTCAACATCTAAGCCGTTGTGGTATAGTAACGGAAAGACTTGCTAATTTGCCAATCATCTGCATTGGAGAATCAGATAAAACTCCAAGCCTAAAGCATGATAAATCATGACTCCAGAAACAACTTTATCATCACAACTAGCAAAGAAGAGCAGAAATAGTTGCATCAGCTTGACCCATGAATAATCCTTCTTTTAGGGGATGTGGGTCGGCAACTTGATGTGGGTCGGCTAAATTGAGTTGATGTTCGTCGTGCTGCCTACGTGCAGCTATTTAATAGGCTACAGTTGGCAATTTGACCCCGAGAAAAAAAAAAAAAGCTAAGCCTGCGCGTAAGGTGCAGCACAGATGCAGCGATAGCTAGAACAGCGTCCCTATGAGAGCCTCCTTTACACGGTCTTTGGGTAACTGCTAGTACAAGAACACTTGCAGGGCACCCACTATGCCATAAACCATCATAACTTTTGTGTAGTAGAGATGCATTCACTATACCATCCTTTGTCATTCTTTGGAGACGCATGGTAACCGCTGCACACTTGTGAGAAATTCTCCGAGATTTTTTGATGCTGTGGCTGATTATAAAGAATTATGCCTAAAATTTTTGTAATAGATAAGCATCTGATGAGTCACTCGTCATGCAATTTGCATTGTGTGACGACTAGTTGTTCCTTTGCTGTTCTAAAACGCTTTATTGCTTATATTTACATGATTCCTTTCCCAACATGAAGCTTGCCTAAGGCCAGTTTGCAACCGGTTTGGCTCTGGTAGAATACTGGGCTGGCACACAGGGGACCCAGGTTCAAATCCAATTGTGTCCTTGATGTATTTTATTTTTTACTTGTTTTTTTTTTATTTCGTGTGACAGTGGTTACAGACACTGGTGGCAGCAGCGGACAACTACTGTGCACATGACCCTTATTGTGATCTCATTACAGCTTTCGCTGTAAAAATTGGTAAAATATACATCTACGAAAAGTACCACATACATCTATTGCCTGTCGCTTATCACACTTCTACCTAAGCAGTCTTCCAAGAAGCAAGGAGAGCAGTTGTGTCAGGGGCAGCTGATATGCATATGTACAATAGCGCCTGCCTTCAAGGTGAACGTCAATGCAAGAGCTGCTCTCCTCTTCCGTATCGCGTTCTTTTGTTTCTAGTTATCCTGTCCCCCTGTTACAAAGCCACAAGGGGAGAACAATACGTCTGCGTCCTATCTCTGAAGTTTCACCTTGAGCAAGTGATCTCTTGAAGGCACCCTCTCGTACGCTTGCAAAGACTTGCACGCTGCTAGCCAGACACAATCCTTCAGCAGAGACCATGGCCTGGTGCGAGTTCCCAAGCCTACATGCACTTATTGGGACATTGATTCATCTAGTGTTGAAATTACAGATCACTGTAACCCTACCTTACACTTTCACTCCAACTTACTTCATGGTAATGATTAGCTGCTTTTATTATCTCACTGATTTTATCGTGTTCTTGTGAAACGTTAGTTAGGCATAAAACCAATAGCATTTTTAAGGTATTAAAAATGCCTACATGCCCATAGTGTGAAATCACTGGCCAGACGTTGAACAAATCAAGAGATATCAATGCACTTCTGCAGCCTGGATGCCTACAAGTACAGCATACACTCAAGTAGTTGTTAACACATATGACTCCAGGTCTCTCTAAACAAATGCTGGGCAACTGACATGCTACAGATCAATCATTGAGAAAAATGGTCACATGAGTTGCCTAATAGCACAATGGCCAGAAGTGGCAAAACAAAACCATGAACATGGAAACAATTGCGAGAGCGCAACTAAACAGGACACACGAGAAGGAGCAGACAAGCACATTTCTGTTTAGTTGCGCTCTCACGACGGTTTCTATGTCAAAACACCAGCTTGCCCGACAGCCAACTCCTTTAATGCCATAAGCCCCGCCAGGAACAAGAGGATGCAAGGAGCTCACTTTCTCAACAAAGCCAGGCTTAACCATACAAATATTCCATGTGTCACCCATAACTCTTACTGGGGCTGCGAAACTGGTACTTCATACTTCTCTCCAGTGATTTAGAAAACTGTACATCTTTCACATTAGTATTCACATCATATTTATTAGCGTGCCGTATGGCATCAAAACACTACAAATCATGGTGCAGTTCTGTTTCCAGCATAAAGTCTAGAAGAAGGCCAGTGGCGTGAGCCACAGATCCACTCGAGTGACATGGCAATCCTATAAACGTGTCGAAGCGCACAAGACTGCTTTCGTGAGTCCGAGAGTTTCTAAGCTTCCCAATATTTTCAGGTCCCCTTATTAGACATCCAATTCTGTGAAACAGTAGCATCACAAGAGCCTCGGCAGTGTTATCCCTTCGAGATGCTATATACACAACTGTGTGCACCACTTGTTCTTGCCAATTGTATCAACTAGGGACTAGGAAAGAGGAAGGCACATCGAGCATTAGATGAATTGAATTTCCAGTACAATAAATTTGCCTTCATTTAACTTCACAGTGCAGTGCACTGTTGCATAAGACCACTTTGTTGAAGGCACTACCATATTGGACGAGTCGTTCAACGTGGACGAGTCGTTCAACGTGCCACTTGCCGCGACTCAAGTCAAAAGTATGATTCTTTTTTGTTCAACAAGGACATAATTGAAAAGAAATTCACGCTATTTTGCATGTCCAAGATGTCACTTTAATTGTGCAAAAGCAGGTCATGAATGACTTTGCAACAAAAGGATATTTAAGCAAAAAGTTATTAACAATAATTACTCTAACACACACATAAACTACCTACTACAAAACATTAACCTTGTTTAAATATAGTGGCAAATGTCTTGAAACAACACTGTATCGATTCGGCACATTTACAGACAGCTCTTTGTAGGTCCCATCAGAAAGGGTCAAGCCAGAAACTGCATGACCACACGCTAAAAGTACTGCTTTGTTCTTCAAAGATTTGGCCTATGCATTGTGAGAGGTGCAAGTGAAAATCTGACAGAATGGAATGAATGTCTACGTGCTTCTCTAGAGAAATAGTTTTTAACGAAGCGTCAGCTCTAACAAAAAACACAAGAAGCTACTTTGAATGGCTGGATAAGTCTTTCTTCGGATACTGAAATAACAGTTTCGGGAGCTCGCTAATTTGGGCTGGTGCTGATTTGTTGCAGCTGTTTTGAACGACTTAACATTGGTTCGATGGCCACATTGTTCCGATGCTCAGCACAAGGTTGTTGTTTTAATTCCAACAGGGATGAATCACAACAGCAGTTCTGCATTAGTTCATTAATGTAGTGCGCAGAATCCCAGTTTTTCTACACTAACCTACAGCCAGCCCCAGCAGCATTTTTAAAGAGTTCACATGCAAAAGGTTTTAAAGAGGTCCTATTATATCATATTGTATCAACAGAGCCCCATGGCTATGTTGATAAGCTAATGCTGCAATGACACGCAGGTTATTTCAACATCTTTCAGCTGTGTCGCACTCTTTTTTTCTTTTCATGACTTTCATACCTGCCATTAAGGTATTTCTATCGGTGCGTGAAAAAAGCTACATAAACTATTTGAATGTAATGTCTATTCATCAATTCATTTGTCAGTTGATCAAACTTCAGGGCATAATTAATGCCCCTACACTTTCGTTTCATACTTCCAGCAAACAACCGCTCAATTCTTCTACTCTTGAAGAAACCCAAAACTGCTCCAGCTGATATTGCAACTGTTTGCACTGCATTTCATATATTCGTGCACATACAATAGTCTACATGAATTTTACAAATTCTGAAGTTTGTTCATGACTACAGTGTATTGCTTTGAAGAGCGCAAAATATTTAAAAGACTTCTTCAAAGGAAAAACATCCAGATGTACAAGAAGATGATGTAAACCTCGACATCTCTATATGGTAAGTCTCGTTCTTTTAAAAGCACAACTTGGGCATTGCATTGACAGCCCACCTCGAGAACCACTTCAGTCCTACCGTGAAATGGATCTCGGTGCAAAGGTACCTGAATCTCAAAAGGATCGCTCGCGAAACCTGTGTGACGCGCGAGCGATCGGGACAAGGCAAGCGCCGCCTTCTTGGCGCAAGCCGCCCCGGCGAAGCGTCGTCGCGCGAGAACAATTCTGAGATAAGGGCACCATTCTCGAGCGCACAATCTATCGGCGACCGCTGCACAAGTGTTTTCCCAGAACAACTTGAGGGAAGTTGCACCCGAAGCGTGGGGGTCCTTGATAAAATGGGGCATGCCACGAGTATCAGTCTGGCCTAGCGGCTCTACACACGTGGTCAAGAAACGCAAAGGAGGACTATATTCGTGCAGCGCACAATGTAAAAAAAGAAAGGAAAGCCGGCCGCGCACTAGGACGTGAATGTTGAGAGTGCATCCTATTTCAGGGCGTGGCTTTTATCTTTCAACACTTTGAATATAGGTCATCTAGAGTATGATTTGAAAAATGTTTCAGGCAAACAAACCCAGGTTGATATCTGTGCATATGCGACAGCATCATTAGATTAAATTGAATGAAGACACTGTTCCTGTCATCAAATTAGACAGCCTACAGTTACAAGCATTAGTGAACACTAGCAATCATTCAGACAACATTAGCACAATTTAGTTAACGCTAGCTGATATTAGACATAACTTAGCCAACAATGGCTGGCTAATTAGTGATGATACGTGGTAGTGCACTCAAACCTTATTATAAGAAAGTTACATTTTACACGAAAATGAGCTCGTTGCATCCAAAGGTTGGTTATAAAGGTTTATTCTTAACACTATATCTGCTGCAAGATTATTTTTCATTTATTTCATTATAACCATTATTTTGTTATATCGAGGTTTGAGCGTACATAAGGAAGTATGGTATGCTGCTGGCGGTAACAATGATAACAATAATGTTCGGGTGTTCAAGTCTCAAAACCCCAATATACTTATGAAGGAGACAGGGTTATGAAAATTTTGACTACCTGGTGTTCTTTAATGCGCACTCACATGGCTCAGAACACAAACCTCTACCATTTCGCCTCTACCATTTCACGTTCAAACTTGTGACCTCTAGGTCAGCAGCCAAACCCCGTAACCGCCACACCGCCACATTGCCGCAGCGAACGGCAGCAAGCAAGCAAGTGTGGGAGCGTCAGTACACGTGCAATCGATCCATGTACATCGTTCACAGCTGCTCAGAAATCTCGGCTAGACGTGCTAAGATATGCTCTCGCATATAAAATTGAATCAACAATCCTAAAACAACAGACCTGGTATGCGAGATGTAGTAATAGGGCAATCCTAGATAACTTTAAATGCCTGAGTTTCTTTGAGATGCGCTCAATCTAAGTACCCAAGGGCTGTGCAAACCTAATTTAATTATGCAAGTGGTTGACAGTGTACTGACAGCATACTGACAGTGAATAAAAAACGTACTTTAGTCACAGAGGCCCTGCACCTAGGGCTGACACATGAATGGCTCTTTTAACAATCCTTATCTCACAGTAGAGTCTGCCAGTTCAACCTAACCGTTTTTCCTGAATCAGCCTGTTACAGACGGCCTTGCAAGCATTTGTCAGACATTCACGCACGGCAGGAGACTGAATTTTCGCAAGCGAACTAATCCTTGATTCCTCAGGTGTTTCCCCATCATCTTACCTGAAGTTGTGAAATTGAACTGTCCAATATTTTGCTTCTTTCCTCATCAAGTTAGTAATACATTTTGTTTGCATTTTCATATAAAGTTCTCTTCACTAACACACAAAAAGCACTTATTTTTTCTTCATGTTTCACGACAGTTGTTTTATCTCAGCACAAATAAAACCGTTTCTAAGACACTTAAACCACAATTATGGCTACTATTAGTTCCACGTGATGGGAGTTCACGTAATGGGAAGTACATTTGAGAAAGCGATAACAAGCAATATTTACTGAAATTTGATAGCCTTGACATCTTTTACAGACTTTTTGTAACACAAAATGTCGCTTTAATGTTAATAACGTTTCAGTTTAATAAAGTTTAATGATGTGAGAGAAACCAAATTTAAAGAAATGCTAAAATATTTTGTTGGAATTCGTGGCATTAAATTAATGTAAACCACGCAATGGAAGGAGGGCCACAAATTACACATTTTGGAAGAATGCACACTTACAATCAAATAAAAAAAACGAAATGGAAAGAAGCCCCTACTGTGACTCTACAGAGAAGCCAAATTTGACATAGGCCGATAGAAAAAGCTAGGAGGCCCTCCCCCCAAAAATGTTCCGTCTTGGATGCCCAAGTGGCATATGCGCAATGCTTCCTGGCAGCCTGGTGCTTGCATGAGAATAAGTCTTTGCCACAGCAAACGTTATCGCCTCTACAGACATTATGCCATCTTGCAAGAGTGATGTATTTGGTATTGTGACTGAGAGTACTTTACGTCAAATTAAGGACGCCACGGGGTACAGTTTTCTGACATTGATGTATTCGCACGCCCCTGCCTTTTAATTACCTTCTGACATATTTTCTTTCTTCTCATGTCCTATGTTTTTAGTGACAGTCCACGATGCCTAGCATTGTTGTGTGATCCATGCAATGTTGTTGCATTAAATGAAAGTGGAAGTTAGCTAACTCAAGCCTAGCTTCTGAGTTTTCTATGCCCCCTCCCCGGTAATCATCATATCTATGTATATATGCATAAATTCCTTCCAAGACTTGGACTTTTATGATGAAACACGCAATCTATGCAGAGGAGGAAAGCGGTCGAGTGGGAACACGTTTCCCCCGACCTGCACTGCACGAAACATGAAGAAACTTACAGCCACACTGTGTGCTGCAATTGCATTTAGAAAACAAAAAATGAACTGTCCAAGAGACCAACTGTTATTCATACCTAAAGAGACGCCCCTAAGTGAAGCAAAGCTCACGATTTACCACAGAAGGAATAAAGTGAAGGTTCTTGTGAAGCCACACCCTTCATGGACCTCTAGAAACAAGAAAGACACAGATGTGAACACTTCACAGCCTAGAGTAACAGATTAGCCAGCGTGACCAGTGGCGTTTCGTAAAAACTCGGCACTGAGGATGTGGTAACAGGACGGTGCCGTATTTATTGCTACTGCGAGTGCATCTACTGCCCCGAAGATTAACTTCAGCGGCCAGCAGAACACAGGCCTACAGTGCAGATGCACCTGAAAGTGCACCGGGTCTGCACCATTGCAAAGTGAAGAAGCGGTGTTTCGCACTGCATTTGTGCTCGAGCATGGTAACAACTGATGCTGAGCTACACTGAGCGGGCAATTGACAAACGTGCACAAAGGGTGATAGGTGACAGAAAAAAAAAAAGAAGTGGAAGCACATTGGTCCGCCTCGGCTAGCAATGTCGTCACCTCGCCCGCTGCCCACTTGCGAGAAGTGGCTGCAATCGGCATTGCCTCGTTACCTGGCCAACCCGTGCACGGCAGGGCAAAAATTATAGATAAGGGGCCTGAAGCGAGCGCTGCAAAGTCTGGCTGAAGTCTTGTCTCGTGTTCTACTCTCGTTCATGGGGCAAAAATAACGGCTCTGCAAAAATAGTTATCTCTGGCAATGCAAAATGCAAAGGCATGCCTCACTGGGAGCTACATTTCTCAAAGTATTTTGCGATATGGTGCAGCTAGGTACAATCACAAGGCATTGGGTAGAAATTATTAATATCATTTAATTTGAAATTGCACTGCTTGTAGAATTTTATTTTCGCTTCTCAACACTTTCTGTCAAGTACGAGCACCTATGGGTAATAACATTGCAGCCTAACTATCAAAATATACAGAGTCAGGAAAGAAACCTTTCTGAGATGAGTGAAGAACACGTAGCGCTGACACTAAGAAAGGAAAAATTTCGACTTCAACTTCCAGATACTAGATTTTGAGCTGATCAGGGTTTACTATACAAGAAAAAAAACGGAGGGGGGAACACAGGAAGTGTCAAACATAGAGCACTATGCACGCTATGCTTAATGCTGCCTCCTACAGTGTTAGTCTACCATGTGCAATATATAAAACGTGTATTGCACCCGAGCCTCAGTAGGCTTGCCACCCTAGGGTCACAAAAATGAAAGCCATCGCCTGAAGTCGTGTGTGCTGGCCATTGTTAGATGGCGACATCATAATCACGGTTCAAGAGTGCTCCGCTAGCCAACAGCAACAGTGACCATCAAGGCCAGTGCCTATGATGCCATGTTCCCAGACATGGTCTGGTCAAGGCTCCACGTGGAATAAGCAGGACCTTACAGGAATTCCTATATGTGTATTTTTTTTATTGCTACAGATGCATCCTCCAAATGGATTGAAGCTGTTCTCTTTTCATCGCCCCCAGTTGAACATACAATGGCATGCATGCAGCTAGTGTTTGCGAATCACGGCCTCTCAGACATGGTGTTATCAGACAATAACCTCACATTCACGAGATAAGTGTACAAGACATTCTTGAAGAAGAATGACGTGAAGAGGATGCTAGTACCGCCGTATCATCCTGCTTCTCACAGTACTGCAGGGAGAGAATTCGAAATGAAAAAAAGAAACTATGAAAGTAAGAAATCATTCAGTGCAAAGCAACACACGGACAGACACAGAGTGCGGGACTGGCGCTGTCAGCTCTCTGCCTGTTCATGTGTTGCTTTGAGCTGAATAAATTTTTCCTTCAGAAGTCATGAACCAACTAGCCCAAGAAAAAGGTTTTGCTAAGTCACATGAAAGTAAAACACAGTTGGGCCACGGAACCTTCGTGATAGACGGAAGCTTCGCACCGCATCGAATCTGCAACGTACAAACCTAAGAAAAAGAATCCTTCAGAAACAACACACCTAGAAGATGGAGTAGGATCAAAAAGTGAAACAAAGGGTGCCCGCACCACCAGGAGACAGAATATTCATCAGAAATTTTAGGCCAGGTACAAGCTGGTTTCCTGCTATAGCCCCCGGGCAACACATTTCACAGATAGAGCTACAACTAAATGATGGCTTATAATAGACTATGAATCTCATCCTCGTAAGGCAACAGTTGATGCGAGACCAGCACAACTGTGAGTGCTTCAGCATCTCTACCGCATGCTGGGAACCACATTTAACATTATCATCAGGGACCAGAGGCACATCTGATGGTGCATTACCCGAAGCAGTGACAAGCTTGGAGGGTCAAGTACTACCATTCGGTGATCCCTATCAACTGGAGACCACTGACACCATAGCATCAACATGCACTGATTTGTCCCCGCCTCCTTCTCCACCTCAGCTTTGTCAGAGCACTAGGGAACGCAGTCCGATGTTGCTTTTCTCTGTGAACTGTTACTGCTTACACTCTGTTAGCCTGTTTTGTTAAGGATGGGAGGAGGTGTGGTAGCTAACCACCAGGTGGCGTGATATGTACAATAAAAGGCAGTGCACATGACCTGAGCGGTCAATGTAGCTACTCCCCTTGATGCAGCTTGAGTGAAGCACTGCTGAGAGGATACCTTACAATTCAAAATTTGCTTATAGCTCGCACCTGACTTTAGCTCTCAATTTTCTGCAGCTTTTATGAGAATTACACACGAGATAATATGCCACAGTGGAATAGTAACTTGTGTACTTATTGCCACCAGTTACAATGGCTCAAACTCGGATTCAAGTGGTGATCTGTGTTCGGGAGCCATATGTGTCAGTTGATGGGCTACCAAGTGACATTTATTATTGGCATATGTGCAAGGTGGCTTCACTGCACATGTTTAAAAGGCTGTAGGTCGCAGCACTGTAGCAGACGACCATGGCAGTGTGCATTGCCAGGTAAAAATTGTTCTTCAGAACATGACGCTGCCTCAGCAAACAAGTTCTGTACCTAGCAAACAAGCTCTGTACCACAGAAAGTCCCAAATATTCAATTTCTTTTATCTCGCTTGTAAGGTCCAAGTAAATTTCAATTCACTCACCAACAAAATTCGATACGCCAGAAAAAATGCACCTAACCTTTGAGCCAACAACTCCTAAAGCACGAGGAGCAGGAAGCAAAGAATCACTCACTGCTTTCGGGATCTCGGTGTACTGCTTGCCGTCGAGGTAGGAGCTGGAGACAGGACTGTTGACCACAACACCACACTGCGGTTCCACCCAGCACTCAGTTACCAACTGCAGCTCACCATCGGCCTCGGCCGTCTCCATCTCATTGTCCTCGTCATCCGAGAGGCTACGAACGTCGCGAAGTGTTCACTTTGTGAGTAAGTCACACTTCCATGATGGCGCAGTGTCAGCATAATATTTTGCATGGTCAACTCACAACATACTAGAACATTTGAGCAAGTTATATAAATACCCTACTTTATATGATATGGTTCTGTTCCGCTTTTGCATTTCGTATATTCGTACTACAGTTCCTAACATGCTTTACCTGTGGGAGGTCCTCAATGCATACATAAACGAAATGATGACAACAGTGGCCAATTCCAGTTTTTTTTTTCTTTTTTAAGTAAAATAGCTACTTGCCCATATGAAATAACTTTTCACCAAGGGTCGCTGATGTTAAAATGTTTTAAACTCACCTCATTAGAAATTATGCCACTGCCAAAAATTCGCAGCAGCAGTGAAGTAGAACGCACTTTCTTACATTATGTGCTTGCCTGGTTACGCACTCCACTGCGGAAGGCACTGCTTGCATAGTCTACTCAAGTACGCGGCTGCCGTGATTGAGTAAATTGCTAAGGCAAAAAAGTATGCGAACAAACTGAAATCATCTGATATTGTTATGGGAAGAGCGCACAAGGTTATGGACGGTAGTGCTCAATATCGAGGTGATAAGATCAATCATGTTTAGGACAAGCCAAGTAGGAGTCACCTTTCGCACGACTCGCAGCTTAGTGTACATGGAAAGTTCCCATATGGTAACGGCAGGCGTAGTTCTCAGCCAGTGCAATATTGCCATACTTTCCCTTTGGTGAACCAGCACTGCTAAAAGACCCTGATGATTTCGTGGTTCTTATTAATTTAGCGAATTGGGAGCAACCGGCAGATAAAGAACCCCACAGCATGAGAGTTTGTGCTGCGTGATTCTTCCTCTGCCTGTTGCATATTCCCGCACTCCCAGTTCGCTGAATGAATATGAACTACCAACTAGCCTGTTTTTCTATCCGCATGGTGGTTTTTGGCGCAAAGGCTAGATATAGACAAAGCACCTAGGTGCTTGTGAAAAGTTTAGTACGAAGGTACAAACTATGAGGTGTAGATGTATCATAGCTGTTTAGAGCACCTAAAATGTGCTCTCTAAGGTGAGTAAAATATATGTGTGGATTAAAATTGCGACACTGACTAGTGAACAGCGATGCCAAAAAAAAAAAAAATGTCCTTTGATGGGTGATCTGCTAAAGCCCACCAATTTTAGCCGCACCACTGCCTCTATGGTTTGCGGTATGAGAGGTTACTAAGACAGCATGAATATTCAAACGAATATTATATTCAGGGCCTGGACTTGCTTTGACACAGATATAAAATTTCCAAATTTAGAAAGATGGTTTCACCAAAGCGTGGGGCTGCTATGCTGTGGAACAGGCTAATCAGGAAAAATTTGCACTGTTGCTAAGCCGCACAACACGGTTAAAGGGCCAGTCAACAGGCTCCCACTTCTTTTTACACCCGCCTTACAAGCTCGCGCAGCTTTCTTACGCCTGACCAACCTCCTTCCACGCGTAGTGACGTCAACTCGGCGATCAGCGATGAGTTGATGTCACTGTGCGTGGAAGAAGGTTGGTCACGCGTGGGAAAGATGCGCGAGCTTGTTCGAGGAGGGGAGGAGTGTAAAAAAAAAAAACAAAAAACGTCAGAGCCTGTTGAGAGGCTCTTTAAGTGGCTATGTTACCTGCGCCTTCATCAATGTTCTTTTATTGGTTTTTTTATTTTCAGATTTAAAAGTGTGTTATAGGGGACTCCACAGGCTAAGTATATTAAATTTCAACACATACCATACTTTATCGCCCATAAATTGAACCCCACATATTTCCGGTACTATTCGCATGCACTTTAAAATCACGTTGAAAGAAAAATATATTATATCCATCCAAGCTAAGTTTTAGTTTTTATAAATATTATGCAAGTCAGCTGGATGATGATAAAAACCCTCAATTTCCTTTTAACATAATATACATACTACTATACGACGTATTAGTTTCCAAATTATTGGGCCAAATCCTTACATACCGTATTTACTCGATTCTACCGCGCCCTCGATTGTAACGCGCACCCGGTTTCGAAGACGAAAAAAAAAAGTAAGACATCGATTGCAACGCGCACCCATTTTTCTCGTTGGCCCACACGATCACGCCACTTGAAAAAACGACTCCTTTCGGGAGCGTCTTCTATTTAAATATGAGGTATGGGGGAAGCTTGTGCCCATCTGACGTGTAACAGAGCATTGCCGTCACTGTAGTTTTACCGTGGACCGATGTCAGCACGCGAACTTGCTTCGCCCCCTTCATCACGACGGTTGTGGTGCTAGGCATGTCCAAGTAAAGAGGCGTCTGATCGGCATTCCCGATTTGCCCAAGCAGATGCCATTGTTGTGCCACAAGTTTAGGACGAACCTCTGAAAAGTGTGAAGCTTTTCATCGTACTCCTCTCAAAACTTTTTGCGTATGCCTGTTCGCCTTCGGAGGGAAAAGCTTTTTCTCTTCATAAAGTTAGTTAGCCAGCACCTGCTCGCTTTAAACTGGCTCCGCATTAGCGCTTTTTCTATTCTAAGGCTAACTGCATAGCCCGCATTTGGAGCAGTTCTGTCGTCACGTGCCGCTGTGCCGCTCGCTGCTCAAGCCCATACTCGCCGAGCAGCTCTTCAATTTGTGGGAACCGACCCTGCTGTGGTCCACTGAAGCGCTTGCGTGAAGCTTTGCTGTCGACAATCTTCTGCTTTTGTTTCCGCCATTCCCGCACGCACGTTTCGGGGACTCCGAACGACCGCGATGCGGCCCATTTCCGTTCGTTTCTACACACGCGATGACTTTTCTTTTAAAAGCAGCATCGTGGTGCACTGAAGTTTTTGGAGTCGGTCCTTCCATGCTGTCGACGCTAATGCACTACAAGATGACGAACTCCTCAGCACACGTACGAAGTGCCGCACATGGGAAACATATAGGCAGAAATGGCCGACGCGCCATGCCGACGCACGTAGGTGGCGGCCATTTTGGATATGCTGATGGCAATGAAATGACCGTATTCAGTATTTTTTTTTTCGTACTCGATTCTAACGCGCATGCAATTTATAAACTCGCTTAACAGGAAAAAAAATGCGCGTTAGATTCGGGTAATTACAGTACTTCGAATTCGCTTCAACGTACAGATCTACAATTCACTTATCCTAGAACTTACCTCTCCCGAATCGTTGTGTTTGAGTGCGGGGGAAACAGCATGTACTGCACCACGCAGGGAAGCAGGGAGGCTTCTGAGGAGCCCCCAGTCACCGTATTCTGCGATGAAAGAAGAAAAATTTTACATCAGACTCACGACACCAACTCCTGCAGTCTTAATCTTAAATTAACAATGAGAGAAAAAAATGGAGGATGAGGACACAGAGCAGCTGCTGAAAGATGGTATGCCCTGAAAATGACAAGACCGCACCAGTATCGCGTAAGGCAGCAAAGTGGGAAAAAATAGCAAGTGCTCCTGAAGGCTTACCTTCATTTCAATCTCCAGGGCCATGTTCAAGATGCCCGAGCTTGAGTGAGCAAAATGAAAGCCTTCTTCCAGGCGCATTCTGTGCAGAGAATTAAAAAAAATATGTCAACACACTTTCACCTAGACACTCAGGAGATTCGCAAAGCGGGGGAGGGAGATGCAACACGAGACAGAAGAAAACTGGAGTATGTACCAATTTACTGTTTCTCAAGGCTTCAACGATGTCATAAACACGATTGCCAGTAAATTTCGCAACCTTCAGCGATCCCATTGGAACACGTAATTTCGTGACGTTTGTAAGCATCCGTAGCTAAGAGACGAAATTTGCAACCAGTCAGTAGCCCATCGTTGATCTTAATGCAGTTTTCCACGTGACACCAATCTAATGCTCCAAGACACCAATCTAATGCTTCAAGAGGTCCGGGCAAGATCACAAAATTTTTAAACTGATATGCTGAGTTATTACTTCCATTTCACAGTAGCCCTAGCACTGTTTTTCAGGAGATTTGTGCCCATGCCCGTACAATCAGGAGGATTGCTCAGAATTTGGGAGTCTCCTGAAAAAACCCGGATAGTTGCTAGGTATGTATTTACCAGCTGCTAAATGGAAATGAGGCGATACTAAATTTGGGTTTTTAGGCTACACAAGGCAAAAATTTTATTTAGGCTACCTACAAATCCACGAAACCTTGAATTTAAAAATCATGGGTTGGTTTTAAGACAGCCTTTCCAGTAAACAACAAAATTAAAGCGACACACACAGTTTGCTTTCCTACGAATGATTCCAGCGCACCTGCATCAGAAGCGGGAAAATATTCAATCGCTCTACGACCGATGCCAATGTAACACGAGCGACCCCACCCATACAAGCCCTACCCTTTCTCAATTCTACGCATAGTCATTTTGCCTCTTAAATTCACTCCCTGTTACTCACAAGATAGCTTGTGTAAAAATATATATATGATGTGGCCGTCTCCTTTCCCTCGTTTATGGGGAGGACATACACTCAAACCTCACATAACAAAGCTGCATCTTACAGAAAAGTAAGTTTATTATATCCAAAAATTTATTATAACATTATATTCTTCACACTATATATTACAAGACTGTTCTTTTACTTCATTATAGCCAAAATTTCATTATATCCAGGTTTGTTATATCGAGGTTTGAGTGTATAAAGAAATTTTTGCAACCATAGTGAATCAGCGTGCTATGTGCACATGCTACTCGATGCACAAAAACATTCAGGTGCTCTTGATAAATTTGAACTGCGAAGAAAGTGAATAATTAGTGGCTCCACCACTATGAACTGAAGGCTAATTATTTTTAAATAGTGAACAGCTCGTGACTTGCAAAAAAATGTTCATTTGCTCATAATGAATGCAACTCTTTATTTGATGAGACTGTCCTTGATAACAAATGCTTACATTTCTCGTAAGTCATGCTTCTATATTTCTGCATAAAGCGCACAAAAAAAAAGCGCAGTAAAAGGGTTAAAGTGATCAAGCAATATAGTTTAACACTTCACTCTAGTGCAGTGGCTTGCTTCCCCTTTTCATATTTTCTTATGCCAGAGTGAACTTCAAGTTCACATTCTACTGCATAAAACTTTTGCACTACGTTCCAGCAGTAAAAAGGTACACTCAAGCCTCATTATAATGAAGTTACGTCTTACACACAATAATTTCATTATATCCAAAAATTCGTTCTAAAGTTACATTCCTAAGATTATATCTATTGCAAAATTATTCTTACTTTACTTTGTTGTAACCAATATTTCATTATATCGAAGTTTGAGTGTTGTATGTACAACAAAAGGCTTTGCATGAACATGGTAATTTTCGCATAACCATTTGGTTCCGGCGAAATTGCTTATCGTGTCTCTCAAAGATGATTCGCAGTGTGAATTGGATACCGATTTGCTAAGCCATTCAACTAAGTCATCTTAACTGGGCCACTACATTCCAAGGCCTTCTAAACGGCCCAATTTTGTTGGGAGGCAGAATGTTATTAAACGAACTTTTGGAACAGATATTTTGCTGATATTCGAGCTTGCACAGCACTTCTAACCCTCAGTTTATCTTTAAACGCTGTCAATTACATAAGCAGTTGTACTGAGTGGCTCACTTTCTTGTTTTTTCTGACTGCTAAGCTTAAAGGCGTGGGTTGAATTCCTAACAACGGCAGCCGCATCTTAATGGGGATCGAAATGCTGGAATACTTAACTAAAGTTTATGTGAGCGCTAAGAAAGCCCAGGTGGTAAGAATCAGGAATAGTAATTATTGGAATTTTACATCTCAAAACCACATTATAATTATGAGACTGCATAGCAAAAGGCACCAGAAATTTCAACCAACTGGGGTTCTGTTGCGTGCACTTAACGGGCTCCCTGCATTTAATCTCTCCTGAAATGTGATCCAACGGCCAGGATTCAATCTCGCGACCTTTGGGTTAGCAGTGAAACACCATAACCACTTGGCCTCCGCAGTGCGTGGTGATAAAAACTTGGTTTTGGCACCATGTAAAACCTAAGAAAAATGGTAGGTGTAACCTTAAGAGACAAGAAGAGAGCAGAATGGATTTAGGGAACAAACGGGGGTTAAGGATATCACACTTGAAATCAAGAAGAGGAAATGGACATGGGCCGAGCATGTAGCGCGTAGACAGGATAGACAGGATAACCGCTGGTCATTAAGGGTAACTAACAGGATTTCCAGAGAAGGCAAGTGGGTTAGGGGGAGACAGAAAGTTAGATGGGCAGATGAGATTAAGAATTTCGCGGGTATGAATTGGAAGCAGCAAGCACAGGACTGGGTTAACTGGGGGAACATGGGAGAGGCTTTTGTCCTCCAGTGGACGTAGTCAGGCTGATGATGATGATGAAAACCTAAGCAGTTATTACAGCAGAGCTGCCATGCGCGAGATTATTTCGTGTGGTGCAGAAAGAAGACTAGAATCACCATGAAAACCAAGCCTAATTAGTGTTAATTATACTCAAGGTGACCAGATTAGTTACATCGGTTGCCTGATTAAATGCACATTAGACTGACTTTTGTGCTTTATTACCAAAGACTGGCAAATTATTTTTTATATAGTTGTTAATTTATTCAGGTTTAACAAACAACCTAGTTAGGCTAATTACACTACTGAAACCAAATTGATGCGGTGCTGCTACATGGTGGCTAATTGATACACAATACACTCAGACCTCATTATAACCAAGTTCCATCTTACACAGAGATTAGTTCGTTATTTTCAAAGGTGTGTGATAAAGATATCTTCCTAACAGTATATTTCAAGACTAATCTTCATTTCCTTCATTATAACTGACATTTCGTTCTATACAGGTTCTTTATATTGAGGTTTGAGTGTAGATGCTGCATGCTAAAGGCCAGAACTCGACTAACAAGAAAGATCAAGCAAACACTTTGAGCAGTCATGTGCAGACGTGCAAATCAAGAGACCTCGTAACACTTAACAAAACTTGGAAAAACCTAGCCAAGCCAGGAGCAACTAGATGCCTATCAGCTATGCTATGCTCCAGCCTCGCGACTGTGAAAGCTGCGCTAATCCTTATTAAAGACGATAGTCTTTCTTAAGGACCTTTGATGCAAAAATTCTGGTCTGTCTGTACATTTGTCTGTTTGTCCACTTTTAACAGCACCGGGTACTTAAAACGGCTGACCCCATCCACAGCGCCCACCAATGTTGCTCAAGGTTTAGCATTCATACTTGTGCAATTGTCAGTTAAAAAGCAATTATTGCGCATGTCTGGGGCACCATAACAACACGTATATATTCTGCATGTGCATCTTTCACTAGAAAAGGCATACATAAGGACCCTAGCGCTTATCACACTGAGCTGACCATGCAATGCTTGCACGAGAAGGCAAGTGTTTCCAACGCTTTGCTAAAACGGGACAATCGTGGCACCTAGCCTTGCGTTTTACATTTTATCACCTCTGAGACGGGCGTGCACACCCGTCTCTGAGCCACGCGCTTCATTTTCCAAGAAAACTGCCAGATGGCGCTCATGTCTCACGTGTGACGTGACTTGATGCGCTCGTTCGCCTCCGCTGCACGTTCGAGGCGCTCTAACGCAGCGCTTCAGGAATACCATTCACTGATTTTCTTGCACAGAACATCAAATAAATGTTTTGTTCACTCTATCCACACGCAAGACTCTCGTCTTTCGACAACATTTGCAGAGTAGCATGCAGATAAGGGGCAAATTTTTATCCTTGTATTTAGTCAGTTATGTCTCACGCACTTTGCCAGAGTCTTGAGGATACGGGTGATGGCGTGCAGGGGAAGGGGCACGCTGGGCAGCCACTGCACCGTCCAGATCCACCGCCGGTGGTGGAGGTATCGGCTCAGCTGGCCGGTCGGGTCCACCACAGCAGTGATGCCGTTCCCCTTGCGTGCCAAAGAGCCGCTGGCCCCGCTGCTCGAATGCCGGTGCAGGTGCGGAGTCGTGTGCAGAAGCGGGTGCGCCAGCGTCACATCCATGAGCGCCACAATGGGGCTGAGAATGTCCTTCGGCATTTTCTCGTGCCTATAAGAGAGGCGAGAGAAAAGGCGATGGCCGTTTCGGCAGACTGCGCAACTAGGCAGACGTTCCCGCTACATGCACCCGCAGCTCTCTACACAACAGCGTTTCATTTTATCCAATTGTCCTCGCTTGTCCAGGTATCGTCCATGAAATATACTCTATAACTTTCTAATCTTCTCCTTCACAAAAAAGCGTGTAATTTGGCATTATATTTCATCTAATTTTTTATGGGGCACACCCAAAAAGAATTAAGGCAGTTTCACAATAGTAATGCCTAGCCTGAAGGAAGTGCAGAGCTGGGTGACTGGCATATCTCGTTTCTATTTATTTTTCAATTTTTCTTCTCTATCTTTTTCTAACTTTTTTCTGTCTGCTTACTTCTATTTATGTTTTTAATCATCCTTCTCCCTCTTTGTCTATTTCTTTTTATCTCTATTCCTCCCTCTATCTTTTTTTATTTCTGTCTTGCTTTCTTTTGTTTCCTTTTTGTTCTTTCTCTTTTTTTTCTATCTCTTTCCCTCTCTCTGCACGCATTCTCTCACCCGTCAGAGTTATTGCATCATGCAATGGACATATTGGTGCACATGTTCTGGGAGTGAAGCATAAGACGAAGAAAAAGTTGAAGATAGCAAGTGCCAGTTATGATATTTTCATGTTCACTCTGCACATACTAATGGTTGGCTTAAAACACCTGCTACAAGTGCTACTGTAAACGCGGCCTCAAGATGAAGGGACAGCGGCGTTCAGTTTGAAATTTGACCTCTTTCCGTTGCACGTGGCATTGAAAATTTTCGCAGACTTCATCATGAGTGCCCAGTGTATTCATCACACTTCTCAGCTCGAAATGGTCAGACCAGGTGCGAGACCCTTAATCACGCGGTAAAATCGTTATACCGCCGCCGACCTTCCACAGTACAGAGCGCAATCACAATTGCTGGCGTGCACACTAGCTCTGCAACGATGAGTGGGCAGCCCACATACACTTCGACGTGCTGGGCTCTCATCACAAAGAGACTCTCCGAAAAGTGTTGCTCTTCCAAGCTGTTCTGATAACTGAGCACCACCCCTACTTCTTTTGAGCATGTATCATTACTGTCACCCTTTTTTCTCTTTACTTTTTCTTTTTTTTTTTTACAGAACACTGCCATCAAGTTATAAAACAATTAGTTTCACCGCAAGAGTGAAGCAATGAATGGGATAGCAGCTGATTGTGATCTTATACAAAGTAAGGCTGGCAGCTAACTGTTTTAGATCTGATATTATGCAACTCTACAAAACGCTGGTGTATGAGAAAATACAGCCATGCCCGGGAGAGATGCTCTTTTTGCATTGTTTTTTGCATTCAGAGAACAGCCTGTAGATGGTTTACGGGCTGTATACGCTGATGTCTGCCATGATAGCACATGAGGCACTGATCACGATAGTGCCTTCACAATCGAAGTTCACAACTACTGCTCCAGCGATCATTACCTCGACTAAACAGAAACTATAGTCTAGCCCACATATAGTGGCCCCACTTAAAAAGAACTTTCGCCTAAAACGAACAATATCCGCGTGACCGTGAAAATATACATTGTTTCAATGGCACGAAATCCACTTAGTTCTATAACATCTGCGAGCGCCGCCGATTGGTTACAGCGAACAGAGTTGGCGCTCTGCGGACTTTCCGGGAAATCACTTACATCACTGATAAGGCATCGGCGAGATGCCCATAGATTCTTATTGTTAAACGCCGACCCTGCCTCTGCACCCCTCTAGTTGCAGCTCTCGCCGACCACTTTCGGCCACGCACCTCTCCGTCCTTTGTCCCGCCTGCTACTCTAAGCACCCCGAATCGCCAGACGACACCCGTGTTTTCAGACTGCCACCGATTTAAAAAAAACGGTCAGCCATCTCCCTCCAGTCTTTGATCACTGGCACAGTCGTTGGCATCGCTAACCTGGAGTGACCAGACCATTTGCCAAGATTGTCAGCGACCGACTGTATCCGATCGTCTGTGTCTTGTCTTATTGTATCCCTTTAGTGCACGCGCATACGCTACCCCACCGACTCTGATAATTGGCGATTCATTTTGTGGTTAGGACCTGTTCTCGCTCACTTCGCACTCAGCTCAGCATTCCCTCCGCATGTGTGCAAAAGCATAAAAATGGCTGTTAGTTTGCATGAATTGAATCGCGAAATATCAAAGTTGGCGAGGCCACACAAACTCGCCGGTGCAACAAAACGATTTTTTGACCACGGCCACCGATTCTTTGAACACCACCGCACGCGCCGATCCAGGCAGCTATGCTTTGGCTTCTGTGTACGAACGCATTCTTTCAAGTTTTTCTACGCGCGCGTTTCGTGGACCTTTAAAGCAAGCTACCCAACCTGCCTCTTTCCTGTGCGTTTTGGTTTTTGAGTTCACCCTCCCACCGCATCTTCCCCTCTCTTCACTCTATCGCGACTCTTTGCCCTTCTCTCGCAAATATGCTCCCCTCTCTTGACCACAACCCCTTCGCCCGTTTCCACCACTTCGCGACGCCAGCCACGCTGGCTCGAATTAGTTTCGTTTTCCGACTGGAAATGGGCCCAGAGCTGTTCCACGCATTCTGGCATGTGGGTGATGTGCACGTCTTGCTTGCTCTTGGTGTGCGTGTGTGATCAGGATGGCAGACGAGAGGACTTGCACGCTTTTTCCTGCCGCTTAACAAAACGTCGAAGGTGTGACCGCTTGGCTTGAGCGAAATCCGTGCGATAGGTGCCGCGTTGCAGAGCGCTTGCTCATAGCTGTTGACCACCTGGCAGCCAACTTGCCGCTTCGGGGGGTTTCATTATTCAGCTGTGGAGATGGTGAATATTTCGTGGGCAGCAGAGACAGCTACATGCGCGCGATACTGTTTTCGCGAGGCCGACTTCATCGACGTCAGGCCAGATGCCAAGCCTAAAGCTTCCGAACAGGATCCCTTCGGCAGTGATTTGTGGCAGCGCGTTGTCGACTCCAACCTGGGAGAGCGGGTGGGACATCTCTTGCGATGGTTTAATTAGGGCTGCCACAGGAGCGAAAGAAAGACACGCCTGAACGATAACCGATGCCAGCCTGGAACGTGAGCCCGTGGCTTCACGTGCCACGGCCTAGCGCCTTCTTTATTTTCTTCTGTCGCCATCGTGCGCTCTCCAGTTTGCGCGCCGCCCGAACGAGGGCGCTACAGAGCCCCCGTGTAGACTGGAAGTCGGAATGTGACATGCCGTTTGTGGTATTCCAACGGAAGATCAGTCGTAGATGAGAGGCTTTGTAGGGCGGTCTCCAGGTACGCCGGCTTGAGTCGGTCCAAGCTGACTGTCTCTTCACGGCCGTTCTGAAGTAGAGTGACAGTTTTGGCGTTGCGGTGAAGGACGCGGAATGGTCCGTCGTAGGCTGGTGTCAAAGGTGGTCTGACCACGCCGTGGCGCACGAAAACATGTGTTGTAATGGCCAGATCAGGGTGGACGAATGTGGTCTTGTGTTCGGAAGGTCTGGGTGGAGTGGGCCGGAGGTCTTGAACGCAGTCTAGGAGGCGTTGTAGGAATTGCTGTGGCTGGTCTGGTAGCTTCGTTGACGTGAAGAAGTCTCCCGGAAGCCGTAGAGAAGTGCC
The DNA here is from genome assembly GCA_013436015.1 of Rhipicephalus annulatus. Classification (NCBI taxonomy): domain Eukaryota; kingdom Metazoa; phylum Arthropoda; class Arachnida; order Ixodida; family Ixodidae; genus Rhipicephalus; species Rhipicephalus annulatus. The sequence goes on from WOVY01009347.1 coordinate 436,081, forward strand.
ATACACCAGCTCTGCGGTTGAGCACTGCAGGTCTGCCCGGATGACAGCTCGTAAACCTAAGAGCACCAGTGGCAAGGCATCAACCCAGGTGGCTCTATTGAGGCGGGTAGTCAAGGCGGTCTTCAGTTGTCGGTGAAGGCGTTCCACCATGCCGTTGGCGCAGGGATGATAAGCCGTGGTACGGCAATGTTTGGCTCCGAGGATGCGATTAAGGCAAGTAAACAGCGAGGACTCAAACTGACGTCCACGGTCTGTTGTCACGGTGCCAGGACAGCCAAAACGGGATACCCACGTAGAAATGAAAACGCGGGCAACTGTCTCGGCTGTGATATCTTGAATTGGAACAGCCTCTGGCCAGCGTGTGAAGCGATCGACCATGGTCAATATATAACGGTACCCCTGAGACACTAGTAGAGGGCCCACAATGTCTAGATGAACATGGTTGAAACGACGGCCGGGTGGAAGGAAAGGTTGGGGCGGCGTTTTAGTATGACGGGAGACCTTTGTCATCTGGCAGGGCACGCACATGCGCGTCCAAGCGCGCACATCACCGTTGATTCCGGGCCAGACATAGAGCTGGGTGAGAAGACGCTGAGTAGCCCGAATGCCAGGGTGACAGATGTCGTGTAAGGAGTGGAAAACGGTGCGTCGTAATGAAGCGGGAACGAAAGGGCGGGGAAGGTCAGCTGAGACATCGCACCACAAGCGCTCAGATGATAATGGATGAGGCACCAAGCGTAGTCGAAGAGAACGGGGGTTCTCCCAAAAAGCGGCAAGCTCTCTATCATCCTGCTGTGCCGAAGAGAATGAGGCCCAGTCGATGGTTGGCGGTGGAGAGTCAACCGCGGCTATACAAGAAAGGGCACCTGCGGCGGTGTTGTCAGCTCCTTTCACGTGGCGGATGTCAGTCGTGAACTCCGATATATAAGCCAGATGGCGGAGTTCACGGGGCACGTACTTGGATGAGTTAGTGCGGAAAACATACGCCAGTGGCTTATGGTCAGTCAGCACGTAAAACGAGCATCCTTCCAGGAAATGCTGAAAGTGCTGTATTGCAGCGTAGATGGCTGGTAATTCCTGGCCAAAGATGCTGTAGCGGGTCTCAGCAGGAAGTAGCTTCCGAGAGTAAAACGACAAGGGTCTCCACTCGGAGTTAATGCACTGCTGTAAGACTGCTCCGACGGCCACGCTGGATGCGTCCACCATCAACCGAGTAGGGGCGTTGCTGCATGGATGAATGAGAAGCACGGCGCTAGCGACCGCTTGCTTAGCAGCAGCAAAGGCGGCCTGGGCCTCTGACGACCAAGGGATGGCAGAGGACGGGCCAGCGGTCGACCGAAGGAGGTCGGTGAGCGGTCGTAGCAGTTCGGCACAGTGTGGTATGAAGCGCCTGGAAAAATTCACAAGCCCCAGGAATTGGCGTAATTGGCGCAATGTTGTAGGCTGAGGATAATCCTGAATTGCTTTAACGTGGGACCGGAGAGGGCGTATTCCTTTGGATGATATGTGATGGCCCAAGAACTCGAGCTCAGATGCGCCGAAAGTACACTTAGAGGCGTTCACAACGAGGCCGTACTGCTGAAGACGTTGGAACAGAGCGCGTAGGTGGTGCTCATGATCTTCAGGTGTGCGGCTGGCGATGAGGACATCGTCAAGGTACGCAAACACAGTAGGAAGACCCCGTGTGACCTCAGAAATGAACCGCTGGAAAGTTTGAGCCAAATTGCGGAGTCCAAAAGGCATCCGCACGTATTCAAACAACCCAAAGGGCGTCGTGATGGCGGTCTTAGGTATGTCGGCGGGCTCGACAGGAATCTGGTGGTACGCCTTAACAAGGTCCACTTTGCTGAAAATTGTGCAGCCGTCGAGGCGCGATGTAAAATCCTGGATGTGAAGTAGAGGATAGCTGTCGTGGACAGTCTTGGCGTTCAACGCTCGATAGTCCCCACAAGGACGCCAGTCACCAGGATCACGCTTTGGCGCCAAATGCAGCGGGGAAGCCCAAGCGCTTAACGACGGGCGGATAATGCCAAGCTGCAGCATGTGGTCAAACTCCCGTTTAGCAATAGCTAGGCGGTCTCCGAACAGGCGGCGTGGTCGAGCGGCTGCCGGTGGACCCCGGGTGACGATGTGGTGTGTCATCGTATGTTTAGGCGGCTGAGTGAGGTTGCACGGTTTAGTTAACTCCGGGAAACTCGCCAAGATTTTTTCGAACGGTGAGGAAGGTATCAGCATGCGGATGGCTATTGGAGCGATGTCGGACAGGACTCCCGAGATGGAGAGACGAGTCTTACCATCTATGAGGCGGCGCCGCCGCACGCTGACGTCCGAATCGAAGTATGAGAGGAAGTCCGAGCCGATGATCGGTTGAACCACGTCTGCGATGACGAAAACCCACCGGAAAATGCAGCGAAGGCCGAAGTCGAGGGTGAGAGATCGAAGCCCATACGTTGCTATAGACGAGGCGTTGGCAGCACGAAGCACTTGCCCCTGTGACTTTGAACGATCAGCCTTAGTCGGGGGACCACGTTCGAAGAACCAACTTTCTCCTTTGCGCACCACCGAGACCCACTCGCTGACCTACTCCTCGCAAAACGGGCGCATTTAGGGGGGGGCACAACGCTAATTTCCGCGCCCGTATCTATAAGGAACCTGGCGCCCGATAGCTGGTCCGTGACCATGAAAAGGCGGCTGGGACGAGAAGGGCGATCACACGCCGCCGTCAGTGATCCCGGCAGGCGTTTCCCTGCCACGAACCTGGGGGTGTACACTTCGTGGCTCGGTGTCGGAAACGCCGGTGGTACCAGCAGAGGGGTGGAGGGCTGGGACTCCGAGCATCTCGTGTGCGTGGAAGAGCTCGACGACTGGAACGAGGCGAACGAGTCTCCTGCAGGGGGCTCCGGAGTGCGGCAATGGAGGCGGCGAGTTCGTCGATGCGGGCCGCAAGGCGCGAAATCGCTGTGTCTGCTGGTGGTAAGACAGCGTTGACAGATGGGGAGGTCGCTTCATGAACCTGATCGGCGAGCTCCGCCAGGCGGTCGAGATTGACGTCGCCGGCCGCCGCGAGGACGAGGCGGATTGGCTGATAAAGGCATTGAAGGAAGAGCTCGTGAAGCAACGCTGAGTGGGCAGAGACGTCGTGTTTCCCAAGAAGCTGTCGCATTCGGCGCAGTAGTTGGGAGGGGCGCCTGTCGCCAAGGTCCCCCTCTGCAAGGAGCTGCTGTAGGCGGACGCGTTCCGAAGGCATGAATCGTTCCAGCACCTTGGTTTTAAGGTGCTGATATGGCGTAGTGCCCGAGGGGTTGGAGAGGACGTCGGAGAGCTCGCTGGTAACGTCAGGAGGAAGGACGGAGGCTACGTGGTAGTAGCGTGTTGTTTCCGAGACGATGTGGTACAGGGAGAATTGCGCCTCGACCTGATGAAACCAAACTTGCGGGTCCTGTGGCCAGAAAGATGGGAGACGCAGTTGCACGGCCGAGACGTCCTGCGGACGTGAGGCTTGTTCGGTTGAGGGTGCATTCGAGTCAGTCATTGTCTTCGTCCGAGGTCACCACTTGTAGGCTTATGCCACAGGAGTGAAAGAAAGACACGCCTGAACGATAACCGATGCCAGCCTGGAACGTGAGCCCGTGGCTTCACGTGCCACGGCCTAGCGCCTTCTTTATTTTCTTCTGTCGCCATCGCGCGCTCTCCGGTTTGCGCGCCGCCCAAACGAGGGCGCTACAGGGCCGATGATAATGCCAACACTGCGGAACGGTGTACGGATTAGGGCATTATGAATGAAGTACGTGGCGAGAGCGATTTGGAGGAATCGGATTGCGAGAACGACGAAACTTTGGAGCCAGTTCCTCATGCAGTTTATGCCATGGGCCTCGGTGAACGAGCACCCTGCCATTTTAAATGAACTCGAGGCCGCTCCTATGGTGTCTGCTCTACGAAACACGTGCATCACATACTTGTTTAGGTGAAAAATCTTGCTTTCGCACTCTCAACTTTTTAAAAGCTGTGTTTCATTTACTATGAACTTCGGGTTACAGCGAACGGATGCCGCATCAGGCTCAGGTTCGTTATAAGTAGGCTCGACTATATAACTGTTTGATGAAACCAAAAGCGCGATGCTCTAGCCAAATTCTCGGGCATGGGGCTTGATGGCTGTCACACCTTGCGGCTAAATTTGGGTGGTGCATCGCAGTATGACACTAATAAACGAGTGAGGTGTAACAGGGGTGGCACGATGCAGAATGGTGCGGATAAGCAAGTTTGGTGCACAAGAGCGCGAATCGCGCAGCTGTTTTACCCATGCTATCAACAATCCATCGCAGGGACGAGATCGGTTGATTTTCTTCTTTATAGGCGCTGCTTTCAGCTTGTTTATCACCGACATTCCAGAGGTATTCTCGTTGCCCTTGATTGCAGAGTTTGCTATGCCCGACACAGCCACACACAGAGATGTCGTTAGTTTGCCAGCACAGCTCGTCGCCTCGAGAAGGGAGCAGACATAGGTACTATGTGTGCAGACAGCGATAAGGCGGTGTTGCGTATACCTGTGTCACAAGGAATACCACGTTCTGTAATACAGTCAAATCTCTAATTCAAACACGCTTAATTCGAACTTCCGGTTAATTCGAACTTACAATGAGGTCCCGTTAAAGCTATGTGTATTCCAATGGGCGAAAATGGACGGTAATTCGAACGCCCAAGCACTTCTGACGGTTAATTCGAACATACCGCGCTCCGAAAATGCTCTCAGCACCCTGCCCAATCCCGCGGCGGCACCTGGGACACCTAAACGCTGCGCGCGAAGGAAATAAAAAGGACAGAAAAGGCTGCAGTGGAATGTTTGCTCTCTCTCACATACCGATCTGCGACGCGCCCGTGTCATGCTTCTCCCTTTTCCGTACCTGCCACGTAAAGACCTTTCTCATTCCAACGCCGCGCGCAAAGACAGAGAGGAAATAAAATAAAAAGCTGTCGCTGGGTTGAAAGAATGTGATTGCAGGAAAGGAAAAAGGCACTATATTCTGCAGCCCGTGCCCCTTGCGGGAGCAGGGCTCTGCGCCTTAAAGGGGGGGTTCTCTCACGCGCCTGTGCCACGCTTCCCCTTTCCCGTCCCTGCCACGTAACTCTTCTTCTCTTAACGACGTGCGCAAAGAGATAAAAAAAAATAAAAAAGGTGCCGTGGAGTGTTGCTTTTCTCTCAAATGCCGATCTGCTTATCTCCGCGTGGAAATGCTCCTCCTTTCTCGTCACGTGCTGGCCATGCTCTGGCTGCGTAGTGGAGAGCGGGATGCTCCGCTACGCAGTCATTATCGTTGTTTTTAGAAGCGTCGGCGCTGAACATTCTTGCACGCAACTTCTCTTGCCAGGCGAATGCTGAAGCCGAAGTATAAATGCTTCGCAAGCTGCTTGCAAAATTGATTGACTCGCTGCAAGGCAAACGTGTGCAGACGCACATCACTGATTACTTCAATTAATAACAGATGTCCTGTGATTTGTGAATAAATGTAAGTCTTCTGAAACTTCCCCCCGTGTGTTAGCCCAATGCACATGCACCTCTGCATGGAGCGCCCTCCGTTTAGTTAACTTTTATTAATTCGAACTTCTTTTAATTTGAACAAACTTTCGGGCCCCTTCGAGCTCGAATTACGGAGATTCGACTGTATTACTGATCGTCTTTCAGTTCCCTGTAATACCGACATGAAAACAACTGTTCCTGTTCCTAATTTCCTTTATTACAATTTTTTCTCGGCTTTACACAATTCATACACCCAAAAACTGCAAGTAATTTGGCCATCAGCACTCGAAACTCAAATGTCTAATAGAAGAGGGCACACAATCTACCTGATGAGGATCCTTTCGAGGGGCTTGCGAAAGAGGATGCAGCAACTGGCCTTGCGGTAGGTTCGCGGCCCGGGAGGTCTGATGCAGAGGCCGCCATCTGAGTGCGCATCCTTGGCAACACGTTTGCTCAGCTCTAGGCTCAGGATCTGCTGAGTCAAGTCCCTCACAATCTGCAGAGGCAGTCAGACGAGACACGGAAAGTCGAAAGTCAGTCTCGGCAGACAGCCTCTGCTTATCCTGATGACTTATTGGACAAAGTGGTGTGGATATCTAAACTAGCAAAAAAGAGTTCACAGCCATTCCACTTTGTGAAGGTGGGCAAACAACCAAACTGTACACTGCAGCGGGCACAATGGCATCACTACAATTTTCACACCACCACGCACTAGAAACATTACACCAAGATCTTGTGACAATACTACCACGCATACTTGCACTTCTTTTCAATGTGACCAGATTTAAACGACTGAAACTGTTATGCATGTCATCGCTTACTACAAGCCACACTTGAATGTACCAAAACATTCTCAGAAAATTCCAATGGTTCAAATCTACTGCCTGCACAACAAGAAAAGCTGTGCACTTTCTGCAACACATCAGCAAACAGCAGCAGCACTTGAATGTTGGTCACACATGTATGAAAGCGGACGAACTTCACCTAAGGGGCAAATCCTCACCAACCAACCACTGTGCTCATCGCTATTACTGTACGACACGTGTTTCGGTTTGCTGGGCACAGGCTTGCCCAATAAGGCGTTCAATCTTCACCTGCCTGATCACTGTGTTTTTCACCCACCATGGTCAGGTTGATGATATAAATGACCCGTGTGTAACGCGAAAAAGATGTGAACTTACAGCATTGCGCTGCTCGCCCGGTGTGCCACCCAGGAAGGCAAACCGGATCACCATGCAGGGCGCCTTGTACGTCACACGAGTTACATAGAAGGACACTGGAGGTTTGTCACTTTCCCTGCAAGTGACATACAAATCAGTACTGTTATGAAGTGAAAACTATTTCAATTAAGAAATGCAAGGAATGGAAGGAACATGACATCTTTCGGTCCTAACAACTAACAAGACTTTGAATGCCTACAAGTAAATAACATGTTAAGGTGTGAAGGGCAAATATGGTCCATTCTCAATAGTGAACACAAGAATACAAGTTACCCCTTATGAAGAAGCAAATCTAAATAAAAGCAGTATTGCAGCAAGGCCGAAATAATTAATGTGATCGACACAAATTGCCATGTTACATGAAGTAAAGCTACCAGCTAACTCCTGTAGCATTAGACGTGACGTAACTCATTCAGACCCTGGTGTGAGGAATAACGACCACTACGGCAAATGAAGCTACCTTCAAGCGGTTTGTCACTTTAACGCAAACTGATTGATATGTGGGGTTTAACATCCCAAAACCACCATACGGTTATGAGAGACGCCGTAGTGGAGGTCTCCGGAAATTGTGACCACCTGGGGTTCTTAATGTGCACCCAAATCTGAGCACACGGGCCTACAGCATTTCCGCCTCCATTGAAAATGCAGCCGCCGCAACCGGGATTTGACCCGCGACCTGCTGGTCAGCAGCCGAGTACCTTAGTTATTAGACCACCATGGTGGGGCCACTTCAACGCAAACTGGACAGTGAGAACACCACAAAAATAGAGGTACGAGCTGTCTAATGATCACTGTTAAAATACAGGGTGCATGACCCCTCCTGAAAGCTCCAAGTACGCAGTTACTGCCAAAGAGATGGGAGAGAACAAAATAAAAAAAAGGCTAGGAGGTCAACCAGAATAGTAGCATCCACTTTGGCCACAAGGCGTACCTTCCAAGAACCCATCAAGATGACCGGTGCGTTTCTTTGCCAATGGGGCCGCGAATGTCACCTGCCCTCGCACACTTTCACCCCCCCCCCCCATTGAAGGCGCTTTCCTTCAGTCAAAAAACAAAAGCGATGTCACAATAGTACTTGGCAGAAATGAGGCCATTTGTTCGTGCACAAGACGAACAGGTTATATTTACAAAGCACAATGACAGATAGCGGGCAAGTATGAAATGTGGAGCATACGAAAGGACAAAAAATATGTAGGTATAACCCAAGGCAACAACTTTGCAAGGAAAAAGTTCTTAATTCAGCATGAAAAGGCACAGATGCTATAAGGGACAGGCTCCAGTGTGTGCGGGCGATGACATACGACAGGTGAACACTGCAGAAACACCGATAGTTGACGCAGTGATAGGTGCCAGACCTAGAGGGCAATGGCCGGATGAACGCCCTGTCGGCGTTCGTCACTCAAAGCTCTGTCTCTGTCGCAAAGACACAGGCGGGCTTAGATTGCACGTCCTCGCGACGATCTGCTAATGCCATACACCGGAAAAAAGCCCGAAATGGTGCAAGGCGGGCGCCTTCAGTGACCTTTAGCGACGTACATAGATATCTGCAACTCTCACACCCTGAGCACCATCCTCTCTCGGCCACGCGTCTTGTGCTCCTCTGTCTTTTTCTCGAATCTCTTTCCAAGACAGTATCCACGGACACCAGCTGATAGCACATGCTGCAATATAAAGACAATAGAACTGTGCTCACCCGAGAAAGGTGACGTAGGAGTGTCCGTCAGCCAGCACAAAGCTGGAGCGGTCCCGGAGCAGGGCCAACAGACGGTGCAAGGCTTGGCGGCATTGTACAGAGTCATAGCGACCACTGCTGTTGGGCTGCTGCAGGTGTTTGGGCAGCGGCAGGTCGTGTTCCAGGAGCATGCCCACGCGATGCATGTGCAACCAACGCTGCCTGCGCAGATAAAGGTGGCATTGGCTGGAGGAGTACTGCTGCGAGTCGATCACGTGTCCCATTTGAATAACTTACTGCGACTAGAAAGACGCGGCTTCAAATGTTCTCAAAAGCTAAAAAGAAGACGAAAAGCTGAACAGCAGCAGCTTTTTTGCACTTAGTATGGACTGGAGGAAGTGAATTAGAATAATCAGGAGGATTACGGGCATTGATTTTTTTGCTAACAAGAGCATGATGCAGAAAGACAATTAAGTTATAAGGGATATTGACTGTTCTTATAAAAGAAGTGTCACAGTGACAAGAGAGAGTGAAATTAAAGTGAAGGAAACAATTTACTGCCGAGGGAGTTGCACGAGCAATCTCGGCATAACTAGTGCAATGCTCCACCTATAATAGCGGCTCTTTCTCATCATGCCCACAAATTTTTTAGCAGTGTAGAAAATTATCCTATGTCCTATGTTATTTGGACCATGTTATCACACAAATACATCTGTATCTCAATGTCTCACTTATTTATTTCTTTATTTCTTTATGGACTTATGTCATTAAAGATCTGACAAGACAGGCCAAGTGTCACTCACTTTTTCATACTTATTCATAAACATTCAGCCGCAGATAACCGCATCTGAGCTAAGGATTCTTTCCAGACAGTTATAACGTCACGGGTATTCTTAGTAATTAAAGAATATTAACCCTTTAATGCCTGAATTATGAAAGTGCCAAACAAAACAAAAATTTTTTTCATTTAAATGATTCCACAGTTAAATTATCTCAAATGCAACTTCAAAGCACACTTTAAAGTACATCACGAATTCTCCATTACCACAGAAGTGAGGACCTTGCGACAAAAATGCACTTCAGAACTACGAAATATGTCATGTGCCACCTCTTGCATGCATACATATCAAATAAACAAAATTACTGAAGATAGAACTTGCACTGCCCAGGCGAGAAAGAACGAAGAAATGAGAGCTGTTGCATACGCTTCCCACTCTCTGCCATCCGCTACAAAACAACTTGTTCTAGCATAAAATACCTAAAACGAGATAGTGATAGATTTTTCATGCTGAAAGCTATGTTCCCCGTGAACACTTGACAGCCATTATTAAAGATAGCACGCATTTCGTGACTTGCTAACACGAAGTTTTTCAGTATGTCGCGAACTTGCAACACTCGGCAATAAAGGGTTAATGAGAACTGACAGACAATAATGCCTAAGAAAATATAGGAGATATTATATGTGAAATACGCGTCATTATCGGGTTTTCCCCATGTTTTCTTCTGTACGGTCGCCAATCATCGCCCACCATCGGCACCTTGCTGCCATACACGCCAGGTCCTTGCGAGTTCACACCTGTCTCGAAAGCCGCCCGTCACGCAAAAGAGCGCCACCACAAGCTAGCCAAACACAGTTTAAAACACAATGCATTATTAAACCCCATGCTTGCAGGCTCAATTTGTGCTGGACTACAGCCTGTCTTCATCACATTTGTTCCCGGCGAAGTGGAAATAGTGACGCACCATTTTTATTGCGAAAGCTCATATCAACAGAAAGTTATTTTGCCGCTGGGGACAGCCGCATACCACTTATTTTGCGTTCGTGAAACCTGTGTCCATGAATGGTGCAAACAAAAGAAGATCTTCAGCAGCACACCGACCAAAAAATGTCTACAGACAAAAAATGAGATAATATCCAGGTCTCGATGAACAAGCATGCAAGCGTCCTCAAGTAAATCCATGATGACCAAGCGTGCCAAAGTAACAGCCCTTGAATCGGAACACGTTCGTCGCATATCCCGAACGACTGAAGAAAAGGAACTGCCAGCATGTTATGAGTAAAAGGGCACAACCCATGTGCCAAATGGTGCAATGCGGCGATGGTGCGCAAGACCTTGATGGTGGGCATACTCATAACAATGTGGCCACTAGAGCAAGAGCTTCCGCAACTAAGTCACACTCAAGTTCACGTATGGGTTTGGCTGAAGGGATGCTCGTGGCACATGACCTGAGCCATGGTGGAAAACCCCAGGAGATGAGGTGTCATTGTCCTGTGGAGCGCGGCACACAGCAGGTCGAAGGAGACAGCATCGCTCTTGCGGCGAAGACACTGATAACCCGGACCTTGAAGTAGTGGCGTGTGGATGCCAGAGAGCAGTCGTCAACCTTAGTAGACACCGAGACACGCCCTTTAGACCTTCAGCACCTTGCAAGAGTAGTTCCCGGGACACCTCTCGCTTTTCACTTTCTTAAAAGCACGGTTGTGACCCACTAGAAGATCTCTGGAGTGCCATGTCCACGGTTAGGCCTAACCTGCCAACTGTCACGACGATCAGGTTATGAGACGGAACAAGCGGATCACTCAACGGAGGTCAACCAACAATGACCACATGACCGCTGCAAGGACTCTGATGACAGGACACTTTGTCGGTTTTCCGAGTTGTCATCACAAACAGTAAGGACATTCGTATAACGAACTTGAGTAGAGTAGTCTTGAAGAAACGGTAATAGCTAATGGCTGGCTTACGGCTAGTGGCGAACTTAAGTTGGATTCTAGTTATTTCTTGTTTGGATTATTATGTACATGTTTGGCTATTGAGTTAATTTTGCGTGTTCAAAGATTTTTTTTCCAATTCTTGTTTGATGAAGTTGGTGGTGCCACCATGATGTCCTGCATCTCCTTCTCTCAATCCTTTGCAAGCGCTCCTGATAAGTAAGTGACACAAGTGAGCTCCAACCAAAGCCAGAGTCGCCGTAGTCGGCAAAGCAATGTGGAGGAGATCAAGATGCCAGGCAGGAAACTTACCAGACGCTCATATCCAACATGCACACCGGTTTCCAGAAGGTCACAAAAGGTGCATATGCACTGTTGTTCTTCACACTGCAAAGAATAAGAAATAAACAGTGATATCACTGCTCTGCGGACAATTTTTGAATGAAACCTGAAAGCCAGGTTTACTACAATGTGGCCACTTCAGCAAGAGTTTTCACAACTAAGTTACATTCAACTAATAAGCTGACCTACAAACTAACAAAAAGACAGGCTAAGCATTTGTGCACTTTCATTAGAGTGACAGTCTTTGCAAATGATGTCACAACTCTAATTGTACCTTGAGAACTGGGACACTAAATTTTTTTTTTGGTTTCCATGCACAGTGTCTCAGCATTTGTACATAAAGATGCAGTTAAATCTGGATATAACAAAATTAATAAATATCTAGAAAAATTCATTATGTAGAGGACTTCATTATATGCAGGTTTGGTACGAACTTCGAAAAATAAACACAAAAATTGAAGAAAAAGGGAACTAAAGGCTGACCTAACCTAAAACACTCATTTAGCGGTAAAAAAAAACTGTTATTACTGCGATTGCATGTTTATGGACTCTCTCAGTGCGTTTATGTCGTCGCCCCCCTGTGCAAATTGATGACATGCCCCCACACACCACAACTTTTGCATTCGGGTAAAAACGTGCCAGCGCTGCTGAAGCAGAGATCAAATGAGCTAGCCCATCTTTGTTGCCTGGACGGCGCACACCGTAACATACCACCGCATTTTAAAACTGCTGTCTAATGCCCAAACAGAAAGGAAACCACCCGTTTTGAACGAGCATGAAAAAACACCGGGGGGGGGGGGGTCGCTCGAGTAACAATGAACTTTGATTTAAAGGGCGGTAGCGATCACTGGCACACATGCTATCTCGTTAAGTATCAGTGCATTTTTATGCGCAAGGCCTGTGTGAAAAGAGCACTTTTCCTGGAGTGGCCGTATCTGCTCACTTCAGCGTTTTGTAGGAATTCCGAGATATCGAATCCAAAAGTCTGCCAGCCTTACTTCGTATAACATTACAATCAAAATTTATTGCATAACATTTAATGCATCGTCATGTTGTTGCCAAAGCTAACTGGCTAATCGCGAGGTCTACAGTCCCACAAACTCGCGGTGTGGCACAAGACTGAAGCGGGTGACGAGTCGACCACCAAGATTTTTGTTGTCATCATGGTCTTGGAGAGTTTCCATCTGACAACCCCTTGGTAGTGAGGACACGGCTGTTCGCATTGGAAAAACAAAATGGGGAGGATAGCTGAACGTCGTCTGGGACTACACCATGCGCACGGAGTGAAACGATGCACGCAGGCATGGCGTCGAAGACGAAGAGTGAGCGACATTGATACTGCGGGAAACTATTCGGTAAAGCACCCTGCATATGCAGCACGGACCAACACATGTGACGCTAACTAAAAGCGCTAGCACAAAAGTAGTTTTCTTTTTTTGTTTTTGGTTTGAAGGGAGCGATCCGCACATGCGCCTGCGGAGGCAAGACTGCAGCAACGCCAGCTCGTTGGGCATAGATCCGGCTTGCGCACATCTGCACACTATGAGCACTCGCTCTTACATGGGAGTCGCCGAGGCCACGAGCGCTGTACGCGCCACTGCTGCTTCGCGCTTTGTCAGCAGCGAACAACCACAGAAGATGCATGCTCGGGCCAAAATGACAAAATCTGCGGCAAAATTCTTGACTATCTATGGCGAAAATTCGATACATCAAAAATGTCTCCCACTGTTACTTTGTTACACAGGGGTCTCAAATGCGTGTGCTGTTATGGGGCAATGGTGGGAAATAGAAAAACTTTGTTATATAGAGAATTCGTTATAAGGAGGTTCGTTTTAAGCAGGTTTAACTGTATCTACAAATGTTGTATGCACAGATGTATGTTCAACAGTCGCATATGTTTTATACTGCTCAAAAAGAGCCACAAACACTATTCGTATGAGCAGGCCTCTGGGTCACTTTTTGCGTGTCTGCACACGTTCCTCGTGTGCCTGCAAAAGTACAGCGATGGTGCCGCATCTGGTGCGTCAGTTTTCACAGGGCAGAATGATTAAAGCTCGACACGATGCACCAGAAGTTTTGCAAAAAAGCCTCGAGCGTCGTTCAGGACGACAGAGAATGCAGTGTAGGCAAGTAGCACGACTTGACACTCACTTGGAGGAGAGGACAGGATGCCCAGAAGTGTTGGGAGGCATCACAAAAACTGGAACACCATTGCGGAAGCTCTCAGGCACCGAGTAGTGCACCGGGTTCTGGTTGAATGAGTGCAGGTGCACCAGAAGCTGGTCTGTACTCGAGATGCTGCAGAGAAGACCAAGTTCTGTATTGCGTTCATCAAGTGTTCTCTTTCAATTTTTACTTGGCAACTACTCTGTCCTTCGTTTTTCCATAAACAAACTGCAACGGAAATATAGAAAATGCAAATGTGGTGGCACAGAGCCATTACATTTGAAATTTAGTTTCAGTGTTTGCGCAAAACCGAAAGAAGAGTGCGACGATAAAGTTGTAAGGGCTGTAGGATATGTCAGAAGGTGACCAAGGCTGTAGGATATGTCAGAAGGTTGCGAGACTTCCGGGCACAGCAACAAGCTGTGCCTTTCACAAGTTTGCCCCTTGATCTCTGCTGTGCCCAATGCTGTTTCGTATTCTAGAAATGATTCAGTTCAGTGAACTTCCAGTCACTATTTCCTTGGAACCTTTGAAGTTCACTCAAGTATGATGTGCACTGTATAGCAAGAAAAACGGAAAGTTTTACTGAGCCAATGTGAACACAACACACACACACAAAAAAGGGACACTACGATCTACAACTCCTTAACTGACATTTAATGTAGTGTACTTAGGTATCGTCGCAAAACTCAGAAATGAAACTTGGTAATGTAGTGTACTTAGGTATCGTCGCAAAACTCAGAAATGAAACTTGGACCTCTGTTTCTGTCTTGCAAAATTAAGCTACGATTGTCAAAATGATGACAACAGAGTTCTCAAGAAGTACTTTATCAGCCTAAATTTATTGAGTGGTTTTCTTTAGTGTTCCCCTAACTGAAATACATACTCTTTTGGGGGGGAGAAGGGCATAGCAGACTCACAACAAGCTAGTGAGAAATCTCAGTGACTGCAAGCTTGCTGCCCATTATGATGCGTGCATACCAATGTACAAGAATATGCAACAAATAAATGGCGGCAGAACTCACTTCTTGAGTGCATTCCAGTACTGCTGGGCCACCATGAGCCGAAAGGGGCTACGAGTCTTGTTGGGCTTGAAGTACTCGCACGTGACATCGTGAAGGAAGTCGTAGCTGGCCTCCACGCACACCTCGAACTTGCAGCCTGCCCGCTGCTTGGGCTGCGAGCCACTCCCCGGCGAATCCCGACTGCAGAAATTCACGAAAGGCCCCTTTCAGCTCTTCCTAACTCGTTAACTTAGCAACGACTGAATGCAAGTCAAACGGTACGCATCCGTCTGTAACTTGTTAACTTATCCAGGTCTGAATGTGAGCCAAACGGTACGTATCCACCTGTAACTCGGTAATTTATCAACGTCTGAATGTGAGTCAAATGGTACGTATGCGTCTGTAACTCAGTAACTTATCAACGTTTGAATGTGAGTCAAATGGTACGTATTCGTCTGTAACTCCATAACTTATGAACGTCTGAATGTGAGCCAAATGGCACGTATCCCTCTGTAACTCGGTAGCTTATCAACGTTTGAATGCGAGCCAAACGGTAAGTATTCGTCTGTAGCTCGGTAACTTATCAACGTCTGAATGCAAGCCAAGCGGTACGTATCCTTCTGTAACTCTGTAACTTTTCAAGGTCTGAATGTGAGCCAAGTGGTGTGTATCTGTAGGTAAAGCAGTACAAAGGAAACACTAAGAACTAGGCACGGGACTAGTGCTTGGAAGTAGACAGAGAACTCAGCCCTAGTCCTGTGTCTACAAGTCAATGTTTCCTTTGCGATGTCTTCCCTATGGAAACATAACTCAGCTTATTAAATAAACTCAGACCTTGATATAACGAATCGATATGAACTTTTGCTTAAAACAAACAATATCTGCATGACTGTGAAAATATAGATTGGTTCAATGGCACAAAATCGCACTGACAACTGATGTCTCCGAGTGCCGCTGATTGCTTACAGTGAACGTAGTCGGCGCTCTGCCAACTTCCCAGGAAGCCACTTTTGACCATTGATCAGGCATTGGCGGGGTGCCCATATATTCTTATTGTACAACACCGACCCTGCCTCCGCACCCCTCTAGTTGCCGCTCTCCTCGAATGCTTTTTGTTACGCACTCCTCCGTCCCTCGTCCCCCCGCTACTCTGAGCACCCCGCATCACCAGACGAGGCCCCAACGAGGCCCCAGTTTTCCCACTGCCACCGATTTGTCGAAGACATTTCGGCTATCTACCCTTTTTTTGATCGCTGGTACTGTCGTTGGCGTCGCCGGCCTTGAGTGACCAGACCATTTGCCAACATCGTCAGCCATCAACTGTATTCAATAGTCTGCGTCAAGTGCATGCGCTGTGGAAGTGTTGACACCCTCTGTAAAGTTGTTTGCGCCGCGAGGCGCACGTGTTTTGCGCAAAAGCCGCATTTCAGATTACAACTATCGGGCGGTAGGTGGCGTTGTGTTCGCGAGCGTTGGTCATCACTATCATCATCATCATGGTATAGCGCAGGCAGCGACAAGCTTTGGTGGCGGCGAGGGAGAAACAAGCTGGTCTCTTTGAGCGCGGGGCGGTGGCGCGGACGGTTGCCTCCAGCGGTGGGTCTGCCGTGGACAGCACCGTGGGTTGTCTGTGGTGGGCCCACGTGGTGTGTCAGGCATTAGCGACAACGCCTTGTTTGTCATGTTGTTGAGTGTTGTTTACTATTGTGCAAGGATGTCTTAACGTGTTGATCACGATTGATGTTATAATAATTTGGCTGACGATATCGTTGATCAAGAAGTAGTTAAATAAATGTGTAATGTTTGGTTCGTTTCGACCGCGTCTGGTGTGTCCGTTCACTCCAAGAAGTGGTGGTGGCGCTCCCTAATTGGAGACCCCACACTGCCAAGTGGCGCAAACAATCTTACAGGGGGTGTCAGCGCCCCCACAACGCGTATGCTACCCCACTGACTCTGATAATTTGAGATTCGTTTCGTGTTTGGGACTTGTTCTCGCTCACTTTGCACTCAGCTCAGCACGCCCTCTGCACGCGTGCGATAGCGCGAGAACGGCTGTTAATTTGCGCTTAACGAATTGCAAAATATCGAAGTTCGTGAGGCCACACAAACCCGCTGGCGCAACAAAACGATTTTTTGACCATGGTTGCCGATTCTTTGAACACCGCCGCGCGCCGATCTAGGCAACCGTGCTTGGACTTCTGCGTGCGCAGGCACTCAATTTCAAATTTTTCTACGTGCAAGTTGCGCGCTTCACGGATCTTTCAAGAGGGCTACTCAACCTGCCTCTCACGTGTGTTTTGGTTTTCAAGGTCGCCCTCCCTCTGCATCCCTCCCCTCTCTTCACTCTATCACAACTCCTTGCCCTTCTTCTCTCGCAAATCTGCTCTCCTCTTTTGATCACAACCCCTTCGCTCATCTCCAACGCTTCCCGGCGCCAGCCACGCTGGCTCGAATTGCTAGTTTCGTGTTCTGACTAGAAATGGGCTCAGAGCTGTTATGCGCGTTCTGGCACGCAAGTCACGTGTGCGCGTCTTGCTCGCTCTTAGTGTGCGTGTGTGGTCAGGATGGCAGATGGGAGGACTTGCACGCTTTTTCCTGCCACTCAACAAAACGTAGAAAGTGTGACCGCTTAGCTTGAGCGTAATCCGCATGTTAGGTGCCGCATTATGGAGCGCTTGCTCATAGCTGTTGACCTGCTCTTCGCTTCAGCTCGCTTCTGCTCTTCGAAACACCTGCATCACAGACTTTTTGGGGCAAAAGAAAGTTGGTGTTTTCACTCGCAACTTTTTAAAAACTGTACTTCATTTACTACGAACTTCGGGACACAGCTAACGGATGCCGCTTCAGGCTCAAGTTACCGTATTTACTCGCGCAATCCTCGCACTTGCATAATTATTGCACCCCCCACATCGCCCAACAAAAATACAACTTTTTTTCCTCGAGTAATTATTGCACCCCGGACAATTGCCGCAATAATGTTGTCTGCACGTTCTAGCCGTTGATGATGATAGCGCGCTCCATCTGGCACCATTTCTTAAGCATCAAGCATGGTATTATTGCACGGAGATTCAATCCAATCTAAGCCAAGCCAAAGTGGCAAGTGCGCATTGCGGCGTGTTTTGTATGTTGTGTCGGTAATCTTGTCACGTTATGGGGCGATACTGAAGCTACACGGCTGCTTTCAAGTTGAAAGTGATTGATCATGCCCTAAACAACGGCAACAGGGCCACCGGTAGGCCCTTCGGAGTCGACGAGTTTTGTGTTCGCTACTGCTGACGGCAGCTGAAAGCCACCAAGACACATTGAGCTTGCCGTGTGCCTAAGACTGGGATTGATGGTAAACTTTACTTTTTCAGAAGAAAACTGCGGACGATTCCGTTAAATAGCCATCAGCCCAACACTGATATCCTATGCTTACCTTTCGAGGGCTCCTGTTGAGTGACAAACGCTACCGCTATGCCCGCAACGCCAACAAGCTTTGCGTATGGTATTCTAATTCTCGACTATTTGCTTGCACATTTGCTTTGTGTCTCAAATAAATCTTGCCTTGTGTTGAACCTGTGCTTTCATTGTTGAGGTAAGTTTTGATTAGTACTTTTCAAAGCTTGCAGTTAGTTGCTTGGGTAAGAATCCCCATTTGCGGCCACCTTGTTTTCTTTTGCGCTCTTGTACGTTTTCGTAAAAAGTTTTCTCCGCATAATACTCGCACCCCCGAACTTTGCATCTGTTTTCCGCCGAAAAAAGTGCAAGGATTATGCGAGTAAATACGGTAGTTATAAACGGGCTCGACTGTATAACAAATTATTGGTTACAATAAAGTTAATGAAGAACAGTCTTGTAATGTCTTGTATTGAATACACTGGTATAAATACAAGTTTATAACAAATTTTGGATAAAACAAAGTTTTTTCGGGGCAGATGTCACTTTGTTATAATGAGCATGGAGTGTACATCGCATACATAGCAATGACTGCTACCATACAGTTAATGTAGCACTTCACTGATGATGAACTCATGATTGATTATCTATAACACGTCATGTGATACACATAGGATCTGCGACAGCCAATCTGGTTCAATAAAGTAAGAGAAGGTGCCGCAGGTGTGTTGTTCACACAAACGAGATGCTGCAAGAATCAGCCAACAAATATAAAATAATCAATATTTTACTTGTCTTAGATATGACCTTTTAATAACCAAACATGAAGATAACATGTTTACATGTTTTTGAATGCATATTCAGTCATCTTTGAATTGTATGAAAAACACGAGTGCTAAAACCAGAGCTAAAGTGAATACTAATTAGCGCAATATGCGATCAAATATTGAAGAACATGGAATGTTCCCACAAGCTGAAACTGTGGGGTCTCGCAATGAGGCACGCACTTTCGGAGCAAATAAACACAGCAGACACAGTCGGACCCAACCAAAATCATTTATTTAATTGCTTTTGCAACGACAATATCGTCAGCCGATTCAAAAGACATCACTCAACACGCTAACTCAACCCTTATACAATATTCCAAAAGACTCAATCAAGCATATGAAGAAACACAAGGTAGCGCGAGGGCAGCCGTGCCAACACTCGACTCACTACGAGGGCTCACAGCAGACAACGCGTGGTGCCGCCCACCTATGAACCCACCGCGGAAGACAACCAATGGCGCCAACCGCCATGCGCCAAAAAAGACTGCTCGTCTCTCGTGTGTTGCCACCGAGACATGCCGCCAGGCGTCACTGCCGCCACTACTGCACTCGCCATGATGATAATAATAGTGATAAACGCTCGCAAGCACAACGCCACCTACCACTCTGCAGCTCTTAACCCTGACTGCGACCTACTCGCTAGACATGTCTGCGTCACAATGTGCAATCGCCTTCACAAATGGTGGTAGCACCCTCACAAGACATAGAATTGCCAGTGAATTATCAGCCTTATTAGCCATGACGAAGAGCCCAATGCATTACCAATGCATTGCAAATATATTTTATGCAATAAAAAAAAGTTATAGAAGAAATGAATCGTATAACACAACTTACCTCTTGCTTGAAGACTGCCATGGAACCATGACGACGTACTCAATGTTAACATCGAACTTCCACGGAAGTACCAGCTTGATTTCCAGTTCTCCTGTAAAAAAGTCGCACAAGAAAAAGTTCCCTGCACATTACTTGTCGTTTTTGCTAAGCAACAGAATTCACTACAAAAAGGAAAAGCTGGAATAAAAGAAGCCTTTGCAAACAGATACTGTTATCTCTCTCTAATTCAATGTTTTCTGTGCTTTGGTTGAATGTTCATTCTAAAGCACTCAATGGCTTGAAACTAGACTCAAACCTCGATACAGCGAACCTAGTGTCACGCGCTAACCCTAAATCACACACCACACACCGCTACGTCCTGCCACTCCTTCCAACCAGCCCGAACTCCCCTTCCCCACACACGCAACCCCCACCACTCCAGTCCCAATGATGATGATGACGCCGTCACGTAGTGCCCTCTCTCGGCCAAGTCCCGATGATGATGACGCCGTCACGTAACGCCCTCTCTCGGCCACCCTGTGCTCGGCCACCCTCACAGGTCTCCCCCCCCCTCAAAATGTGAAGCCACCACTACACATCGCCTGCAGCGTCATGGTACAGTGTCAGCTGATCTGCGTGTCCCACACCGTGGCGACGACCCGTTTTGGGGTCCACTAGAACAAAGTCATTCTGTCCCACACGTCTCACTGCCCGAAAGGGACCGGAACGCCGGGGTGCAAGCTTCGAGGAGAAGCCCTTGGTGGCATCGCTGAGGGAGTGGCTTTCGAGCAGAACAAGATCGCCCTCCTGTATTGTCAGTGGCCGCCTGTGCTGGTCGTAGCGAGTCTTCTGAGCGCGCCACATGTGGTTTTGGTGTGTCCTGGAGAAGTCAAGCACCTCCTGCAGACACTTGGAGACCTCAGTAGCAAATGCACGGTATGCTGTCGCAGGAGGCTCCGCGTCGTCTTTGGCCTCAGCCTGTGTCCATGGGGTTCTCAGCTCCCGGCCATAACAGAGGAAGGCAGGCGTGTAGCCCGTGACAACGCTTTCAGCCGTGCGCATGGCCAGGGCGATTTCAGGGATGTGCTGGTCCCAGTCTTTGTGGTTGGAACAATAAGCCCTAAGGCACTGCTTGATAATGCCGTTGTGGCGCTCCACCATTTGCCCGGCAGGGCGGTACGGAACAGTGTGTCGGTCTTGTATGCCCCAATGCTCAAGGAGGCCCTTCCACAACCTGCTTACAAACGGCTTTCCATTATCACTGGAAATGGAGACAGGTGTGCCATGTCTGCAAAAAACCTGGATCATGCAGGCCACCACACTTTTGCTGTTTGCTGCCCGCAATGGAAAAAGTTCAATGAACTTGGTGAACTTGTCAATCACCACGAGAAGGTACTTGTGGCGTCGAGGTGTCATAGGCAAGGGCCCAATTATGTCCACGCTGAGCTGTTCCATAGGGGCAGTGGCCCATTGACTGCTCATCAGCCCTTCTGGCTTCTGCCGGTGGGCTTTGGTGCGCTGACAAACCTGGCAGCATCGCACATACTTGGATATGTCCGAGCGCATACCCAGCCACACGAAATTCTGAGAAACGCGTTTGAGGGTCTTAAAAAAGCCGGAGTGGCCGCTAATCGGGTGGTCATGGGACAGTCGCAGGACCAAGTTGCAGAGATGGTTTGGTAGCCAAGGTACTTTCCTGTTCCCTCGGTGCTGTACAAGCAACCCACTCTCTTCCATCTCGGTCGTCTCCGCCAGGTCTTTTATCAAAGGTTGATCACTGTCAGTGGGCGGAAGCTTTCCTCCCTTCATCACAGTTCGTAGTTTTGACAGTATGGGGTCCTGCTCTTGTTCCTGGGCGAGGAGCCCTGCATCATTCAAGACAGTAGTGTCGTCCACTTCAGATGCTACAGCAGCTGCCTCAAAGCTGATTTGTGGGCTGGGCTCTGGAACAGCCATAGGGAACAGCGTCTCGTGTAGACTCGGGCTTGGAACTTCCTGGTGCTGAAGGGGAGCTCTGCTCAAGGCGTCGGCTGGCACATTTGCAAGACCCCGCCTGTGCTTGATTCTGCAGTTGAAACCTTGCAGCCGCAAAACCCAACGCTTTACACGTGGTGAGGCCTGGTCTGTGGTGAACATCCAGGATAGTGAGGAGTGATCACAGTGTACCTCAAACTCGGTGAACTCAAGGTATGGTCGGAACTTGTCCACTGCCCACACCACAGCCAGACACTCCCATTCTTGCACAGTATAGCGCTGCTCTGCCTCAGTGAGGACCCTGCTAATGAAGCTTATTGGACGCAGTTGAGCATCTCTCTCGGCTGCCTGCAGAAGCACCGCTGCAATGCCGACTCCACTGGCGTCTGTTTCCACCACGAATGGTCTGTTGAGGTCCGGCAAGTTTACAACAACATCGTCGGCCAGGGACTGCTTAAGTGCTCTAAAGGCTTCCTCTTGCTGCAGCTCCCACCGCCAACGTTGCTTTTTCTTAAGGAGTTCTGTGAGTGGACGTGCAGTGATAGAAAACTGAGGTATGAACCCTCTGTAATAGCCTGCTAGTCCCAGGAAGGCCTGCAGCTGTTTGAGTGTTGTTGGTTGAGGATAGTCCAGCACCGCTCGCACTTTTTCCTTGTCCGGCCTACACTGCCCGGGCGATATTTCATGGCCAAGGAACTTCAGGTATTGACAGCACACGTGCACCTTCTCTGGGTTAATGGTCAGCTGTGCCGAACTTATCCGCTTCAACACCTCTCGAACATGCTCAAGATGATCCTCTAGGGTCTCCGAATACACCAGGACATCATCAAGAAACGCCATGGCAAACTGGTGATTAATTCCCTCCAGTAGTCGGTCCATCAGGGTCTGAAACGTGGCAGGACCTCCGGCAACTCCAAAGGGCATTCTCATAAACTCGAAGGTTCCCCGATGGCAAATGAACGCTGTCTTTGGAATATCTTGCTCTTGAACAGGGATTTGAAAAAAACCCTGTGAAAGATCAAAACTTGAGAACCACCTGGCTCGTCCCAGCTGCGCCAGCAACCAATCAGTCCTCGGCATGGGGTAGACTGGCACCTTAGTGCGTGCATTTAGCTGGCGGTAATCCACAGCCATGCGGTAGCCACCAGACTTCTTCTCAACCAGGACTGGAGCACTGGCATGCTGACTTTGGCTAGGGCGGATGAGGTTCTGTGCCAGCAGGTCTTGAATGCAGTTGTCCATGATGGCCTGCTTCTTGGAATTCACTGGTCGCAGTTTGCATCGAACAGGTGGGTTGTCTCCCGTGTCTATGCGATGCTCTGCCAGGGTTGTGCAGCCCGGAGTTGTGGTGAAGATTTCGCTGAACTCTTCTAAAATGTGTTTCATGCGTGGGTCTAGGTCCGACGAGTGGCCGGAAATGATCACATTGCAGGCGACAGTCGCCTCCGGCACACTGGCACACACAGTGGCATCGCTCTCAGCAAAAATGCAGCGCAGACTGTCTCCAAAATCATCCACTGCCTCTGGCTGTACCTTAACGGCCTTGACAAACGGCACAATTCTTTGTGGTTCTGTGCCGACAGTCCACCCACCAAGTGACACATGCAGAGAGATGCCACTCACCGTCAGGAAATCCCTACCAAGGACAACGTCACGGCACAGGTCAGGAACGCACAAAAACTGCTGTCTGCGGCAACCGGCAGCCCACTCGATCTGGCACTTCAGAGACATGGTTGACTGCGACCAGCCTGATGCCAAACGCAGCACGCGTACGTCTGCCTTGGGTTTGGCTCCAGAAGCTTGGGCCGCCGCCGCGGCGTGCGGTCCGAAGAAGCTTACACTTGAGCCTGTATCTAGCAGGGCCTTGAACGTCGACGACCCGATACGGACGTCCATAAGGGGCTCTTTGCCACCGGCTGTGGTCGCTACTTGGTGCGCACTGCCGTAGGTGCCCGCCGGGGACACACCTACCGCCACTGGTTTCCCGGGCACTGTGCTTGCAGGTGACACGATCGCTGGCACCGGAAGCAAACGGGTGGCCCCATTCGTCGACCCGTGGCACAGTTACGAGATATGTGGCCGAATCCACCACAGCGATGGCACTGCACACGCACTGCTCCACTCGCGGGCTCCTGCCGCGGCATCGGTCCCGGCCCGTAGGGTGAGAACGGAGGCGCTGTGTCGCACGAGTACTGTCGGTCCCGGCAGTACGACGGGTCTAGCGCCGCTGGATGCAGTGGCCAGTGATAAGTCGGCGGTGCCGGTGGGGCAGCAGCAAACGAAGCGAACGGCGCCGTCGCCATAGTGTTCGGCTGCGGCAGTGAGCGATGGTCGGGGGCCTGGCTAGGGCGGAACGCCAGATCTCTGGCCACTTGGTTGCTCGGAAGTGGCGGTGGTCTGTACTGGAGGCGACGCCAAGCCCGCTCCATTAGGCCGTCGGCTGCCCTCACCAACTCGGCGAGGTCGTTGTAGGCATGCCCCTCCGCCAAATCTTGCAACTGAGGGTGCATCTGCCTCAGTACGCGCTGCACCTTCTCGGCTTCGGAGACCTCTTCCCCGATGCGGTCGTAAAAAGTAGCGATGGCATATATAAACTCTTTCAAATTTTCTTCCGGGTGCTGCGTGCGCTGTTCGAGCTCCGCCTTCAGGCGACGCTTCGCGTCAATCGACGAGAACTCGGAGCGGAAGGCGGCGGTGAATTGCTCCCACGAGTCGAACCCGCGCACGAACCGCCACCACAACTTCGCGCCACCCTCGAGGGCAGCCGGTACCACGTGTGTCAGTCGCTTATCGGCGGCGACCCCCGTCACGAGGCAGAAGTTCTCCAAACGTTCAAGAAACTCCTCCGGCGACTGCAAGTCTCTAGCACCGGAGTAGCGGGGGAGGTGCGCAGCGGCGAGCCGAGGCGCAGAGTCGTCGGTGGCCCGAGGGACCGCGCCAGTGTTAGCGGCCCCAGTCCATGCTCCCACGTGCGGAGCCGTGGGCAGCGGCGTCGCCATCACTCGATCGCGCACGACCGCCGCGATTCGTTCGCGCTCCATGGCGGAGCCGTCGGTGCCCAGCAACAGCTCTTCAACGACACCTTGGAGCCTAGGCATGTCGTCCGCTGCTGTTGTCGGGCCTGAAGCCATCCCGGACGAGCCCCCACTTGTCACGCGCTAACCCTAAATCACACACCACACACCGCTACGTCCTGCCACTCCTTCCAACCAGCCCGAACTCCCCTTCCCCACACACGCAACCCCCACCACTCCAGTCCCAATGATGATGATGACGCCGTCACGTAGTGCCCTCTCTCGGCCAAGTCCCGATGATGATGACGCCGTCACGTAACGCCCTCTCTCGGCCACCCTGTGCTCGGCCACCCTCACACTAGATATAACAAAATATTGGTTATAATGAAGTAAAGAAAGAATAGTCTTGCAATACATAAAGTGTTAAGAATACACCTTTATAACGCCTTTTTGGATATACCGAGCTTATTTTTGTGAAAGATGCAACTTTGTTATAATGAGGCTTGCTCCGGACGACCTCGCAGTGTGCGGCCGTCGGTGAGCGAC
The DNA here is from genome assembly GCA_013436015.1 of Rhipicephalus annulatus. NCBI lineage: Eukaryota > Metazoa > Arthropoda > Arachnida > Ixodida > Ixodidae > Rhipicephalus > Rhipicephalus annulatus. Next base: position 461,265 of record WOVY01009347.1, read on the forward strand.
CCCAACGTTTTAAAATGGCCTCGTCATCCTTGGAACATATCGCAGCATTTCTCACACCCTTGATCACTGCAGCCCCACGTGAAGGCCACATGTGCATGCAGCCCGCAGTTTGAGGACCTTGCTGGGCATTCCAACCTTTACTGGCCAGGATGCGAAGGATTCGGTGGTCAATTTTATAGATAACCTTTCCACTTCCAGGACTGTTAGAAGTTTTGACAGTGCGCTGGTGTGCTAGCTAGCGTGAATCCATAGTAATTATTTTTTAGTGCGAAACAACAGCACAAGAAAGAACAACAGGACAATGCGCTACACTCGACTGATGTCATTCATTGCGTCACTCCAGTTTTTTATACGGACCAGAACCAGAAAAGCATGCCTAGTGTGCATCATGCGCAGCAACCACCATAACTTAAACAACCTAGTGCACTCATAATAATACACTCAGAAAAGAGAATTCAGTGCTAATCAAGCATAAGGAAGGAACAATAATGCACTCTGAACCCAATGACTGAATAAAAAAACTTCTGATAATTTCCGGACGATGGTGTCACAGCTCTTTGAAACAATGGTCAGTCTAAACGAAGCTCGACTTATATAATGACCATTCATCGTGACACTTTCGAGTTTGTTATAAACGGGTCTGACTGCACCATGGGCCTCAATAGTGCCTTTTGCATGTTTCGACTTTTGCACTTCATTAGGGAACTACTGAGTAAAGAGAGATATTGGATAAAACAAGGTAATGCATAAAGTAAAGTAATCTCAACCTTCCTAACAGATTTGTCCTCAAAAACCTCGAGCATATAATACAGCAAAATATTCATTAAAGTTAGACAAGACCTCATTACTCAAGCCTCAATATACTACACCGAGAGATAACAAAATATCAATCATAATGAAGTAAATGAATAAATGTTTTGCAATACTTAGTGTTAAGTGTTAAGAATAAACCTTTACAACGAATTTTTGAATAGAACAAACTTATTTTCATGCTACATGCAACTTTGTAATAATAATGTTTGAGTGTAATTAGACAAAAACAAAATGTTTTAATTTGTTTAAGCAAGATTTTCTACTTTAAAGGAGCACTGACATCAAATTTCAAGATCGAGATGTGCCCATCATTCGATCGCTTGGTATGCATAGATCTTCTTGGCCAAAAATGAATGGCATCCGTCGCGTGGAAGTTACGTTAATTAGATGTCAAACAGCGTAGAAAAGCTAGGGTTAAAAAATGTAAAATAGACTGCCCTGCGACATCGACACTAGTGCTACGTGTTCAATGTGATACATTCCGAAAATATGATACGCAAGTAACAATGACGTCGAAGATCTGAGTGTACTTGGAGCCGACTCCCGGCCATGCTTTTACTAATGGCTCTCCTTGCTGTGTTCGAAGCGTGCGTGCGATTCATCACGTCGTATCGACTCATTTGACATGTGCTCCACAGCGTGAGTACAATCATTCAGAGCAACAATATGTGCCAGAATGTCGGGGAACCACCCTGCATGTCGAGGCGCGAAAAAAGCGGAAAGTGAATGACGTTTCATGCCTTTCCAAGCCACGAACCTCAACGCAGCCAGTGGGTTGACTTTGTTTGGTTGACTTTGCCAAAGAACAGAGAGACTGGACGCCTGTGAAGACCAGCCGCGTTTGCTCGCTTCACTTTGCGCCGTGCTGCTACAGGGTAAATTCTGTGTTGGCGAATCAGTTGGGTTTCACTGGCAGTATTAGCTGTCCCTTCCCAAGAGCGGGGCTAAAGGAAGAATGAGTTGGCGCTACTTGACCTAGCCGGCGGAAAACACATGGAGGGGCTCTAGTCTACATCATCAGAGAGACAGCTGTACTGACTGCATGTGCGCTACTAGCAGACGAAATGCCAGTGTGCGAGACATCACCATTTTTTGTGGAAGCAGCATCAGCTGTGCAGCGGCCCTGGCGTGGCCGCGAGGTAGCACTAGCAGCACTACAATTTGGCGGGCTTTTGACCCATTTTGAACCAAGTTCTATAGCGAATATATTAATCAATAATGCAGATCTGTCCCTCAGATTTGCAGATTTGTCCCTCATATGCATTTTAGGTCCCGAATCCCTACTAGACGATCGATAGCTTTTAGATGACGCAAAAATCTTAACATAAGTAAATTTGATGTCAGTGCTCCTTTAAAGTTTAACCGTATGCACCCTAAAGAGGCCAATGATCTTTAACAGGCACCTTTTTATTTTTTACTCAGCATTGGTACAACATTCACCAAACAGAAGACAAAAATTGCCAGGAAATGACCTTGCGTGAGACAGAATGTCCACACAGTCGTTCTCGGGCCATAGCGCAAGTGTAGCTGCTGCAGCACCAACTGACCTTTGGCCGTGGAGATGCTCCGCAGGGCGTAGCCTTCACGAAGCTTGCAGGAGAGGACGCTCGACAGCGACGTGTTGAGGCTGCCATCGGTGCTCTTCTTGCGCAGCTGCGGCACACTACCTGGGTTCAGCTCGATCCCAGTGTTGCCCCTACAAGCAATCAAATGAAAACTTATTTCACTTGAATGGTGGCTCTAGGCCTACTTAGAGAAGTAAGCAAAGTTAAGGAGCTCATGACGAAAGGGAAAAGTCTGAATACAAAGGAATCCCAAGCAAGGCACCATAAAGAGTTTAATATTTGTGACGTAGTCCATGTTCGAGCCCAGTTCTGATATTATATCACCCATTCAGGTTGGTAAATATCCTTAGAGCTTCATACAATAAGCTGGAGAGGAAAGTGGAACTGCGATCATTGTACCCCTCCGAAAATGATGGGAAGTACAGGCTTCAAATGAGCAATCCGTAAACAGTTCTGCAGACAGATCCACAGACAATACATAGGCGAATTCGTAGACAGTTCGCTAGCATTAGCTAGGGAACTGTCTATGAATATTTCTATAGTGTCAATACCGTTCTTCACGCAGCATGGGTAGTGGGGTGTAGTGCAAACCACTCAACCAGTGCCTTTGTTGTTCAAAAAGGCAGAAGACCGCTAGGTCCCTTGGTTTGCTGCGATGTTGCAGCTTTACAGGGCGTACTTAATGGTTTTAATAAAGCGTCATTCACTCACTGCTGCACATTGATATAGCGTCCTATGCCAATGCAGGATATTGCATATTGCATAATATTGCAGTTTCGCAGTTCTAGCTGAACAAAACGCTGTATTTCGCGATTTCGCGTCATTTGGTGCTGTTTCATGACATTTCCATGATGTGGCTGTACTTTTTTCATAAGCGTGTCTTTCGAAAAAAAAACTTGAAACTGACTGTGAAATGATGGCACAGCTAAGTAGACGCACCGTTGCAGTCTTCTGACTTGTTGGTGAATGGCTAAGCAATGAGAAAAAAACAGCAGGTTTGTAAGTCACTTTTCGTTACGAATGACGCCTGCTGTGAGTGTAATCATTTTTTTTTATTACGGTGACCATGGAGTGCTACTGAACGGCAATGCAGCTAGGCTTAGCCGTTGCTGCAGCATCAGTGCAGGTTGTTACGTATTCAGCGGCCGGATGACAGCAAGCCCAGGAAACGGACGACTCAAGCAGTTCCAGGAAAACAAATTCTGCTTTATTCAGTTTGCGACGCGTTTTTAAGTGCTACGCGGCCAATCAGACATTGGCAGGAAAGGAAAGAAAACGAGATAGCGCATTAAGCGGGGGAATCTTATTGGAAAGCACCAACCTAGAAAGGAGTGCAAGCACTGTGTATGTTACAAGGTTAGTGTGCCGGGTGCTCAGCCAATGAAACCACTCACTTGGACGCCAGCGGCTTGTACGGCATCCCGACGTCCTTGGCCAGCTCTAGTCGCTGATTGACGAATTTCTCCTGAAAACTCCAGAAAAGCAGTGCCCTGTGGAAGATGTTCTCTGTGCCAGTTGATCCTTCGACTTCATCCTGAAAAAACAAAATCCCACTGAGCGAATCTGCCGCCTTACTTCAATGCGAAGTTTCTCTGTGTCGGGCTACGTGTCTAATTGGTGTCTATAATAACAGGAGATTTAAGCAAGCGATGCAAATCACATCTCCAAAGCGCGGCATTTGAGCGAGCTGCATGGACCATTGCAGATGCAATGATATACACTTCTACTGCATGTTTTGTAAAAGTAAATTAGTGCGTTTCATACAGCCGAACATGGATATATCAAACTCGAAGGGGATCGCGAATTAGTTCGATATATGAAAAATTCGATATGAAGAAATAGAGGTCCCGAGATCTTACCAGTAATGAATCATCACCTACAACAGGCGCATTTAAGAATGACAACTAATTCTGCACACATGCCGTAACAGAATGATTTATTTGTGTGAAAAAAATCGCTTATCATGGCCTGCTTCTTTGCTTTTGAAATGAAGTTGAAGACGCTAGTCTCGATCATATGAAGGCTGTCCAGGTGTGACAGTCCGGTTCCCTCTATGTCGCCGATACAATGACAAATGACGCCGAACGCTGCAGCTGCTTCAACGGCGGAGTACGCATGTGTAGCCAGCGTCTCGACTGGACGACCCTCCTCATCACTTGAGCTGTCGGCCTGGGTATCCTGAGCCCCTGCGACCGCAGCTACTATGGCCTCGTCAGCGAGGCTCGCAACAGCCAGGACATTGCAGTCCGCCTACACGAAGTCGTCAGCAGATACTTCGTGTGGAACTGCTGCTGCGAAGCAAGACGACAACTCGTGAAACACGTCTTCTATTGCTCGTCGTCAAATTCAATGGTTCCTGACTGACTTGTGGAAGCAGTTGGCCACTGTGTCCGTCTTCACGTCTCACCAGACATTGAAGGTCTCTGCGGGAGAAAAGTTCGTGGAGATTTCCGGCCACTCCATCGTCATTCACAGCTGGATGTCCTGACTGCTGACAGGTTCACTTTCGGTAGAATGTGTTTTGCCAACAATGTAGTAGCGCTGCTTAAGCCAGTGAAGCCACACGGTGTTGTCGGCGAAGTTGTTTCACCAAGTTCAGCGGCAAACCATTTGGCCTTGGCAATCAGCATTGGGCCATCCACCGGAATGCTCTCTTTGCGCGTACTTTTAAACACCAGGCATAGAGTGCCTTTTCTACATTCCCGTGGGCAGAAGCGTGCACATGACAGACTCCCAATGTTTGCTGCTCCACTGCCCTTGTCTTGATATTTGCTTAATTCTTCAACATTGTACTCAGAGTGCTCCGTGGTATCCCGAAGTCGTCCGCGACGGTCGAACATTTCTCGCCCGCCTCATCACGCAGAATAGCCTTCAACTTCGTCACAAAGTCAAGGGTCTTGCGCTTCTTGACGCTGGCCATAGCTACACGAGTAGTCAACAATCGCAGGAGTCTACAGCGGCTTTGCACACCACACACGCAAAAGAGAAATGCTGCACATGCGATGGTACGTAGGCGACACAATAACAGAAGCAAAGCGCTCGCAAGACCATGGCCACCTGCGATGGCAACAGCAAAAGGCGCGAGCTGTGGTAGGCTGATCAAACCTCGCAAAACAGCAACAAAAACTAAAAGAAAAGGTGAAACGAGGAGTATGTCGGTTCTTTCATTCCTGCTCTCCGAGCCGAGAGGTACGGAGAACAGGAACGACGGAGAGAAACGAAAAAAGAAAAAACTGTTCCACAAGTCAGAGATTGTGCAGTCCGAGCCCTCTCGCCCTTACCTTTTTTTTTGAGTGTTTAAGGTTTTGACGGAAGCGTGGTGCCTCACGAAGGTCGCCGATGTGCGAGTGTTGAAGCGTGCTCTCCAACCCGCGCGCGGAGCGGCAAAGATCGCAAGGCATGGCGAGTGCTGAAGTGCACCTTCCAGCTCTCACGGCATTCGGTATATTCAAAGGCGGGTAAAAATACTGTTCTATACAAATGAGCGAATTTCTATACTTTTACAAAAGAATTTCAAGGAGATAACTTATGAGTTCGATATACTAGAAAATTCGATATATGTGGGTTCAATATAACCGTGTTCGACTGTATATACCAAAATGCAGCATTCACCACAGGGCCAGCGAACAAGCAGGTGACCTTGTTCACAGCTAAAGAATTCGAATTCTGGGGCTTTATAAGCCAAAACCATCCTATGCTTATAAGGCACGCATAGTGAGCACCTAGGATTGATTAATGCCAACCCCCTGGTGTTCCTATACCCTTTCAGGGTCAATCCCATACACTTCAAACCTCATTAGAACAAAGTCCCACCTGCTACGACAATACTTCGTTATATCCAAAAATTCATTATGAACATATACACTATAACCTCGTTATAACGAAGTTAAAGGGGAGCCGCGCTCCGAAAATGCTCTCAGCACCATGCCCAATCCCGCGGCGGCACCTCTCAACGCTGCACGGAAAGAAGGAAAAGAAGAAAAAGAAAGAAAAGACTGTGGCGGATTGTTTGCTCTCTCTCAAATGCCGCTCTGTGATGGGCCTGTGCCACCCTTTTCCATTTTCCGTCTCCGCACGTAGAGACCCTTTTCTTTTCAAGGGTGCGAGCGGAGAGAGAGAAAAAAAGAGCTGTTGTCCATCGCTGTTTCTCCTAGCGAGTATAACGTGCGTTTGCCCGACCTTCGAGAATACGCACATCCACGACGTGGCTCAGCACACCGATGACAAAAACTGGGTGCGTAAACAATGCGAAATCCAGAAACATGCGAGAAGCGGACAGAAAAGCAAACAGAGAGCAAGAGCATGTCAAAAATTTCCGTGTATAACTTAAGATGGCTGCACTGGCATGCGCCCCACGCTGTCAGCTGCCCGAAAAAAATTGTTCGGACGGTCCCGGGCTGCCCGCAGGCTGCCAGGCATGCGAAAAACAAATACCGGCGCAGTATGGAGCCGTCCGGGACGTGTAAGTTGATGAAGCTCACCGTCACGCCTGTTTCTATGCAGGCGCTGACTGGCAGAAATGATGCATCTGTGGCTGCGTTGCCTGTTTTGGGAACTCGCATAAACTGCGCCTGTTTCATTGGTGATAAAACGAAGGATTATTATATATCACCCTTATTTTTACTTTCCGGGCATGCTCACAACCATACAGTTTTCTTTAGTGCACTCACCCGGGCAGTTCGCTAGCGCTTTAGAAGAGCACGCTGTTTTTTCCACCGCGAGTAAGCTCGACTGACAAATCGGAACTTGATTCAGTAAATGTCAGCCTGCCATACAAGGATTTATCTGAGTGATGAATGAGTGACACCTCAAAAGCGTGTTCGGCAAGAAGCAGCTGATCCGATCAAAGGTGACTTTTCTCCTTGCATGTTTCCATTTGACACACCTTAGTGCATTTTTTTTTATAACTGTGAACTGTTTATTGCAACACATCAATTTTTAACAGTCGTATAAGCTTTTTTTTTTTAAGAGTTTATCTGACTGTTACTCATGAGTGAAACAGGTGTACAACACAATTTTTTAATCACTTTACGGTCAGCCTGAAAAATTATGACAATTTTTTTCTCTGGGGAAGATTTGTTTAAAGAAATTAAATCAGCAATACAAATTTACCTTGAAAGACTGCGCCTAACGAAAAAAAAAAATAATTCTTGACTCTAAGGTTAAAATCAACCCCTGTTTACTAAACACGGGTGTTTTCAATTTCTACCATCACTGCCAAAATCGGGAACGGCAAGGTGACCACTTTATCGGCAAGATAACTGCCGATGAATGCAGTTTAATGGCAAGATAACCTCGACATCAGAGAATTTTTAAAAGACGATAATAAATAATCTACTAGGCCCCAATGATCGGTGGCACAAAAGCAGGACCAAACTGACCGGTCCAGCCAGGCAAGAAGTGTTGAGGTAGGCACCAAAGGTGGCTCGCGCGATGAAGCGCATCAGGTCGTCGTAAGGCACATATCCGAGGCTGCTTTGGGCGTGGTAGCCACCACCCAGGTGCAAAAAGGAGCAGGCCACCGTGCCCCCGCGGAGGCTGCCAAGAAGCAGTTCCAGCTGCTGGCTGTTGGGCACACTGATCACGCCGTCTGTGATTACCACGATGCCTGCACAAACGGACGAGTTACCACAGAAGCTTTCAATAGAAGTCTTCAATAGAAGTTCACTCATTCATAACAGGTCATGCACCCAAGTCCTCGAAATTGCAGCACGTACATTGTTATCCAGCCCCACTCAATTCTGTGGTGCCTGCGACTTAAAAGGAGTTGCACGGTGAGAAGCGGCGTTGCTGTCACGGCCGCCAGTGGACCAAGTCGAGCCGCGGCACACGGGCAGGAAGTGCACGCAAGCACAGTAAACCTGCTCGAACTCCAACCACTCTCGCACTCACTGTTTGCAGCATGTAAGTACATGACTTCATATTCGCTGCGGATAGAAAAATTCTGATTACAAATGACTCATGGTGCTTTCCACTTTGCCATTCCGTGATTAGACTCACTGACCGGTAAGTTTTCTGTTGCACTAAAAATAAAATAGGAAACATAAACATTGGTTGCAGGTCCCTTTAAATCACAATTACACGTGCGCACCGCTCCGGGCAGCCCGAAAGACAGAGCCTTGCCCAGCCCACGGCCTGGGCAGACAAACGTCTTCTCTTCTCGGGCCCTGGCCAGGCTCAAGGTATTTTGCTTTTTTTTATTGGGCGAGCTGGGCCAGGTGCAAAGCTTATATCAAGCCCGTGATAGAGACACTGTGCCAGAACAACTGCATTGGGTGAGCCTTCGTTGCAGTTATCGGGCTTCGGCCGGGCTCAGAAACTTGGTCCATGCACAGCTATAAACACTATGTGGCAAACTTTGCACCCCTCCTTTTAGGTGGTTAAAAGGGGCGGCCGCCCTCCCAGCCACCTTGTGGGCACGCCTATGCTGCTCTTTAAACAATAATGGGACAGGTTCTACCAAGTAAAAAAACGGGGCAGACTTGACGCCTCCCTTTATACGATTAGATAGGACAGCCATCCCTCCTGCCCCTCCTCTATAGCCCAGACTCATTAATTTCAGAAAAAATGAGAGCCTCACCTGCACTGCTGTTTTCGGGCAGTAGCTGTAGGGCCAGCATGCCATACCGGAGCATGCTCAGCGTGCTCATGTCCGAGGACACCATGTTGACCAGCGGTGTGGTGCATGCCTGCTCATCACTTTCCTCAAACAGGCCACCGGTCAGCTTTTCCGACTGGAGCTGTTTCACCAATGACACAACACAGATAGTGAGGCTTCGGTACCCTACTTTTTCTTGTACGAAAAGAAATAAGACATGCACTACGGTCCACTTTCAAAGAAAACATTCAGTAAGCATTCAGCTGCTGATTACCGCCAAAGAATGCTGCAAACACTTACGGCTGTCTCAATAGCGTCCACATTTCAGCTCAGTTTGGCATATGAGCCACTGTCTTTTTTTTTAATCCACATTAGCTTTATCCCCAGTAGACATACTGTGCGAAAGAAAGCAGCGGCTAAGACGAACCTTTTTAAGCCCTATTTCGTGGTAAGGTACACAGTGTGCAACCGAGGCGGTTTTCTAGGCGGGAATGTACTTCAAGCACAGTTGCAAGCACTTATGAGACGCACGACAAACTGCAGCTACAGAATAAATTTCAAGCATAACTGGGGCTTGGCTAGTGAGTTTTGCTCATAAATAATAACCAGCTAATGCAGTAAGCTGTAATGTAATGTAATGCAGTAAGTTAACGAGATTTTATTGAACATTACTCACAAATGGAAACGTGAACATTTAAGGCTAAGTAACCCTCTTAGTTTCATTCCAGTCCTTGATATATCGTGTCATATCAGCATAATTTTGACTGGAACCCTTATGCCGGAGCCACCAATACATTTAGTGACGAGATTTGCAGTGCCATGCTGCAGTTATTGCAAGAAATAATTTGTAGTAGTGGTTATACCACTAATGATGTCATATTTCAATACATGAGTACAGTACAGTATACACTCAAACCTCGTTATAACGAAGTTGAAGGAGAGCCACAATTATTTTGTTATATCCATTATTTTGTTATATCAATTATAACAGTTTGTGGCAATGTATGCTCAGATGGGTGCACACCTATAAACATGCAAAGAAGGAAACCGCCTCACCAACCTATGTAATGCTACGCGACCACGTGTGCGACGGAAAATAAACACAGCTGAACCTCGTTAATTCGAACACGCTTAATTCAAACTTCCAGTCAATTCGAACTCACGCTGAGATCCCGTCAAAGCTGTGTGTATTCCAATGGACGAAAACGCCCTCTATTTCAAACACGCAAGCACATGCGACAGTTAATTCGAACATAACTCGCTCCGCAAAACGCTCTCTGCACCATGCCAGATCACACGGCAACACCTCTCAACGCTGCGCGCAAAGGAGGAAAAGAAGAAAAGAAAAAACTGTGGCGGATTGTTTGCTCTCTCTTAAATGCCGATCTGCGACGCGCCTGTGCCACGCTTCTCTTTTTTCCGTCTCTGCACGTAGAAACTCTTCTCCTTTTAAGGCTGCGCGCAGACAGAGAGGGAAAAAAAAAGCTGTCGCGGAGAGGCATCCTTTCTCGGTGCCGAGGGTAGCAGTGGAGCAGAGTCGTTGCCGTAAGGCACAGAGAGGGAAACCGCTGTGCACCGCAGTGCCGCTTCTCGGTCATGTGACCCGCTGAGCGCTTCCTCAATCTTCTCCGCTGGCTGTAAGAGGAGGACGGCTCTCTCGGCCGCGCGTAGCGTGGCTGTAAGGTCGGTGCGGTAGTTATGAAAGAGCCGCGCGGAACGAGCATCAAACTCCGCAGAAAACGATGCACCTAACACACTACGGTCGTTTTTTTTTATAGACCATTTGATAGACTAATTTAGTTCAATATATTTATTTACTGGTCAATTTTACTTCGTTGCTATGAGATTTAAAAGGCATAGTTCTCAATGGAGCTTTCAAAGGGGAATTTCATTTACTTCGTTATATCCATTATTTCGTTATATCTCATTACGTTATAATGATGTTTGAGTGTATCTTCTAATGTTTCAGATGACACTCTAAACACCCAATTACTGCTACATGAAAGGCCTACATCTCTTCCCAAACACAAGTATCTTAATTTTTCCACGAAAGTGACGACACTAACTCTAAGGTGGTCATGGAGTTCCGCAACGCCTGCTGTCGCTTCCGCCAGGACAATGCAGATCTCACTCAGTCCAGCCGACACCTTGCTCAAGAACAGGGAACAGTTGTCGGGCGTCAACGGCCATCCTTGAATCAGGACCTAGTTAACAGGCAATTGAAAAGAGACGCAAGCCATCACACTTTTGCTAGCGAGCAACACGAGAGAAACATTTCCGGTCGCTTTGCAGCAGCAAAACAATGCAACACCAGCAAGACTATCCACAAGTTACATAAGCTGCCATAAGGCAAAAAAAAGAAAAAAATATGCAGTGCTGGCAGCTTGATGGTAAGCAATGATAATTTCTAATGATTCCCACTCACTTTCGGTGCATCGTTGGAGCAGTGAATGACGCAACAGACATGCTGAGCTAAAAAGCTTTCTTCCTTTCCGGCAGATCAATTCAGATTTTGCGAAAACTACAATTTTTACTCAAACATGCTTCCCCATCAGCTGAGGAGCATGCCAGCACAGGCTTTGCATATCGTGCCAAGTTTTGCGACCACAATTTATGATCTGCAGCAATAACCGAGGCCCTATTAGCACCATTGCTCGGCAAATGGCAGTGCAGAAATTCGCAAATGCAACCAATTATTGCAATTTTTCCTCCATTTTTCATATGATGAGACATAGGCCAAAATATGTTAGGATATAATGTGTACTATGCCGTGGATAGCACAAGCATACTGGCAACAAATCCAAATGTGTCTGGAGGCTTCATCTAGATCTATTCGTCGTTCAAGCTGACCACTAACAACACACCTATTGTACAGTAGTGTAATCTTCATCCCATTTATTCAATGTGACTTATGCCTAAATTCAAGTATGTTTGTTATGTTTTAACAATAGCCTTTCTTTCAATTGTGTTTCAAGAACTAGCTTTCTTTTATAGGCGTCCAAACGTCACTCATCATTGTTTTTGTGTGTATGACAATAGCGTATTTACTCGCGTAATAAACCCCCTCGCATAATGAACCCACCCCTCACCTTGATCCTTGAGAAAAGAAAAAAAACTTTTTTTAATGTATCTGTTCATTTTATTATGGGATGATAACCAGTGCCGTTAATGATCAAAACAATGTTAAATCAAGCTATTGTATGACAAAATAACACCGCAATGAAAGCCAAAGATAGTTACGCAATCATGCTAAACAGTTGCGAGCAGTGCAAGCGCAGATGACGTCAATTAAAATTTGAAAGCCATGCCTTGTACGGCAAAGCGCCATCTGTTGAATGCAGGAGATTTCTTTGCTGATAGCGGCAGGCAAACACAGCGGCACAAAAACAAAGCGCGTGGCATCCAAAATTGTGCTCGCACTGCATCATAAAACACTCCGCGCGCTCGCCATCTCTGACCTATGCAAAGTGCGATTGCACCGTATCGGATGCCGCATTGTGCACCCGCAATGTCTAATACAGTAAAAGCTCGTTAATTCAACACCCGCTAATTCGTAAGTTCGAATAATTCGGACGGCTCTATTGGTCCCGGCCAAAGTGCATGTTAATCTATGGGACGAAACCTTCGTTATTTCGTCAGAATTCGGCTCCGCACCGCTTAATTCAGACAAATGCTGACGGCTGCTGCTACACAAAAGTGTGATAAAGCAACGCTGGCACCACTGGAGTGAAACCGAAACCTGAGTGGTATCGCCATCATCATCAACTAGTGGGGGCGATCGCAGCGTCACCGAACGTCGGCGTCTTCTTTCTTCTCCACTCAGCGCCTCCGAGGCCATTTTCCCTTGAGTTGTCGTGTCGGAACCATCTCTTCTTGCAGGGTTCTCTTTTTCTTCCATTGTGACCGTATTTGCATGCCGCCACCATCGTGCGCTACAGTGATGACAACGCCGAAAAAGCGGCAGAACTACGACGCGAAGAACTTGGCGACTAAAGTGGAAATTTTGGAAGCACTGAAGAACGACGAATCGCGACAGCAGGTTATGACCAAGTACAACGTGAAAAATGAACAACAGATTTGACAAGCCTTCGAAAGCGAGAAGTTTCATGCCTCTAGAAAGCGGTTGCGAACCGCAGCTCATCCCCAGCTCAAAGAAGCTTTGCTCCGGTGGATTACTGACTGTCGCAAAGTGCATCTGCCTTTGAGCGGACCTCTCATCATGGCGCAAGGTGAGAAGTACGCTGCAATGATGAACAATGAATCCTTCAAAGCGTCAGAAGGGTGGTTTGCGAGGTTTCGAGAGAGACACGAACTTGTCTTCAGGTGTGTCTGCGGCGAAAAGGCCAGTGTTGACGAAAGCATGACCACCGAGTGGAGAAATGTGAAGCTGCTGGAACACATCACCGCATATGAACCACGTGACGTGTTCAATTTATTTATTTATTTATTTATTTATTTATTTATTTATTTATTTGTACCCTCAAGGCCTACAGGCATTTCAGAGGGGAGTGGGTTACAAGGTTATACAAAAAACTAAAAAGCAGCAACAAAAGTAGTAAGCAGATAAGTACAAACATACATGGGCCCTAATCATACAATGTTAGCTAGTGCTGCACGAAACTGATGGTTGTCTTCGATTGCGGCGGTCAGTCCGGGAAGGCGGTTCCAATCTTGTGACGTCCGAGGAATAAATGACTGAAAGAAGGCATTGGTGTTGCATGATATTGTTCCTACTTTGTGTCGGTGATCCATACGAGATGAAACCATACAAGATCAATGCAGATGAAACTGCTCTATTTTTCAGAGCTCTGCCCGACAAGACGGTGACGTTCAAAGGGGACGCGTGCATTGGTGGCAAGAAGTGCAAGCAAAGGATAACTGTGCTTCTTGCCGCCAATATGACTGGCACGGAGCGCTTGCCACTACTTGTCGTCGGGAAGGCGCTTAAGCCACGTTGTTTTAAGAACCTCAAAAGCCTTCCTGCCGAGTACACAGCGAACAGGAAGGCATGGATGACATCGGACATTTTTCGCGGCTGGCTGCAGCACTTGGACCGGCACTTTACGTCGAAGGACCGCAAGATAATTGTGGTTGTTGACAACTGCAGAGCCCATAACTGTACAGTGGAACTGAATGAAGAGCATCAAAGTAGTTTTTTTGCTGCCCAACACTACGTCTGCTCTTCAGCCGATGGACCAGGGTATCATTCACTACGTGAAGTCGAAGTACCGCAAGCACCTGCTAGAGCGAATGATCCTATGCTCAGAAGCTGGAAAGTTGTATCAAGTGGACTTACTCGGCGCAGTGCACATCATCGCCCACGTGTGGAAAAACACTCCGCCGCAAGTCATCGCCAACTGTTTTCGGCACGGCGGTTTTGTGAGGCCCGAGCATGCAGCAGTAGCTGACGATGGCATCGAGGAGGTGTCAGCCGAGTCCACCGACGATGACTGCCCTACTTTCGATGCTGTCCTTCCCACAGATGTGACCCTTCAGGACTACATCGCGATTGATCATGGTGTCGCCACGAGTGGTCTCCTGACCGATCAAGAGATTATTAATGGTGTGACGGGCGCACATGAAGACCACGATTCCGACGAAGAATCATGCGAGGAGACACAACCGCGACCTCATCGCACCTCACGGGAAGTCTCGGAGGTGCTGTTAATTTTAGAGGACGCTTGCCTGAACAATCCTGACAGCTTGCGTGCTGTTGGCCATTTGGAACAGTTAAGAAAAATTGTGATGTCAGCCGGAATCTGCGGGAAAACACAGACGACAATTACAAAATACTTTAACAAATAAAGGTATGCTTCTGCAGCTTGATTTTAAATGTTGTTTTCCCTGTTCATTCGTTAATTCGGCATTCAATTAATTCAGACAGTTTTTCCGGTCCCGTGAAATCCAAATTAACGAGCTTTTACTGTACAGTCAAACTTCTTTAATACGTACCCGCTCAATATGTAACTGTGATTTATACGTAGTAGCAAGGAATCCCCCACCCACTCTCCATTGAACCCCATGTATTGGCTGACTGCTTAAGCCGTAGTCGCTTGTGGTGTTACATACGGTTAGTATGTACTACTTTTATTCTCGTCATCTATGCACAGGTCAAAAATCGGCAAAATTTCGTGCGCGCAACGTTCAATACACTAGCTGTGACGATCAGACCTTCCTTCATGCTACAACAGCCAGCGATAGTGACGTCAAAACTTGGCCACGTTGACGTATTTTCTGTGCGTAGGGATGTTGCCAATCGCATTGTGCAAAAGCATGGCCTTTGAGACCGGTTTTTGGTAACCCAGGAACTCTCGGTCGCTGCTCCCGGTAGGGGGTACGAATTCGCTGTCGCTTTCCAATCCAAACCAAGTACGTATTCTAAACGGCTCAACAGCGTTCCAGGCTGAGCACATTTCTTTATTCAATCTTTTAGTCCTCACTTTTCAGCAGTGTTGATCATGGCAGCAGTGTGGTGGTGTTGTGTTATCTACATTCTTCTTGTGAGAAGTGTCGTGTTTTTTTGCTGTTTTTTTTTTATTCTTGTTGTGTTGTGGGCAAGGAGCGCGATTGAATTTGCACACTAAAACTTATCATGCTGAAGTATTACGTCTTGAGTGTAAAAGAAAAACTTGAGATCATTCGCACCATTGAAAATGGGGTCAAGAAATCTGCGGTAGTCCACGAAAAGAATTTGCCGCTGACGCCTGTGTGCGGAACTTGAACACTTGCGAAACGCTCACGGGTGGCGCAGGTAGCAATTTGAAAAGGAGTCACATCCGGAACTCTGCTTATGCCGAAATGGAAAGGGCCCTGCTTCTTTGGCTGAAAAAGGCGCGGAGCATGAGCCTGCCGGTTAGCGGGCCCCTTTTATTCGAAAAAGCCCAAACTTTCGTAGATCAGCTGAACTGCCCCGGTGTTGCCTGCAGCAATGACTGGTTATCACGGTTTAAAGCCCGCCACGGCATCATGGGGAAGCCTGTTTGTGGTGAGGCTGTTGCAGCAGACAAAGAAGGTGCTGTTGAATGGCAGGACACCGTTTTGTAGGAAGCCTTGACAGCCTACAATGCCGCCGACATTTTTAGTTTTGATGAGTCAGCACTTTTCTATTGCTTGCTTCCAAACAGGACGTTGGCATTTAAGAACGAGAAGTGCACCGGCTGGAAACATGCCAAAATTCACATATCGGTCGCTTTTGGCGTAAATATTACCGGTAGTGAGAAGCTGCCACTGATGGTCATTGGCAAGTATGGAAACCCGCGGTGCTTCAAAAGCGCTCGGCTGCCATCCGGCGTTGTTTACAAGCACAAAAAAAGCCTGGATGACAGCCCAGCTGTTCGAGGAGTATGTGTACCAGCTGGACTGCCGTTTTGCTGCCAAAAAAAGTAGCATACTGATAGTACTCTACAATGCGTCGGCACATGTCGGTGTGGGTAATCTGTCGGCTTTTAAGCTGTTGTTTTTGCCGTCCAACACGACACCGCTCGCCCAGGCGCTCGATCAGGGCATCATCTGCTCTGTCAAGCAGATTTACTGCCGAAAATCTATTGCCTAGAATGTTGATCGCCATGGAGAGCGACAAAACGAACACGATAGACCTCCTGTGTGCTACACACCTGCTTGTGCCCTCACGGATGCAGGTACAGCCTGCAATGATACGGAACTGTTTCGTGCGAGCACAATTCAAGATGCCAGACGAAGGCAACGATGACAACGAGGTGGTGAGGACACTGAAGACTGCGAGAGCCTCCTTGTTGAGGTGCTCGAGTAGCAAGAAGAGGGAGTCGACAAGTTGAACTTCGGCACTTTACGAGATGTGGACGGAAACGTCGTTACATCTCCAGACTTTTCCGACAGCGACATTGTTCCCGCCATCGCACCTCGTCCTGATTCAAGCCAAAGTGAGGAGGAGAGCGACGTCGAAGTGCACGATGGCCCCTCGTTGTCCGAAGCTGTGCGTGCTACAACTGTGACGCGAGCTTCGCCAAGAAGCGCAGCCTCACTGACTTCGAAGACGCTGTCGTCGTGGCAAGGCCACCACGGCGGCAAGTGAAGATCACGGATTTTTTTGCTGCCTGTCTCTAAATTAAGCTTGCGTGCCTGTCTGTGTGCGCGTGCGTGTTTGTGAGGATTGTGGCCTTCTTTTCTGACCGGTAAGTAGCCGCTAAACTGGCACTGACCATTAATTCGTACATTGCTTAGTGTGTACCAAAACGTCATTCCCGGCTAACTACGTATTAACGAGGTTTGACTGTACAATGTTTGTATGCCATTTGACGCTGCGTTTTAGTTGTTGGGTTTGTCGTTGTGAACTTAATTGGGACACCTGCTGCGCAGGGTGCGTTCGGCCGGTACGCTAGCTACAGCATGCGCTGGAGCAACTGGACGACACTTTTTCGTCGATCCATGCACGTTCATTACAGGACGAAACAAAAAGAGCTTCGGGTTACAAAAAAAAAAATTTGTCGCGCATTTCACTGGTCCAAACAGCAAAGTCGTCACCCGAAATTTCCGCTTTTATAACTGCCTTGACTTTTTTTCTCCCGCGTAACGAGCCCTCCCCCTAAATTGATATATACATTTCTGAAAAAAAAAAAAGTGGGTTCATTACGCGAGTAAGTACGGTATTTAGAACAGCTGTACTACAATGAGATGTGTAACATACATTCGTGATGCACATGAGCAAGGTTTTATAATGGATCCTTCAAATAGAACACTCCACCTCACTTGAGCTATTCTTTGACATGACAAACAACCCAAAAAACTAGGCATAGGACATGAGAGATAAACTGCTTTCCTTCCTCTGGCACCCCCAGTTTACCCAAGTTGAATGTAAAATAATCAACTGAACACCAGATTGTTCAAGGGTGTTGCGCTAACCTGTTGCACCGATGGGGTGTAGTGGGGGATATATGCGATGACGGTGACATAGATGTCGGGCTGGAAAACCACACAGCTCCCAGGAACATTGAACTGCGAGTGAGCAGCAGCGCAAGTTGGTCACAAGAGAAATAAAGAGGAGAAAACTGACATCAAGTGAAGCGTGGTTTGCTGCACGATGCCAACCTAATACTTAATCATGGGGATAAAATGCTACCTATTTAGTTTTTTTCATTATCAGCAAATAGAGAACTAGCTAGGCTAGTTTTTTTTTTTCAATAAATAATAACGACATGTGATCTGAACTGCAGCAACGGTGCGCAAAGGAAAACGCGCCTGTTCAGAAGGTGCACTGAGTGTTACAACATCCACATAAGTAAGTGCATGGTCCAGCATTAGAAGAGGCATCAAAGCTTTGTGATGTAACATCCCCCTTTGCCTTACATCATGAACGAATTGTATGATTTGAATTCATATACATTCGAAGAAACCTCGATATAACAAACTCAGATACAACGAAATATTGGCTATAACAAAGTAAATGAAAAATACTCTTGCAATCAATACAGTGTTGCACCTGAAATTTTGCTACTAGCACAGCTCTTATTAAAAGCACAAAAAGGCATATATTTGGTGATTGCAGTACCATTTGCACATTTTATTTTAAACATTTTTCTAGGCTTTTTCTTGTCATTTTCACTTTGATGTCCTAGACCCTAGGACGAGAAACTAATAAAAGATTTAAGTTCCAAGATATTTGCTACCCAGACCAAGTCTGCTGACATCGTGTTTCTGGTCCACCTATTTATGATCTGACATGGAAAAAGTACCACATAACTCGTTTCAAATTGACCTGTTAATGGTATCTTGATAAATGTCAGCGCATTCAAAGCTACTACTGGAAAAAACCCATAAAGACCAAACTGCAGCAATGAAATACAAGGACTGCAAAGAATATCACCTGTAGTTTACCAATTATTTATGTGCCCCCTATACCACTCATATTTCATAGGAACGAGACTCAAGCGTACTCACAGGCTTTACTAGCTTCTCGACACATTTTGAAAGCGTTGCAAACACTTCGTCAAACAGGAATGTCTCACTCTGTATGTCCTGCAAGTAATAACAACAAGATGTTCAGCATGCCACACAGTATGATGCAAAGATGACACGCAAACCATACACCCTATATCAGTGGACCAGCTAATGAATCAGTGCACGCCAGGAAAGCCAACACAAGCAATCTGCGCAAGCCACAAGAGGCAACGAACCTTCACCCTGGGAGACAATGGAAATTCTCCCAAAAAGATATGGCCAAGACAGACAATTGCAGCACCTACAACAAACACTAATAAAAAAAGATAGAGACTCAAGCAATTCAGATAAACAGGTCGCATTTTTATCTCCAATCGTTAAAATATGACGCAGACTGCAATGATCCAGATAGCCAGGTTTAAATGTAACTTTAGAAAAATGTGAATCCCCATGTTAAGGATGAATCCAGAGATATTAATTTCTATGATGCCAAGACTTCAAATGATTTGGTGTAACACACCACACTTTGTACTAATTGGCACTTTACTGGGTGTGAATGAGTGCATAATCTTTCACTGTGAATTATTGTAGCTCATCTTACAAACTGCTCTAAAAACGCAGACTTTATTTGCAATGGCTATGAACATGCTTCTGGTAGTAATACTGAACAGTATAGAGGAAAGGGACTTCCGACATGCGTTTTTGTGCCTTCAGTTCCCAATAAAGTGAATAGGAATCAAGTCAATCCAAAATACAACCACACAGCAAAGTTGGTTATGAGGGATGCCATAATGAAAAGCTCTAAAATGAATTTGACCCCCTTGGCATTTTCCCGAAGTGCACCCAAGACACAGAACAAGGGAGTCTTTGTGTAGACCAAACATTCAATTTCGCATATTTCCTCCAGGTGTAAAACACATGACCTTTCTGCCCTGTCGTAGAATGACACAGAGCGGCATAGCTCCTTGCCTCTGTTTGTCTCGTCCCTTTCCAAACTTTCTATGTGCGATTAACATTTAGAAATGCACTCTTACCAACTTGCCAATGCATTAACTTTTTAAAATTACATGGCTTATGAGCCAACAAGGTGGGTCCAGACCTTATTTGAATAATACGAAGCATTTATAAACTTTAATACAATTATTTGCACTGCTGCCACCATACCATTTTACCATGATTTAAATCTGAATGGTTTTACATAGAAATACAGGTCTCTCAACATCACTGTCAAAAGGTCAGTTGTACTAAACCTGCTCTTAGCATCTCTATATACAATATCATTTTGACATTTGGTCATTTCTGCCCTCACGAAGTACCTTTGTTTTCAGTTAAACACTCCTGTAATTATTTTATGCCGAAGCCCCATCACCACTGCTAGCTTCTCATAAAATATGCCAACCAAAAGCGACAAAAAAGACCAATGCTTACCACATTTGCAATAGAGACACTGAGGTCGAGACAGAAGACAAAGCGGTATTTCTTGGCAAGAAAAGTGACCTTGGTAGCCGGTGTCACAAGATAAGCAAACTCGTGCGACCTGTCTGGTCGCCATCCGGTTGGCTTGTCCCTCGGAAGAGCCGACAGAACCTCAACCTCCTCTACGAGATCATTCTGCAAAGCACGCAATCGCAAGTCAGACAAACATGCACCATACATTAACATCACATAGCAGTTGTATCTCTCATCACAATGCAGGGGAGAAATCTCGGCGAACGTAAGCCAAACTTTTCAAATTAACATGAACTGACCCCACCACTCAACTTGGACAACAATGCGGTAACAAAAAACTTCAAAGCTCTAAGTACCACACAATGAATGCTGGAACACAGTATGTCAGACATTGCATAAAAACGTAACACTGTCCATTAAGCACTTGCGCAAGATGACTTGGACACATCTTTTTTTTTTTCTTTTAGTTGAGTATTGATTGAGCCCCCTGAAAGCTTATTACACCCAACTTCCTATTTCACTAGATTCGTGGTCGGAGGCATTGGAAACATTTTAAAATTCACCTGGTTCTGCAGTGCTTTCAGGATTGGCCCACCTTTGTCCAAGTGATGCTGCCTTATGATGACATCATCATGACATGCTACATTATGTGGTGCCATGACGACGACACAGATGTCATGTGGTGGCGTCATCAAGTGATGATTTTTTCTGTAGAACTCGCATTAATGCCGATGGTTCCTTTTATCATTTGATGAGGCATCTAAGGCATTCTTCTTAGATGATAAGGAATGATAGCATGTACGAAAGAGTTAAGCCCTGTGTTTTATGCACTAAAACCACTTTATGAGGCACGTCGTAGTGGAAGGATCCACATCAATTTTCACGATGTGGTGTTACTTAATGTTCACCTGAAATTAAAAACATGAGTGTAATACAGCCACCGTGGCTGGGTATCAAGCTTGCGTCCTTGAAATTAAAGGTGTAACACCACAGCTACTAGGTTACCACTCTGGGAAAAAAAAAAAAAATGCAGCACAGGCAGTTTATTTTAGTTCTTCTATGAATGCCCACTCTTGTTGTTATGAAAGTAGAAAATTGCCCAAGGGACTCCTTGTGCTGTATTGTTCACAACTAACTCCACTGCTGACCCCTTTTGTTGTTCCTTTTTTCCTTTGACACACCAACCCTGTGTCCTGTAATGCAAGTTTTCTTCTGGTTTCCAAAGGGGCTGTAGTAGATCTATCACAAGCGTAGAACCTGTGCTGTCTCACCTTCTAACTGTTCTATTTCCACTACAATGGCTTCAATGAAATTATGTAATGTGTTGAGCGCATGACCCGTTAAGGTAACAGAACATGCACAAAGGGATGACATGAGGGTTTGACGAAGCAATGACATGAGGATTTGAAGGAACTAAATAACTGTGGCCAGCCCAGCATCCAGACTACACTAAATCCACAGTTGACGCAAAATGAGCTAATATTGATGTTTGTTCATACCGCAAGCTCTCTAAGATATACAATGCAGATAAATCTTCATAACGATTGGAACTGTGCTTGTGAGGACATTAATGTCAGTCGGCATGCCACACATGTCAAGCTGTTCATTGTTTGCTTACTGAGGTAAAAGGTCTGAGATCTTGTTTATGGTGTTATGTCATTTGTCTAGTAAAACATGCGATTTTCGAGGCCATAAAAACAGAAAATTGAAATTCAGCACTGACGGGGCTAGTCTCACTGCCAATGAATGCCAGTTTCAAGCTAAATTATTCTTTGTATTAGAAAAGCACTGGCACAAAGTTTCAGTCGAGATAATGAGCGAGATTGACCTATGTGAAGACATACACAACATCTACAAAATAACAAGGGCAAATATAGCCTAGAACATATTTAAAATCAATTTTAAAGTGCATGCCACGCAACTGAGCGAGATGCTGTACCCCTCCCGATGCTATCGATGTGGCAGCAATGTAAACAACCCTGCGTAACAAATTTGTGTTGGCTGATTGCTTACGCTACCTGCATTTTTTTCCTCTGTGCCCGCAGCTTTGCGTGCACTGGCTGTCGTTGTGGCGCCCACACGTGCATACCTTTCACAGCACAGTTTTGCGAGGTCACATGGATAGCAGGGTTTACCTTGCCGCCGGAACTGCTCCTGCCTATACTCGACGACAACTTTTTTTTGGCACTGAAGGGAAAGCTACGAGGGCAGAGCTTCCGCACATGTAGCACTACGCAAAGTAGTCTGATGTGGCCCTGGTCTCTTAATGGTACGGAAAGTGACGGAGGAGCGCCAACAGTGTTTCATGTAGACCCAGACGCCGCTTAGTGTTTGAGGTGCACATAATAAGGTGGGACTTTCTCGCGTGCTCAGAAACGTGAGGTCACGGCGAGTAAATTAAAAGAAATACGAATTACTTACTGGGGTGAGTTGCGTCTTGCCTCTAATCACTCCACGAAGAAAATAACGGAGGAATTTTTATATTTCACATTGAAAATACGGGCGCTATTGTGGAACTACTTTCACTGGCTGTGGGATGCACGTGATTTGGCTCTGTAGCTTTCGCTCCAATGCCAAGAAAAGTTGTCACCGAGTATAGCTCAGTACTCTTTGAAACTGAAAATGGAACTGGGCACTCTAAAACGTTTCTAAACACATAACCATCGTGCACTCACACGAATTAGGTTTTCAGCCATCATAAGTGGGTCAAAAGCTACCTATTGCAACAACAACAACAAAAAACAAGGCGCGAAATTTGTGCGTCAGTGCTCCTTCAAGTACGTTTCTCCTTTTGTCAGTGTACATTGCAGAACTCAGTTAAGGCATCAAATTTATGAAGCCATTGTGGTGCTCAGGGGATCTTCTCAGGTATGGGGGTAAATGCCCTTAAAGCAAGAAAAGCATCTTGTGAATGAGAGTTCTGGGCTATAAATTATTCTTGCAGAAATGCCAACTTGCTAATTCTTGCAAAGCGTCATTTGCAAGCACGGGGATTAGACTTGCATTTTGGTCAAGGTTTCAAACCATGATTGATTTGATTAATATGTGGGGTTTAACGTCCCAAAACCACCATATGATTATGAGAGACGCCGTAGTGGACGACTCCGGAAATTTCGACCACCTGGGGTTCTTTAACGTGCACCCAAATCTGAGCACACAGGCCTACAGCATTTCCGCCTCCATCGGAAATGCAGCCGCCGCAGCCGGGATTCGATCCCGCGACTTGCGGATCAGCAGCCGAGTACCTTAGCCACTAGACCACCGCAGTGGGGCAAGGTTTCAAACCCTACCCACTGCAATAGCTAAACAGCTACAATGTAGCACTTTCAACAAGAGAGCACAGGTTTAATTATCAGCCACGTTTTCCCGGTAATGAAATATAAGATCACCTGTGTACCTAGATTTACGTTGACATAACTGCCTATGATTCAAGTACATCCACCGTTCCCTACCAATCATGCTGTACCTTGTAATAATTTTGAGGCTTTCGCATATCAGGCCCAAATATTTATTTTAAGGACCCCTGACAACGAAAGTTTTGTTTGCAACTTTTTTACAGTAATTTGTGGCTTTGTGTCTGAATAGTAAATGAATTGTATAGTAAATGCTCCAATGCATAATATAATTAATGCTAACATCGTTACTTCGGAACGATTTCGCATCAGTTTGAAATGTCCGCCTGAATACCATAAGAAAGTAGCGCCCCACAGTAGGGGAGCACCTGAGACTTCGTGCACTCAAGCTTTAGTGATGCTGAACACGCCGTTTTCAAAATAGGAAAAAACCGCTGGTGGTAAGAATGAAACAATGCGGGTGCTTTGAGGATGTCCCCTTTCTAAAAAAAAAGAGAAAGCACTCCTGGCGTAAGCAGCCTAAATTACCTTGAGAGCAGCCCAACAACAGACGGAGAGGGGTGACAAACAATAGTCTTCGCCGGGTGCCAGTTGGGGTATTGTACATTCCCCACAAACCTTCTCTGATGTCGACAATACTCCCCTTACTCGTGAAACGTCCCGCGGGGCCTCTGTCTACGTCAAACCGGAGATGTCGATCGGTGCTGAAAACTCAAAGGAGCACTCGCTCTAACCTTAAAACCAAATTAATATATCTTATAGGCAATACTCACCACTAGTAATCGGTTAGAAGTGCCCTTACTTGCTGGACTCTCAAACCAGGCACGCATCTCGAGTTTCCAAATTTGTTGTCAGGGGTCTTTTAATGTTTTAAGTACCATGTATGCAAGCTGCATGACAGGCTAAAAGAAACAGGAAAGTCTTTAACGATTGTCTCTTTGCAAATGGCCAAACCTCCGAATGAGAAGTCACTTGCTGGGAGGAGTTTTACTGTTTCATATCAGCAATGACCCCACATACAGTAAGACATTTACAAACAATGATGCAGGTGCTATCGTCATTTTTTATGATAACTTTGCCCAAGTGCATTTGACAGCCACTGAACAAACATCTTAATGCAAGCATAAATTTACAATATTGGGTAACTGGAGTAACAGAAGAGTACGTAATGGCACAAGTGCAATAAGCACTTTGCACATGCTAATCGAATGATCTCCAAAACCAAAGCAAGTTCCACGAATTCTGCACAAGCCACTGTTCCCAACAAGTTCCCATATTTCCAAGCACCGAAGGAAATGATTTCTTCAGCAGCATAAAACCTGCACAATCACAAGTCAGGCACAGCTAGCATACGTGAACAAGCAGGAAATATGCACAACACACACAAACTATTTCTGTGTATGTGAATGTTTTACCACTGCATTTTAATGTATTGCATTCCTTATGCTGTGCGTGTGCACATGAAATGCATCGTGTGTACACCTTGTTTTGTCTTACTCTGATCTGCAGTCAAGTTGTGTGTTCATGTACTACACTATATTGAATAAGAAAAAAAAAACTTTCTGAACTACTCTGTTAGTGGACGATAGGCAGCACGCGTAAGGTCGTACCTCGCTGGGACGCTTGAGTTGGATGACTTTGCCGATCTGGTTGACGAACCAATGTGCCCTGATGTACCTCGACACGCGGTACTGCTTCTTCATCTGCACGTACACGCAGTCCGCCTCCAGCGTCGGTGGAGAAGATCCCTGCGTTTTGGACGCAACCACCATCGCGACAATGGTCAGGGAATGCGATAGTTAACTCCGACGCTCAAACAAGAAAGATTCACATCTTCACGAAAGGCTAGAACCCGGGCGGCGCGTACGCAAGGAACAGCTCTCGAAAGGGCACTGTCGTAGCGTGGCTCCTGGACATCCGGGCGACACGACGGAACGAGGCAAAAACAATCGCGCAGCTAGCGCGAGCCCGGGCGAAAGTTGATAAGCGCACCACAGAGACAAACACAGAGGCCGCGCCTGGCAGTAGCACAGAGAGGGGAGGAAAGAGAAAAAGAAAGATTAGAGCGCGCGATTACTCTCCGATATCTCGCGGGAGGAGATCAGTCGACACCCGCACATTTGGAAGACAGCCGCGTACGCTGCGGTTTCGGCGTTACGACACAGTGAGAGAAGACAAAAAATGTGCTTCAGTTTTTGCAAACATAATCGGGAAATAAAGTTAGGAACACTGACTTCTTCCACGTCCTCCGCTGCCATTTTCCTTCATTTGAATCCCGACGCGGCGGGGTAACGGCGTATTTGCGCGTTCACATTGAAAAAAATCGTCGAGCAAGAAAACGATGCCGACGAAGAAGCCGAAATACGAGCAGCCGCCGATATGTTACCACAGCGCAAGAGAACACACGTGATAGCGAACAACTGGAGTAACGCTGCACTGTTTTGCTGCAATGGCCCGAAGCAAATAGTACTTAAGCGTCCTCTTTGTTGAATTTCATTCATCCACGAGTTACGCGCATCAAATATGGCAGCCTACATGACCGCGTCTCCGCGTCACGCATGACGTCGTCAGAATCATCTGTGCATTTGAATGAGCTTTCAAGTAGACAGATGATGCTTTTAGTTTGAGATCGCTTCCAAGACGGACTAATCTGTACTTTTGTTCTGCTCGGAAAAGATTCGAGCCCGCTCACACGGCAACCGCTCCTCAACAATACTATCGGCAAGTTCCGTCAAGTGAATCGATGCTGGAAATCCTGCGCCATGGACTCTCTGCACTGTTACTGCAGTACAGCGGACGTAGACACCACGCACATGCTGCGGTGCACAAAATGCAAGCTTTATTTTCATCCAGGCAAGTTTGTATGGATGAGGCTATGAATCGAGGGTCACTTGCGACCTCACGAGGCGACTGACAGCTACTTACTGTTCCAGGGTGCCTGAAGAGCAGCAATCGGAGTACACTTGTCGGCGACCTGTTCTTCAAGCTGACTTGCGACCGATGCTCCCCGGATAACGTAGAGGTCTTGGAGCGCCTGAAGATGCAGTGGTAAACTAACGACACCCGTTACTCATGGACAAGTGTTTCTGGTCAATGCGAAAGTTCGAACTCGACCCTCCTCCCCGGTATCAATGCTTTGCTTAAAAACATAGGCAACCAGTAACCTCGTGGAGCCGCATTACAAGATTGTTAAGGGCTCCCCTGGTGTGCTAGAACATTCCTTGGAACTAAACTATCCTCTAATGGTCTGCATGGTTCGGACCAGTGACTACTTGCAGTAGTACTACAGTGTACCCTTCTAGAACACTGTAGTAGTACGTCGCGATGAGGCCAAGGAAATGTGCAAGTGACTCAGTGAAATGCATTATGTGACTTTAATAATAGTAATTATAGGGGTTTAACGTCCCAAAACCACCATATGATTGTGAGAGACACCGTAGTGGAGGTCTCGGGAAATTTCTAACACCTGGGGTTCTTTAATGTGCACCCAAATCTAGGCATACGGGAATCAAGCTTTTCGTCTCCGTCGAAAATGCGGCCACCGCGGCCGGGATTCGATCCCGCGACCTGTGGGTCAGCAGCCGAGTACCTTAGCCACTAGACCACCGTGGTGGCGGGTGCATGAATTGATTCGATTTTCGGAGCAGTACTTAATAAAACCACACTGTTCAGGGGATACACTGGTCAGTAGAGCAGTAGCATTTATAAAGTGTGACAGCTCGAAGGATAAGATTGTGAAAAGATGCATCCTGTTGAACCTGATAAGTTGCATTGCACTCATATGAAAAGTAGTGTCAACTTCCCGGTGACGCCACAGGTACCTTCATTTAATAAAGCTGCATGTCGCTTGAATATCAACTGGATGCACTGTTTTCATGCTGCAGGGCGAAAAGATTGCTGCATCAAGAATACAGAATCGTAGTGTGCCTGCACTATCTTTCACACTCCACTTGCATGAGCAGTGAGGATAGCAGTAGGAGCTGGCACAATAGAGAAAGCGTGCACATAGCACATTAAACAGGTTCTACAGCATTCCAGCACTCAGATGAAAGGTTACAGCAAGGAGAAAGTACAGTGCATCTGTAATGTTCTGTTGCTGTCCCAGTGCATTTCTGTATCATTTCGACGGGAACCTTTAATCAACAAGCTTGACTCGCCATGTAGTAACATAGCGAGTGCTTTGAATACAGCGACTTCTCACTGTTAACATGATTGCAGGATTCAGGTCATCATGCTCACCCTGTACAACCTCCACGTGAGTGGCACCAACGGGAAGCTTGGCTACTTCCGATGGCGGGAGCACATTTGCAACTTCATAGACAAGCACTGGACTACATTCTTCGGAGACAGGTACGAAAAATTTAAGGGGCAAAAGAAATTTTATGGGTAAAGCTCCTTAGCGTGTCAGCTTGCCTACTGTTGTCCATCGTAGCCACCCCTAGTACTCGGAGTGCTCACTAGATGGCGCTGCGGTGCTCGCTCTCACTAGCACCTGCTTGTTCACGTGGCAGCAGCTCGAGAGCGGCTGACACGAGTGCATGGATAAAGTGCTCAATCAAGACCTGGCCTTCATGCGGGGCATACCTCTTGCTGCAATACTAGCAAGAATGCCGCAAGGAACTCTTTGGCATGATTCACCAACTGGGCAAGCCACACGCGTTCCTCATGCTTTCTGGCACGGAAGTACTCTGGGACAGGCTCCTCGAAACTCTAGAATGGCTGCAAGTGAGATTCAGTTTACCGATGTACCTCCGAAGCTTCGTCCATTCATCATCATTCACTCCGTAGATATATTACTTTTTTTTGTTGAATTTGTTTTCTAACTTACTTGTGAAAGGTTGTGAAGTTTAATATTCATTGAGTAACAGTACATTTCTCCTTTCTCTACTTCAGTCTTTGTTATTTAGCAGCACTATTGGTCAAACACAAGGACAGCAACCACACACACCTCCAGAACATCAAAGAAAAAACAGGTGACGTTTAGACACCTGACATTTGTGGAAGAGGTAGTCTCTAAGTAGCATTGCGCATGTGACGTTCAAATTTCTATTGGTCTGTATTCCTGTTAGTCATTTGAAGATAACATCTCCTGCATTGCAGACTGACTGGCAAAAGTGCAGGAATAGAACAACGGCTCACATATGGTTGGGATTACTGTCCCTCAGCGTGGTTCCCAAACTCCCTAGAGAGTGCCATATTTTGTGTGTGGGTAACTGAAAGGGTGCTCACATTCACAAAAGCCCGTGCCTCGTTTGCGTTCTTTATGCAACACAGCCTGCTTTCCCTTACCCTGACATGAAAAACAAAAAAGTCCCAGTGCGTGCAGTTTGTGCCAGGCTCAAAGTGGATGCTCAGTAATGGCTCTTAAATGTGACTGGTCAAGAAAACTATGCATGTTGCAGGTGCTTGTTGACAGGTGTGAGAGTGCTTATGCATTTGAGGCTGCCTTGGTTGATGATTGACAAGCACTAAGATGTGTACACATATTTAAAGGAAAGAGAAGGTTGTCAACGTTTTGTTCTATTTAGGAAGTTCTCAACCTTGCATGTCACTATGTTACATTTCATAATTATGGTGTAACACTGTAGAAGCTATGCAAAAGGTTCAGTTGACAAAATATGCTGGTCGGCATGGCCTCTGCAATGTGCTCTGGCTGAATGCTACTGTAACTAATAACAGAGGTTGCGATACGAAAATACATACACTAAACTGTTCAGAACAATACATTTACAACTGTATGAATGATGAGGTTTGTTTATTTTTAATGTACAAGGCATCTTCGTGTATTACTCAGTCTAAAAATGAAAAAGAAATCACATTATGCATGTTGAAGCCGTTGGAAGTGTTTTTTGTGTGAACCCATTAACTGCGAGAAATCTCACTAGCTTCTCCATCGGTGCACCTGATGTACGAAATGGGGTGTAGTGGAGTGCTCAACTTGAAAAACTTTATGCAGACGTGTGTACATGCTCATATACATAAGCACAAATGAATGTACTATATGTTTCCTCTCTGCCTCATTGTGGCTACTTTTCATGAAGACTAAATTCTTTTCTAAGTTTACGTACCCTTCACTTCTGCGTGTTTAAATGGCATTGCAGAAAACGGACAGCGACGTTCCGCGGCACCGTCGCCGGAGTGCTGTCGTCTGGATGTCCGCTGCTGTTCCAATCCGGATGGTCCAAACTCGGAGAGAACGGATGGTGGACGCTGACCACAATGAAGCCCCCATCGCCCGCTGATTTTGGTAAACGACAGTTTTCTCAGGATACAATGTCTTCTAGGTGTTATCTGCACGTACAATTGAATTTCATTGATACGAACCTCGCAGGCATTGCAAATAGAAACGTATTGTCCGAAAATGGCATTATCAATAACAGGGCCCAAAAAAGCACAAAATATACATAGTTGACACAGGACTTCATTTTTAAATTTCAATCTAGTCACTTTGCGCTGACCTTTTAGTTTTTTTATGTGCCATAAGAAACTGTTCTCAACTAACTCACAGAAACGAGCACCAGCTTCATCTCTGAATTCCTCGGGTGGGACAAACCAACGAAATATGTCTAAAGCTTCGATGCATAATTAGGGGTTACTGGCCGACAAAAGCCAGTGCAATCTCACGCCTCGTTATTGTCGTTGCACTACAGCAAGTGCTGGGGTGCCTCAATAAACCGGCGCCACGCAGACATGGTGCATATTGGTGCGAAAAATGAAACCAAACGAGGTCTTCGTTTTTGCAATCGTATAATTCAAGCCGATGCGGAACTGTGATTGTGTTAGCTATACAACAATGCATTACCTCTAGAATAAACTAAATGTATTCTGCCGAGAAATATAGTAAGCGGGATTGTGTCAACAAGATTTCACTGTACAGTAAAAGCTCATTAGTTCAGATTACCCAGGACACGAAAGATCGTTCAAAAAACTGAATCCCGAACTATCGAAAGTGTCAAAAAAAGGTAACATAAACCTGTGACATCTATGACATCAACCAGCTGCAATTTTCATGGTAAAGTCTTTGAGACCAAAAAGTGACAAAAAAATTTATTTTTAAAAATTGACATATTTGGTTTCTGCAAGCAATTTTCTATCTTTCTGCAAATTTTCACACACCAGAAAGTGGTAATTTTTTTGTAATGTCATTCTGACTGTCCAGATTCTTGGTGCTGTTAACATGCAGAATCTGCAAAAAAAATGGGAATCGACTTCAAGGCTTCTTTACAATTTGCCGGGACCTATGTTAGAAGCTCTGCTATGAATTTGTAAGCGTCTTTATGAGCTTTGCAAAACATGTGCACCATGATTGTTGCTTTTTGAAGATGCGTGTTTTCAGTTTTTTTTCATTTTTCTCAAAAAAAAGTGAATTTATGACTGTTCAATTTTGAAGCCTCAACATCTCTGCAGCTAGGGCAGGTACAACAATAATTCTTTTTGCAATGGAAACTTGTATGTGTGTAGAATTAAAGTATGGGAGCAGAATTTGGAGCACAAGCCTTTTTAATTAATTACTCATCAAAATTGTAACATAATTACAACTGCTTTCGAAATTGGATAGTTCATTTTACTGTAAAATAAGCAAGAAAGGAAAAAAAAAACTTGCATACTTTCAATCTATAGTCATTAGTCTATGTTGGCATATATTAAATATCACTTTTAATTAAGCACTTTTTTTATGGTGGCTTTAAACAATAGAGGGTGAACTTAAGTTATCTCAGGAACAAGATGAGTTACAGGAGAACTAATTAAGTATTTGAAATCAGAAGAAAAAAAACTGTATAGTCCTGTGCAGTTTGATCAAGATCACTGAAGAAATAAACAAAAAATGTCTAAGACCAGTCTGCCCCCTTAATATGTGAATTCTGTACTTATTTTTATAACAGCAGAATTAAAGCTGCATTTCACGTCCTCCTGCAACTTCTTTCATAGTTCTACTGTAATTAAAGGACGCCATGTCTTAAATAACCCGAAACGATGCTTGGCACTCCTATCTTATTGTGTAGTGCCACCAATGCCATCACCACGCACACGTGACGATAGTTTTTTTTTTTTTTTTTGCCAGTAAATCGAAGAAGTTTGCTGCAGTCGCTGACGTCCTGGTCGCCAAGAACCTGATTGTGGCAATGCCTTTTGAGTACTCGCAGGCAAAAAAAGCGTCACGCATTCTAAGCGCAAAGAGGCATGGAGCGTTGTGGTTTTTCTGTCGTTACTATGCTGTTCATATTGATGAAGATGGCAATGCAGACTACAACGTCCTGTTTCGGTTGTCTGCGAACGTTGTTTTACCATGTTGTGCTGCACATTTGCAGTGGTCTAAGCTCGGTGCTCTCCCGAGGTCTTCTGAATCAGCTGGGGTTGTGGCCAAGTATGACCAAATTAACAAGTTTGGTGCCCTTAAATTTGAATCGGCACCTTATCCGTTGGTGTGAGATCTCTACTGAAGTCTGGGTTTGCCAATTTTTCGTTCACTTAGACTGTTTTGTGTGATATTGTTGCTGCCACTAACCAATTCGTTGCTGTTTGAGCCATTCAGCGGCGTACAGGCAAGAATGAGCTCTGCGTCTGTGAACGGTGGTGTTTCGTTGTCGGTACTAGCTGCAGCAAGCGCAGTACCTTCAGCGATTTGCATAAATACATGGTCACACTTGTCTAAGGCAGCGGGGTGCGTGGCTGGGGACGCTGTTGCCCGCAGCTAGTACTTCACATTAGCTCCAAGCTCTCGCTCATGCTTTATTTATACCAAAAGAGTGCATGCGACTTAACTATGTTACTTATTACTTCAGCATCGGTATTTGCATATTTTTGCAGAATATGGCAATTAAAGCGGCGGGCTTGGCACTGTAGACACGTGTGACTCCGTCTGTACCTTCATTCGGTATCCAAGGTGCAGCACGGGAATGTTGTTCTCATCGGCTTTCTTGCTGCCAACGAAGTGTCATGACCAGATGTGTGACGATGGCGACACGCGGAGGTTCTTTCGATTTACTGATGACACCCACAGATTCTGCAATTCAGGCGAAGACGAAAAGCGATACAGCGTGAACATATCACACCAGCACTGATCGCGTGGCGTACTGTGCTGCGGACACAATTTCACTCAAATTGTTCCTCTTGCACTGATTGCACATGCACCCATACATGACACAGTGATGGCCAGTTGGTTTGTTCTTGGAGTAT
This sequence comes from Rhipicephalus annulatus, assembly GCA_013436015.1. Lineage (NCBI taxonomy): Eukaryota > Metazoa > Arthropoda > Arachnida > Ixodida > Ixodidae > Rhipicephalus > Rhipicephalus annulatus. The sequence continues at coordinate 494,132 of WOVY01009347.1, forward strand.
GCACAATTTCATGCCACGACAGCCACTTTTTATCAGAGGGAGGTGCCTATTACACATACTGCATCCAAGCGAGCCATGTGTGCATGTAAGGCATGCGCAGCCCAAGGCACGATGGCAACACTGAAAACATACGCTCGGCCTCTGCAGCTCAGGGGTTCGAGAGTGCTCCTGTGAAAAGGTGTATAGTATGCCCCAGTAGTTAGAACCAAGTGGAAGCCTGCTGCTAATGGCTGTCTTTTGCACCTTAAACTTTAGACAGTTATAGTACACTTGGATTACTGGGATACTGGGCGTACCGTGATAGTGGGATCAAAGTGCGCATGTGGAGATATGCACGTTTCCCGTACCGCTTACCGCACGCGCGATACTTTTCAGATTTAATGTTACCTTGGCGGCGTAGGTGTTCATAGTATACGTACAACATGTCGGAGCTCTCGGACACCTGCTTCGAAGTGATTTTGGCGCAGTTGTTGAAAGATTCACTTTGTTCGTGGCAAACGGCTGTTCAAAGTGGCTTCGCTTGCTTTCAGTTAGCTTCGACGATCGAGTATTACGGATAAGTTGGCGTAGTTTTTGAGATAGCTTCCCATTTCAAACTCTTCTAAGCTTAACTACAAGATGGATGTAACGAAATCGGCTACATATAAATATTTTCCCGCTTGGTGAGTGGTTCATTTTTATTTACTTTTATTATTACTAAAATAAACTTCCAACAATGCTTCGGGCAGTGGCATAGGCAAACATTCTCGTTTTCTTTTTCCTTTTCACAGTTCTTTAACTTATTGATCAATCGATAGATGGCGCCACCATCTCAGCTGGGCCACGTAAATCACGTAAAACACTCTCCCGCTAAACTATACGACGCTGTCCACAACGAATGTTTGCTGCACGGTAACACTATTCGCTTAACCTTTATTATCACGCTAACGGTAAACTATAACTGTCTATAACGTCCACCAATAGTGGTTTATTGGTAGACAAGAGTTCAGAGTAGAATTTAGAGTGGTCTTCTACGTAGACGACTCTGCTCTGACGTTGCAAACAGTGGCACGTGACATGGCAAAAATTATTTAACACGGCATGTGTAGTTTATGTAATTTTTGCCTAAAAAGAATAATAAAGCTATAGATAAATAATGACAGGTAATAAGGGAATATGAGCGTCTATTTTTCATTTTTCTCCCGTGAATTGCAACCAAATGAGGTGCTAATGTGTAGGTATTTTGCATGCGTTCGTGTCCCCACGGTCTGTGCATTGAGCGGACGACAGCCGTGGAACGCTCTTACGCGTTACTGCACTCATTGTGCTCATATATTCTACTGCGTCTAAACCAGCGTTTTCAAACCATCCCGCAGAAACGGACAGAAGACCACAAAATAACACTGGTCAACAAAGCAACGTCACTCACGTGCTCGGTGGTTGGACTTGTTTGGGCACGTCATGCGCACATGACCTCCTGGTCGGATGTCGGGGAGGGTGGGGAAAAGATATGGCTTGGGAAGGCTAAGCAGAAGAGCGGCAAGGGTTTCGAACTCGCGTCCTCTCATCCTCGTTTCACGCCGCTTCAAAAAACCCGTTTTCTCCGCTTGTGACGAATCAATTCAAAAAATTTTTGTGCCAAAATTTCCTCATCGGACACCCAACAACTTCCACTGTCTTACTAAAATTTGGTAAGGAGCTTGGTGAGTGACCCTTTAATAACTGCTGGTATAGAATACAAACATTGTATTAAGCTACTGATTTCACCGTATAAGTCACATAAACGTAACCACGGAGCAGCTGCCTATCGTTATATCGGATATACTGTCAGAACTTGCATCATAGTAAGTAGTTTTGGCTGTATAATGATGGTGACGAGTCGGCACTGCGCTTCAACATTTCTTTTGCTGTCGAATTGTGTGTAATTTCAATATGCTGTTTAGGTGTAGGCGGCAACTTGTTACGAAGAATATGAAGTACTAGTCCCCACTCTTTTCTTTTTTCCTAGTTTGTGAAAAAACAGCACTGTTTCGGCTTTGGAAAGCAAGCCTCTGCAGCTGAAATTAATTTCAGCAACGGCTTTACACAATGCTTCACTCATTATAATTCAGTGAACCGATTCGTTTCATTTCAGAGGGCCCCACCACTCTTCTGGCCATGTGCCGAAAGGCAAAGATGGCCCCTGTGGCGACAGTAGAAGAGACTCTGCCTGTTTTGGACACTCCCCGTCGACGTAATGCCGCAAGTTCACTTCAGGCAGCTATGCACCTCAAGGAGAGGCGGGCTCTGATCAGGGTAAGAAAAAATTAAATAAGGCTGCTTAGTAGAAGCCTGTTCATTCAATGGCAAGGTTGTCTACCAAACATTCCATGGCAGTGTGCAAAGGAGGCATTGTAGGCCAGTTGAAAGATTTCTGTGCTACAGCTTTCCGAAATCTACTGCCTTAATTAAAGCCGTACTTCCTCCCAGAGTATGACTAAATTCCAAGAGATGGAGCAAATCAGCTTTAGGGGTGCAAGCCATGACTAACAGCGATGCACAAATGTGATTACACGTTTGCTCGTTGTTGCGCAAGTGCGCAATCAGCACATGGTTTTAACTAGGCATCTGTGAATATTCGAATGCTTTTAATATTCAAACGAATAATGCAGTATTCGAATTCACCTCGAATCAAGAAAGACTTATAAATATGTTTGAGCATTTCTAAACTAACGAATGAACGCATATTAAATTGTTTGATACACTTCGTAAAGGTGGCTTCACTGAAGTGGAGCTGTGCTAAACCGTGTAAGCTTTTATGTAGGAGTATATTCGATTGCAACCCGCCTTTAAAAGCGGTTTTACTACTAAGCCTTGAAAACACGCATCCAGCACAAATCCGCATTGTCGCGAAGCCCCACTTTAAGGTTAAATGCCCATATTACCCTCACATTAATTCATATTTTTCTGTTCGAAAGCTTTTCATACCGACTAATATGCTTCATGTACAAAAAATTTTAGAAAGTAACAAATTTTACATGCTGTCACTTTCATTGATGCAAGAAAAAATGGCATTTGTTTCATTTTTTTTATATTCTGCAGATTGGTAAGGTCACGACAAATAAATATGGCATATATATATATACATATACACTATTTGAATTCGATTCAAAATTATTTGACTAAAATTACTATTTGTTTTTAAGTCGCTTCGAACCGAAAATTGATTATTCGCACAAGCCTAGTTTTAACAACATTGCAAGTGTGCACCGCAGAAATGCAAACAGCTGGTTGTTGCTGAGCTGACTCAACAAGGTTATCATTGCTTTCGTTCACGATCGGGAGCAGCACGGGTGCCAAGAGACTTTGCTGTAGTGTAAGCTCGATGGCAAATGAGCACGTTGCTATAGCAAGCGCAGCGTTCTCGTAAGTGTACGACATGCGTTTAATTGGCGTCGACTCAAACACGCTGCGGTGCCATTGGCCGCTGCCTTCTTGTACAGGACCGCTAGTTCATTGTCAGAAACATACTACGCACCGCTTGGAGAAACCTTGCCATTGCCACGTTGGCTCGACAAGATAATCGCTGTACGGTAAGCGCAGTGGGCATGAACATCACTGTCGCGGCTAAAGTGTGCGTGCGGTACAGCAGGTGCCCCAGGAATTGCACAGGTGACATGCTAGATGCAACTAGCCAGCAATCAAAGCAGTGTTATAGTGCTCACAATTAATTTTTGTGCTGTAAAATAAAGGTTTTGATAAACTCAGAAACTCAAACATTTAATATTCAGCATACATTTTTATTTGAATTTCGAATAATTTCATAGGAAGTAGGCCTCCATGCAAAGAAGTGGGCCCATATTTTTTAACCTTTTTTTTGTGCCGTATCTATTTTCACTCAGCCTGTGGTAGACTCTTGCAACTCAGACATGCCTGACAAGATCCACATCAAGACTGAGCCCGTTGACACGGGCGACGACACGACAACAAGTTCGTCGTTCGACATGCACGACAGCCTGATGACACCCGAAGACTTCCAGTAAGTTTTTCGGTATGCATTTGTAACCTGACATTATAAGTGGCACAACAGCGTCTCATTTGTTGGTTGCTACTGTCAGCCAGCGTTTGACAGAGCTGAGACTTGTTGAGATTAGAGGTGTTTATACACGCAGTGACAAATCTATCACTAGTATGTGGGCAAGGCATATATTTCTACATTTTACTCAAATAAAAAAGAATATTGTCTTAAACTTACTTATACAGGATTAATACTGTTTGGAAGCTCACAGAGCTTTGTTCATTGCTGCACAATTTTGTGAAGTTTGAAATGTACTGCAGTAAGTGTTCATATCATGCACCTAACATAATAAAAGATTGTGGCAGAAAATACCTTACTGAAGAATTGTCATATCCAGGGAAACCTCATCCATACATACCCATTTTAAAGGCACAAGAGGTTAGAACTGGGCTCGGGCAAACAAAACTTGATGCAAGGCATGTTGTTAGGCCACTTGGTTCAGGGTTTCAAAAAGGATTAAACTGCAGGATAGAGACAGGACGGAAACTGGAACACATAAACACGCACAAGCACAGAACTTCCAACTGACTTTATTTGCAAAAAGCAAGCGTGAGGTGAGTGTACTTTAGAAACACCAGATGGTCGAAATTTCTAGAGCCCTCCATCACGGCATCCCTCATAATCATATCATGGCTTTGGAAAATAAAGCCCAAGGTACCGTATTTACTCTATTCTACCGCGCCCTCGATTGCAACGCGCACCCATTTTTCTCGTTGGCCCGCACGATCACACCACTCGGGAAAACGACTCCTTTCCGGAGCGTCTTTCATTTAAATATGAGGTACGGGGAAAGCTTGAGCCTATCTGACATGCAACGGAGCATTGCCGTCACTCTAGTTTTACCGTGGCCCGATGTCAGCACGCAAACTTGCTTCGCCCCCTTCTTCTCGACGGTTGTGGTGCCAGGCATGTCGATGTAAAGAGGCGTCTGATCGGCATTCCCGATTTGCCCAAAGGGGTAGCCGTTGTTGTGCTGCAAGTTTAGGACGACCCTCTGAAAACTGTGAAGCTTTTCATCGTACTTTTCTGGAAACTTTTCGCATATGCCCGTTCGCCTTCGGAGGAAAAAGCCTTTCCTCTTCATAAAGTTAGTTATCCAGCACCTGCTCACTGGCTCCGCATTTGTCCTTTTGGCTCCGCACTGCTCCGCATTTGCAAACTGGCTCCGCATTTGCCCTTTTTCAAATGCTAACAGCATAGCCTGCACTTGGAGCAGTTCTGTCGTCACGGGCCGCTGTGCCGCTCACTGCTCAATCACATACTCACCGAGCAGCTCTTCAATTTGCGAAAACCGATCCTGCTGTGGTCCACTGAAGCCTTTATCTTTGCTGTCGACAATCTTCTGCTTTTATTTCCACCAGTCCCGCACGCACATTTCGGGAACTCCGAACGACCGCGATGTGGCCCGATTTCCGTTCGTTTCGGCACACGGGATGACTTTTCCTTAAAAGTGGCATCGTGGTGCACTCATCGAGTTTTTGGAGTCGGTCATTCCATGCCGTCGATGCTAATGCACTACAAGATGACGAACTCCTCAGAACACGTACGAAGTGCCGCACATGGGGAACACATAGGCAGAAATGGTCGACGCACATAGGGGGCGGTCATTTTAGAAATGCCGATGGCAATAGAATGACCGTATTCTTTTTTTTTTTTTTTTGAGTAATCGATTCTAACGCGCATGCGATTTATGAACTCGCTTAACCGGAAAAAAAGTGCGCGTTAGATTCGAGTAATTACGGTATTATTATTGGGTTGGTTTGAGAAAATTTCGAAATTTTTGAAATTTTAAAGTTGTGTTCAAGCGAGTTCAAATGCTGCAACATTCCTTTAACTATTCGAAGTGCTTTAGTATTTGCATGGGCTTACCTTTCTTTCATGAGATGGGTTAATCGTGCTGTGAAGCCCATGTGCCTTCATATGAGGAGCGTTTGTTTGTGTATCACACGTTCCTGCATCGTTATGATGCAAAAAATTAATTTAATTGATTTTTTTTTCTTGTTAGTACGTAACACATATACCATAGGACTGTTCCTCGTTTACAGAGCATCATTTATCTACATAACTTCAAAACATTGCATGCAGCTTTGCCATTTCAAACCAAAGTGATTTCACTATTCTTGTGCCGTGTAGTAAGGGGTGCTATTTGAGATTCATGCCACAAATTTTTTCCTTTATTTTTCTTTGTGCAGTTGGAATACTGACCAAGACCTCTTTGGGAGTGACCTTTTCAGGAATGATTTGCTCAATGTGACTGAACCTGCGAGTGATCCCGTTGATATTGTTTCCACGTCTTCTGACAATCTTGAAGGCAAGAGTGCTGCCTCTGTTGTTTTGTCACGTTGCTGGTTATGAGTTATCGTTAGGCCTATGCAAATAGTGAATTTTAGGTTTGAAGCAAATAGTGATTTTGGTCGAATAATTTTGAATCGATTACGAATATTAATATCGCACATAACAGAAAATGGGCATATTTGTAATGTCTTGACTAACCAGTACAACGTTTTCAAAAAAATTTAAACAAGACCTTGGGATGCCGTTTTTTTAGTTCGAAGGAAGTGGAAACAATTTTGAATAGTAGCAGGATTTGACTTTTGGTAGAATGCAAACGATAACCTGTGAAATATGTTACGTTTTAATATTTGCTATACTTAGAGCATATAAGCCAATACAACAAACTTTTAAACATCAAAATTGATGTATCGATGTTCATTCAACTGTGAAGTGGTGCTTTGCGGCAGTCTGGATTGCCACTAAATAAATAATTTCACAGCTTAGCAACCCTTCACAGCAGTAAAGCCATCTTTACAGAAAATTACATGCAGGCAAATAAATGTTTCGTGGTTTAGCATCCATACACTACAGTGAAACCACTTTATAGGAATTACACGTGGACTATATACATTCATTCGTTCATTTTGAATACTACTTCGAAATTTTCAATGATTTAAATTCGAACCAACGAATACTGTGATAGTCATTTGAATATTCGGCGCTGTTGTGACGTCAGTCGCGGGGTTTGTATGCATGCTCTCAAGCTACTGCCAGTTGCGCATGCGCCGAGAGATAGCGTGTGTACATATACTGTCCACAGTATCTGGAGAGGGTTATTCTGTTTTGTGCTGCTTTTGTTGAGGCTGGCAGTGTGCGCCTCAGTAATAAAGATGTTATACCATGTGCCCGGTGTCCGGATATAACAACTGGCGACGAGGATGGGATCCGCCGCAGGCTTCTAGGAATCACACTCTAACCAGCTTGAACTGAGTATGGCGACCACTGTCGGTAAGTCACCCGAGTTCCAACAAGAGGACGGTAACTTCGAGGTATACCTGGAGCGATTCGAAGTATTTGCCGCGGCCAATGACATCGCGGAAGACAAGAAGCTTCCAATCTTTCTCACGGCTATAGGTGAGAAGGCCTACGTCACGCTTCGGAGCTTGCTGCTGCCTAAAACACCAGCTAAGGCGTCATTCACGGAAGTTGTTGACGTTCTGAAGAAGCATTACGCTCCCAAGCGCTCCGTGGTCACCGAAAGGTATCGTTTTCACCAGCGAAAGCAAGAGCCTCATGAGACTGTCGCAGACTTTATAGTCGAATTGAAGAAACTCGCGGCAACATGCGAATTCGGTGCCTTTTTGACCGAAGCATTGCGTGACCGGCTCGTCGCTGGAATACGTACCGAGGGAGTACGGTGCAGGCTATTGGCAATGCCAGACGAGGAAGTAACGTGGGAACGCGCATGCAGCGTAGCCATGGCCATGGAAGCGGCAACACAAGACACGAAAGAAATGCTGCAAACCAGTTCTAAAGGAGCAGCTGTAGAAACGGAGGACATCTACTGGCAACGGATAATCTCACAACCGAGTAAAGCACCTTCGAGGGAAGCGCCGACGCAGTCCAGCTGGGACAAGGAAAATGGGGGCAGCGAAAGAACAAACGAAAAGAATGTGTCATCGTTGTGGAGGACAGCATTCAGCCGTGAGTTGCCGATTTCTGAACAGTACCTGTCATAGGTGTACAAAAAGGGGTCGTGTTGCTAAAATGTGCAAATCTAAGCTTGTAAATAGAGTAGAGAGCGAAGAATGCGAGAAAGAAAATACTAACGAACTGCTATCTCTGTATAATACGAACCACAAAGAAGGTATGCCCGCCATTGTAATCAAGGTTTGCATAAATGATAAAGTGATACCCATGGAACTTGACACGGGCGCAGCGGTGTCAATAATGTCAGAAACAGAGTGTGCTAAACACTTCCCAAACGCCTCTTGCAGGCAAGCAAATGTCAAACTAGCCACGTACAATGGCACGACGGTCCCTACTGTTGGTATTATGGATGTAAAGGTGCAATACCAAGACCAGTGTTTCGAACTGCCACTTGTCATAGCGAAAGAAACGCAGGGTGCTAGAATGCCCACGTTGTTTGGCCGAGATTGGCTTTCTAAAATCAAAATAAATTGGCAGGAAGTATTTTCAGTAAATGTGGTGGCTAAGGAGGCATTGCTTGCTGAGAAATTTCCCGAAGTGTTTGGCGCGGGTTTTGGTACAATTAAGGGATTCGAATGCAGCATTGAATTGAAGGATGACGCGCGCCCTGTCTTTATGAAAGCGCGAGCAGTGCCATACGCTTTGCGCGAGCGCGTTGAACAAGAATTGGTCAAGCTAGAAAAAGCTGGAGTCATATATAAGGTCAGACATAGTCCATGGGCAACGCCTCTTGTGATTGTTCCAAAAAAGAACACTCAAGAACTGAGATTATGTGGCGACTATCGCGTCACAGTAAACCCAGCCATCAAGGTCGATCAGTATCCCTTGCCACTTCCTGAAGACATCTTCGCAAATCTTCAGGGTGGAACTGTGTTTTCTATCATAGACCTCTCAAAAGCGTACTTGCAACTCGAACTAAACAAACAAGCGTAGGAACTGCTCACTATTAACACCCACCTAGGTCTGTTTAGATTCCGGCGCTTGCCTTATGGTGTAGCGTGCGCACCAGCTATTTTCCAGGTGGTCATGGACCAGATACTGCGTAATCTGCCTGGAACCGCGTGCTACATTGATGATGTAGTCATCGCTGGTGAGAACGACGGGCAGTGTTATGAAAGGGTGGAGCAAGTTCTTCAACACCTAAGTAAACACGGCGTAAAAGTGAACGCAAGGAAATGCAGCTTCTTTCAGCAACGCGTCACATACTTGGGACACGAGATCGACAAGCACGGCTTGCACCCAACAGCGTAAAAAGTTGAAGCTATCAGAAAAGCGCCAAGGCCCACTAACGTGAGTCAGTTGAAGGCCTTTTTAGGTTTGATTAATTACTACAGAAAGTTTTTGCCAAATTTAGCATCGATCTTGGAACCACTGCACAACTTGTTGCGAAAAGAAACTACATGGCACTGGTCACGCGAATGTAATGAAGCATTCGAAAGATGCAAGGAACTGTTGACTGATAAGACTTTGTTGCAGTTGTATGACGTAAAAAAAGAAATCTGGATCACATGTGACGCTTCTGATTACGGGTTAGGGGCTGTGCTATCGCACTTGGTGAACGGCAAGGAAAAGCCGGTTTCTTTTGCTTCGCGGTCATTATCAGCGGCCGAACGTAACTATAGGCAGATTGAGAAAGAAGCACTTAGTATTGTGTTTGCTGTAAAAAAATTTGATAAGTACCTTTACGGACGGCCCTTTAACATAATAACAGATCACCAACCTTTGACAATTTTGTTTGACCCTAAACGGCAGGGCAGTGCAGTAGCCACGGCACGAGTGCATCGTTGGCTGACATTTTTGGCCGACTACACCTATAGAATCAAACACAAACCAGGATCAGCTATCCAGCATGCAGACGCATTGTCCCGTTTACTGTTACCTGACACAGGTAGCAAGTGCAAAGAAATCTTCTACTTTTCAGCACTAAACGACTTGCCTTTAACGTCAAATGATGTCAGTCGAGAAACAGGACGCGATAAAGTGCTGAGGGCTGTACGCGACATGATCTGGCATGGATGGCCCAAGACCGTGTCTGAGCAGCTGTAGCCGTTCTGGGTACGCCGGCTCGAGCTCAGTGTAGACAACGGGTGCGTTATATGGACAAACAGAGTGGTAGTACCGGAATCATTGCACAAGGATGTTTTGCAGTTGCTGCACGAGCAGCACTTGGGTATAACCCGAATGAAAGCATTAGCGAGGTCAGTAGTATGGTGGCCGGGAATGGACAAAGCCCTCGAAAACACAGTGTGCAAATGTGCAGTATGCCAAACGGTTCTCCTTGTAGCTCAACCCGTACCCTTGTCCTCGTGGCAAATATGCCAGAATTCGTGGGAGCGTGTGCATTTAGACTTCGCTGAAGAAAAGGGAAGGATGTTTCTCCTCGCTATTGACACCTATTCCAAATGGCTTGAAATTAAGATAATGAGTGTAACCACCGCGGCGAAGACCGTTGAAGTAGTGCGTTCATGGTTCGCGGCGCATGGCCTTCCGCTGGAGGTAGTGACGGACAACGGGCCGCAGTTTCGGGCAGCTGAGTTCAAAGAATTCCTTCAAGCTAATGGTGTGAGGCACACACTAACGCCGCCGTACCATCCGCAGTCTAACGGTGCGGCGGAGTGCGCAGTTCAGACAACAAAAAAAGCACTGCTCAAACAAGTGCTAGAAAACTCGGAAAAGGGCACAAACAGAACACTGCAACACAGGATAGATAACTTCGTGTTTTGTTATCGAACCACACCTCACACTTTCACGGGAAGAACCCCTGCTGAATTATTTGTGAGAAGGAAGCTGCGGACCCGATTGTCGCTGCTGCGCCCGGACGTAACAAATCAGATGAGAGCTAAGACCGCAGAAATAAAAAAGTCTGCTGACAGGCTCCGAGGTTCACCTCGAGTGTTTGCTGTTGGTGATCGTGTACTGGTGCGTTCTGTGCGTGGGCAACTTGTGAACTGGTGGCCTGGAGAAGTGACGTGTGTGAAATCTTCTTCGACGTATTTAGTGTATGTGCGAAACAAAGTGCGGTTTGTGCACGCGGACCACTTGCGACCATCGGACATCGAACCGACGGCACAACAGGACCCACCACCGGAAGTGGAACTACCACATGCATCGGACATCACAAATTCTACATCGACGACCAACCAAAGCTCAGATTCGTCGTCACCCACGAGACTCTCACTTCCCGAAAATCGTGAGCAGCCGGTTCCCTTACGACGTAGCACAAGGCAACGGCGCCCACCTGAGCGCCTGACTTATGATAGTTTCTAAAATTGTGCGTGAAGGAAGTGTTGTGACGTCAGTCGCGGGGTTTGTATGCATGCTCTCAAGCTACTGCCAGTTGCGCATGCGTCGAGAGATAGCGTGTGTACATATACTGTCCACAGTATCTGGAGGGGGTTATTCTGTTTTGTGCTGCTTGTGTTGAGGCTGGCAGTGTGCGCCTCAGTAATAAAGATGTTATACCATGTGCCCGGTGTCCGGATATAACAGGCGCATTCGAATATTTTCACAAGCCTAGTTATTGCAACATACTAGTTAGCCACGCTTTTGTTTATTAGAATGAGCCCATTTTAACATTGCTTTACCTCTTGCTTAATCTTTGCTTGAACCATCAAGCGACGACAGAAAATAGCGCAAAGAAACGGGGACACAAGACGAGGACACACGGCACAGGCGCTATGCCGTGTGTCCTCGTCTTGTGTCCCCGTTTCTTTGCGCTATTTTCTGTCGTCACAATGCACCAACAAGCCCAAATTTCGACAGTGTTGAACCATCAAATGTGTCGTCTTGGGCTTAGCAAGTAAGAACCGTAACCTGTTGCCAACGTTTCGACGGAGAACCTCTCTCTATAAAAGCAAGGAGGAGCCTTTGCGCTCATGAAAACACTGTCTGAAGGTTAGCTGCAGTCTATAAATGCGTTCACACCAACAACTGGTGGAGGTCATGTGACGCAGCACAAGTGGCAACCAGGGAGCATTTTGTGGCGACGAATGTTCACTCGAGCGAGTGTGGTTTACCATCCCTTTGTCGAAATGTCTTGTGATTGACGCTGTTCATATCAGCCTACATTACTGGCATCACCATATAAGGTATGCATCAACATATACAAATATCTTGTTTTTGCATGGATTAGTTGACTGGGTTTGCAAATCCAGCCGCAAGGCTGAAAATGGAGAGACAAGGCGATTGATTGTGAGGCAAGGCGAGTACTTGTCACTTTCCAACCAAACTGATCCTTTTCGGCAAGCTTGTTCATGCAGTTTTTGGTTTCTAGTACAAGCAAGCCCTGACGCTTCTCTTGAAGTGTTCTTTGCGTGTTTCCAGTTTTCGTCCTGCAGGTGCTCCATGTCACAGCTTTACGAGTGTCCCGCACCTGTGATTTCCAGATGGCCTCTTGCCAGTGAAAGTGGAGGCCGAGGACGACGAAGCCCTGGACCTGGAAGATTTCGACGTCCAAGAGGCGGCCACCATGGATGCCAGCTACTTTGGCGTGCAGTCTCCCAAGGTTGAGGACATTGTTGGCATCTTGAATACTGACGGTGAGTCTAATGACACTTGTTGTTTGGCTAGTCAGTGCACTGCATCAAGAAATTGTATCCAGCCAGAAATTCGGCGTACACAGGAAGAGGAGGTGAAGACGGAAAAGCGGCTAGTCGCCTTCCTGTCTCCGCTTCCTGTGTGCGTCCATCTTTTGGCTGGATATAATTTATTGATGCTAAGCTTTCGAACGCTATGTGCTCCTGGAGCTTGTCATATGTACAAGCATACGTTGCACAACTCCATACTTGCAGTCTCTGTATATAATTAGTAATATCAAAACTTGACAAGTTGGTATTGGTTCATTCTCAGAACACCGTGACTAGACAAGAAGTGACAATAAAAAAAGGCAGTACACTCAAACCTCATTATAACAAAGTTGCATCTTACACAGAATTAAGTTTGTTATATCCGGAAATTCGTTATAAAGGTATATTTCCAGTATTCTATCTATAGCTAAACTGTCCTTCATTTTCTTTGTTATAATCCGTATTTCATTATATCCATGTTTGAGTGTACATCATTGAGCAGACTTTTAATGCAGTAATGTTTGTACTTCGCTCTTAATAGCCATTCATGTGGCTCTGTTTTGCATTTTTAATTTTTTTTCTTTATTGAGAATACTGTTATATTTATGTGGCATTGCCATCAAGACATGAGAAAAATACTTGAGGATAACATCTTAAAATCAAACCAAATCTTGTGTAAGCCAGACCAGCATCACCTCTGAAAAAAAAAAAAGAATTGTTATTCAAACATCAACATTGAGTAACTGTTCTGTATGTGTTTTTCTGTTGATAAATTCCTCACCGATTTTTTTTTTAATGCCACTTGTGTGTACTCCCTAATGTGTGTTCTCTTATCAGTGACACTTTAGCTGACAGTCATTTGCACCTTGTCTACTTTCATCATTGCACACCGTATTTTAGAGTGAAGCCCATGACTCTTTTCATAGTGTAAAGAATGTGGCAACATTACTGAAAACTTCTTTCTGGGTAATTTTTTTTAGATTTGTTTCCCCACTGAATAAAGTGGTACCATTGTTTCAATTCAATGGGGTTCCTCTATTTCACTAATCGTGTACAAAAAGACAACATGCAGGTGGCTTCACCAGATGGCAATGCAATGAAAAGTGGTAGTATATAGAAAGCCGAGACACAAATGACCCAACATGGGCAAGTGAGGCAATCTAGTGTCAACAAGCACGGGTATGACGAGAGTAGCTTTCATCGGTTGCGTGTGGGACCAATTTTTGTTGATGACGGGTATAGCTGTCACCGGTCATTTTGTTACGAAATCTCGTGACGACTCGTGACGACTAAAGCAGGGAAGCCTTCTTTCCGGGTGGTGAAGGCGTCCGGAAAGAAAATGAGGGGGAAAACGAGGCGGCGAGCTAGATCACCCAGGTGGCCGATTTCCGCCACCCGCTGAAGGTCGCCGTTTTGCCGCAGCCAATCGGAAGGCCACCAGTGGTGGCGGTGGTGTATTTTTGGGAGAAACGTTGCCACCTGACAGCAACACGTGCACAAAATCGCAAGATGCCCCGCCTCCTCTGCCAGCCAAAGGAGGCGTGTGATCTGAACAGGTGCTCGCTCGCATTCGCCGCCTCACTGCTTCGTAATGCTGGCTTTCCTGCTGTGCCACTCCACCTTCGGTGTGAACGAGCCTTTAAATTACACAGTTATATGTCCTACCAGTGCACAGCCAAGCAAGTGATTGGCCCGGAGAAGGGGGAAAGTGCCACTCGCGGAATACAGAGCACTGAAGCTTGCGTTTGCCATGGCTTTTGCCGTGAGTGAACGCTCTGCAAAAGGGAAGACGAACGAGAGCGAGTGCAACGCGCAACGCGTGGAATACGGAGAGCAGCTAGAGTTCTAGTGCACAGTAGCGTGAGAGTTCACGCTGCTATGGTTTTCAATTTTTTATATGGGAGCATGACCCTTTTTGCTCCTACAAAGTGCACCTGCCTTGCGTTTTCACCCTATTCAATCCTTCTAATACAAGATGCTGTTGGCGGAACTCGGCCGATTGATGCAGTTTGGATGCAACTGGCGGGAATACTTCACCTGCCACTGCTGCTAAACAAACTGCTCGGGCAGAGGTTTATCACTGCCAAAACCTCAATCCTGCTTGCACTCTGATTTCGCATTATATGGAGTGTCGTAATCGTTGATTTGTTTTCACACTGCTGTGAGAAATAGTCTGCGTGAATATTGCTTGAATACTTATCAAATACTTGCAGTAGTGAAGGAACCACCAACAGCTTTGAGTATAAATCGTTTGGTGCGTGTATCTTTTATGTTTTAATGTAATGAATCACAGTTATAGTAGTGATAAGTTATTTGTTTAACGAAATTCATCCTCATACACATTCACCCGGCACAAACTGGTCAGATCCATTTGAAAATACAAGCCTTTGGCGACTGTTCCTCATCTCCTATAGAGTGGAAGTGCTACAGTGTGACACAGTTTGTGACAGAAATTTGAGAACTTCTTTAAAAGAAACCCAGCAACCTAGCTGTGAAAAACTAGACTCTCATTAAACAGAACCTAAAGGGACCAGTAAAATGTGTTCTATTTAACAGGATTTCTATTTACTGAGAGATGAAAAGGGGCACACAATGCAAGAACGAAACCAATCTTGTCAGAAGCATTTGTTCCATTTAAGCAGCAGTTTTGTTTAACAGATTTCCATTTACTGAGAGTCTACTGTATATTCTGGGACATTATGTGCCTGAACATGCCATGATGAGAATTTTAACAGGTTCTCCAACGTGCGCCCGAATCCATTCTAATGGATGATGTTTTTCGCATTTTACCCCCATTTAAACAAAACCAGCATGGCCACGAATTGAAGCTGTCACCTTAGCCACTATTGTTCTGCTTTTGTCTACTTTTGTCTAGGCATGTGTAAATAGCAAATTTTAGATTCGAAGCAAATAGTGGTTTGATCGAATAATTCCGAATCAGGTTCGAATAGCATGTATCACATATTGCATAAAAAAATGGGCTTATTTGTCATGAGCCAACTAACCTGTACAATATTTTTTTACAATTGGAACACAGCATATGCAAATGTCATTCTTCTTGGTGCAAAGGCAAGTGAAGGCAACTTTGAAAAGCAGGATTTGAATTACGGTAGAATGAATGCGAGCGATGATCTGTAAAGCACGTTGTGTTTTGAAATTCACTATACTTAGAGCACTAAACTTGTTATAACAAGCTTTTGGAACTGCAAAAAAGGTTGAATCGATGAGAGGGTAATCCGTTCACTGAACCTTGAAGTGAAGCTTCGCAGCAGTTTTCTGGACATGTGTAATCACAATACAGCACATTTACACTGTAGTGAAACCACCTTTACAGGGGGTTACATTCGGAGTAGTGTATACACTCAGACCTCATCGTAACAAAGTTGCATCTTACACAAAAATAAATACATTATACAGTATTCAAAATTTTTTTATGAAAGCGTACTTCTAATAATACATATATATATTGCAAGAGTACTTTTCATTTACTCATTATAATTGCTATCTCGTCATATCTGGGTTCGTTATATCGAGGTTCGAGTGTACATATGTTCATTCATTTTGAATACTACTTGAAAATTCCTGAAATTTAAGTTCGAATTGAAGAGATTTGAAAACTGTAATATTTTTTCGAATATACGAAGTGCCCAAATGCCTGCTTTTGTCCTTCAACAGGTGATGTGGCTGCAACTGAAGAAGTCGTAGCAGGTAACATGGATGACGACGAAGGGTCAATGATAAGCATCAAAGAGGAACCAGTGAGCGACGCAGAGAGCAGCTCGACAGAGACGTCGCATTCGCGTGCATCGGGTACTGGGAAAAAGCACAGGATGGATGACAGAGGGCTGCAGGCCACTATTAAAAAAGAAACTGCACCCAAAAAGCCAAAGTAAGTCTGAGAAAGCTATACACTCAAACATCGATATAAAGAACCTGGATATAATGAAGTATCTTCTACAACGAAGCATTTCTCAGCAGGTGGGAATTTGGACCCTGCATTCAAACTCTTGGGCAAGCTTGGACAAGCTATGCTCATGGAGTCATGACAAAATATATATGCAAAAATGCCAATTACTGATTTCTTTTCATTTTCATTTTAATTGCATCGACACATCCGTGTAAATAAATGTTTTTGGCCATAAATAGCCTGATATATTTCACGTTAAGGCTCGCTGCTCATATGAATGCATGCCGGTGCTTGTTTCTGGTGTGTCACTGACTGATCAGTTCATTTGGTTCACTGTTAGAGCTGCACGAACTTAATTTATGGAATGGCCTGCCTCAAATGTGTAGTAGCACCAAGTTCGTGAAGACAAGTCTAGAGGTAATTCCTTTGGGTTCTGCCCACACACTGTGGTGCAGTGTCCATTTATATGAGTGCCCTCCCGCTGATTCAAGCTCCTCTTAATGGGAACAATTTTACAACCCTCTTCGAGTTTAAATGAACAAGCTTTTACTTTATATGTATGCAGTCAAATGTCGTTAAAATTAACTCTATGCATGTGCAAATTTTCGGCCACTTCGAACATTCAAATGGATATTACATTACTAGGATTTGCTGCGAAACAAGTTTAAAATTTAGGAAATTTTAGAAGTATTTGAGATAACCGAATAAACACAATTTATCATATGTAACCATCCTAAAAAAGCAATTTCACTGTAGTAGCAGGTTGCTGCACCGTGAAACTTTTATCAGGAGAAACCCACGCTGCTACATTGTAAGGGTGAGTGTGCATATTACGCATGCCACGAATAAACGTTTTTGAAGTTGAAAGCTTGTTATATGAGTGAAGTGTGGCAAACTTTAACACGTCACATATTCTACCATTTATAATTTTCAACCTACCACTATCCCAATCTTGGTATGATTTATATTTGCTTCGAAATGATTCCGTGCTAGTTGCCATTTGCTTCGAACCAAAAAAAGTAATGTTTGCGCCAGCCTAAATTTCATCTGTTACAACTCAACACAGGTATCAGTATATTCAATATTCATTATAAACTTAAACCTGTTGTTTTGTAACAGTGGCTACAAAAATCCTCATTTACTTCAGTATATCTCGTTTCATTGCATCGAGGCCTCGCAGTTCCAGTGTGGACAAAGGCTGCTAAAAAATTTGGAGTAACGCAAAGCTGGAGGTAGAGCTAAGTGTGCTTCACTTGAAGCCTCTCATGTGAATCTCCATAGTTAAGGTTTCCTATACACATGGTAACTGGACTTAATCTTTAAGTGATGCCTTCTTCTAAATTGGGTACTTTTCCCAGAATCGTTATACTCCTCGAAAGTTATCTTGCTTATTTCAGTGAGTTACTCAACTTTCAAAGACTCCTGCACCTCTGAAAGTGTCTCGTCAAATTCTCAATGCTATAAAACAACTTAGTCTTGGTGGACTTCAGCGTTAAAGTGGAAGGTGCTTTTCTCAACTTACAAGTGGCACAATATATGCATGCTCTCGCAAAATGTCCTACGTCCCATAGACACCCATACTTATTGTCTTTTCCTTGCTGACCATGCTTCAACTGCTAAGGGCCACCAAAATGTAATCACTTGGTGCGAGACAAACCTTTGGGTATTATACCCTTCCGGAACGTTATCGTTGATTCTTTACACGAGTATTCTGTCTGCAGTAAGAATACATGGGCACAAGAATTATACATAGTGCACACGTTGGAATATATGTATGCACTAGCGATTATTCTGGGTAGTATGACAATATGTGTATAAATAGTCGATGCGTTTCATCTGTCAAATTTTACATCTGGCACATTTCAACTACGCATGACTTTGTTATTTCTTATCGTTACATTACGAGCTTTATCCTATTTGCAGGACTCCTTCATTAAATAACATCTTTGCTGGTGTATTCTTCGATGTCGCAACACTGTGACACCTTAATTCTTGCCACTGAGCTTAAATCGTTAGCCAACACAAGCCTAACGAGTAGGTTGGTGTTGTCTCTGTTATCCGTCATGCAGGTGCGTCCCAATGAGCATCTACGAGGAACACCAACTGCTGAGCCAGATAGAGAAGTACGCCCAGAAGATTTCTCTCCCTCCTGAAGCGCAGAGGCTCAGAAGGAAGCTCCTAGTCAGGCAGGTAAGGAAACAAGCATTTCTTGTTCACAAGTATAGTACAGCTTTCTCAGACCAGACTGACGTGGACTTGGGCTGGGAACTTTTAATCATATTGAAAGCGAACATTTTTCTTCTGCATGCAACTGGTTGAGGCTTGCACTTTTGTCATGAATGGAGGACATAGGGGCAAGTCTCGAAAGATTCTGAGCAGCAAAAAAAACAAAATGCTCCTCTTTAGAATAGGCACAACATCCAAGCCTTAGAATGCAGGTTGGCTGCTTTTCTAAGGATATCTGACGGTAATGTGTGCAGCCTGTCCCTCCTGTGGGAGGTTGAGCAACATATGCCATAAAATCCAGGGCAAGTTGAAACATAATTAGACATGGTGAAATATAATTAGACAAGGTTTATGGGGGGCTCGGTCATAGATCGAAATTCAAGTTGGCAACAGAAGAGCTGCTAGCAATAAAGAATGAATGCAGCTTTTAAAGAAATGTTTTATTGAATACACATGCATTCATTGTCTTCATTCGTTCTTGTCAGACGAGTAAAAACAGTGATTTAAAGAGTGACAATGATGGGAGGGGAGAAGGGGATGCATAATTGAAGTCTTGCGTAGAAGGGTTGGGGTCACTTGCTCAGGATTTTAGGATAGATAAATATAATTGACCTTGTTAGTGGATCTGACACATTTTTCACTATGAATCGTACCTGGGTAGCAGCAGCAGTCACATTTCTGGTATACCTAGCAACAAATGGCCGTTCAACTTGTGGACTGACTGCTTGTTCTAAGTTGTTCCTTTTTTTTGGTCTTCTGTAGATCAAGCGGGCACGCAACATTCCAGTTTTCGACCTTGATGCCCTAGCTGACCAGCTCTCGCGTCAGCCGCACAAGGATTCGCAACAGGTAAGTGAAAAGTCTAGCTGTCGTTGCTTGCTCGGATTTAGTACTAGATGTGTTGCACTCGTAACACCGTTGCGTACATGAGAGTGCCTCATTTCACACAGGGCATGCGTGTAGAACTTGCGCACTGTGCCGAACATGTAGTTTTTTTTATCACTTTTGTTTCAAGACAGCTAGGATCCACAAAGTTTTGTTTTGCTGGTATAGTGCAACAGGCTGATGTACTGCCTGAATGCAGTGTTGTGCTTTAACTAATGAAAACCTGCACACATCTACGTTAATGCGCACCACTTAAAGGACAAAGACAGAACTGCACAAACACAAGCACAAGCTTACAACTGGATTTATTCGGTGCGCAAATGATGCTTTTATACGGGTGCGTATGTGATGTACCCTGAGCCACTTCTCGATATACACATCTAATCACAGACACAGTGCCGTACACACTCGGGTGGTCGCTATAACATCGAAGCGTTTATATGCTTACGTAAAAAAAGAAGCTTACAATACCACAAGCCACTTATGCTATGCTGGAGAAAAAAATTTGACGAAAATAAATGGGCTTGCTCAACTAACCACAGCAACGGGTTGTGGACTGTGTCCAAAAAGTGGTGCTCAAGGTTCCGTTCACATGTGGCGAGAAATGCACCCACCAGACAGGCTGAGTGAACAACTTTCGAAAGCAATACATCAATGAGTACTGATCTGTACAAGGACATTTAGACTTGCAGTGCCGAAATAGCATACGCGAGCTAAAGTCTCATAAAGCAAGCTGGTCGCTGGGCACAATAATGTGGTGGCGTTTGGCATTTGCACGGGCCTTGTTTCAATTCTTAAAAAACTTTTTTTGCGAGCTATTTAGGTCATGACAAATATGGCCATATTTTTATTACATGTCATAGATATTGAATTCGATTTAAAATTATTTGAATCCAATTCACTATTCGCACTAGCCTACTAAGTCTCAATTTTGATTGCAAGTCAACTACACCACTTCTGATTTCTAAATTAGATAAAATGAGTCGACCTACAATCTCGTGAATACGGTATATATAAAACCATAATTTCTCCATCCAGTGAATCCAGTTAAAAACTTGCACTTGTGTTTGTTCAGTTCTGTCCTCGTCCTCTCGACATTTCGCAGTACCTTGGCAATAAATAGATACCAAGCAGGCCAAACAAGTGGAACTCTCCCAAGAAAACCTACAGCAGGGAAAGGGAAGGGGTGCTTGCTTCTTCTCACATGTTACAATGAGTAGTCTGACAGTGTTTAACATGACATTACTATGTCTATTGTTTTTTCTTAAACTCATACTGAATGAACAGGCCTAATTGTGCAGAAGGTTCACTTTGGCACAAGTGCAGACAAAAAAAAAAGGGAAGTTTTGACAAGAATAAAAATCGTTCAACATTTGGGTGAATGGGAGAGCCTCAGTAATGCATTTTGGCATTCTTCGGTGCTTGTGATAGGGAATTAGTTGAAAAAACAGGTCACTAGACCAATGTCAAAACAAAATAAACATGACGTTTCGGGATACGTGCGGATGTCTTGTTCAAAGTAAACAAGGGAGCCTTACAGATCCCGAAATGTCATATTTCTTTTGTTTCGACATTGCTCAGTGACCTGTTCTTTCAACAATGACTTTACCTGACCTGACTATATAACTCTCGACCACAATAAGAAACTTATGTTCCCATTTTAAGTGAACACTAGTGAGAATGAGGGGGTTCATGCAAGAGCCAGTTTATATGTGTGCTCTGCCTTCATATTCTGTTCATCACTTTGAAAAGTTGTTCACAATTGTAGAGCAATGCATAGGAAAGGAAAAAAAAGAAAGGCCTCAACAGAAGCACTTTTCATAAGCAGTGGAGCAGTTCGTTATCTATAGCTGGTTTTCTTAGGCTAGCGTATTAACTTTTTCTTTTTCGGACTAGTGAGTAGCAAATCGTCTATCGCCAGTTTTGGCATGGTCAGTACATGTACTGTTGTTTTCCTGTCGGTACAGGAAGTTCACCGGCCTAGACGGAACACTAAAGACGTGCTGGACCGATTTCAGGTAGGTGTCACAAGTTACACACTTTATACAAGAAAAAAAACAAGAAAACATCAGATTCAGTTCATTTTACGACGAAGATGAGCACAACAAATGTAACATGTGCTCTTTCTAAGTATTGCTGTATCACCAAATATAATTCAAATCAATATCTCATATACTAAGAAGGTTATTTTCGTGCTGGATAAAACTCATAATGAGGTTTGATGTGCTGACACATACTTTGCAAACAATCTTAACTTGTTAACCGACTGTAGCTATTGCACTGAACTCCTATTGAAGGCAGGCACTGTATGCTATTCGCATTATACATAGTCCATTATTCAAGAGATTGTAAAACATCACTTGCTTTTCTTTTCAGTGTCTTTGCAACTACTGTGCCATCACGTAGTGTTTTATAGTACCTTGCCAGCTCCTCAAAAGCAGCTCAAGTTTAATACTGTAATAGTTTGTAAATTTCATAATGAATTCTTTTGTCTTCACAGAATATTATAGGCAGATACCATAGGTTAGTGTGTGTATAGTTTTAGAAGATGTCATGTCGGCCTGGTCAGTACCTGTAATTAAAAATTATATATAATACAGAATGATATTCGTTCTAATCTTTACACTGTTGCATTTGCAGGATCGCATGGTTTGGTTCTTCGTAAGCATGCACCTGTCTTTGTACTACTGTTAAATTATTTTGCAATATTTTGTTTACCGATGAAGACTTAATTTCATTATTCTACAAATCTCTTTTTGCTTCGGGGTATGTTATAACACAGAGTATTCTGTGCTCTGCTGATGGCTGGCCCTCAGCTGCTGAAATTCAATTCACTTATAAGTGCCTTGTACATGTTGTGTTCATGGCACGTAAAACCCCAGAATTCAGTTTATAAAACATTTTGTAAAAAATATGGGCAGCTTTTACTAGCAATGCAAGGCTGGTCTAATAGCGTGGCTTGTGCTCAATCTACATTATCGATGAGGTTTTTATTAACATTGTCCTGTTTAATAATGTCCTAATTAGCATTATCCTAATTAGCATTACTTTTATGAGTGAGGTCCTCTCCCTCTAACTGTCAGTTTCTCTTTCCTCTCTCAATTTCTCTCTCTCCTTTCTCTTCTGTTTACCTGTTCGATGCTTCTGTTTAGTTTTCTTCAAAAAGCACATGCATTGAAGGAACTCCTGCATTGTACATCCATTGCATCAGCCTCAATGAGTGTGCTTGTTACTATCCTTATTATCTACCTAGTTATTAGGTGACACAAAAAAACGTATTATAATAAACCTCATTTCTCAAATGTATGTTGCCGAGGCCAAACTGTCTTTATCATCAATCCTAAGATGAAGAATGGAATGATGAGCAAGAGCGCCAGCCGAGTCATTGCATTTCACGTGCTTGGTGCAACGATAGGATGAAAACCTTAAGCAGCTCCGTCGTAAAAAACCTTTCCGCATTTCGCCCCTCTATATTTTAATACACTCATATCTGAGCTGGAGCCTTCTCTTTAAAAAGGAGTCAGGAATGATGTCTGACTCCCTCCTCTAACTGTCCAGGTGACTATAGGAACAGCTCGCATGGGAGCTCAAAGCCACGTTTCATTCGTGACCCGCATACTGGGCCTGGAAGAGGAACAGCTGGAGTGCATAGTCAGCCCATACACCCAAAGGTAAGCAGCGCAGTGCTCAGAAACCATAAACAGTGACAATCACTCTCTCATTCATGCTTTCAAACAGGTAAAGAAGGCCATCTCAAATCTGCAGAGAATGTTCTGTCGGGAGGTCGCAAGAGAAGAGAGACATGCACTCACAAGTTCACTTTTAACAATGCTTCATCGAATAAAACTTAGGGTCGTTACAAGGGAAGCTATACGTTTCAGCTAGGCTTGTGAAAATATTCGAGCACATCGAATATTCGAACGAGTATTATTGTATTGGAATTCGCCGCGATTTGAACTTAAATTATTGAAAATTTAGAAGTACAGTACACTCTCATTAGATGGAACCTGAAGGGACCAGGAAATTATGTTCTATTCAAGAGGTTTCGTTTCATAAGAGATGAGCAGGTGTGAAGAATACAAGAACGAATCCAATCTTGTAAGAAGCACTTGTTCTATTTAAGCAATAGCTCCGTTGAACAGATTTTCGTCTACTGAGAGTCTAGTGTATTCGAAATGTATGAGCCCCGCCACGGTGGTCAAGTGGCTAAGGTTTCGGCTACTGACTCGCAGGTTGCGGGATCGAATGCCGGCAGCGGCGGCTGGAATTTTGATGGAGGCGAAAATGCTGTAGGCCCGCGTGCTCAAATTTGAGTGCACGTTAAAGAACCCCAGGTGGTCAAAACTTCCGAAGCCCTCCACTATGGCGTCTCTCATAATCATATGGTAATTTTGGTACATTAAACCCGACATATATATTTATCGAAATGAATGAATACAAAATGTATATTAGTCCACATGTTACACCCTGTAAAGGTCATTTCACTGCAGTAAAGTGGTGCTGTACCGTAATTACACCTTTTTAGAAAAAATTCGCTCTGCCGCAAAGCCTCATTTCAAGGTTAAATGAACATATTACCCTCGCATCGATTTATTTTTTTTTTTTAAATTAAAAAGCTTTTTATACCGACTTATGCTCCAAGTATAGTAAACTTTAAAACAAAATGCTTTATGTAGTATAACTTGCATTTTACCAAAAGTCAAATCCTGCTACTATTCAAAGTTGCTTCCACTTTCTTTGAACCAAAAAGAATGACATTTGCACATGCCTTGTTTCAATCCAAGAAAAAAATATTGTGCAGGTTAGTTGTGTCATGACAAATATGCTCATTTTACTTTATAATATGAGATATCTATTATTCGAATTTGATTTGGAGTTATTTTAACTGAATCACCATTTGCTTCGAACTTGAAGTTTACTATTTACACAAGCCTAGTTTCAACATAACAGCATTAAAAACGCACCCTCAAAGAAAAACTCATGTGCATCAGAATTCTAAAAAAATCACTGCATTTCGCTCACTTGTTTAAAAAAAAAACTTGCTAATACTTAGTTTAGAGCTAAGCTTGCATCGTTCATTCGGACTGGCGACAACACTGAACCCTGTGGGCACTCGCCAAGAAATCAAAATTTTTATATTAGTGTGGGAACTTTATAGAATCAGGTTTCATTCGATTAAGTTCTAACTGCACTACATATGGAATGTGCCACTCTCCTGGTGCATCAACGGGCGAAAAAGGAAGTCGATATGTCATATTCTGCACATTAGCTCAGTTTTTCTATTCAGGTGCTCTATTCAAACACTGTCTAATTGGCAACAGCCAATGGGACATCATTGTTTGACCTAGTGACAGCTCTGATGGTATGTCAATTAAGTATCCCCCCTGTGGATGAACACTTGGAGTGCAATCAGTGTTACAGGCATTCGCGTTGTTTTGGAATGAGCATAGCCTGAAAGCTTAGGGTCCATTGTGGTGGGCCAGAGGTGCTTGGCTACTGACCTGAAGGTTCACTCCTAGCCACGGCAGTAGCATTTCCGTGGAGGTGAAATAGTAGAGGTTTATGTGCTGTGCGATGTCTGTGAATGTCAAAGAACAATAGGTGGTCAAAATTTCCGGAGCCCTCTTCTGTGACATCTCTCATAAGTTATAACCATATTGTGGTTTTGGGGGCGTAAAACTCCAGATATTAATATTATTATTAATAATAGTAACCTTAGCTAAAGTAGACTGCATGGTATGTTTTTGCTTTCAGAACACTGAAGCCCTTCATCTTCAGGGACTTTGAAGCAAAGCCTTTGAGACTGAAACTCCTGGAGGAAATACTTTCCCACAGATTCAATGCAAGGCAAGTCGCATTCAGAGGGGCAGGAACAAACTTGCCACAGCAATAGGTGCACATTTGTGCAGCCGGTTTCATTTTTTAACAAGTTTCACGGGCTTGTTTACTGAAATAAAACATAGTTCTCGTTTAGGGATCAGTCGAAAATATTTATGGACTGGTCGAATGAAATTGGTCGAAATGAAATCATTTGTGCACGTGGCGAAAATAAATTTTCACGCTGTGTTCGTGTGCTTTTCAGTTTAATTTTAGCTGTAAAATACCTCTGTATTATCTTATATGTACATTTAATTATGTGTGATAATGCATTACATTCATTTTCCTTGGACTAAGACATCACTGTAAGAGGCAAGAGTGATAAATATTTACTACAAGAGCTGATATTCAAGTGCTGCGATCATGTGCTTTTCTAGAGGAAACTCTTTCATTCATACAACAGGTTCAGGGAGGAGTCTGTAACGCAGCCTGCCGAGCAGCATCCCATCGACTTCTGCTACGTGAGGCCACAACACATACCCGTTGTCAACGCCATGTGCCGGACCTTCTTTTGGCCCGGCATTGACTGTAAGTTATTCACTGCCACTCGTCAAAGTAACCTTTGTTTAATTCCCTGATATCTGAAACCTCGTTTGTGAGAAAGCCAATTAACTTTCGCATGCAAGAAGTTTTCAAAATATGCAACCTTTGTTTTTTTTTAATCAGAATATACACAGTGGGACCCCTTGATTAGAGGCACTCATCTAACAGACAGATGGGTGTAAGAGAAACCAGCGTGCCTACATTGAAATAGGTGTTAATAAGAAAACCCATTCTCGGTAACATGCTTATGAAAGACACGTTACATTGAAGGCAATCGCTCCCTGGTGCATGTCTTTTAGAAGGAGGTTCAACTGTACTACCTTCAGAGTCGCCCATCACGGTGGTGCCATGGTTGTGGTGCTCGACTGCCGAGCCAAAGGTTGCGGGATCGAATCCCGGCCGCGGCGGCCGCATTTTGATGGAGGCAAAATGTTTGTGGCCCATGTGTAGATTTAAGTGCGTGTTAAAGAACACTAGATGGTCAAAACCTCTAGAGCACTTCCATGCGACGTTCCTGAATCATGTCGAGGTTTTGAAACGTTAATGCCAACAAATATTTTTATTACCTTCAATTGCATAACAACAAGGAACAAGAAAGGGAAAGAAGACAACCACCCGTTATAACGCGAAGCCACAACAAAAGATCTCCCTTAAAGAACAGCTTTTTAGCTGCCGAAAAACTCATCCTGGTCTGAGGTCAAATTTTTTGGCAACTAAGAAGCTTTTCTTTCAGAGAAGTCCGTACGGATATTCTTGTGGCTTTGTGCTAGAATGGGTTGTTGTCTTATTTCCCTTTCTTAACCCTTCTGCCACCTCGTATGTTTCTGTAGAACTCATTTGCATAACAAGCAGGGACATAAAAAAGCTTATTTTTGGGAACAAATAGAGTACAGATTTGACAATTTGTGGAGCAAATCTAGCTGAGTGTTGAACATCATTTTCAAAATTAATTTAGCAAAATAGCATTTGCATCTCGGAAATTCTCCACGTTAGCGAATTCTCTACGTTCATTGCCTTGAATGTGCACTGACAAAGTCCTGTTAGCACATGCTAGAGACGAGCTCTAGGGCACAGATCGATAGACCGCTGAACGCCGACTTTCCCAGACCAGTTTTGTTCTCTGTAACAGAAGCTTTGCTACAAAAAAAAAAATGAAAGGAAAAAAAAACCCGAAGGCTTCGCCAGCGCATAGGTGACTACAAGTGGTTTCCTATAAACACCGTGTTGCGCATGGTCTGAAAAACGTTGCCATCAGGTGTGGCGTGCCCTTGGTGTTTTGCGAGCCAAGGAAGCAGGGTGGTTTATGCACACACATTAGGCAAAAGAAGAAGCCACAGAGTGAGGCGAAGCATGTGCAGACCTTCGTGAAATGTGTCGTTGGCGTGGCGTATGAAATACTACTGACTTGTAGGATGGTTTACATAGGCCAAACGGGTTGTTGTGTGACTATTAGGGCCTGGGAACATTTTAAATCATTGCAAAAAGGAACAGGCTTGCATTTAGCCCTTCATTGTAAACGTTACAAACGGAAACCCGTGCTGAATGAAATCAAGATTTGGGGCAGAAGCCATTAAAAAAAAAAAAGGCACGTGAAATACTATATACTTGAATCATTTCACAATGGAAAGGATGATGAGGCGTGTTGCTGTGATAGCTGTGTGGCATTGCGCAGGAAGAAAAAAAATATTTTCTGCAATATTTTCTATAATCTTGAGTGAATAATATTACGAAGATTATGTACAGTGATTGTACGTTAGTCTATTGTATCTTGAATTTTTTTGTAAAAAGATTGTAAAATGAGCATGTGACCGCATGAGTGTACATACTTGAACCTCGTGTTCGTGAGTAGTCTAGCCACTTTCCAGTCTTCTTTTTTGTATTTTTCTGTTTATTCATTTTTTTGGCTGGATATATTTTGTTGATACAATGCACTAACTAGCCCAACAATGAGTGTTATTAGAATTTATTCTGTTACATTTCGTCAGTAACTCATAAACGTCGTCATTTGTCGAAGCGCTAGAGTTCTCATGGCGCTCAAAGAGGTGAAAGGGCTGCCAGAGCTCCAAGGAAGGTTATGATTATGATGGTAATTTGCTGCTGCACCCTTTGTAACAGGGAGGGAGGGGGTATATTGGCACCAATGTACGAACACCCTTTACCACATAATTGTCTAAACGCTCCAGCGACACCCCCTGTCGAGAAAGTTTTCGTCACTTCAAACTTCCCCTGACTTCTGCCATTTTCGGGAAATTAACAGTAAAGTAGCACACATTGTAACTGTTGACATGAGGCCCTAGTCTCATAAAAGTTTATTAGTACAGGTTTTACATGCTTACCTTATCTCTCCTTGGTGTCCGCAGAGGTCCAACCTGCTTGTGTCGCTTAGTTTCGCAAGCTGCATAGTTGCTGCATTAGGGACTTCAGAGGGCCACTTGTACCACATACGACATGTTAAAAATTTCAAGAATGCCTGTCGCTTGTCTCATCGAAGTGTCTCTGGCGGATATGTGGCTTTTCTTTGCCATCCACCTTTTGTTCCCCACTATGGTCGCCATATTTTTCTTTCCACCACACATCTCATTGTCCTCGATTGTCGGTGCCACAAGTTACAAGTCTGCAACCACAACTGCGTGCCACAAACAGTCAGGCTTTTCTCCTCACTTCGCACCGAGGTCTTCGGCCGTCGGCGCCTAGGCAAGCCACTCTCCCACTTCCGGTCACTCCGGGGAAATCGTGCTCCATACACCCGACACACCGCGTTCCATAGCGAGTGCTGAAAAAGCAGCCGACTGGTTAACTTCGGCGCTCTAGTAGACACTTGTCTTAAAAGCTTTGAGTCGCATTTCGCTTCAAGGCATAACACTTTCAAAGATCAAAGGCAGTCCCAGGAAGAGAACAATACAGGCATCTTCAGGGAGCATTGAGGACAGTGGCTAACTAATGGGTGTGGCTCACTTTGACAAATCTATGACACTGCAGTGCAATGACTTAGGGAAGGACGGTGGGGCAAAGAAGCTTCCTGTTCCTAGTGTGAAAACATAGTGCACGTTGGGGACATCTTTCTACGGAAGAGTCAAGACGACTGCTTTAATTTATGTAATGCTCCCCAGCCTGGTGTATTCCTCCCAAAAGTAGCTAGAGCATGTTTTATATTTTTTCCATTACATTGTGCTATGAATGAAATTCGCAGGAGACTTGCTACTTTTAATCAACAGCCCCAGCTTGTATGCAGTTTATGTAGACTACAACTATAAATGTCTGCAAATTTTTTTCACTTCATGGGGGCGGGCTCCCAGATTTTGCCAACTTTTCTAGCATTTTGTCGTCGAGTGTCCATGTTTATTTGTGCAAATCTTTTCCGCGAAGTTCTAAGGACCACGCGGACACCCTCTTTTGCCACAGTGAGTGATTTTTCACCATCTCACGGACATTTGTGTGCCTCCGTCGGCGGCGTCTCACCTAACGAGCACTTCGGAGACCAGGCCTAGGCCTAGCTCATCTAGGCCACCCAGCCGGCCTCAGGGGTGGCTCGGCGCCACTCGTCCGTTACCATGATGGAATATCGAGTAGAGGGAGAAAACATTTCCCCGGAGGAAGTCACTCAAGACCAGGGATGGCAAACTGCGGGCGCCAGAAGAGTTAACGCCAAATCGCGGGGAGGTGGCCCTAACGCCGCGGCAACGCTTTCGGCGTCCCGTGGCGACAAGCATAGCGGCGCAGCGCTGAAGTCCAAGATTATTAGGGCAGGCCGAATGCCGGCTCTTCCCAAAGAAGACATCAAAATCGTCATTCGACCAAGAGGTGGACTGAATATCTCCAAAATTGGAGCGGCTGCGGTGGCTGACGCTATACTTGCAGCCGCCGGCATCAGACCCGATGAGCTCTCACAAGACACTCTGTGCCCGAACTTACAGCAAAACATTATGGTGGCCAGCACTCCTAGACGGGAAAATGCCGATCGATACTCCCGCCTCAAGCAAATCCGCATCTCGGGCAACATCCACGAACTCTGCGCGTACGAGACTGCCCCACACTCCACGTGCAAGGGGGTCATACGTGGCATACCATTGCAAGACGACCCTGCGACGCTGGATGGCAAGATCGTTAACCAGAAAAACCCGCTCGCACTGGCAGCTAAGAGAATTGCTCAGACGGAGACTGTGATCATCGCCTTTGACGGGCACCGGGTACCGAATTTTGTCAGGTACGGAACGCTCCTGTTGAAATGTTCCCTATATAGAAAGCAAGTGGACGTATGCCACGCCTGCGGAAGACTCGGGCATCGCGCCGATGTCTGTCCAACACCTAGCGACGTCGTCTGTCGGGGATGCGGCCTTCCAAACCCTGATGAGCAGCATCAATGCACCCCAATATGCAAGTTCTGTGGCGGTCCGCACCTTACTGCCAGTAAAGAATGTGCGCATAGATTCAAGACTCCGTACATTGTTCGCCGACAACGCTTCGAGCGCGCCAGACAGCAAGAGGAGCTCCCCCCGCAGTCGATCCTTCGATCCTCCTATTCTCAAGCCTCATGTAGCCCTAGCCCTAGGGGAAAACGACGCTCGCGCTCGCGAGGTCGCTCCAGGAGCCGACGGGGCTCCAAAAGCCGCTCTGCCCCAAGATCACGACCATCATCGCCTTCTCCAGCGCGCTCCGGCTCCAGAGGCCGCTCCACGTCCCGCACCCGGAGCGGCTCGTCCAACAGGCCAAGATCCAACACCCCCTCTGGTGGTAAAGGCAAGTCGTATCTAACGTGGGCCGATAGGGCCCGTGGCAACCAAGAGGAGGCGTCCAACTCCCAGGACTCACACGACCCGCGTCTCACGAACGAGCTCAAAGAGCTTAGGCGTGCCAATGATAGTCTTAGGAAAGAAAACGCCCAGTTCAAGCAGGAAATCAGTCAGCTAGCCACCGAGATAGCCGAAATACGAAAATTGGCGCTCAAACCGCCGGCTCCTCCGGCCGCCACGAGTTCGTCGGCCATGGACACGGCGGAGGCTCCCCCCAAGGCGGGTGCAGTGAAGCGTCGCGCCCTGGATAGCTCAAGAGAAGACGAGACTCTGGAGCTCCTTTCGGAGCTCAAGAAGGCCATCTCCAACATACAGTCAGGCCTCTCTCAAGTACAAGAAATGATCGCGCACCCCCAGCTGGGTCTGGTCGCCCTCAGCGAGAGAATACTTAGACTGGAGGGGACCCACCACGGATTTTTGCCAAGCACATCGACAACACCAGTCCCAAACTTGAACAGTGTCATTGCCCCGCCGACAGAGGGTGCCATCCTGCAGGCGGCCCTCTCGAAACCCATGCCCAAGCCCAAACATGGATAACGAAACTAACGTCATAACAATGTGGCAGTGGAATTGCGCAGGGTTCGTCAGCAAACGGGCAACCCTGCGACAATACCTAAAAGGCATAAAGGATAAACCCCAAGTCATCACCTTGCAAGAAACGATCACATCATCACACATCAGGCTCCCTGGTTTCGTCACTGTGGCTTCCACTGAAGGGGGAAGGGGGGTGGCCACTCTGGTCAGTAAAAGGTTCACGTGCATTCAGCGAGACCTCGGTCCAGCGGACAATGGGGTTGAGTACGTCATGACGGAACTCCTAGTCGACCCCCCTAAGCGGTGCTTACGAAGGAACAGTATTTTCATATTAAATGTCTACTGCAGGCCCAGCGTACACAGAGCCAGGGCTGGTGGTCTTCTGAAGAAGGCCATGCATTTTGCCGGCTGTCAACCTCTTGTCGTCATGGGGGACTTCAATGCCCAGCATCAGGCGTGGGGTTACCTCACCAATACGAAGAAGGGTAGAGACATATGGCTCACGGCAACGGAGGAAGATCTGACACTGGTAACCAATAAGGACTTCCCGACCAGGAGAGGAAACTCGGTGTGCCGAGATACAACCCCGGATCTCACCTTTGTCAAGAGTCTGGAAAACGTCAAATGGACCAACACAGCTATCGACCTCGGTAGCGATCATTGCATCATCGAAGTGCTCATAGAGGTTGCCCGCAACAAGACGAGGACCTTTAAGTTCATCGACTGGGACTTGTTCCGAGCCAACCGCTCCGAGCGCGCCCTTTCCCCGGATGCGGACCTAGACTCTTGGTGCGACGGGTTAAAAGAAGATGTGGCCAGCGCCACCAAAGAGGTGACAACCGATCTGGAGGTGGACAGGATGGACAGTAGGCTCGCGCATCTGTTGGAAGCCAAGCAGGCACTGCTCGCGAGATGGAAGACTCAGCGCCATAACAGAAGACTGCGCAAGAAAATGTCCGAAATCAACAAAACGGTAGAAGATCATTGCAAGGTCTTATGCAAGCAGCAATGGGATGAGCTCTGTGATTCTATGGAGGGCCAACTCAAGACCGGTAAAAGCTGGAGACTCCTCAAACACCTACTGCACGACGGCAACACCAAGTCCAATCAGAAGAGAGCTTTGGCGAAAGCTGTCCATTTGGCCACCGACTCAACTCCAGATGAGGTGATCACGGAGAAACTCATAGACAAGTACCTGGCGGCCACGGACGATCCGGTACCTCCCCAGTTTCCCGACTACGAGGGGCGCGACGCGCCATCGATGGACGAGGACTTCACCGTGGCTGAGGTCAAGCGGGTTCTCGCATCCCTCAATAGCAGATCCGCCCCTGGGCCAGATGGGGTAACCAACAAAATGCTCAAGCACCTCGACGACGACTCGATCGAGTTTCTTACAGACAAGATCAACGAAATCTGGCGCAGCGGTCTCATTCCCAAGAGCTGGAAAGCGGCCTGCACAGTACTGATACCCAAGCCGGGTAAGGCACCGAGCATCGAAAATCTTAGGCCAATCTCGTTGACGTCGTGCGTCGGGAAGGTGACCGAGCACGCCATGCTCAACCGCCTCACTGACCACCTCGAGTCTAACGAATGCTATACCCACAACATGATTGGCTTTCGGTCGGGGCTCTCGACTCAGGACGCCATGAAGCTGATCAAGCACCAGGTCATTGACTCCGGCTCCACCGACACCAAGGCGATTCTTGGATTGGATTTGGAAAAGGCTTTTGACAACATATCGCACGCCTTTATTCTCAAGAGCTTGTCTGAGTTTCACGTCGGCAAGCGGGCGTACAATTTTGTGCGCTCCTTCCTTTCGTCGCGGTCCACAAGACTGAAGATTGACGATTTTTTGACCCACGAAATTACCCTTGGGCCAAAAGGGACACCTCAGGGGGCGGTGATCTCCCCGACGCTGTTCAATATCTGCATGATCAACCTGTCGAGGGCCTTGAACAAAATCCCGAACATTAACCACACGATCTACGCAGACGACATCACCATCTGGTGCCTCAGCGGATGTGAGGGTCAGGTCGAGAGTGCTTTGCAAGAGGCCATCGATGTGACGGAGCGCTATCTCATCCCCACCGGGCTAAGGTGCTCGCCCGCTAAGTCCGAGCTCTTACTGTATAAGAAGAGGCCCAGAGGCGGTTCTCACCGGTCCTGGAAGCCAGCAATGGAGAGCCACATTACGTTATTCACCGGTAACGGCTCCCCAGTTCCGCGGGTGGACACTATCAGGGTCCTTGGAATGTTTATCGAGTCTAAGGGAGCCAATGGAGCCGCCATCAAACGCATTTGTTCCAAGACCGAAAGCGCCCTCGGACTGATTCGAAGAATCGCTAACAGGCACCGCGGAATCAGGGAGGACAATCTGATCCGGATTATCCACGCATTCGTGCTATGCCACCTCGCTTATACGGCGGCTATGCACAACTGGCTCGTGTCGGAGCGCAACAAAATCAATGCCCTAATCAGAAGAGTCTTCAAGCTGGCCCTTGGCATTCCCGTTCGAACGCACACGGAAGACCTCCTGAAGTTGGGAATCCACAACACGTTCGAAGAAATTGTCGAAGCCCAAGAGTTTGCACAGTTTGTCAGACTGTCTGGCACCCCAGCGGGTAGAGCCATACTCGGCATGCTGGGACGAAACCCCACGGTTGTCGGTCCTGACGCTGTGAAGCTGCCCAGCGACGTAAGATCCAAGATCCAGATTGCACGAATGCCGCGCAATATGCATCCAACCTACAACGAAGCACGAAGACGAGCCAGGGGTAAATCTCTGCTCGCCAGTTCCCGCTTGGACAAGGATCGAGCCTGCTTCGTCGATGCTGCTTCGTACATTCAAGAAGAAGCCTTCTCCTCAGTGGTCGTCGACTGTGATTGCAGAGTCATCAGCTGCGCTACCATCCGCACTTCTAGTTCCAGCGTTGCAGAGCAGGTTGCCATTGCTCTTGCATTGACGGACGGTGTACATGACACAATTTATTCAGACTCCAAGGCCGCTATCAAGGCCTTCCAGATGGGCATGGTGGCTCCCCAGGTCCTACAGATTATTCAAAAAGTCAAAGACCTCAAAAATCACTCATTGGTCTGGTTTCCTGCGCATCTTGGAACCATTGAGGGTGCCTCGCTCAATCCCAACGAGGAGGCGCACTCGGCTGCACGAGGTTTGACTGACCGTGTGCCGGGTAACGCGTCATCTCCTGGGCGACCTGAGCCTCTCTGCTCGTACAACGAGATATGCAAGCACCACTATCTGTCAAGAAGACAGCTGCCTCTACCACACTCCTCGCTATGCAGGGCCCAAGCTGTTACTCTGCGACTGCTACAAACAAACACTTACCCGAGCCCTGCGGCACTGCACACAATGTACCCTGAACGGTTTCCAAGCCCGGACTGCCCCCTGTGTGGTGGTTATGCGGACTTCGAACATGTACTGTGGGGCTGCGCCTCTGCCGGTCCCCCTTTCACCCAAGAGGAAATGAAGCGACTCATCAAGGCCCAGGACCAGACCTCTCAAATCCTGGCCGTCCAGAGGGCCCGCGCGAGGGCCGTCAGGTTTAACCTGATGGTCCCCGAGTGGGCCTAGCCAGGTGACGCTGAGTTTACTCGCGTCTATTGTGGACCGAATAAAGTTGTTTCACTCACTCACTTCATGGGGGCATTATATTTAGTTGTCATTCTTTGAAATGCAAAACTGAGATTGCATAGCTAGCACGACATACATGAGAGAGCCAGCTATGACCACAATTATAGTTTATATTGCCCTGCCATTATTGTACAATAGCGTTGCGGGTGTAATTAACCGGAAGTATACACAGAACTAGTAAAAGTTGTGACACAAGAAAGTAGTTCAAAACACTTCTTGTGTGCGGCAAATATATTAACAATAACCAAAGACTGAACAGTCCTCAAAGCGTAATAGGCTGAAACAGGCTCGGGCCGGTTATGAGCCATAACTAAAGATACCGGGCCGGCCTCGGGCGGGCCAGAGCATGGCGTTTCAGGTCAGGCCGGGCCGGGCCAGAAAAATTGGCTGGTGCAGTGCTCTATCAGGCATACATATCGATGTTTTTTTTTACATGTAGCAAAAAGCTCATTGCAATGA
Source organism: Rhipicephalus annulatus (assembly GCA_013436015.1). Taxonomy (NCBI): domain Eukaryota; kingdom Metazoa; phylum Arthropoda; class Arachnida; order Ixodida; family Ixodidae; genus Rhipicephalus; species Rhipicephalus annulatus. Next base: position 529,590 of record WOVY01009347.1, read on the forward strand.
AGTCACATTTGATACGAAAATGGCTTCATTGCAGACGTACATTTGTAGCACTGCATGAATGGCAACACAAATCCCCATTTGCTTCATTGTAATGGAAAATTTGATATGTCAAGGTTTGACTGTAGTTAGAGCTCTTCAAAGCACATGTGGTTAACTTTTGAAAGGCACCAGTCTTGTTGGGCCATAGCGTGTGTGCATGCCATCCTGGCTAAGTGAGATGTGCACACTGTATGAGACAACAGCAAGCAGCACCAGAGAGGTTCACCTAAGCAACAACCTCGGTCCTTTTCAATAAAATAGGGTTTCATCAGTAAAATGCTTTGACTGCGGGCATTCTGGCATGGCTATAGACCATAACGCATGATTACAAGTGTTTAGCACCAAATGTTGGCAGGGATGGAAAAACACCTTGATGATACAAAGTCGTGGAACATCGGTTGCCTACGAAGACTGCCACTGTGTCACTGTTACACTATGTAACTGCATGAAAATCTGCGCCACTTAAAAAGCCGGTGCTAATCAACCATGTTCAAAGCCATACGATGCTTATCAAAGCTATTGATCCACAGTAACCAATCAGAAGACATTTGCATTACTATGTCCCACGAAGGAGAAAACAAAAGTTTGTCCTAACCTTCCCCACTTATTCATGTTTTGCAGTGTCTGAAAGCCTCCAGTACCCGGATTTCAGCTGTGTCGCCATGTACAGGTAAGCACTGCTATTGCTACAGCAGCCTTAAGCGAACTGCTAGTGTACTCACCTCAACTTAACGGGGCGAGCACTCAGTTTATATGGTATTATTATTCCTGGGTGGAGGTCATGATTTGAATGTCACATGCATTTGCTTGGCAAGCACTCGGAGCACTGATAGTTGGGCAAGTTGGTGCGGGCTCATGGTTGAGAATGGCGCAAGAACACGAGACGCCACACGAAGAAAACACCACATATCCCCGTGACTGCGCCACGGGAGTGGTGTACAAGCTTCCCTTGACTTGTAATGTACATAGGACACATCGTAGGTGCATCAATCTAAGATAGGGGGAACGCGAGGCCAACTGTTGCCCGGCGCCCTTTCACATACCGGTGCTTATTGGAAAGAGTGCGGTTGCGCCTCTCAGTTTAAAAGAACTAGCATCCTCGCCAGGAGTAATGAAGAGACAACTCGCAAAAACATAGAGGCTTTTCATATTTCTAACAGTAACTCATGTATCAGAATTCTAGCCATTGCCCTACAACAAAAAGAATTGTCATATTTAAGTAGACAAGCATAATAAAACCTTGCGTGTTGTATCACATGGTTTTGTTTTGTGACCTTATATATGTGAGTCGAGGTGAATAAAGATTAGTTTTGAGTACGGCACCCATCCTTGTGTTTTCTTTGTTTGGTGCTTCATATTCTTGCGCCGTTCTTAACCACAAAGCACTCAGAGACTGGAGGTATTTTGATGTGGTTAACATAAGAGGAGATGGTAGTAATTAATGAAGGGAAGTTAAAGTATACAGACTAGCATATTGATTATTTGCAGTTCATCTATGAAGCAAACGTGAGTCTCCCAATTAAAGCTTTCTTAACGTCTTTCAGGAAACTAGTGGTGGGGTTCGCCTTCATGGTGCCCGACGTCAAGTTCAACGAGGCGTACATCCCCTTCATCTTTACACACCCCGAGTGGCGGAGATCGGGCATTGCAAAGTTCATGCTCTACCACTTGATTCAGGTAGTAATTGCAATTAACATCATCATTAGGTTATTTCAGCTTCGTCGTGTGACAGTCCTTGCTGGAAAATGCAAACGTAGAATAGGGGCGTCCCAAACATCAGTCATAAGAGATATCAATATTCAGTGTTCTTATGAAGCAAAGGTGACGTAACAAAGGCCACATAATGTGACCTATAGTGGAGCTATGCACAAGCTGGTTACATGGCACTCTGAAGGTCACAGGGTAGTGTGAGGAGGAGCTTGAGAAATGTGTCAAATAGGTCTTGCGGGCGCTCGTATATTCGCAATGCCACGAGAACTGGCAGTCAGCTCAACACCACTTGGCAGCGAAGAGTGGTATTGAAGGCACAGCAGAAGCGTACCCAATTTCAGGATAGTTACCATTATGTTGTCTTCTACAGAGTATAATAGATACTTGCGTTGCACAAGTACCCAAGCCATTATGGTAAAGGTACACCAAAGAGCATCAGCTAAGCTTTTGGAGAGTCCTGAAAGCTGCCATTTCATGCCCACGTACCTTCTCATGCCCATGCCTGTTCCCTATGGCATATTTCTTAAAACCTCCATCTGAGGAAGCTATACAAGTCTGGTAGAGCCACGCTTCAACACATGTTGTGGGGATGTCCAATATATCAAGATCAAATGGCGGTCTCTTCGGAAGATCTGTGGGCGTGGTGGTAGGCCGTGCTGCAAAACTCAAAACTCGCGAATTAACCTCGGGCCATCCAGCGAGCCCTGGAGGCAGCGCGGGAACAACAGCTCCAAGCAGCCATCCAGGCAACCCCAGGCCCGGTTCTCTATTTGCCGGATATTCAATAAAGTTAATTCATCATCATCCATCTGAGGAAGTTGAAAGCAAAACTTGACCTTGCCACAACTTTTACTGCGGAAGCTGTTATGAGATCACAACAAGAGCCACGTGCGCCGTAGTTGTCTGTCGCCGCCGTTGTCCGCAGCCACTATTGCGCAAAATAAGAAAAAAAAGTAAATAAAAACACCAAATACTCGATGGGATGCGATCCCGGGTACCCTGTGTGCCAGCCAACTAGTCTACCACGAAGCCACACTGGTGCTTCAAGCTCTATTGCAAACTGGCCTTGGGCAGGCTTGATGTTGGGAAAGGAATCGCGTTAATATGAGTATTATAAAGCGTTTTAGAACAGCAAAGGAACAACTAGGCGTCACTCAAAGCGAATCACGTAACGAGTGGGTCATTGAATGATTCAACCCATTACAAAAGCTTCAGGCATAATTCTTCGTCATAGTCAGCCACAGCATCAAAAAATTGCACAGAATTTCTTGCGAGTGTGTAGTAGGTATCATGCTCTCCGAAGAATGACAAAGGATGGTATAATGAATGCTTGCCTGCTACTCAAAAATCATGATGGTTAATGGTGTAGTGGGTACCTGCAAATGTGCTTGTAGCAGTTACCCAAAGTGTTAAAAAAAAGGCTCTGCAAGGCTGCTTTTCCAGATTTTGCAATGACTGTGCTGCACATTCCACGCAGGCCTGGCTGTTTTTAGTGCACGTGCCATTTCCCTCAACCAACCACGATTAGTGGACACAGAACTTGATACCTAAAAATGTTTGTCGAAACCTTGCACGTACAGATCCTGCATGCCACCCATGTGAGATATGACAGGCGCAGGCCAGTACCAAGACACGGAAGCTTGGACAGATGTAGGTATATACAGTCGACGCTCAGTAAACTGAACTCTACTAAGCAAAACTGCTGCTTAAACCGAACGATTGGTTTCCTATTTCCATTTTGCTGCCTTATTCATCTTGTAGTAAACAAAACTCCTGTTAAATGTAACGTATTTTCATGCTCTCTTCACATTCCATTTAATGAGAGTCTACTGTATGTATAAACAGTGCTCCATGGCAGCTGTAAGCTTCCTGTCCATGACCAAAGGGCCTAGCTGGAAATGTAAACCCGCACTTCCTTCTTCGTGCAGACGTGCATGGGAAAAGACGTCACGCTGCACGTGTCCGCGACCAATCAAGCAGTGCTGCTGTACCAGAAGTTTGGATTCAAGGTGGAAGAGCTCATCTTGGACTTTTACGACAAGTACTTCCCCGCCGACTCCAAGGAATGCAAGCACGCCATGTTTCTGCGGCTCAGTAGATAGCCCCCTCACCTCACCCTCATTCTGCAGAAACATCATCACTCATATGTAAATAAACATGATGCCACAGAGGCTAAATAGACTATTGTGAAGTGGTTCAGTACGGTTTCGCTGTCTTCCACGGGGTAAAATAGTACTTGCACTGTTTAAAAAAAAAAGACATCTACAACTCTCACAGGTCGGCGAACTCATTCACGAGTCGACTCACTGATCTTGAATAATGCTGTGAGCTTGAGTTTGAGAGAGTCAAGGTGAGTGATACCTTGGGAATCTTGTATGGTTGAAAAAATTTTTCGTGAGTCCAAAGCACAAGATATATTTCTTTGGCGAGTCTGAGCGAGTTTAAAATTTTTTGCTGACCTATGGACCTATCTACTCATATACAGCATTACAATCGGCCTTACTGAGACTCGCCTTTTTACTCACATCTACTCACACGTATTCCAAAGCATTATAGTTCATACACCAATTAAATGTTTATTAGTTAGAGTCATGTATTACCTAGGAGAGTGCCTTGACCCCTACCCCCACCTTCTCTTTTATGTTGTCCTCTATTTTAAAAAAATCACCTGACTGGTTTGCGAGCACTCACAACACTCGTATTCTAAGGTATTATATCAAAAGGCGTGAAGAAGGGCACCCATGACATGAGACATTTGTATTAAAGAGCATTAACACTATGATCGCAAAAGCTAATTCTACACTAGAGGACTCGTGAGTCGGCTCACTCGTATCGGGTCGCAAGTCTAGGTAACTCCGGGTGAGTGATGTTTTGGCGAGTTTCAGTCCAAGTGAGTTCAGTCGAAGAAAACTTGCGCGAGTGCGAGTCCGGCTCAGGAAAATTTCGGTGAGTTCGAGTCAGAATGAGTCCACAGCGCAAGATATATTTCTTGAGCAAGTCTGAGTTAAGTTCTGCTGATCCAGCAATATATAAGCATTTTGCTGTGACGATAACACAATATTTATTTTCCTGCTCACCTTAAGCCACGGATTCTTCGTGCAGTTTTCCGCAGGATTCCTAATGTTCGCGCTTACGTGTGTGACTTACGTGACCAGTGTTTTAATCACGCAACCTAGTACGTTTGAAGATACCACTTATCACTACATTATTAACGGATCTGTGTTTTCCAGTTTGCTGCACCCAGGCAGGTTTACACGTGATGTCCATCAAACTTAAATAATTGCAGCACGATTGCTCTATACTCCTCCCGCTACAAACCCCCCAAAAAAACAACCCTGTGTCCATTTTTGACCTTCAAGTTCAGCCAATGTCAGTTTCCCCCACTTCCTCCTTCTATGCGTATTATTGTATTCTCTCCCGCGCACCTCTCTATCCGTCGGTCAGCGCAAACCGGAGGGCGCACGAATCTCAAAACCTAACCAAACTGCAGTCACGTGACTCTGGACAGCAAGTCACTGCTTGGAACAGCGATGTGCAGGACACCGCCACAGCGCACTCTCCATGGAACTGTTTTAAATTACAGAATTTTTCTATAGCAAATACACAGACACTTCTCACAGGTTTCTGCTGCCACCATGCCATATAAGTATGTCTGTGTGTATAAAACTCCCCATTTTTTTTCCCCAGAAGTGCGAAATTGGGGATTAGAACCCAAGACCCCATCCCTCCGCAGTGCAACACGTTCAACTAAGCCACACACACATTCTCTAAATCTAGCATACTAGCGGCGAGCTATTTATGTATATCATTTACTGTTGGTGGTATGCAAACTGTGAGGTGTTTCGGCGTGGTGGAGAGCTGCTTGCTATCACCAGAGAGGTTGCACATAAGGCCAAAGTAGGCGCTGCCGCTCCACCCATCTTTCGCCAGCACAGACCATGATCGCCTGTGTTGGCATGTTTATCCGATGAGGTTGTTTGAGAAAGCCATTTGAGGTTGAGAAAGCCATGAAAATGACTCATGGTTTTCTACGTGGTGTGATTTCATCGCATCGTTCGCATTGAAGCAGGATTGTCACTAATTTGCTAGTGGAATTCGTGATAAATCGCCATTTTTATTCAAATTTTGTCAAAAAAGTCGGCACACTACATATTTGCAGCGTGTCTAGTAATAAAGATAGCCAGTTGTGTACAGTCCCATGGAGTAGGTACAGTACCATTCATAACCCAAATTATGACTTTCTTCTAATGCCAGTCACATTAGAAAAACGAAGCAGCGTCCCTGAATGCTTACATAACAAAAGTTTGTGATGGCTTCAGTTGTAGAGAATACACAGTGTAGCAGTTGCTACAAGAGAGGAACAGTGTGCGTAACTTTCCTGCAGATTTAGAGAATTCCACGGTGGTGAAATTACGTCTCCCATATTTGAACAACTTTAATTACAAAACAATGGGCATTGCATAACAGTCACAATGCCCTCACTACGCTTTCTGTGCGGTGATTTTTACACTACACATTTGCCTCAGTGCAGTTTCTGAATGCCCCCCAAAAAGCCAACTTCACTGCCGACCCTGAAAGTATGTTAATATATAGCAAAGTATAAACTCTAGAGTAGGGGGTAGGGTACTACAGCAGTGAAGAAGTCAACAATCTATTCAGAACAGTTGGAGATAGGGTTGAAACACGTGGCCTAATCATCATCTAGCTACTACAGAAACTTTACAAAAGCTTTATGCTCTTAAAGCACCTAAAGAACAGTACAACGCCACCGTCTCACAGCACACGAAGTAGTCCGCTGACCTAAATTTTGATAGAAGGTTGCCGACAGACACACCAGTGCCTTCAGAATCTAGACGCCGAACTGTCGTAGTCTGAACTCCCCATAAACGGCGCCTTCTACCGGTGGGTCTAAGGCTACGAAGATTAAAAAATACATTGTCATCCATTTGTTTAGAAGACACTGAGTACAGAATGCATAACTCAGTCAAGATCTAGGCAAAAAATTACCTAAAATTCGCCATGTCACCATTCGTAATTTTTGGGTTGCTATGGTATTGCCTCAGGCCCCTCAAATTCACCAATTTAGTGAAAAGTAGCCACCAGTGAAAACCCTGCGTTGATGCCGCAGTCCACAAGAAGGCCACTTCGCTCGATGCAGCGTCCATGATTGCTAAAGGAGCAAGCTGCTAGCCTTTGTTACGAAGAAACCATTCGTTGCTGCCGCATTGACTGATTTTTTAAAATTTGTCTTACATTTTTCCCATCACTACGAAACATGATTAACCCAGGCACTTCGAGATAGGTAGCAGTGCACTTGACGTTGTAAAAGAGTAAGTCTCCTTCGAACAGGTAGCAATCGCGTAGCAAAACCACGAGATTGAAGTAAGTAGAATAATAAGGATGGGGTGTAGCACATTCGGCAAGCATTCTCAAATCATGAATGTTAAATTGCCACTACTGCTCGAGAGGAAGGTATATAACAGCTGCATCTTACTGGTACTTACCTACGGAGCAGAAATATGGAGGATTACAAAGAGGGTTCAACTTAAGCTGAGGACGACGCAGCGAGCAACGGAAAGAAAAATGATAGGTGCAACCTTAAGAGACTAGAAGAATGGGTCGTGTAACCAACCGGGGTGAAGGACATCACAGTCGAAATCAGGAAGAAATGGTAATAGGCAGAGCGTGCAGTGTGAAGGTAAGATAACCGCTGGTCATTAAAGAACACAGACTGGATTCTCAGAAAAGGCAAGTGGGTGAGGGGGAGACAGAAATTTAAGTGGGCAGATGAGATTAAGAAGTTTGCAGGTATAAAGTTGCAGCAGTAAGCACGAGATCCAGTCGACTGGCGAAACATGGGAGATGCCTTAGTCCCGCAGCCAGCGTAGTCAGGTTGATGATGATAATGACCTAGGCCGTGTAATCCCGGCAAGCGCGCACATACGACCCCTTTGTAAGCTCATCTGCATGTCCGAATTCTACGAGGCCTTATTCTACGCTCGCAGAAATTCCCCAAGTTTATTGCCCACTGCATGAAGTAGCACCGTCAAACCCGACTGTGTTTGTTGCGCTCACCGAGTGGCATTACTTATTTCTTGTGTGGCCACACTATCGAAGTTTCACAAATCGCGCAAGACTTCACTCTCAACGCCACTATTAGTGAATTGGTATTCTTCCTTTCAATTACAACACTGATTAGGAGTTGCGGGCAGTAAAGTAGCTCTTGGATTAGGCATGCACGCCCAAATTCATGGAAGATTGCAACATTAAAAAGAAGCTAAGGCAGCTTTGTGGCACCAAGCCTGAAAAAGTAAGGAGGTTGGTAACATTCCTTGTTCCTCATTCTGATTTTGTATTTGTTGCCTCTGCTTACTTCAATTTTTCCTTTTGCCTCTACTTTTCTCTCTTTTTTTCTCACTTCTTCTCTCTCTACACACTCTCTGGCCTATCAGTTATTGCTTCCCATGCCGGTCAAATCAGCAAACGCGTCTGGGGAACGAAACAGGAGATGATAAGAGCACGTGTAGGTTCGCAATGATTATTCTTTGCCACCAATGGAATTACCTCCGAGCTTAAACAAGTCTGCCATTAAAATTCCACAACAAAATCCAACCATGTCAATTACCATTGCTTTTACATTTCACTATTTAGGGGTAATAAGAATAAACTGGTAAACGATTGCCTATTAGTTATTGATACTCTAACTTGAGACGATTCCCCACTTCACATGATTGTGTAAAATTGGGATGTTTCGCAGTTCGGCCTGGCCTCCAACATTACGGTAGAGAGTGTGACTGAATGCAATGTTCTCGTGTCCATGAGGAATACAGAACCCCAAACATTGTTTGGTGTGCAATGCTGCTTTTAGCACAGCAAAATCCAACACAATTCGAGCACTCGAGACGCACTTTGCGAAAAAGAGGGGCATTTTTAATTCCAAATGATACAGTTGGAAGTGTGGATTTCTTTTTTTCTTTTCCCATTTGTTACTGTGGACACTTTCGAGGTATGGTACAAATGATTTCATTCGGCAGTAGTCGTAGAGTGTGTTTCCTGTACATGCTTATAAATATCTCTAAAAATGAAAAACACAGCTTCAACAACAAACTGGTTAACATGCAACAGTTTCAGTGCTCTGTCTAAAAATACACTAGAGAAAAAGAAAGAAAGAGACAATACAAAGATAGGTGAAGGAAAAAAATTGGTAAACCCATCCTACTATTATCCTTATATTAAATCTGTCCCACTCACAAAAAAAAGAAGAGTTCACAATTTTCCAGAATCTGTAGGATTCACTCGTAATGGCATGATAGAATGGTTCAAACAAAGCACTGTAACACTCAAAAGAGTTTTTAGAGTTGCCATGTGGGTGACCTTCAGCAGCTCATGCAGTAAAACTATGTCCACTGTGGTATGGCACGACGATGCATTCCAGCTAACTAAATAAATACTACAAAAAAGGGCAGTGAACAAAAAAAATGTATTAGGTGACGTATATCTCACGAAAAACCCTGACGATTATTTCTTTCTTAGATGGAGCTCTACCGGTGTCGTAGTAACCTTATAGTGCACACATAAAACTTCTTTTTTGTGCCCTGCACTGCAAACCAGCTCCAGTACAGTAGCTTTTCTGATGCTAACTCCAGTGCAATTCTCTGGTGCGCTACAAAAATGCACCGACGACCGATCTTTATACTCGTCATTAATAATTAACTTAGGCATGCACCAACTGTCTACTGTACACATCCTACCTAGTCATTATAGTCAAGAGAAAAATGTAATTAAGGCAATAGAAACTGCAACCGGAAAAAACAAAAACGACATACAGGCGGGCACGTGTGTTGGCGGCATTGTATGCTTTGGCTGTCATGTTGAACAGAGTAAATTAAGATGGTTGATAAGCGGGCAGCATAAATGTTCAATCGTGCACATGCGAAAATACTGATGCCTTGCGAAACGAACACGATGGTTAATGTGGTAAGTGGTGTAAGCAGGTAACAATGCAGCGACAAGGCGCTTGGCAGCTTCTAAAACTCAGGTACGCTTCTGAACGACGCGACACCGACCACTGAACGCAACAGGCAAAAAGGCGGAGCCCCAACACAAAAGTTGCCGATCCAGGCACCCTGCTCTCAGGGCTCCTTGGCGAGCCTGACAATTCAAGCCAATCAGAGAAGCCAACAGCAGATTCAAGGCGTTGCAGTTCTGGCAGTAACGAACGACTGACACACCAGAGCCACACCGCAGTGGACAATTCGGACGCAGGTACATTTCAGCTTTTCCGTCCAGTGTGGGCTGCTGAAGGGCCACGTAAGCAAAATTAAGTTGGCCTTGTATCGCATGTGCAAGACCTCTTGGGCAGTGGGGAACAAATGTGTGGTGTGTTCTTTTAAACGCTTCCACAGTTTTTGGTAAGAGCTGTCCAACCGACACTCTGTGCAAGAAAAGGGAGGGACACCTGCAAAAGTGGGCTGTGTACGTCACGACCATCGTTCGTCTAGAACTGAGGCTACATTGAGATGAAGCCACACTGATGATACACGTTGATACACAAGGAAATGCCAATTACACACAAATCAATTGCAATGTTTCCAAGCTTCCTCACACTAAGCATAAACACACCATGCAAGGAAAAAGTGTCCCTGCCTATCAAACCACTTTGCAAGCGCAGTGCATTTCCATACAGTGCCAGCAACAGACCCGTCATCCACAATACAAACCAGGTAGACCGCATGAGGAAAAGGTAGCAATTTAAAAAGAAAATGCCCAACAAGAAAAGGTGTCTGTACACACAGAGATAAAACGTGAACAATATAGAAATAGTGCCGAAGAGAAGGCACAAAAGGAAAACTGAAATACCGGTGTGCCTCAATAAGCGACACCCGGCAAGAATGCCCAAAACGCACAAAGTCCTTGTCGCTGCAGCTTAGATGGGGGACTGTGCTCACAACACCCATTTACAACAACACATTCGTCAGCTCACCACCAACAAACGCTCAAACACCGCCATGTAGAACACAGTGCACCCATTTCCGCTCCGGCAGGCTCAGACGATTCTAAACACTGCCTCGACTGAGAGCCAGACAGAAATGATGCACATGCATTGTCTAGCAGGCTCAGGCGATACCACAGACGGCTCTGTCAAAAGCCTGTCAGCAAAGTACCTTACACACACACACACACAATGATCCTTCGATCCACAATGATGGCTCTGCTCCAGTACGCCTCTTGCAAAACTCTGGTCATCTCGCATCATTCTCACAACAGATCAGAGTTGGGAAAAGCCCACTGTATGCTTGGCTGTACTGCTTACAACAAGGAGACGACGTTTTTTCCACATTTGCATTGTTTCACCTATATATAATCTCATGTAAACATCAGGGTATCCAATCTTACCCACTTAGCCCAGAACAGCCAAGGTGATGGGTCGTGGTAAGCAGCTGTGTCTTCCAGAGGGGAGTGAAGGACTAGCCACGGTGCCAATGTAAGCTTCGTAGAAGCTTACATTGGCGCCATGTAGAGGGATATCACCGGGGACCAACCTCCAGGCTGCTTGACAGGACCCACAGCCATCAATGTATTATACGACTGGTGGAGTGTGGTGTGCTGCTATGGTTTCGCAGACTACTGCATCTGTGTCAATTGATGCATGAGCAGTGGCTTTCTCAGCATGGTGTGTTACAATGAGGAAGTCCCTTGGGCTCGTCAATCAGTACTCATAGTATCTGAGTTGTTTTTAAAGTTATTTCTAGGCAACAGCTTCGAGGGTATTATACACTTTGCCGTTCCGCTCAGAGCACAAAAACTTGGTTAATCAGAAAAGCGAATTCATTTACTACATGAAGAAAAGCAGAAGCCCTTTTATTTGGTCAACCAAACAATCATAAAACAACCAATTTTTCCTAATTGTGCTTACTTTTCAGCTGACTAATGAGCGAAGAAATGACATTCGTCTAAAATGAATCAATCCATTAACTCATAAATAAATTGATCATTAACTCATGGATCATTAACTCATCAATTGCATGTACATGTGCAGCGTGTACATGTAATTGATGAGTTATATGCAGATGATGTGCTATAGATTATCCCAAAGGAGTACATGCTAAACTTCCATACTGCTGCCATGAGTGTTCCTTCATGCTCACTCGGGTCAATGATAATCGCAGTTTACAAGTACACTTGAAAGCTACAGCTGATGCGCTATAACTCTGCTGGCTACCAGATGTTCAAACAAAAAAAGACCTGACATAATCTTGTCTGTGCCCTCTAACTTTGATACAAGCTCACTTGACCAAGACAAATGTTTTAGGGGTAAATAACACGTTGATATATCAACGGTAGATTACGCTGCCCATCCTACAACTGCTACAGCTACTGTACAATGCAAGCCAAAGCAGGTTCCATTTTGCTAGAGTCTAGGTCTTTTTTGCTGTCAGCATTTAATCTCATAGCAGTTCAGTTGTAAGTTAGTGAATGTGACACAGAATTGAAGTACGGCATGACAGGTATCTTCCAGCCTTTTAGTGCACTTAACCTTCGACACCAAGGCAGCACACCATACCTACCAAGCCCATAGCACTCAAATGCCACTACAATGGCTAGTTGCGTGAGATTGTGATAGCAAGTCACTTACTGTAAACTCAAAAGCCATCCAGGCAATGCAAGCTTTGCAAAACTCTGAGACTGCAGAAGAAAACACGCAAGATGCCAGGCATTGCGTATAAGGCGCAAACATGAAGAGCACAGACATCACTCAGCCGAAGCTACCCCCACCACTTCAAACTGTATGCCACAGCGAACCACACACAAGTAGACATGTGTAATAGCCAAGCCTTTCTACCCCTCATGAATGGGTTCTCTACAACATCCGTAACCATGCACACACTGTTCCTACACTCAGGCTACCGGAAATGCGAGTCTAGCGAGCAAGCTTACGCACGCCTAACTACTCGGCGGCCATTTACAGATGGAACGAACGTACGCTCTTCGAACTATGGGCACACCTCACCGTGAAGAAGTAATTGTGCGCATACACAGGCTTTTTGTTTAACACATCATTTACCACTCATAAAAAAAAGTGGGACTTCATCCCTGCTCAACTCTTCCTCTCTCACAGCACTAAAAACACTATTTACAATACTGTGCCTTTTCGACTTATTCCATCACCAAAACTGTAATGAAATCAGAAAAAATAACACAGTGCCAGAGCTATTCATACTTAGAGATAACAGTGGTGTGTATACACGGCATCGGGGAAAAGATTGCCAACACAGCCAGGTCAATACTAGAGCACACAAGTACACACGCACACAGTTACACCAACTCACCCCACTTCATCAACGCGGAGCAAGGGAGGTGAAGCTAGCAAGCCCATCTTTGCACATTGCTGGCCAGTACCCCGAAAAAACCTTCAGCACTGCAGCACTTTCACACAACTCCTTCACCCAAAACAACAGACGCTTAAACACACATGCACAGAGAACAAATGTTTAGAACAATGTGGCACAAAGAGACCATTTACAAGCTATGCATTGAGTGGCAGTGTTCATACTCAGGTGTGTCTGGGTTTGCGGGTTCATCGGCCAGACACAGCTTGCGCCCCGACAAAAACATTCACAGATTAGGCGCAAGAGAGAAAACATAAAAACACCGCAGAAAGCTGACAACAAAAGAGGATGCGGATACGAGACCAAACCCCTAACGGCGAGGGAAGCAGATCGCGCAACATCAAGACGCGCATTCAACAGGCAGTAGATTCCAAGTTATGCGCACATACACACACACATGCACATCCTCTCACGAGTGCTGCGCAGATAGCAAACGCTAGTGTAAAACAAAAGAAACCCCTGCACTATTTATTCCACGTATAAAAAGACAGACTCTTGGAAAAAGTTAAAGCGCTGGGGCACAGGTACAAATGGCGGGGTCTCACGCGCAACAAATACAGGCAGAGAGGATTTGCGAGGAAGCAAGGCCTTTCACAGCAGCACGCGCAAAGGGAACAAAAGAAGGAACAGTCAAAACACGCAGCCGCAGTGTAATGTGAAGCAAAGACGAGCGTCCCTAGCTTGGCAACACATGTTAAAGGGAAAAAAAAAACAAAAACATACAGAGCACTAAACTGAAACCAATGGGAGAGGTGTCCCTGAAGAGGGTCTTTCAGTCCACAATCCGCATTTTGAAGTGCACAATGAAAGGCTGTCGGGACAACCAATGGCACACCTCGTTCTCGCATGCAAACACTGGCAGTGATTGCTTCTTGCTACTAAATTAACTGCTGGCCAAGCAGCACGGAATGATTCGAGGAGGAAAGACACGTTGGAAAAAAATAACTTTAAGAAATGCAGGGAAACGGGCTTGCCAAGGAAGGCAGTAGGTTGGAGAAGATATTTCTCGCGTGAAACGACCGAGATATGCGAGCCAAGACACGTACAAAATCAAGACATGTGAATTTGCAGCTGAGCATAGAAAACAGCTGGAAATGATGTTAAATGTAGGAAGTGTCGCAACAAATTTTCGCATTCACTGGCTGCCTAGATCCCCACAGGATTTTGTAAGATGGCCCGAAGCACTGACGTTTCAGTTTTTGGTGTATCGTACCACCCATTCTTTTTGGAGCTCTCGTGGATTCCTCATAATGTGGATTCCTCATAATGAGCAGTCGAGCCTTCAAGCCTTGGCTTGTAGCGTGTGTCAACAGTATGTATTCGAAAATATGCAAACATAATATTTTGACACTGCTGCAACACTGACACTAAAGTAGTACCAATTTTAAAATTTTACGACACTCGCAAACATCAGAAAAAAAGGCTAAATTTTTTCAGCATTGTTGCCAAATGACAACAACTGGACGGCTCGAAAGTCAGAATTTCAGCGCACTGCACTGAAGTGTGGCTTTAGTGAAAAGTATAGTTTTGCCCAAACCTTCTCCAGCCATTATGCATATGCTCTTAGGCAATGATTTCTTGCACAACTTTATGCCGACTGCAGAGAAGTGTCAGGTGCAACAGCCTGCCTCCACTGAAGTGGGAAGTAGAGCTTAAAAGTTGCTTGGAGCTTCAGCAAAACTCAAAACCATTTTTGCAATTCCCAACTGAGCCACTTTCTAGAAAATAGTAGGCACTAGAGTTCTCAAATACGCCCGCATGAAAATGCTGAATGCGAATGCACAAAGCGGGAACATTTCCATTTGCATAAAAAGAAAAGGAACACTGGAAGCAACATTTTCTATGTTATTGCAACTTCCACTAATTAAGTGCCGGAATTAAATGAAAAGGTCCACTAGCCGAACAGTCAAGGAAGACGGAAACCAAAAAAAAGAACCGCTGACAGCAAATTCCTTAGACTAACCAGCAGTCGGACAAATGAACACATTTTGGTCTCGACGGCTCGCCTCCCTTGTTGGTTTTTCATTTCCCAAACACTATGAAAAAGGCATCTGCAAACGAGCAAGATGTCCTTTTTTTTTTTTTTTGGCTTTCGTAGAATCTGCATGATACCGTAAGTCCAGCAAGCTTTTTAAGAAAACAGCAAAAAGGACATCACCTTTCTCACAAAATTTTTCCAGTGTTTGAAAGAAATACTACGTGCACTGAGTGCTTGTTTTAAAAAAAGTGTAGAGAACAGGTAAGAACATACAAAAAAAAGAGGGTGTTTTTTTTCCCGTTCCCATGTTACACAGAAAGCACGGGAATTAAAGCTTGGAAGAGGAAAACAAGGTAACGCCACGAACCTAGTAGAGGACAAACACTACGATTCACTTTTTCTGACTAGTTTCTCGTGAAAAATATTAAAAAAAATTATAAATGGTGGCAGTGTTCAAAGTTAATAATGAGCTACAGTGCATGTCTGTGGCACGCTTTGGTTAGGGGAGGGGGAAATGTCCAAGCTAAAAAACACATAATAAATAAAACAAACAGCATGGAGAAGGGCAAATTATTTTTCCTGGCGTAAAAACCGAGGGCCTAGACATGCAAACTTCTTGTCACACCATTGGTAGAGCCGGCAATCGCAAAAAATAGCATAAATACACTCATCCACATCAAAACTCAGAAGAGCATGTAATCTTTCACAGAACCCTCGGCTTGCTTGTCGCTTCGTGGGAACCATTCGAAACCAGCATTTGCATTGCAAATTGGCGATGCGCGACAATAAAAAGCGCAAACAGTTAAACATGGTGATGATTCGAGACTCCATTACACCTGGAAGGCCTCTCGCGCACAACTCGCACCGTCTGGCCACGCCAGGAAACCCTCCTATGTCATTGGTAAACACATGCATATAATACAAGGCGCACGAATGAGCAGGAACCTGCGCAATAAGGCGGAACTCCCAAATATCTACAATGGACGACAACAACAAAAGAAAGCATTGCTTGATTTCAATTCAGGCGCATGACCGTAGATTCCAGGCCGACTGGGCGAGCCACAGTTCCGTTCATTTTCTTTCCACTTGCTTAGCACTCATCGTGTTCGGCACCAATAGGCCACACTCAATAAATAATCGAGAGGGTTATCGAAAAAAGGTTAAAGCATGCAACAAAGTACAAGAACTCGTGAAAATGCTTCTTCACGAATGCAGCATGCAAGATTAAAGGAGTGAAGTTTCCGCTGGCCAGTGACAAAATAAGCAGCTCTGTCTATAACAGAACGGAAACACACTTCCCCTCCCCATCAAAAACACAAAAAAACGATGCGGCGCCTTCCTCTGGAAGGAATCCGGAGCCCGAGCAACCGAAAGACGATGACTGTGATCACCTCTTTCGCTCTCCAGCGTCGGTCGTTGGCCCGCAAAAAGCTTTCAGAAACGGAACCAAAGCAAGAACGTTCGAACGCGTGCGTACACACATCGTATCGTGCAGGATAATCAGGCATCGACCGAACTGCGTCCCAGCGACTCTACGGTCGTCGCTTCGTCAACAAGTGCAGTGGCAGTGTGGTGATGGCGATGCTGAGAATCTCGTCGTTTCCGCTTTCGGGTCGAGCCCCGGTGACGCCGCCGTCAAGTCAGGTAGTGCTGTGCGTGCACTGTGTGGAGAGCGAAAACAGGGCGCCACACCGTCAGCGCGCTGCCGCCACTGCACCGATTCAAACTCTCAGTTCACTAAAGATGCAAGCATTGCTCAATGACACCAACAATTTTCATAAAAAAATGTCCATCAATACTAATTCTTGGAGACTAATTTATCAATATCGCGCCCTCATTGACCGAAAGCAACTTTAGCCTTGCTAATGAAAGTTCTAGGATTTTACTTTGCAAAAGCACATTAAGATTACAACTAGAGCCGTGCGAAAAGCAAAAGTTTTGGGTGTGAAAAGAATTCGAATATTAAAAGTGCAAGTGTGAATCGAATCGAATATTTTTCAAATGCTCTGAAGTGAAATCGCAGGTAAAAAAGTTGGAGAGGATTTCTGTGCACAATCTTACGAAATAGCAACATGAAAGTTTCTTTTGGCTAGATTGCTGAAGAGCTGGTGGGCTGGGGTTTCAATGTTGCCTTATGAAGAACGAGGATATGCAGAGGCAAAATACCTTTTATGTACATGATTTGGTGCAACCAAAGTGTTGCCGACAACTCTTTACAGGTGAAAGGCAAGGACAGTTTCCTCAACCTCTCCTCATTTTTCAACTTATGAGGAAACCCAACTGTGTGCTCCCTTTAAGTCCGGGGTTCCAAGTCTGCCTGTAGATGTCAATATTACATCTAAAATTTTGGATGCTGAAGATCTGTGGAACACGTCTTAATTCCTGCCCATATTTCAGGCCCGGAACACCATTAACTGTGCCCCCACCTCTGTCACATCTATCACCTCTTCATTGGAACGTGCGTTTTCTTAAGTCAATACACTTGCAGCTGCAGCAGAGCTTATAAGGCATGGCTTTGATGCAATACCAGTGTCATGGGGTGAAGCAGCATACCAAAAATATGAGGTCACTGCCAATTTGACGTTAATAGTATTTTTTTCTTTCAGAAAGTTCAAATAGATTTAATAGTAAAATTACGGTGTGAGAATAATTTAATAACAAGCGCTATTAAAAGATATTCAAAATTTCGAATATCTGCACACCGTTAATTACAATGCATGCCGCACTGAGTGCCTTCAGACTAATTCTGATCTCTTAGCATTTGTTGAAGTGCACTTAAATGAATATAGACAGAAGTTCTTGCATTTTACAACTGCCAAACATGTCCGCCATGGACAGAAATGGAGTCTGCTTTCTTAAACTCGGCGACCCTCCTAGCTGCTTAGCTAACACAGCAGGTGTTGAAAAAAAGCCACACTGATGAAAAAAAAACTTGGAGGACGCTAAGGTGTTTTCAATAAGAGCGGAACACGGCGCAATAGAAATCCAGTAAGATGAGATACGCAGCAAATCTGGCATCACCGGCATCATCAGCTGATGCCAGTGAAGCCAGATTTTCTGTGGCATGGGTTCTTTAACCCTACTGTGGTAAAAATTCAAGGAACCTGCTTATCCTTCCAATAGTAACTGAAAAAATTACCGAAAAAATTGGGTCCAACAGCCAACAAGAGCTTGAGTGGGTAAGCTACAATGAGCCAAGTAGCTCTGTGTCAATCACTTTATATAACTCGAAAAAAAAAAAAACGATTAGCCCTTGCACAAGCTTCCGACCTTGAGATCAAGAAGGTTGCCGTGTGTGCTGTCACACAAGATTACTCCCAACTAGCATATCTTTCCGTAAAACAGCAACTTCCCGGCTTCTAGCGCTGTTGACACTACTACTGAAAAATTCACTCACTTCTTCCAGTCTAGTCCACGAAATCACTGTCCTAAAACATCCTTCGCTTCCGTTGACTGCACTGCACATTTAAATGTACACCATTCCATAGCACATTGTTCACACGACCCAAAGGTGGAGGCTGCGTGTTCAGATGACTGCGTTCACACAAACAACACCGGTCAATTAAAGCTCTGCATTTTGCACAACTTGGATGCCGCACGAGTTAAGAGTGCATAGATTAGGGCCGAATTTCAAGCAGCAGAACATGGCCCAGATTTGCCCCTTTGGAACTGAAAAAAGCTTCGTATAAAAGGGGGCCTGAAGCAAAAAAGCACTGCGCACGAGAATTGCACAAAATAAAGACGCATCAGACTCAGACTGCAGAGGCAGCCTCACCAGGATGGGCCAATTTGTGTGGTGCCAGTCCAGGCGGGTGCGAAGTGTAATGAGGCACTCGCTGAGCAGACTCCAAGGGTAGCGTGTAAGGCCCTGCCGTGTAAGGAGGTGGGGCCAAATGGGGGCGGGATCTGTGCTGTGGCGGTGGCTCAGTTCCCGCAGTATGCTGAGAAGCGGGACGGCCGGTTGCCGCAGCAGCCAATATGTTGGGCGGGGGCACGGTGAAGTTGCACGGAGGAGGCGCCATTGGATTGGGCCCAAGAAACGGGGGTGGGATAGAAGTGTCTGGCAACACCAACTGCGATGGGTTGAACACAGGTCCCGAGCGCGGAGGAGGTGGGGGAGGGGGCATGTTGAATGGTGGCGGCACAGACACATTGGCCATCAGCGGCGGCGGCAGCGAGCAGTGCGGTGGTGGAGGCGGCGGAGGAGGTGCCGCTGCCATCTGCGGCGTGAGTGAAGGTGGCAACGGGGGCGGGGCCAAAGCTGACGAGGTGACCAGCATCAGGGGCGCCTGCGACCGCAGCGACGAAGTAGCCAGGCTGGTGCCTGCGTACGACACTGCGGCGCTGAACGATGATGCAGGCTCCGAGAGCGACGGTGTACCTGGGAGGGTTTTCGTGGCTGCCGGTTGCTCTTTGGCCCAGTCCCATAGTCTATCTTTCTCTGGAGCCACGCCAACCGAGGATGCCTGCTGCTGCTCGGAGGTGACCGATATGTCCCGGGTGCCAAGCCCAAGCTTGTTATACACGGTATTGCCTAGTGGTGGCCGTGGCGGCTCGTCGGTGCTGGAAGTGCCACTGCGTGGCGTGGCACGGTCGGCATCGTCGGCGTCATCCCCTTCAACGGGACTGCCAGGTAAGGGGCTTGTGGAACGGCTTCGTCGGCTGAACGGGCTGTCCACGCTGCTGATTGGGCTGTGCGGGTGCTCGTCTTCGTGGCGGGCACGATGCGAAAGAGGCACGGGCGACAGTGGCGTACGTGGCGTGGCGGGCCGCTCGGGGGAGGCAGATGGAGTCCGAGGGGGCGTGTCCGGCGGGGTGCGCGGGCCCCGCCTCTTGGGCAGCGGAGACCGGCCGGCCACCGTCGCCCCACTCCCCTTCTTGGAGGAAGAGGTGCTGAGGGAAGGAGCCGGCGGGCTCCGATGCCTCTTGCGGGCCGTCGGTGAGGGCGGGCCCGCGTTCACGGCCTTGATCTTGATGGACAGGCTCTCGAGCTGCGTGCCGCTTTCCCCTGCGCGGTCCTTCCGGTGAACCCTATCGACCACCCACTTCTTGTGCGGCTGCTGCTGCAGAGCTGCCTGTCGGGGGGCCTCACAGTGCTCCGACGAGGACGATGAGGACGAAGACGACGAGGCCCCACTGGCAGTGGTCGCCGGCTCCTTTCGTGATGCAGTCGGCGTCGACTCAGGCGGCGGGTTGGAGGAGGCCAGTGCGACCAGCTTGTCAAAGCCACTGCTCACACGTGCCTGCCAGTGATGACGGCCATGTGAAGAGCCCTCTGGCCTCCGAGACAGCGCCTCGGCTTTGATGGTGAACTTCTCTGTGAGGGGGGCAAAGGGGCCACAGTAGGATGCCAAAGAGGGAAGGAGAGTGCCAGAAGGAAGATGGCCAGGGGTGCAGTCAAAGAGAAAATAACGGTGTAAATAAAGGCGGAGTCATTTGAACAGAGCGGAGAAAAGAGAAGGGCAGCAATCAAGGAAGGGCAGGCATGAAGCATCAGGGTAGAGAGGTGGGACAAAGAGAAAAACAGGTAAGGATACAGTCAAGACTGTTACAGTAGTGCAAATTGGCCACCAGCACCAGTCGTGTGAAATAATGCCAAAGGTGTGCACCAAGGTCCTGTGAACACAAGCATATAATTCCTTGGTGCAGTAGCAAATTTGTGCTACGCTACTAACAGGCTTAAAAAAGAAATTAATGCTTCTGCAAACAAACACTAGAAATTACATTTGGTTTGCTAAGGACTTAAGTTTGTGATGACACATTTTTTAAGTTTGTGAATGACCTAAGCTGCCGCCTCCAGATTTGATTATATTTTGAGCCAATAATTCTGATAAGGGTGAGCAAATTTAGGGGAGTAAAAAAAATAAGCATACTCAAATACAAGTCGAATCAGCCTTCAAGGCATGTGAATTATAGAAATAAGCATACTATGATGCCATCTGCTTGCATTTCTTGCTGTATTTCACGACAACGCAACCGCCCACAGCAATTTTGAGCAGCAAATGTTGAATTTAGAGGCCACAAGCAGCATGGAGCCTGTCAAGTCAAAGCAGTTTCAACGTCAAGTCAAGCAGTTTCAACGGTGATCCAACGTCGTTAGACGTTGGATCACCGGATAAATTTCGAAGCGACGGCCATTTTTGAGAGCGAGCCGAACTGGAGGAAAAGGTTATTACTCGGGTCATGGCACATTCAGAGGACAGCCCAGAGCATAACCGCTCTCTCGGAACCCTTCCCCCCAGTGTATACACATGGACTGCGCTCAACGGAAAAAGGAAAGAGAGAGGGGAGGGGGGTCATTATCCGCCCCCCGAGTGCTTTGAAGACGCCACTGCTACGTAGTCTCCACAGTCACACCTGAGGAAGAAACCAAATCGGTTTCGAAACGTCGGGTTTTTTCAAAACTAGTGGTTGGCGTCTAAATGATCTCCCAAGTCTTAAACTTCCCCCTCGTGTGTTAGCTCAAGGCACATGCGCCACTGCAAGGAGAGCCCTCTGTTTATAGCTTTCATTAATTCAAACTTCTTTTAATTCGAACAAATTTTCGGGCCCCTTCGAGTTCGAATTATCGAGATTCGACTGTACTACCCACCACTACCATGCTGGCTGAACTGCTGTGTTTGCAACTCTTGCAGATACTAGTTAGAAGTCAACCAACCTGCCCATACCAAAATTTAATGCGGTTTTCTGATTATCTTGAACATAATGAAAATTTGTCCAATAATCACCTAAAACCTCCTTGTGCAACTTACCTTCGACATCCACTCCAGTTTCAGACTTCATACGTATGCACACAGTTTTGTCCCCAAGCCCCAACAGAGGAGGCTTGATGCTCTCCACCGTCGCGTCTGTACTGCGCAGCTTGTGCGGCGAGTGCTTTCGTTTGAGTTTTCGTGATGCCCTGTCCTCCCGCTTCGGGCTGTAGCCGTTCCGCGAAGCTAGAAGGCTGCCCAGGTTTAAGATGAGCCCATTGGACGGTTTTGATGGAGGTGCTGCAGTGGGCGTGGCTGCATCGTCGAGTTCCGCTTTCTTCTTGGCTTGTTGAGGCAGAGGTGGTGAGGCAGACGCTGACGGAGGCGGTGGAGGTGGGGGCGGTGGTGGTGGAGGTGGAGGCGGCGGCGGAGGAGGGCTGGTATCCCGTTTCCGAGGTGACTTTCTATGCTTGGACTTGGACGGCGAGCTGCTCTTACGCGATGACATATGTGCAGCTCCGCCGCAACTACTCGCAGCAGGCGACTCCTCGACTGGTGTCTTTGGCGTCGGCGGCAGTTCGTCCTGGGTGGCACAGTGTATTGGAGATTCCGGTGGAGGAGCTGTCGTTCGCGGCTGCAGTGGCAATGGCACCTTATGGTGGCTCGACTTTGTTGGGGACTTGTCCCGACTTACGTGCAACGTGTCCACGGTCTTTGTTGCCACTGCCGTCGGTGCAGCAGCCAGAGTGGCTTCGGTGTGAGCGGCCGAAGCTCGCCCAGCAGCCATTGCCGGAGAGTAGGTCATCGAGAAGCAACTCGCGTCGACAATGTCCTTGATACCGCTCCGAATGACGGGGGGCCGCGATCTCTCCGGTTGGGTATCCTCAGCATTCAAAGTTGCCGACACCGCCACCTTGGAAAGAGAAGCAGCGGCAACCATGTCTTTGGTACCTTTTTCTTTTGGCGGGGCACTCTGTATGACACTAGGCGGCCCACCGACAGGAGGGCCATGCTCCGTAACCACGCTGCTCGAATCTGTCGGCACCGGCGACCCCTGAGCGGCCGTCTTTGCCAAAATGGAAGTGGACGGCCAAGTGGCAGCGGGCGAAGCCGGTGTCATGGCTTGGGGTCCCAGCTTGGGGGGCGGCGGCGTTGTTGCACGAATGATTCTATTTGACAAGTCGTCGGGCTTGCTGTCCACCTGCTGCTGCGTTGCAATGGGCTCGGAGACAAGGTCGGGGACTGGTCCCGCAAGAGAGATTGGCACAGATGGAGGCTGTGGGTGTTGCTGCATTGTGGTGAAAGGAGAGACAAGCGTAGGCGGCCTCCGTGGAGGTGGCGAGACTAGGGTGCGTTCCAGCTCCTGCACTTCACCTTCCAGCTTCTGGACTTTGTTGTGAAGCTTGCGACGCTGCGACAGGGTGCTGCTGATTTCGCGCAATATGTGCTCCTGTGACAGCTGGCTCAGCTCCTGCAATATGTTTGTAGCAGTGGATGTGAATGCCCTGATCAAATTCACACACATTGTATGGCTACTCATCTCAAAGAACTGTACAAGGCTCCCCATATGTCAATGTACTTTTATAGCGCTCTGTATTCCACCTGCTTCTCGCTATGTATGGAATACGGAGCAAGTATTCTGTTTGGATTCAAGTCAAAACCCACTAAAAGATACAACAAATGTCAGAACTGTGAAAGAAAGAACAATAAGCAAAGAGCACGGAGAGCTTTCTGACCTTCAGAGAGCCCATCGATCGTGGAAGTTGGCGCTGTGTGTACATTCTTATTCACTAGACCTTGTTCCTTGTGCAGTTCTTACATTTCTTATGACCTACCAACAGTCAAGACACAACCAAAGTACATGAAAACATGACAGAAAAGAGGAAGGTTCCAGAATGAATGTTAATAAGACAATACATGTGAATTATCAATCTTTATACCATTTCTAAACATACCTTAACGAAACAACCAAGCAGACCCCAGTGTAACACTGGATGATGACGGCCCTTCAAGCCATGAACATAACGGAGGACTGGCAGGTTACCATTAAATTTATCACTGCTGATGTTGAAACTTTCAATAAACGAGGAGACTTGCGTTTTTCTCCCATTTCTGTGCCGCATGGCGAGTAGTAAAGCACCTGCTGATTGTATAGTTAATGCAAGCTTCACACACCTCATGACCTGAACGATGTCTTCACGCAAACAAAGCGTCCGCTGTATAGAGGCTCGTTTTATAAGAACGCCCGTAACGCCACAAAATGGCCCTTGATACACTGGTTGTTAGGGCTAGCACCATGCTATTGCAGCCCACAGCAGGCACAAAGCAATGCCCCTCACTCGTATCAAAGCAATCATTTCAGGTTTCGATTACAATATTGACAGAGTGCTGGGGCAAATCAGCCCGTAAAGAAACTACGCCACATGAAGGCCAACGTGCTCTGAGCCACAAACAACACGTCCCACGTCCCCATTAATGCCCCTTTAACAGCCCACGTGACCTTCTGTCGAATTGAAGTTTGGATTGGTTGAATTGATGGTCGAATTGATGTTTGCATTGGTTATAAACTTGTGGGCACAAACAGTGCTACGTGCGCTGTCACCGTAGGTCTGCAAAACGCACGAATTTTGATGTGCCCACTGTGCTTACACAAGTCTGGAGCCACTACTGCATGCATCTCTCACTACTTGCAGACTTGCTATGTGCAAATTTGGCATTCAATCACTTCGTTAAATAAAAAAAAATATTCAATTCGGGCTGTCTGATGATTTGAAATATATTCTAAAAGAATTTAATTTGGCGTCACTGCTGTTGTATTCGATTATGTTCTAAAGTTAACTATTCGCACATCCCTTGGTTGTGACTCCTTGTGGGGTCGGAAAATGCTCTTCAAGGAATCCAGCGATAGAATCCCTGTTCCGGACGCCACTTCAAATATTCCAGCCAACGCTTACCTCAGGGTTGTGGGGCAGAAAGAAGCCATTGGTGGTCGCCGCAGCAGCCGAGGTGGTAATGGTGGGGACAGCGGCGGAGCTGTCCACTCCTGTCGATGAAGCCAGATGGTTGTTGGCCGTGACCCCCTGTGTCGGGGGTGGCGGGACCCTGACGTTTGGAACCTGCCTCGCCAGCACTTCTGCCTGCTGCTCCTCCAGGTGAATGACCTCTCGCTCCAGGGTTGCTGCCTTTGCTTGCAATTCCTTGTGGCGCACCACAATTTCTTTTGCCTGCACCGAACAAAAAATAGAAGTAGGACAAGGACGAAATGATATTTCCTGAAATGTTTTGCAATAATGCAGAATGAAAACTGGTGTGAAAATACAAAAAATACAAGAAAGAATGACACACACAACATTCGTCGTTACTTCTGATCGCCATCTTTTTTCTGCTCTGCTGTTCACCTTGTGAAAGACTGCAAAGTATTGTGCACACAGAAGACCATCAGTAAACAGAAATCTGTTACACGAAACTGCTGCTTATATGCATATAAAACTGCCTTCAGCACGATTGGTCTCATACTTAGATTTTCCACCCTTATTTATCTACGAGTAAACAGAATCCCTGGTAAATGGAAACATTTTCCCAGTGCCTTCAGGTTCCGTTTAACAAGAGTATAAAGTGAGTAGATCAGCTCCGATCCCTGTGCAAGCGCGCTTTTTGTCAACACACTCAAACACTATCACAAATAACATATGCAAGATAAGCGTATTTGCAAAATTTTACAATAGAGATGTCTTCAAATGCGGAATCTGCTCAATGGGTGTTCGCATATGCTTGCACGTGTGTCCTGTGCCAAAATTTTCTTGCAATTCCAGGCAACTTCTAATAAGTCAGCCCAGGAGGAACCGAACCGACTAAAGGAATCGGCCAAACAATTCCTGTGGTCAAATTCTGCTAGTGGTCAAATTCTGCTAGCGGCCAAGAAAATGATAAAATGTGCCACTGACTCCACTAGGTGGCATTTGACCACACTGTAAGGTTGCCGCAAATCGAACAATCAACACCGTTTTACTGTCCCAAGGTAGAAAAATGACCATCTAAGACATGTAAAATATCGAATGTGCACCCGATTTTTCAGAAAAAAAAACATCTTTAATTGTGGCAGTAAGGCAAATTCGGCAAACTATATAAATGCTCATTGTGATCTTCCTTTAGGCAGCACTTTACCACTAAGAAAAACAAAATATGGTGGTGTGTTTACCATCGCAGGCCCGATATCACGTGTTGATCAAATTACTCCTCTAGACTCACATACAAAATGGAGGACAGCTTCAGAATAACTACTTCATTAGACCATGCTTCACCACTTTCAACTCTCCAGAGCCTCTAGAACAAATAATCCAGATTGCTACCGATGCCTAAACAAGTAAAATAACATATAGTTCGAAAAGTCCACTTCTATTAGAATGAAAGAAATCTCGATAATTCCCCTTTGCCGAGACATGGCAAAGATAAGTGTTTGTTTCTCAAATGAAAAGATAAAACTTCATAAACTGCCACAAACTTTTATTTACCTGAAGCAGTGTACGATGGCTGTCGGCACTTGCTCTCTGAAGACGCCACTGTACAAACAATTTGACGAGGTGATACACACTGCCGTGAAATCCGCTGCGCACTGTTATTGCACCCAGGGAAATTGCTTCACAATATGTCAGCGCAGCCTCGACTGCACCCTACTGAATTCATTCTTCCCATAGACGGTGATCCAATAGGAGCTTTTGGAACGATAATACTCTGAAAAGCACACCCACCTAAAATTTTCCGTCCTATATTCCTATAACTGAAATTGTCAGCACCGAAACCAAGCAACAGTATCCCGATAATAATCCCATGCTGAGGCCCAAATAAAGATGCACTGGTAATGATAACATCAAATACCAAAGCGAGATCCAGAACATATAAATGTGCACAAGGACCCTTCCCCACTGATGGTACAACTCAAGATCGGCGAATGAAACACAATCGTCACAGACCGATAAAGATGGAGTTCGAAGAGTGCACTTGCTAGACTAGTTCCAGAGTCGCACTATGTTCAGGAGTTTCAGCGCATGCACAATTTCATCTCAACAGCCTAGGCACATCCAAGAATCAGCGTCGACTAAGTCTGCCCTCTCTTTCCCGCTCGAAAACAGAGTCGGTAGAGGGTGGGGGAACTATCTTCCACGATCAGGACATGAAATGTCTGCCGGCAAAGTACATTGGTAGATCATACTACCCACAATCTTTCACATATTCACAAGGGCACATTTCACATTCACATTTGTATGTACACTGCTAGTTTGTGTAATGAAGTCCTGTATGAAGGCTTGATTGCCAAAGACTGCCCTTTTTTTAAAAAAACTTTAGGCTGACTGTCCTTATGTGTCATTTTCTTCTGACTATGACGCCCATATGATCTCACATGCGCACCTTAAGGTCTTGTTTGAATTCCCAAAAGTGCCCGTATGGTCTGGTGCGAGTACACGGACAACGGCGCTTGCCACACTTCAAGGCGGCCAACAAACTGAGCTAGAAGCTATTCATGCTTTTAAACTGTCACTGCACTTGCGGTTGCTAATGCGGAAAGCTACGCCAAAGACCACAAGTCAAATGACAAATGCTCACTTTGTTGATAAGGTCAGCGGGCGTGTGGCTCTGCACTCCCAGCTCGTTCATGCGTGCCTTGAGCAGAACCACGCTGTCATCGATGAGGTGCTTGATCTGCCGCTCCAAGTGTGCCGCTTTAGCCACTAGCCTCTCGTTGCGTTCCTGCCAGAAAGAAAGAAATAGGATCACAGGCCACCACCATTAGGAACTTCTTCACCAAAAACACCACCATTTCAAATGTGGCCACCGCGGCTAGAACAGAAAAGAATGTTTTTTTTTCAGGGACACTACATGAAAACGTTAACTTGATGTCGATAGTTGAAATAGCAGTCCAGAAACCTCGTAACACAATTTGTGCTAAGGAAGTAGTTATTTTAAAATGAATTCACGTTTTAGCTGTGCACACCATGCCAGCGCACTTCAAATCACCCGCCTCAAAACAGACCTTTTGACGTCACAGTTGCCATGCTCAGCTTAGTCCGCCTCAAATGCACGGTCACCAACATATGCAAAGAGTTGTAGGAGTGCAAGTGAGTGAAAGAAAGTGCCATATATTGCTGTAGGAAAGTACGGATCTTTACTAAAGGTTAAATAACACTATCTTTTCTCGGTAATGATGGTGAACTTTGATGCTTCATAACTTTTGTTGTCAAAAAGCTAGAACCATAAAATTTTCTTTATGCACTCGTTAATAACTGTAGAATGCAACAACATTTAATTCAACAGGATCCATACAGCCAGCTTAATGAAAAGATTGAATAAAATTTCAATTAAAGAATAATTAAACATTACTGAAGGGTTATATAAAAAGCAAGTTTATGTTTGCTTTGTACACATGTAAATACACAATCACTGATGTTTTCATCATCCTCACTCAAATAAAAGCAATTTCTGTTTCAAGCTTCTACTGTGGTTAGAGAATCGAACTGGGTAGACACGCCCTCTACCATCTCAGCTAATGAAGAGGATAGCAGATCACAAAGGCAGGTCCAAATTAATCAGTAGAAATCACACTGGCAATTATCATTAACTGCCACAACCTACCGAAAATACCCACGTATAATACGAGTTTTTTTCCAAATATTAGTGTTCCGAATTTCCGCTTCATACTATGTGCGGATCTGAACGAAAACTTGCTCGAAAAACGAAATTGTTCTTGAAGTTTGGGTTTCGTAACTGCCGCTTGGCTACGGCTTTGTTTTGTCTACGAGTGGCTACGGCTTGGCTTTGTTATCTTCGCACCCTCGTGTGGCAAAAGTGAGCGCTAGCACCGTTTCTTTCTTTGCTGTCGAGTTTTTTGAGCGCTTGGACAGTGGACGGGCAAACGTGTGAACCTCGCTGTGTTCTGTGCCTCACTTCGCAAAGGTGCAACATGCCAGGCCACCGAAACCAGTACTCGGCTGTATTCAAAAGGAAAGGTCATATCGCAGCTGCCAAGGAAATCGACAACAGTGTGACCAGAAGACAGTTCGAAGTCACCGAGGAAAGTGTCCGTGGGTAGGGATGACAGAAAGAAGCGCTTTTCCCGTGTAGCAGAAAGCAAAAAAGCTTTCGCGGTCCGAAGAAAGAAGCCTTCCCAAAGAATGAACTCGCACTGACAGAGTTCTTTGACAGCAGCGCGAGGAGCACTTGCCAGTCATCATGGATCTGATGCAGACGATAACGAGGAAGCTGGCGAGAGAAAAGGGGGTGTTGAGCTCAGAATTCAAAGCCAGCAAGCACTGGATCTGCCGTTCCATGTTCCAAGCCGGATTTTCCCTGCGCTGGCGAACCTCCATTTCTCAGCAGCTCCCTGAAGGCTTTGAAGGGCTTCTTATCTCATTTCAACGCCATGTGATTACGTTGCGCCGCTCGCAGAACTTCCAGCTGGGACAAATCGGCAAAGTCGATCAAACGCCAGTTTACCTGGACATGCCATCGCCCCTTACAGCTCATGAGAAGGGCTCAAAGCAGGTTAGCGTCCGTACCACCAGCAATGAAACAGCGCGTGTCACAGTGATGTCATCGTACATGGCAGATGGCCACAAGCTCCCACCTTATGTCGTCTTCAAGTGCAAGACAATGCCGAAAGGGGAGGAGCTACTGAAGAATGTCATCGTGAGATATCATGATAAAGGCTGGATGAACGAAGACCTTGTCCTAAACTGGGTGAAGTCCATGTGATGCAGACGGCCTGGTGCCCAGCTGTCTTTTCCATCCATTCTGGTGCTGGACGCATTTCGCTGCCATTTGGCCGACTTAGTGAAGAGGCTCTTGCGCGACTGCAGCACGGAACTGGTCGTGATACCGGGTGGGATGACATCACAACTTCAACCTCTCGACGTTTGTAAAAATAAGCCGCTCAAGGATGCGGTTAAGTGTTGCTAGGCCGAGTGGACGCGCTCAGGTGAGCATGCAGTTACGCCGACCGGGCGGCTGAAACGGGCATCGCCGGCCACGCTATGCAAATGGATCGTGGACGCTTGGGCAAGCATCCCAGAGGACTTTGGGCGTCGTTCCTTCGAGAAGTGCGACATCTCTAATGCCCTCGATAGCACAGAAGACGAGCCCCTGTTTGACGATTTTTCTGACAAGGAAATGTCTGAAGAAAGTGCAGTTGAAGACGACAGCGATTGACATGGCGGATGTTTGCTCAATAAATGTGTTTTGGTGACCTTTCCTACGTTGTTTTATATGCTGGTACAATTTTTTTCATTTCGCGCCTCTAAAATTTGGCCTCGTATTATATTCGAGTTCGTACTATACGTGGCTATTTACGTTAATTCCCATTATCATGTGCCCTTCACTGCCATTATCATGGCAGTGAAGGGCACAGAGATAGAAAAACTAATTGTTGGTTTCGCTTTCCTGCATTGCCTCGAGTGCACAACAGCGGGCTTTCATCATGAAAATCATTCCAAATATAGCCCTATAAAAGCTACTCCACTTCCCTAAATTTGGTTTTAAAGAGCAATTTTGGAACACTAAAAGAGAATCGTTAGGCAGCCTAACAATTTGACCTTTGTGACACTGGCGGTAAACCATTTGACCTTTGTGACACTGTAAAGGTAAACTTAGGGGGGGCGGCTGACCTGCTGTTGAAGTTACCTTCAAAATGGTGCTGAATATAAGACACCGTCGTTACTTTATCAACTGGCCTACATCACACAATGGGCGGTAAGAATGAAACAAAGCCAAAGTGAATTTGGTAAATTATATCGACCAGTAAATTAAATCTTTCCAGAAAATCTAAAGCAGAAAGACTAACTGCAATACATTAATTTAAAGTAGTCAGAACAAAGATGCAGCTCACCATAAGGAAACCAAAAATGATGCACATGCATAACAGCCAAAGCTATAAGATTTGCAAGGAATCTGCGATCTTGGAAAAAGAGCACTGACCCTCTCCCTGGCAATGTGCTCCTTGACCTGCTGCCGGTACTGCTCGGTCCGCATGTGGTTCAGCATGGCCATGTACTGCGCCCGAAAATCGTTCAGCATTGCCTTCAGCTCGGGCGGCTCGACCAATGGAGTCAGCGGTCGCGGCGGCGGGCCCGACGCGGCCATTGAGCTGGTCAAGGCGGCCGCTGCGATGCTGTCCATGGACGTCTCCGTGGGTGGCTCGGTCTTGATGGTGACTTCGTGGAAGCCGGTCGGCAGCTCGCTAGAGAGCGACCCTTCTTCCGGAGCCAAGCCCCCGAGTTTCTGGTCCACACAGCCCGGGGCAGGCTCCGTGTGCATGGCAGCTGCACATACGATCGATGCCTCGTTCATGGCTTTGTTCATGGCTTTATTCATGACTTTGTTCATAACTTTGTTCATGGCATAGTATGCTGAGAAATACTTAACCAGTAGCACCAATAAGTACAGCAAAAATCTGAATAATGTGACATCACCTCATTTTAATTGCCAGATGATCAGAAAAGCACAAAATGATTTTGGCTAAGTATGTTAACAATACTGAAGTGCCATAAAAACTACAATGTCATAACCAATAATTGACCCGAGCCAAAGGGAGCAATGGAGTGAGGCAGAGCTGCTTTAGTAGTACAGTAAACTCCTATCAAATGAAATTCTCTTAAATGAGAGTGCTACTTAAATGAAACAACTGCTACTAATATGTTTCGTTTCGTACTTGTATATTATACCCCTATTTATCTCTCAGTAAACAAAACTCCTCTTAAAGGAAACACTTTCCTGGTCCCTTCTGGTTTCGTTTAAGGGGAGACGCTCCTCGAAAGCACTTTTTTTTTGTTATTCAACTTAGAGCTTCAGAAATTGGACCACTGATGCAGTTTTTCCTCCTGATTCCAAATCTGTAATCAGTTTTTACATAAGTGCAATAGTTTGGGAGTTGTGTTTCAAGTAATGGTGAAACTTGATAAGTTTTCCGGGAACTTTCGCGCATACTAAATGTTCATGCAGAGAGTTGTTCAATGGCTCCTTTTGCTCCCTATTAGCCATAGAGTGCCGATATCTAGCTAGAAATTGTGCTCCAACTTTGAAACTATGAAAAAAACATCTGTGTAGCAAAGTACCCTTTTTTTTCCACTCGACCACCATTAAATTTATTAATAGATATTTACAGCTGATAGGTTGTGCTGATTCAAGTAGATATCGGCACCCTACGCACTCTCCTCAATGTGTGTGCCAAATTTCGTCGTCGTATGACCATTCTAAGTGCCCGAAACACTTCCCGCAAAAAATGCAAATTGGCCAAAATTGCGAAATGAGAAAAACGCGTTTGAAAGTTTGAAAGTCTGTATTTACAAAAATGAAAAACGCAGTAGCACGAAACTTGTGCTGAACACATACACACATGTCCAGAGGGAATATCAGTTGTCTAAAACTCTCCAGCACCGTAGGTTTTCCCTTCCCGGCTGGTGCGGCAGGACTCTTCCACCCGGGCCCTCTTGGCTGCACTGCGACGGTGTGCCCTCGCCTCAGCGGTCTGACGCACATTCATCTTGTGCATGCGCATGCTGTCTCGGCGGTCGCTGAGGGTAACCAGGGCCTCCGAAGGAAGCACCCCAAGCTCTTCCAGCACCTTTTCAAAGCTCGCGTGGCCCCGGTTGAACCACAGGACTGCAATGGCTGTGGCTGTTTCCACAGCAGTCCGGGAAGCAAACCGGGTCTTTGGACACAGCAGCCATATTTTGCTGTTCAGGGACTCGGCCGCGTTCTGTGTCTTGCCGTGGAGGCACCGGGCAAGCAGCTTCGCATCTGTGAGACGCTTGTAGATTGGGAGGACTGCCAAACCCTGGGCCTTGGTCAGGAGGGGGGTGTGGCACGGTGCAGGCTGGCCCTGCGCCTCAGCACGTCGGTGCTTGCACCACGAGTCTGGGCCTGCAGGACAGAACTTGTGACTTCCAGCACCGTCTGTTGAGCACGAGTGCAAACATGAGGCCCATATGGCAGTGTACATCTTGTGGACATTTCCCCGATTGTTCACAATGGCCACCTGAAAGTAAGTTTGAAGCTTCTGGATGGTGGTCTCCTTCAGCTTCTCCCCTCGTGGAAGTGGCGTTGGCAGCTTCCGCAGGCCGGTGCCCAGACGTTTCGCCACGTGGTTGGTGCACTCCTCTTTTTCAATTGGAGTGTCAGGGTACACGTTGGCATCACAGACCCCGTTGTAGGCCTTGCTGTCTCCATCGCTTAGGAAGATGGTGAACCGCAGGGGTGTCTCATAGTCCACAGTCCTCTGCCAAATGCGCACTGCAGCTTCGGCCTCCATGGCATGCGAAGAACAGTCGCAATTCTTCTCACAAACGGGATGATGAAACGCCTGCCATGTTTCTTCATCGCCTCCCATGTCGTTATGCAAACTGCACGCCAGGCAGAAGTTGGAAAGCACTTCATAGTCCAGGCACAAACCAGTGTCCAAGGACACTACAGTTCCCACACCATTGTGGCTTTTGTGGCCTCTTTTTTGCCATGTGCCGTCAAACATGACTGGCACGTCACTGTTACCAGCCACCTCTTTGGTGACGCTGCGTGCCCTTTGCATGTTTTCACAGACAGCCTTCACTGCCGCACTGTGAATCTTTTTGCCGATAGCATGGAAGGTCTTATGGTGCATAGGGTTTGGCAATCCAACTACTGCACAAAATCGTGAAAGTTGCTCATGCCCGATACCGACGGCACGCGCTGCAAGCACCACTTTCAGGTTCACGGCAAAGGCGTCACGCGAACTCCCGCTGTCGTAGCTTCTGCTTGCACCGCGGCCGCCATCTGACGCGACCCGCTTCGACGAGTACGCGGACGAAAGGATGCTCTCCGAGCACTCCGCATTCTCGCAGTGTAGCTCCAGAAACGCCGAAAGGCCTTTCCGCTTTTTATTCGGTGCCCGAACTGCGAGTTTACTCTCGTGACAAACGGGGCATGCCGCGCCTGCGACGACGGCCGTCAATGCACCCAACTCGCACAGCACTACGCTTTCGGCACGATCGGCATTCGGCCTGACGTCGTTTTCGAATAACGCGATCTTTTTCTGCGATGCACTCACAAAATTCACTGCAGCGTTGATCTCGTCGTCGCAGTTGCCATGGTCGACGTTGCCGTAGTCGATGTTAGGCCTACCGGCCGCTGGCCCGTCGCGGACATTTTCGTTGGCGGTGGCTTTCTTGTACGTCCTCCGCCGCTTCCCTCTGAACTTGTTCTTACTTCTGTATTTCCGATGGTCGGCAACGGCCTTTTTCGGGCTTGCCATCGCACGAAAACAGCGAAAAATAACTCCGGAAAACAGTGAAGCGAACTACGGCAAGAAAACACGGGTGCTGTCAGCCAATGGCGGCCCTGCGTTAGTGGCGCGCGGTTTGAAACGGCGGGAAAAGACTGTTTTTGTTGCTTTTTTTTTTAGATTTTTCGTGAACGTACGAGACTTCAAGAACCGGGATCGTGGAGAGTAAGGACAACTCTACACGAGCCAGCGGCCGCAATATGGCGGACAGCTCTCTTCGCGGCCCCGCGAGCACGCGAACAGCAGCCCGTTTTGTGTAAATTTCGTGATGCCGCGCGTCACTGCCGCTCACTCAGACGCGTTTTTCACTGACTTCTGATGCTTATTTCGCTGTGATATTTTCAGATGTCAAAATATAATGTATAAAGATGATAAAGCAACAAAAAACAGAAAAGGTGAAATTTGGAAAAAAAAACGCGACTTTTCGACCCGCGTCTCCCCTTAAGAGGGGATGCTACACCTTCCAAAAACTCTTTTATTTTTGCGAGTACCTCAGTCAAATTTGGAGAGCCTATGTAGATTTTACTGCTGATTTCAAAAATCTAATTCTTTTTTTGCTGTGACAATTAGTTTTAAAGATATAATGAACTGCGACTTCTTCAATTAAGGCCTAATTAGCTAATTAACTGTAACTTGGATATTGATGTGCAACCTATAGAACCAATTCGGCATGTTCACAGTGTGCAATAAAGTATAAATCATTGTTCTGGGCTATTTCGAAGCAAAGTTGTGGGATGTTGAATATGACATGAAAAATTTCCCCATCTACACTTGAAACAAAAGATCCATTTAGAGAATTTTCTCCAAAAATTATTACAATAAAACTTACTTTACGACACATCCCCTGCATTTATCTTCGAAACAAAAAAGAAATCGTAATGATAACCCAGATAGAACAAGAGATATTGCTCCGGCATAATGGGAAGCACATGAAAATTGTCGTTTTGAGAAATCGAGAAAAAACGTGGGCAAACATTTTTATTGCAGAAGATGCAACAAGACAACCTCAAAACGCACCAGAAGCATAGTCTGAATGCATTCTGTGCTCATGCCTCCTCTTCACTAGCTTCCGGAGTTCCAATGAGGCTGTTCTTTTCTTGTTGGAGACAATGCTGCGACGGTGGTCTTTTTCTCTCGCTCTCCTGGCACCAGTACTTGTCGCATTCATCTCCATTTCACCTAAGATTGCCGTTGCAGAATTCAAATTGCCCGTGTTGAAGCGCAGCACTGCTTCTGCAACAGCTGCTTCAACAGTGAACAGGGACGCATGGTGCTCCTTGGGGACCAAACTCCAGATTACCGAATGTAGGCTCTCGTTGGAGTTCTGCGTTTTGCCGCGTTCGCACCTCTGAAGCAGGGCTCTTTCCGAAAGCCGGGTATAAACCGGTAGTAATGCCTCTGCCACGTCTTTCGGTAGATTGTAGGCATGCCTGGGGTCGGGCTCACCCTTTGCTTTTGCGGCATTGTGCCGACACCATGAAGTTTCACCAGCTGGGCACAGACTGTGGTCCGAGCATTCATCAGTGGAGGTGACGTGGCGGTATGTGGCCATCACAGCCTTTTGCATCTCGCCCACGTCACCTTCATGCGATTTCAGAGCCCGGCCATAATATGTGCTCAGCCTGGTGATCAGCTCACCTGTGAGCCTGCCTTTCCCACCAAGGCCTCTTTTCCCATCGCACTTTTGTTTCTGCACCAGGTTTCTCAATGCGGTGCCCATCCGTTTCTGTACATGATTAATACAGTCTTCCTTCTGCACGTCAATGTAACCATACACCTTGGCGTCTTGTATGGGGCAAAATGTCCTAGAGTCTCCATCAGACAGCATAGTTGTGTTGCGCAGGCCATGGCGTTCAAGCGACCTCTGAAATAGAATTAGAGCCGCCTCCACTTCCATTTGCCCCGCTTTGCTGTTCGTATTTTTTTGGCATTTGTGGTTAGCCTTCCATTCTTGATAGCCCTCACTACTAGGCTTTGGGCCCACCTCGCAGCCTAGGCAAAAGTTGGAAAGAACGACGTAGTCCAACACGTAGCCACTAAATAATTCGATAACTGTGCCCACGCCGATGTGGGAAGAATGGCGTCGCGTCTTCCACGTGCCGTCGTAGCTAACGGCAATATTGCCCTGGTGGCCGAAGCACAAGTCATCATAAATTGTTCTAACCTTTTCCGCACATTCGCTCATAGCGGACTCAGCCGCTCGCGTTGCAGCGGGTGCCAGCGTGTTCTTCAAATGCCGCTGAAACGTCTTGTGGTGCATACCGCGGTGTGAGATGCCCATTGTTGCGAAAATATCGTTCATTTTCGTTTGGCCGTTGCCGGTAGCCACCATCGCCCTCGAAGCGAGAAGATTTACTTCAAACGGATTGCACGTTTTCGTGCCGTTCGCGCGGGGCGAAGTCCATTCATTCGCGATCTCGCCGCACCTTTCACACTGCACTAGCACTTTCACGGCAAGTCCGTAGTCCCGATCCCCTCTGACGATCGTAGCCGGTCCGTGGCAGGCTTTGCAACACAAGGCACCCATTATCGCGTTTAGGATATCTAGATGCATAAGCAGATAAGGAGCAGCGTGGTCCGAGTCCTGTGCGGTTGCCTCGCTACAACTCGCGGTGAAAAAGTCAATTTTCCGTGCAGTTGCTGGCGCCGATGAAAGCCGGTCGAGCGTCGCTTTCTCCCGGGCATGATTTTCTTCAACTTCGGCGTTTGTCACCACCTTGGCGTCGATTCGTAGTCGTCCGGAGTTCGCTTCACCGTCATCGTCGTCAGAGGCAACGCGCTCGGTCGCACCATCGCTGAACGGCCGCGGAGCGTCGACACATCGTTCGTCGGAGTCAACCAAGGGCTCTGATGACTTCGTAGACTTTCTCCCACGACCTTTGCGTTTCCTGCGACCAAATGCGTGCACGGTCTGATACTTTTTTGCGTTTCCAGGCATGGCGATACGATCAGAAGCTTCAGAGTGCTCTGCCGATTTCGAGGCGTCACAGCGGTAACCCTTTCAAAATGGCGTCGGGTCGCGTATGCAGGCGCAAGCCGCGAGCTTCCAGCCAACCGGAAAGCGCCATTTCAGTCACGTGCGCCGTTTAGCCAATGGCAGTGAGCGCGGCTCTTCGTCTTTGAGGCCCCGTTTTTCGAGCCGGGGAAACGCTCAATGTTGCTTACTGAATAAAAAAAAACAGCTGAAAACGCGTTCTTTCAAACAAGACCAAAATGGCGCCGATCGAGCGCGTAGTTCCCGCGTATCGTAGAGCCGAAACCTGCGCTATTCGCCCTCAATTTAAGGGGCAGGACGCCCGTTTTCGGTTTTTTAAAGTTGAATAACGATAAAAGTTGATGGTATTCGGCTATGAAATTTTGTAAATAGGTGCGCAATGATGTCGGGAACGCGAGAAGAAGGTCCGCGAAAACTCGATTTTTTGGCTGATTTTCGGTCCCGAAGTGCCGCGTCCCCCCTTAAGGGGGGACATGGGTTTTGGGGCTCTCTCTATCTATTTTTGAACCGAATATGATAAGAATTGGCATGCTTACTTAGTTTGTTCTCCTGATTCTAAAAATGTAGCAATTTTTTTGTAGCTTCATTAGTTAATTAAATAATCAACATAACAATTTCTATTGTTCTTACCACAATAGAAAAATAACAACCAGTCAAAAATTTATAAATGACATAGGGATTGACAGTAGAAAGCATAAGACATACAACACAGGAAGCACTTTCTTGATTGGATCAATATTTCTTATATTACAGTACACTAAACTTCATGGCTCTGAATGTGGCCATGGAGTGGTCACACAAATGACTAAATTTTAAAAACTTAATTAAGGAAAAAATAATATCTGCTTCCTATGTTGTGTGCACCAAGCATATAGCTTCATGCTGCAAAAAAAACTATTCAGCTATCTGAAATAGTTTTTCATATATTGCAGTAATAGTCATGCGAGGTATACAAAATTGCCATTTAGAGAAAATCGAGAAAACAAAAAAATTGTCATATTTAATTGCACAAAATCACAAATATTGCACAGAAACAGTAATAAAACATTCGTAGGCCCCTGGAACATAGTCAGTTTGGGAATTGGCACCTTTTTGGCGCTTTTTGAGCACGCACTGCACATTTTCCGCCGAGGCACGTTTGCATTCAGATGCAGCTGAACGGCGGCAATCTTTTTCCTCCATCCGCTGCATGCACTTTTCTCCAGGATTCATGCAGAGCTCCTGCACGATGCTTGTTGAGGTCCTCTAGCAGCCAGCGTTGAACTTCATCACAGCTTCTGCGACAGCGGACTCGACACTAAAAATGGATGTGTGTCGCTCCTTTGGCGCGAGAGCCCATATCAGAGAGTGCAAGCTCTCGTTGTTGTTTTGAGTTTTGCCTCGTTGGCACCGTTCAAGCAGCTGCCTGTCAGAGAGCCGTTGGTGAATTGGCAGCAGTGCCTTGCTCACATGAGGAGGCAAATCGTAGTGGTGTTTTGGGACTAGCTGGCCCTTGGCCTTTGCGGCGTTTTGCCGGCACCAAGAATCTGCCGCTTCTGGGCATAGACTGTGATTACTAGCTTCATCGTTTAACGTTATGTGATAGTAACTAGCCATCACAGCCTTTTCCATGGCGTCTATGTCACCAACGTGTGATTTCAAAGCCCAGCCATAGTAAGAGCTGAGTTTTGTAACCAAGTCTTTTGTCAGCCTCCCTCGTCCCCCCAAGAGGCTTCAAGTCAGGCCCTTTATGCTTTGACAGCACATTACGAAGTGCTGTTCCCATTCGTTTGTGCACGTGGCTTATGCAGTCTTCTTTCTGCACCTCAATAAACCCGTACACTTTGGCCTCCTTCAGGGCCAGGAATGTACGGCTATCGCCGTCGGACAGCACTGTGGTGTACCTGAAGCTGTGCTTTTCAAGAGACCTTTTGAATAAAATGATGCCTGCCTCCCCCTCCATTTCTCCTGCCTTCTTATCAGTATTTTTTTGACAAACGTGGTTGGTCTTCCACTCCTCATATGCTGCATCATCCACTTTTGGGCTGCACTCGCATCCGGCACAAAAGTTGCCAAGCACAACGTACAATGGAACTTCGATTATACGACTTTTAGGGGATCACACAAAATCGTCGTATAATCCGGGCGTCGTATAATCGAATAACCAAGAATATAGGCACTGATGGTCGTTGTTGCCCCGCAACATTTGTCACATAATGCGTAAGAAAAACCGTGGCACAAATCTACGCTGCTCCGATGAAGGTAGATTAAATTACTTGAAAAAATTACAACCCCGGTTTTTATCGGAGGTGTGAACAAATCTTTATTCTCACCTTTTAAAAAAATCTGTGATTTTCTTCTGCGAGTTTGCCCAGCCACGATGCATCAGCTTTTTTTCGAGAGCTGCGACATCTGGCAGCAAGTCGCCGATCTCGTCGCGTGCGCAAGCAAACCACAGAATGTTGTCGACGTAGCACAACACGTCCGCGTACGTCGGAACGGACGCACTAGCCTCTGCAGTGTCATCCATCTCTCCCTCGTCTGAAGTTCCCGCAGTGTCAGGACGCACAGTTTCGATAATGTTATCCAGCGACGCAATGTCGCGGTATTCGGTTCCGCGACATTGCGAGAAGCAGCACTCGCAACCAAGAATGCAAAAGCTTCCTCCCACACCAATGTCCGAATACTGAAAATTTTGCACATACTAGACGCAGCACTGCGGCGCACAACCCACCGATGAGACAAACACGTGAAGGAATGGCTGAAAGGCAACAAAGCAGTGGGCCCATTCGATTTTTGCAAGCGCGTACGTCTGCGCAAGCTTCGATCAAAACTCCCCTGCCCTCTGGTAGCTAGACAGCAGCTATTTCCGGTTCCCGCGGCTGTCCCAAACGTAGACAGGCTCAACAATCGCCGTTCAACACGTCCGGTACAACGGCGCGAAATCTAGTGAAAGTTATTGCATACTAAAAAGCGAGCTCGAAATTATCTGCCATGTTACCTGCTCACAGCTGTCACTACAAAACCACCCAAAAGAAGGCAGAAAACAAAACAAAAAAAGGCCCCAACGGAAGTGCGCAGTGCAATGCGACTAAGCAAAACGAATGCGCTCTGGCTGGCTCTGGATAACGTTGGCTCTGGCTAGCTATGGCCGACAGCGTGTTGAAAAATTGAAGAGGCCCTGTGGTGGCAGCGCGGATAGTGTGCTAGAACGTGCGGAGGAAGGAAATAGGTTCCTCGGTTTCCCAACTTTTTCCTTCCGGCCGCAGTGTGCTTGCGTGGCAGCCTGCGTGCGTCATCGTAGGTTTTTTTTTTTTTTTTTCCCCTCAGACAGTCCAGCTAAGCGTCGTTCGAGGCGAGGCCGGCGTAAAATTGCGTAGTAGAATTGAGGTTTTCAATACATTAGTTTTATGAGGGTTTTGCCGGGACCAAGCCAATTCGTCGTAAAACGCGGGTCGTCACAGGACCGGGGGACGTATAATCGAAGTTCCACTGTAATCTAACACAAGTCCGGTGAAAAGTTCGATTACGGTGCCGACACCAATTTGGAAACTGTGCCCACGAGTCATCCAAGACCCGTCATAGGAAACTGCGATGTTTCCTGGGTAGCTGAAATTCAATGTGCTGTACAGCTGCCGGACCGAATTTGCGCGCTCAGTAGTGAGCGTCTCGGCTGCCCGAGTTGCGGCAGGCATCAACTTCGTTTTTAGGTACATCTGCCACGTTTTTGTGTGCAGCGCGCGGTGTGAGATACTCATAGCTGCAAAAATATCATAAAACGCCGTTTGCCGATTGCCAGTGCTCTGCATCGCTCGCGAAGCCAGAATATTTATAGCGAACAGATTTAGCTTCGGAGTCCCATCCACTCGCAGCGAGCTCCATGCAGACCCTTTGTCGCCGCAATTAGAGCATGTGAGCATTAGACTGACTGCAAGGCCGTACTCTCGCTTTTTCCGGCTTACTTTTGCGCTGCCACCGCAAGTCTTGCACTTCATGTACTCCAGAAGAGGCGCGTTCAGCGAATCCAAACACAACACGGTGAAAACAGTATCGTCGACCGAGTCGGTCGCGACATCGATAGCGGACAGATTGTTCGACTTACGGGTCACTGCGGCAGTTGACGAGAGCTCTTGCAGTTGCTCGTCGGCTCTCTTTTTTATCAGCTGCAGATCTGAAGGCGTCCGCATAACTGTATCGCGACGAATGCGGCTGGCGGTTCGGTCGCACGCACGCACTCGACGGCCCTCAGCCTAGGCCTAACCCTTGCTCGTCGTCGTCCGCTGCATCCGTGCCATCGCTTGGCACCGTCGGCGCGTCATTCTCCACAACTTGCGAAGCGGCGGGGCATTTGTGGAGGTTACCGAGAATTGACTTCTTCCTCTTCTTTTCATACTTGTGCTTGGATGCAAACTTATGGAGTGGAGGGCCCATAGTCGCGCGTCGCCACCCAAGAGCCGTATCCAAAATGGCACCTCTAGAGCGTTTAGCAGACAGCTGAGGATGAGGACAGCCAATCACATGGCGCTATTTTGTCACGTGCTTGCTACAGCGAATGAGAATGTGCACTTCTCGCATTTTTGGCGATCTTTTTGTATTCAGCCAATAGGCCTACCAAAGCGGAAAGTGCGCGATATTTGAAGCCGAAAACTTGCTCTTTCCAACGCGACCAAGACGGCCGCTTTCGAGGCAGTGGAACGCGAGCGTGGCGCAGTTGATTATGCGTCGTTTTAGCGTCGGCACAGATAAAAAACCGGCCGCCAGGTATGTTTTTAAATTGATATTATGGCTGAAATATGGCCTTTCAAGATGGGAAACTTGGCAGATAAGGAGAATAATAAATGTAGATTTTAAAAAT
The DNA here is from genome assembly GCA_013436015.1 of Rhipicephalus annulatus. NCBI lineage: Eukaryota > Metazoa > Arthropoda > Arachnida > Ixodida > Ixodidae > Rhipicephalus > Rhipicephalus annulatus. Next base: position 571,529 of record WOVY01009347.1, read on the forward strand.
GCCTTATTTCAAAAACCGCTTTTGTGACGATTTTTTGCATCCAAAGACCCGTGTCCCCCCTTAAAAGGAGTCTACTGTACTGGCAATGCACCCCGTCTCCGGTTCTTTCCGGCTATGAATTGTGTCAGCTAGTCTCAACAATTAAACCTCTCCTTGTGCAACACAGAACGCAGCTTTCTCTACAATGATTTGTAGACTCCGGTGGCAAACCCACATGCTCGTATCATCAGCAGCAAACAATGGTGGTCTTTTCAGAATATGTTGCCATCTCAATCTGTCCTCCAGCCTTTGAAACCCGTTGCAAGTTAACTACGAGATAAGGCGCACCTGCACTGTTTTCCTTTCTGCCACCCACTCCCTGGCACACCACCACTGGCACGTTAGGTTTTCGGGATGTGGAGAAGGTTCATATAAGGTGACAACCAGCAGGTGTTTTAAAAAAACCAAGCCAATAACCCCGGCCAAGTTTTTCTTGCTTTTATTGAAGTTGCACTTTATCCAAACTGTCCTACTCTTATTTGCTCAGTGGCAAACACTTTGAAGTAACCTTGCAATTCCTTGATGGGCTAGCACATCTAGCATAGGATGACAGCATGACTGAACATTAGAACATAACATAAAACATGAACATAGTTTAATGCAGCGAGTCGGGCATGTCTGACACCCAATAAGTGCGGGAAACGTCTTAGAAACATACTACACATGCATGAACGCACTGGACAACTACAATGTTACTAGAGATTGCTTCGAATAAAAATGTTGACACTGCTAAATGCTACCTACGAAATCTCTATTGTTACTAGAACATACCTTGGAAATTTCTGCACCAGACATAAACTGCGCGGACTACGAAAGCAAACCTGCAATTTTTTAAAAAATGCCGAAGTGATATGCAGAGCCACAAAAGGGGATAGCCTCATTGTAATGTCAAAGCGGTAGAAAAGTGATCATCTTAATGCTGCCGCAACATTGCCACAGCCCGCCCATTCGCAAACTATGCGCACGCCAGCTTTGACCCTCACCTGCACTGGATGTGCTCAGCACCGTCTGGGCATGCAGGAGATCGAGGCCGCTGAACTTCATTGGCTTGCGCCCTACGCGCCTGTTGGTACGCTGGGGCGATTTCTTTGGCCGTCCCGGTCCCTTGCGCACCTCAACCGATGCGACTGATGACGCCCCGGAATCCACCTTGCTTGGCTTTTTCCGCCGTGGGGTTCGTCTCGGTGCTTTTGGTCGCCTCTTCACAGGCTCTGCATAAAAAAAATGCGTGCGGGCATTCAGTCTTAACACGCTCGTACAAAAGTAGTTAATATTTATTGCAATAAGGTGAAATATTCAAGCAAAGAGACACTTGTTAGCCTGGTGAAGAGCTGCATCAGCATACGTGTATGTTGACTAGAAAATGACAGCTCTGTTTAAGGGAAGATTGGAGTCGAAGAAACTATAAAGCTTTTTTCAAAACTATATATTTCTTGTTTTTATTTGCTTTCACAGTATAATTTCCTGATCTTCACAACAACAAAACTGAAGATTTCAATTAAACTCACTAAAGAGCACAAGGTGGTTATCAAAAACTGAAAAGAGGTCATTGTCTATGAGCCCGCTGGAAATTGTAACCTGGCTGCTTGTCATTACATTTTGCATGAAAAGTTTACTAAAGCCACATGCTCAAAGTAACAATGATTTCCAAACTCTCATAATAGAAGAAATCACTTTAAAAACATATTTTTGCCCTATAGATGAGCTGTGACTTACACCTTCAAAATGCTTTTTTTCTCAAGATCCATTTTTGGACAACTTCTTGTGATTAGAAATGTTTTTGGTACTTCCGATGGCCAGATCAGGATGAAATCTTGCTCAGATATTCCTTAAATAGTGAAAGATGCAAGTTTCTCATTTAAAACTTGATATCGCCTGTATGATTATTACAAAGCTAAAATGAGCAGTTAGTAAGGGCTGAACATTCTAGGAATTCTCACATTACAAATTTTCTTGCCTATTAAAATGTCTTATACACACTTTCAAGATAGTTATTTTCATTATACAGTTAATGAGGAGCAATACGAGCCATTGACGGCTCAGAACCACAAAAGTTTAATGGCATAAAAAGTTTGTCCAAAACGAACTGTACTGTCGACTCCTCTTAAACGGAACTCGAAGGGGATCCATAAAACTGTTCCATTTATGAGAAGTTTCATTTAAGCAAAGTAGACTTATTTAGTGAACCGAGACCTCTATTCAAATTGTACAAACCTCACCTTACTCATGAGGATGAGTAGAAGAAAAAAAAAAGAGTGAAGAGTGGTTTGTTTGGCAAGCTTGAGTTGTTTTTTCACAAGGTACGCACACATGTCTGACAAACTAGCTAGAAATTCTGGACAAGCTTCATGCTCAAAATAGCGCTGCAAAAGTTCAACAGCCTCTTTAGCTGATCGGTCCGGTGGCATCACTGCACTGGCACTATTGTCATCACATTCATCGCTGAAAGGTTGATCCTCATGCAATTCGGCAATCGTTTCCTCGACAGTCTCTTCACGACAGGTACGATCATTTTCATCAATTGATTCGTAGTCCTGCAGTGTGAAATCAGCAGAGGGTACGACTTGACTGAATACTGTCTCAATGTCGGCATCACCAGGGCTTTTTTCTTCACCAGGTACTGCTTTCTTGCGCTTGAAAGCCAGCATGATGAAAGCATCTGTTTACTGTTGTTGCCTTCACTTGCTCCCAGGTGCAAGCCAAAATGTGGATGGCTGCCAATAAATCTATGCTGTAGCATTTCCCACTGCCTGCTCTACGCAGCGTTTGATGGAGCAATTGTCCGTGGTAATGAACTTTAATGTTCTGAATAATCCCTTGATCCACTGGCTAGATCACTGCCGTTGCATTGGCTGGCAAGAACTCCAGAGTGATGGCTTGGAGAACTTGAATCTGACCATGGGCTGGGCAATTATCCACGGTGAAGGCCACCTTCCTGCCTTGCCTCGTAAATCTTGCGTCTTCCTCCCGAAGCCAGTTTCGAAAATGGCCATAGTAATCCACCCTTTTCCGTTCCCATGGTACGCAACAGAAAGGGTGTCGAAAGCCTTTGAAACAACGTGGGTGCCTTGATTTTACTATTACCAACAGCTTCAATTTCTCATCTCCTGCTATGTTTGCACCCACCAGCACAGTGATGCGATCTTTACTACTTTTCCTCCACTGCAGGCTTCGCCTTTAAAGGTGAGAGTATTTGATGGAAGCGCCTTATAAAAAAGACCCATCTCGTCGACATTGAAAACGTCTCGTGGCTCAAAGCTCATCAAAATTTCCTTAAACCACCCCTGTTGCCAGTCGGTGCAGATGTCCCTGTTGACTGCACCACTCTCCCCTGATATTGCTTTGAAGACTAGGCCATGGCGTGTTTTGAAGCAGCTGAGCCATCTGTCGCTTAGGACAAAGTTTTTAACACCCATATGCATGGCTATCTCTAAAGCTTTCTGCTCGAGAATTGGTCCGCTTATGGGCAAATTGAAACTCCGCGCACGCTTGAACCACAGGAAAAGAATTTTTCTATATGTTCATAAGGCGTCGTCCGCATCCATTTAGATGTAAAGGTCCCATTCTCAACAGTGCCTTCAATCTTTTCTCCCTCTTTCCAGATCCGCGACAGCGTCGATTTTGGGATGTATTTTTTCGCCCCCTCCATCTTGGGCAGGCCACTTTGATCGAGCTCCTAAAGAATTTGCAGCTTTTTTTTTTCAAGCAAGAATGTATGGTGTGGCCGCTTCCTTTCCATCAGGCTGAAATAACACCTAGATCCACTGCATTTCGCCGCACAAATAGGCTTAACGCACAATTGACTCGCCAACTTGGCTCCCACAGCCAAAAGCGAGAATGGCTACTGGATTGGCTTGTCTCGATCTCAAGGTGTTTATGATTGTGAGACTACCTTTGGCATGAACGAGTCCATGTTGTGTTCAGAGTTTGTGCCGTTTAACCTTAGGTGATGAATAAGCATTGTTTCGATTAACCGACGAATTTTACAGCGCAACACATAGAAATCCAGCCATACGAGCCCGTTTAGTTTCGTTAATGAGGCATTTTCGTTTAAGCAAGTTTCCTTTATTAGGAGTCCACTGTATTTTACACATTGTCATGGCACAGAACGAAAACTCTGCAACTTACTACAAAATGAATTACGTATTCGAAATCAGGATAGAAGCCAATTCATAACGCAAAAGATTTAATTGAGCTAGCTTACAGATTCACAAAACTAACTTTTTTTTTAATCGCATCTCCCCTTGAGTCAGCTGAACACAACAGCCTTGCACAACAAGAGCTGCAGTCTACCTAACACTGAACTGTAATGTCGTGCCAGCATTCATACCTGTGTCTGCGCTCTGGCACACGGCCACACTAATGTGCTTCAGATATCATCACGTAATTGTGACAGAGAAGAACACAGCACCAGCGTTGTTTATTGAAGACCAAACATTTTACTGTGTGCACTCGTGCCCAGCAAAGCAGTAACACTTGCGGTTAAATGTTAGCAACGAACACAGTTGTTGGTCAGTTATCAACACAAGCATCATAGTCTGCATCGTCTATTAAAGGGCCAGTAAACAGGCCCTGACTTTTTTTTTTACACCCCCCATACAAGCTCGGCAATTCGTAGATTAGACCGCAGCGATCCCGTTTTCTGAATATTACAGCGCTGCGCTCTGCAGAGCCTCTATTTCGAAAAACGATTCCCGCGCATCTTTCCTACGCCTGACCGACCCCCTTGCACGCGCAGTGACATCAACTCAGCGATCAACATGACGTAGCATGCAGCTCGTTTAAGCAGCTCGCCGATTGGTCTGAATCAGGTGTAAAAAAACAGTAGTGAAGTCAACGTCAGTTACGGTTCCCATCCACAGCTACGAAACTGCCCCTTGTTTCTGGGCACTGTGGTGAAAGAACCACCCTCGCAGTTGTCACGTGCACGTGTACACTCCTCGCTCAATTACAGCACCTGTGCGCACATACAAACGTACTTCGCCCCTGAAATGAGCAACACGGGTAAAAAGCGTTGCTCTGTCATCGGCTGCAAATCGAGCGACTGGGCAGCGGAGAAGCATCGGCACCGGGTGCCTCACCAAGGGGTCCTGCACGCTGCATGGCTGAAGCGAATCGACCATCCAGCTACGTACGTCGGGGACCTGATCGTTTGTGGTCGACACTTCGCACCTGACGCTTACACGGTTGACCCGCGGCTGGAGCTGCAAACGGTAAACAAACAACCACGCTTTACAGCAAGCGGAAGTGCGTTGCGTCTGATCGAGTTCGCCGATGACGTCAATCGCTGACGTGGTGTCACGTTGCTGAAGTGGGCAGAGACACGACGATGGGCTACGCCTTCCCTTCATGGAAGGGAGGAGAAAGGCGAGGCCGCGCGACAATTTGAAACCAGCTTAGACCGATGTTCTAACCCCTGTCACTTCCTTAATATAGCCCGTATTTGCAAAACTCTTGCGGCAGCATGTTCGCAAAGAAAAACTGCAGATATATCTCTTTTTAGAAATTTTTGGAACTCATGGTTGTTTACTGGCCTTTTAACACATGCATCGCTACTGCTTTAGCACAGATGCTGGCGCTAACGTATTGTCACGATGAGTCACAAGTACTGGGGGATTTATTAAACCACCGGGTAGCTATCTCTAGGACGATGCGTCAGTCGTGGCTGGCTCTCGAGCAGAGAAGAAGCACACGATCTTCTTTTTCCTCCAGAGTGAGAGCCCCTCTTGCTGTCGACCCACTACGTGCTGGTGGCAGTATGTTCCAAAATGTACAGTTCAATGAAATGAAACACGAAATGAAAACTTGCATTATAACACCTGGTATGCACGTCTGCTTGAAATAACTAAGCCGCGTCACTATGAATGTGGCAACCAAAGCTGATGTTGGCTCTGTTGTAAGTGCAGAATTGAATATTTCACTGATGTGACACAAACTGAAGACAATGAAAACTTAAGTGTGTGTAGTACTATGTTTACACTGTAAGTAGGGCACATGCTTACCCTAAACTGGCACGTTTCATTTAGTGAGTGCTGTACACTGCCACAAATCTGACATGAATTGGTGATAACATTCCAAAAGATTCCTGTACGTGCACTGAGTGATGGCAATGTAACATTTCCAACAACAACAAAGAAAGATCACTGCTGAAGCAAGCTATAAACAAACGAAATGGAATTCAGCACCCACCATTCTCATCGTTGCTTTCATGCCCGCTGCTATGAGCCGACACACTGCTGCCCTGTTTCCCGCTTGGCATCGGCCCCTTGTTGCACCAGTCGGACCAGGCCCGGCGTGTTGTGGGTCCCAGCACGAGGCAGTCGTCAACCCTCGAGTCGTTGGATGATGAGTCGTGGCTCAGGCTGCCGTTGCAGACGCTGCCGTTTGCCGAGCGCGTGCCGTGCCCATTGTGGCCGTTGCTGCGACGGCTCCGCGACGAATTGCTCGACGCGTCGTCGTCCTGAGATGGTTGACAAGAGTCGGCACATGCTCAGTCCCGCGCATGCTGCAACAACTTCACCCATGCGACAGTTCCCGTACAACCTACTCAGTTTAACAGGCATAACTTGCCAATGCCTGCCCCAGTGTTACAAGAGATGCGATTGAAATTGACAGAAATTGTAACCCATTCAAGAAAACTTCTTGACTGATGTACATACTGGGTTATCTACTTGAATGGAAACAGGCTGCTACAGAATACGTCAATACTTACATCGATTTCATCAGATTAACTGAACTACTTGAAGATGGAGACCACAGGCAAGGTGCATTGAAGAGTGGCTAGCTGTTTCACAAAATTTAATTAACCCTGCAATGCAATGCATCAGGGAGCCCATAGAAGTCAAGTAATACCATATCAGTAAGCAGAAATCAGGCACTTAAAGCTGGTTCAGAAAATATGCCCTCAAAACCTGTGGCACAGTATATTGTAACGAACAAATACAGTGCCGGAAGCTAAAACAGCTATTTAATAATGGCGAACTTGTGCCCGTCAACTAAATACACAAAGGTTGTGAGCTCACTGGTCAAAACCTCGTCAACTTCTCCTGCGCCTCGCCTCGAGCTGCTCCTCGAAAAACCACAGCGTTCCTTGTCCAGCGCGTGATGTGGAGACACCTGGAGCCAGCGTTGCATGGCGCGTTGGCGCGTTTAGCTTGGCGCGTTTGGCTTGTCAGTTGGTGTGGCAGAATTCATAAGAGCAGGAAGCGGGGCAAGACTTCGGTAGGTGCCTAACAACATGCGGCAATATACTGATGTCCCGGTTAGCACATACGTACTAGCCCTCCATTTTCCACAGCACTTATAAGTGATCGTTAAGGCACATAACCATATATTTTCATGGTGCATTTTTTGAAACTTGTGCCAGTAATGCTCCACACTACATTACTGTTTTCCTTAACTTCTGCAAATAAAATTTATGCTAAAAAAACAGCCAATTAGCAAAAGTTTGTTAATTAGCTAGCATTACTCTACAATATGCCCTACCTTGCCAACTGAAGTAATCCAGTTGCTGTTCCATTCAAACAGATGACCCAGTATGCATATAGTAGACTAGAATGAGTGAAAACCAAGGTGGAACCTGCCTGCGTGAATCCAGAATATTACTGTGCACCAGACAACGGCACGGTAGTTAAAACTTACTCGACGTAGCAAATCACATGACGTAATAAACTCTACCGATAACAAGTTCCCATCCCGGTAATGATAAACACTGGCTTGAAACAAACGGGTGTGAAATAGGGAAACTCATCTCAGCACAGGTATGTAACAAGCACAGCCAAAAAGTCCGTCGTGTAGCAGCACTTCAAATGCATCTGAACGTCACGCGTCTGAATTGCTGGCCAAAGTATGATGCCAGAGGGTGATGCCATGCCTTGATAAACATATTTTGGTCTTTTTCAGCAACCCTTCCCCTTATAGTACTACTGCTTATCGGGCGAGATATTGTAAAATGTAAACAAGCTAAGAAATTTCATCTTCTCCCAATATTTTTTTTCTCTTCTTTGCTTGCATAAAAATAATAATGACATAAAATATTTGAAAATGTACAACTAAATAAGTTTACAAAGGTATTCACAGCGAACATAAAGTCCCAGTGAGTATCTTACAGTGCCTATAAATCAATTATGATTGCTGGTAAATTTGGCACAATACAATGTGTGTGTGAGCCTGTCTAAAAGTAATAAACTAAAAAAAAGACTCAGTCAGTAGCACAGTAAAACCTCGTTAATTCAGAAAATTCGATTGTGCAGACACGCGCTTTCAACTTGGCGAGCATACAAATTATTCAATAGCGCTGATGCATTATATTGCACAAATTCGGCTATTAAGCAGTCATTTAAGATTACCTTCGGAGTGTGCCAAAATCTGCAAATTAGTAATACGAAAGCTCAAATACATAGCTACTCCAATAGAAAAAAAAGTGAAGGAACTCACATCACCATAACTACTAATAGCAGATTAACATCACCAGAACAATTCACGAACACTCCGCACTGCTATAAACAAACTTTATTGCCTTGTAAGCAACCGTACTGGCTATAATCCCTTGGAACTGAGGGTATTCTATCCATTATAATGTTGATAAAGATCACGAGCTAGAGATTTTGGGTGTTGATGGAGATCGGGCAGCTTTTTTGGTGAGCTGTAGTTCATAATACTACGCTGTACAGTGAAGAAAAGAAGTGTACAATTAACGTCCTGTTTTTCTTTATTAGAGACAATATTAATGAGATCTAACTGTCTGTTAGATCTCAATACGCTGTACGGTGCACGCCACATTGCAAACACGGTAGGGGTTAACAGACACTTTACGGAGGCCCGTATACCGAACTGAACAGGCCAGCCGCACCGAGGTGGATTATTCACTGTTGAGCAGCCCACGAAGAGAAAAAAAATCAGCTTGATTGAGTAGTAAGGAACTCTGACTGTTCTACAAGTATCGCATCGCGGACAAACTGAGAAAGAAGTTGTGAAGCTTCCACAGCTGCAGGCAGTCACCAGTTTAGGGAGCACAGTTTTGTTCAGCAAACAAAGGCAAGTTGGTGCAGTAAATAAAGGTATGTCGGTACAGCAAGTAAAACTATGTTTGTATGGTTACTGTTCTGTAGATACATTGAACAATTTAACGTTTACTTAAATAGGACATATCGCGGTTCTGCGAAAATCCAAATTAACGAGGTTTTATCGTATTAAAAAATTCAAAATTTTGGGTGGCTTTAAATTCTCATAAAATAACTTGAAGTCTGTGAGTAATAACCCTTAAAGCTCGGACAAAAGATCAATCATCTTCAGCAACTATACCTAACTTCAGAACTTTGAGGGGTTCGTTTCAAAGGACAGAGTACTAGATGACGCAAAGTGCTAGGCATGTACACTAGGCAAATGATGTTCACAAGATGCAAAAGAGCCTCACCCTCAGCTTAGGATTCTTGAGGCGTTGGAAATACTGCTCAAGCTGAAAAAAGGTCGGCGGAAAAAAGAACGAATCCTCCGTTAAGACACGCCGTTCTCGTCACACCTCTCACCTTGCACGAACAACGAGCGGAGGCGCTCGCAGTCTCCGAACATCGCCACGCACACTCGCCAAACATCACCACCTCCTCTCACGTCCACCATCGCCACCTCCTCCTTCCGGCACTGAGTGGGACACAGCAACGCCACCTGGCACTGCCGCTCACACCAATGCAAGTGTTAGGCCCACCGACGCAAAAACCATGTTACTTTTCTCAGCTACGCGTCTGAAGATTCGTTATTCTGCTATTCTGATGCTCGAACTAGGCCTCCTCTTACTGCAGTTTTGTCACCTGTGCTGTGATGAAAACGAACTTGACATTCGTTGCAGACAGTGCCAATGTTGGGAAAACATTACTCAAAGACAACACGCCAAGTATCGCAGCACCATGTGCAACGAATATGTAAGGATGACGGAAAAGATCGTGGGAAGAGTGATATGAAGTGGCCGAAAACCAAACCTCGGTTTGGGATCACGCCCCCGTTCTATATGCTAATATTCTGTCTGCACGCGATTGGGAGAGGTTCGCACTAATGTCCCCTGTTCGGCACACATGCGTGAGCTCGCCCCAATTGCGTGCAGTAAAAATTTTCGTTCATTTGTACAACAGCTATGGATTCTCCTGAAGAGTCACACTGTTTTCACAGTTGGCTCCAAGTTGAGGCCTTAGTTATTTCAGCCACTGTTAATGCAATAAATGATTATTGCATTTACACATACTGTCAGTCGAACCACAACACTTATATTTTGAATGCAAGCTTTAAAATAGTCTTTTACAGCAGCACACAGTAACGTAACACAGTCCCCTCTAGGTGTCTTCGAGCGTGAGAAAACTGCTACCCACCTGAATGTGTGGCACACCAAACCAGTGTACAACTACGGCAGTGTACAACTACGCCGACAGCAGACTACCACATTCATTATTTTAGCTACAAATGGGCCAGTTATCATGAAGGGAAAAGAGAGGCTAGCCCATGTTCAAAGTTTAGTTATGCTAGCACATATCTTGAGATCACGCTGACTATAGGATAATGAAGAGTGTGCAAGAATACAATCTTCACGTGAAGATCTAGAAAGTGCAAAGAAAAGCAAGAAGGAAAAAAAAACACAGAATAGAAACTAGTGGGTGACGCTGTACCATGACACAGTAACTGCATTCCCAACCTAACAGTAGATTACTTATATGATACTTTCAATGCAGCTGTTCACAGCACTTCTGATATCTAGGCAAATGCTCTAGCATTACTTTAAGGGTAGAAGCTGGGCAAGTTAGTCATGGTTCATTGAAAGCATGATGGCACAGTACTCACGACTAAATGGAGAAATTTTTTTCTCCATAGCAGCCGGAACATAATAATAATAATAAAGAAAACTAGACTTGGCTTACTTTCAGCTAAACACTTTCGTCTACTGCCATGAGCCAGCTAACAAACGTTCACTCTATCACCAAGTATAACCACTATCACTAAAGGTTTCATCTGAAATACATAACTTGAAGTGCTAGTCAGTTAATTCCAATGCCTTATTCATCAAAGCACAAATCTGAAAACAGCACAGCACACATGATGCGATAATTCTCATAGATGTACAGCTTCTCAGTTTGCACATTAATGAATGAGCCATCAGGTCCTTATGGCCATTACAATCTAGCCTACCGAGCTCAGCCCTGGTTAACCTCCCCACCTTTCTCCTTATTCCCCCTCTCTATCTCTCTCTCTCTGTCTCTGAGTTTACACTTAAAATCATCAGTGCTGACACAAGTGACTTGCTTTCAACATAACTTTCAACCCAACGAATATGTACCTAGAGCACCCCAGAAACAAGCTCATCTTGCAGCAAGCAAATACGTCAGCAGCTGGAGCCTCTTTCTTGAACGATAACTTTCAGCAGCGTTACGACTTTTGTGCGATCCAACATCCTGACGATGCTTTTGTTGATGAAACACTGCCTCTTCTGCCAGTGCTTCTGCCAATCTCGATTTTTGCAAAATAGCTTACCCACTTAGTTTTGGCAAAAGTGAGGGAAGGGTCAGTTATAATGGGTTTAATTACGCAACAACAACCGAGGCTAAGCTGTGCCGAACACAAGGTGTTTTGTGATAAGCATAAGGTTTCATGTTTTCTAAAGTTTATAACTTTAGAAGAAATTAATGAGGTTTGACAAAGGAACAAGTGCATTAGCTTTTCGAATGAACTCAAGTACATAGGTATGTGTGATGTTTGTATAGTCATCGAAAATTTTTTTTTTTTTCTGTTTCAATGTATGAACACGTTGTAAAGATATGTCGTATAAGTGTTAGTGTCAGAATTTTTCATGTTGTGGCATGTCTTCTTTTCTAAGCAAAACAAAAAGTTGTGTGTGAGATGTGTGTGCCCAATTCAAAGTCTGCACAGAACAACTTCAATTAATGGTTGTCGATGACAACACGCTTTTTATTCGCCTACTATGGGCTTTAGTTGATGGAGCTTATTACTTTAGCAGAAGTTTTGTTGTTGCTGTCATTCTGATAACAACACTAGGCGTATATAGCGTGAAGGCTGTCCTTAAGGGCAATACTTACCGTATTTACTCGATTCTACAGCGCCCTCGATTGTAACGCGCATCCGATTTTCACGAAAAAAAAATAAATAAGACATCGCTTGCAACGCGCACCCATTTTTCTCGCTGGCCCGCACGATCACACCACTCGAAAAAACGGCTCCTTTCGGGAGCGTCTTCCATTTAAATATGAGGTACGGGCGAAGCTTGTGCCCATCTGACGTGTAACAGAGCATTGCCATCACTGTAGTTTTACAGTGGACCGATGTCAGCACGGGAACTTGCTTCGCCCCCTTCATCTCGACGGCTGTGGTACCAGGCATGTCGAAGTAAAGATGCGTCTGATCGGCATTCCCGATTTGCCCAAGCAGGTAGCCGTTGTTGTGCCACAAGTTTAGGACGAACCTCCGAAAACTGTGAAGCTTTTCATCGTACTCTTCCGCAAAACTTTTCGCATATGCCCGTTCCCTTTCGGAGGGAAAAGCCTTTTTTCTTCATAAAGTTAGTTAACCAGCACCTGCTCGCTTTAAACTGGCTCCGCATTAGACTTTTTTCTAAGGCTAATTGCATAGCCCGCACTTGGAGCAGTTCTGTCGTCACGGGCTGCTGTGCCGCTCGCTGCTCAAGCACATACTCGCCAAGCAGCTCTTTAATTTGCGGAAACCGACCCTGCTGTGGTCCACTGAAGCCTTTGCGTGAAGCTTTGCTGCCGACAATCTTCTGTTTTTGTTTCCGCCAGTCCCGCACGCACGTTTCGGGAACTCCGAACAACCGCGATGCGGCCCGATTTCCGTCCGTTTCCGCACACGCGACGACTTTTCTTTTAAAAGCGGCATGTGGTGCACTCGAGTTTCTGGAGTTGGCCCTTCCATGCCGTCGATGCTAATGCACTACAATATGACGAACTCCTCAACACACGTACGAAGTGCCGCACATGGGAAACACATAGGCAGAAATGGCCGACGCACTATGCTGACGCACGTAGGGGGCGGCCATTTTGGAATGCCGATGGCAATGGAATGACAGTATTCATTTTTTTTTTTTTCGTACTCGATTCTAACACGCATGCAATTTATGAACTCGCTTAACTGGAAAAAAGTGCGCGTTAGATTAGAGTAATTACGGTATTTGTTTAATAGCTTTATGCGCTGCCGGCAAGTGACCGATCAAGAAGGTGGCCCGCAGAGGCTTTCCCTAGCCCCAACAACCACAGGAGACGGCGACTCACCTTCGTCCGGTCTATGACATGAAGATAGTAGGAGACCGGCTTGCCCGTCCAAGAGACCGAGCCCTTCAGAGGCTGGATCTCCTTGACGTGCATGATGGTTCCAATGTCTGGACACACAAGGATGAGAAAACAGAAGGGCAAAGGCGAGCACCACGATCAGCAACAGTCGTTAAAACCTAATTGGAGCTGTGCCTCGTGTCAATCAGCACAGCCAAAGAAACAAGGGTTGAAAACGCCTCACTCACCGCTGAGGTTTCTGTCCGTGATACGAAAGTTGAGAGGACAGAAGGCCTTAGAGGAGACGATCCGCGAGCCGTCCTTCAACTCGGCAAACCTCTCTTTCAACTACGAAACCAAGATGCGGAGGAATCAGAAATCTTATTCCCTGGCTTGCACACAACAAAACGTGGAAGAGGAGCAGGCTTACCATGTGGTCTACCGTTGGCCCAAATGCAAAGTTGTTGACAAAAACAATCCTGGTTTGTGCAAAAAAAAAACAAGCATCGTGAGTCAGGAGAAATAACTAAGTAAAGAAATGAACAAACACACCAATATACAAAGAGAAACTGCGCGCTTGCTTACGAGGCGTTCAGGACCATATCCCGGTGAGAATCGTGGAGGAAGTCGCCCTTGATGAGTCTGTAGTCCCCGTGGGTCTTGCCATACCAGCGCATCCAGAACTGGAAGAGCGCATCCATAGACTGCGCGTACCGCGATGGCACCTCGGCCTTCTCGATGCCGATGCACATCTTGCAAGGCGTCGAGGATGCCACCTGGAGAACCACCTGCGAAGGGATGCCACAGCAATTGGTTAGGTTCATCCGCTACACCGATCTACCAGTGACCGGCTGATGCAAGTTCTAGTAGAATGATGATCATCGTCGGTTGGATGGAACCATATGGACTTGGACTCTCAACAGGATATAACAGAGCACATACAATCAAACCTATCACTAAAAACTACATTCTAGAATATCGTTCAGGAAGCAACCTCTATCAAGGCTATTTTGAAAAGGTATGCCAAAAGCTAAACCATGAATACGACACGCATAGGCACTCGGTGATCATTCGATTCCTTGAGCATACGAAGAGTTGTATGCTCTGGTTGCCAGATATTTCACACCATACAATGATTATTTCAATAAGAGATGTGCTTTGGTCATCAGCCACTTTTTATACTGTTGGCAGCAATCTATAGGCAGAATTTTTTATGGACATTGGGACATTAGGTACGCTCTAGACTTCAGACACAAGTCATGATGTCGGATTGTGGCGAGACAAAAGTCTCAGTTCCCAGCATACATTCAACAAAAGATCTCCTCAGAGCAGTCCGCAGGCATCTCGATAGTCTTGTACCGGATGTTCCAATGAGTTCAAATTAATTCATTTAGATTTGCACTGAAAGGCCGCTTACTGCATCCAGTAAGCAGCTTTTCACTACAAAAAATGGCAACTCTAGCTGCATCTTTTTTTTTTTTTCAACGGGAACATTCACACAAGACATCCCTGTGAAAGCACTCTAGATATGCAGCCAAATTCTGCTACAACAAACGCTGCTTCAACGAAACTTTCACTACTAAAAAAAAAAAATTGACTGTTCCTTGTCAGCAGTTCATAGGAGTCAATGCATAAGTATTCTTGCCACAACAAAAATTTTTGTTTTTTGCCCTTCCACTTCAACGAAATATGACAATGCGATTCCAAGCTTAGATACTTAATGCTGAGCAGTAAGCACAATCTTCGAAATTTTGATGCATTCACAGAACATAAAGATATGTCTCTAAAGTCTAATATTTGCATTGGCACCACCAGAAACTAAAGCTGTTTACTAAGCATGGGGGCCGGCATTGCTCGATAGCGATGGCAATGAGAATGCCCTACTTTTGCCACCAGTATGCTTCTGAGCCACAGATTATATGAAGCTGAAGCACAGTTCCTCAATTTATTTACTGTATTTACTCGCATAATTGGCACATTTTTTTTTGCAGAAAATCATGCTCCAAGTTCGAGGTGCACCTATTGCGTGAGGCAACTTTTTTTCATTTACTACTAGAGCATAGACCTTTGATAACGTACATTGCCAAAGTCACGAATATCCGCCTTACAGCACTTATCATAAGCTACTCTAGCCCAAAACGTGTTGAGCATGCAGTGTCGTGTGCCCGAAAATCGAGCCATGATGGGTCGCGCCAAAGATCAACATCGAAATATGTTGCAAACACAATAAATGAAAAAAAAAAACTACGAAAAGAAAGTAGCATCATGAAAATTTGCCAATTATGTTTCAAGCTACCTAAATTTCGCGCAATATCGCGACAAAATTTTGTGTGTTGAACGGTACCGATCATTCAATTTCACAAGCTCGCACCCCATATCCAAGACAATCCAATCGAATCGTGAACCACCACTCGAGTGTTGCAAGCGCCACCCAATCCCCTTTCCTTCAAGTAGAGCCACCGAAAAGTGTTTTATTGATTTCAAACTAAACTACAACTTTGATCGCCCGCGACCACCACCGAAAGGCAGCAACAGCAGTGATAAGGCTTAGCCTACGACCCGGCTTGTTGCCGCAGGAAGTAAGACAATATGAAGACTGTTGGCGGGACGTAGAAAAGATCACACTCAAGCACTGATCGCAGCCAAAAGCAGGGCAAGTGATAGGGTGTTAGTGTTTGCGACCAGGAAACCAACGGCGACAGAGGTCCTACTTAATTTCTCTGTGTTTTTCAAGTTTGCACTACTATGTACAGAAGTCCGCCGAGCTTTTGCTTGTTTGCGTAGTGGAAGCAAACGTAAAAGCTCGAACCAGAAAGCAGAGAAGTTTTTAAATTTGCGGACAAAGTGGCAGACGTGATAATTACAACACTTCACTTTTCCCGACAGGACAATCAAAGTGCACTTGACGAGATTGTACATTCCATGCGAAGCGCGTTCGGCTGGAGCCGCGCTGGTGCAAAGGTTGTTTCTGACACCCAAGCAACAGCCCCTTCCCACACTCTGTGAGGCCATCGAGCTGGCACAGCACTCCCAAGGTCTTTTTTCTTTTCTTCTTCCTCGCTCCTGTTAATGTAAGGGGGGTTTAATTGCAATCGTGCAAACACGGTACAGAACTTCATAACGGCCTATTATGCGAGTAAATATGGTAGTTCACCGAGTTTCGCACACGCTGTTGCTGGGTGCGATTGCGAAACGATGCCTTTTCTGATGCCAATGCTTTATAGTTTTTTCTGCTTGGCCAGTGTGATTACTGCTCAGAGCAAGTGTTCGTCCGTGCTATCAATAAAATCAGCCAGCCGCAACTAGTGGATAAGAAGAATAGCATAGAACTAGACATTAGTCACCTCTCCACAACACCACACCTCCATATCAGCGGTGCCGGGTTTTCACAGCGGACAGCTGCTGGTGTTCGCATGTTAGTGCAACTGTTAGGTTCGTTCATGAATGTCGTTGTGGCCGTTTTTTCAGTGTGCTTTTTAATATAGCGTCGCTATGCATGTGTGAGAATCGTTTTAAGACGCTGCAGGGAAAGAAAAGAAAACAGCCGACACTTTATTAACATTTGGGAATTAAGTTATCGGCATGTCAGCTATATCTTTTTTTGATTTCACTACAATGCAATTCTGGCTTAAGCGAAATTTTTTCCACGCCCAATCTGTTTCGTTATAGCAGGGTTCAACTGTACTTCTATACTTCGAGCTGATGGTAATAACTACACGTCTAGATGCATTCTTTTGTAATGTACTATTACAGTTAGATTACAAGAGCCGACAGCTTACTAGACGCTACATGGTTTCGGTTTCACTGTAGCAAAAGCAATACCTCACTGTTGTTGTCCCATACAAGTTATTAAAGTTATATTATGCAGATATATAAACACGTGCACTAAATGGCAACCACTAGATAAAGTTTTGGTCGAAGTGTTAATCCACAGTGGAGTGGCCCACTGGCTGGAAAAACGGGTGCACAGAATTATGAAGCCATCCCTTAGAAGACGCAAGCTAGCTGTATATTTTATTATTGATGAAAATGATGAAATGGGAAAGAAATCGAAAGGTCTGAATATCTCGGAGTGCTTATGAGGGTGGCTGTCAGAGTTGAGAACATTGCATGTAGCATTGGCATCGAGTGGATTAACGCAGTTTTGAAAAGCGTGACCAAATAGTTGTGAACAGAAAGTGTGGAGAGGAGAGCCGTGCAGCAGCGGTCACACGCATGCTGACGACGCAAGCTGTGCGACGGTCACGCGGTAGAAACGGCTGGCGTGGTAAAAATGCCCTTCGGCTCGCTGCTGCGGTGTATGTGTGCTTGAGGTGACAAGCTTGATGGGCTTGCACGGTTGGTTCTCGATCTTGTCATGCTAATGGTGGATTCCACTGGCTGTTTCGGAGGTGCCGCCTGAATTCTTGGCCGAGTTATTTGCATCATTTCCCACAAAAAGATTAGGTATGCTGCGCCAGGTCGTAAAAGAGGGTACAACATAACAGATAGCAGCCTATGTAGTAGTGTCTACAAAATGCCTAAAGACATTTTTCACTTAATGATTGTGGTAGCAGTAGTTCCGCCGTAATGGAAAAAGAATGAGCAAACTGTTGTGGTGAAATGTGAATAAAAAAAAAAGAAGAATCAGATCAATGCATTTTGATTGAATGAAATGCAAATTTTTTGCTGTGGAGGAAGAAGAAAAAAAATTCCAGATCAACCAATGGTATTCAGCTCGAAATTTTACAGGTGGACGTGGTGACATGCTCACTTGCTCACTTTTATTCCATTTCTTTAACTCACAGTATTGCACAACTAAAACCAATATACAATATTTCATCAAATGGCTTGTTATAGCTAATGTGCCAATTTGAACTCCTTGTAACACCATACTCCCGCCAGATTTGGTCCCAAGTGATGTGTTATGGCCACTGGCCATGTGAACATCACTCCACTGGTTTCCGGGCAATCTGGTTCCGACATTTCGCCGATTTCATGTAAGGAATGAGCAGCCTTACTAACAGTAACAGAGGTCAGAGGCTTGTTTCTCCAACTGAAACGGCTTTTACTACAAATATAATTATCTATCGCATCTCATTGGCTATTCCCCGCCTCAGATTCAAACAGCACGAAAGCAAAGCGTTGCTACCAATGACCATGTATAAAACGAAGTATATATAGCCATGTCTTGAGCGCAGGCTTTGCGCAGTAACCGCAAGAACAGGCTCTCTTTAGCTCAACCTGCAGCCACAGTGCGTTTACAATGCAACTCGGTGCAATTTCCACACCACTCCCATCAGTGCTAACCTGTCCTACGCCGCTGCCCAGGTCTATGAAGACATCGTCGGGTGTGAACTCGAGCTCGTTGATCATCTGCGCCACAAACTCAAAGGACGTCTCGCCGTACACCTGCAAGAAGCAGAACACACAAGGCATGTGAGACAAACAGCCATCACTACTCGCAACCATAGGTCAGCGAAAAATGCGGAACTCACTCGGGCTCAGTCGTGCAATATATTTTTGTCTTTAGAGCTCAATCAGATTCACACTCACTGAAATTTTCTTCACATGGAGTCAATCGAACTCAAACTCATCAATGTATTTGGTACTCACCCAGACCCACGGCTCGACTCAAGTCTGAACCTGAGCAAGTTGACTTTTGAGTGAGTTGGCCGACCTACGCTCGCGACGAAGTTCAAAATAAAAGAGGCTCATTCAATATATAACCTGGCTTGGCCGATCTAGTGACTGGTTATATTGGTCCTGTTAACCTACATGCATGGCAAACTGTTCAGTATACTCAAAGAAACACGAGAGTGAAACACAAATTCGGTACAAACTGACTGCTTTTTCAAGACCTATACCGTTGTAACTTTGGCATCATAGGTTCATTATAACAAGAATTGAAGTTCTCAAGTCCTTGCCTCAGCTTTAAACGACAGTGTAATAATCCATCTTCATAAATAAAGATTTATCTAGGCACTGGCAGTAGTAAAAGTGAGTGATGCAACAGCTTCTTCTAGCCTACCGTGCATGTCTTCCCATGACAAGGCTGTTTACTAGTCAAAGCAAAACCTCGCCAATATGTCCCTGTTCTAAATGTACTAGCGGTCAAAGACATAGTAGAGAGAAATGTCAAAGCGTCTGATAACTGCTTAGGCTTTAGATGGCTCGAGGTACGCCTACCGGCTAGCGGAAACCGCAGTCGATTTGTTGAAGGAAAGTTATCTGCACCCCTCAAGTGAGTGCGCCCTATGCCACAATGCTCTGCAAGAAGATATTGCTTTTGGCAACTGCAGAGACTGGCTGACCAAAGATTCCCAATTAGGCGCGAGCGCAACAATGCTACAGATAAGCACTTGAAACACATGTAGGTGTGGCGGTAGCCACCGATGATTGCACCAATATGACTTGCTGTGGAAGGGTGATAATGCAGGCGAATCAATATTTCATTCTAGTTTCCCTTGATAAGTCACCTATTCAACTTCAAATAAACTATAGCTTACAAAGACCTACATAATTGGTCTTTGTTTATATTGCATTCCCATTGTGTCATTGCCACACGTACTAATAATTTGCAGAATTTCTTGTAAACCAAAATTGTGGTAATGTGCTACTGAAACATACAATCAGTGAACTTCTGAAAAAAACTGTTTCTAAAATTTAAGAAACGCAATGTGTAGTTGCATTCACAGCCTCACATCTTTAACTAATCTTGAAGAAAAGGAAATTAATAAGTAGGAAGAGAACGGGAACTGTGTTGGTCCTGCAGCACATGCGCCTGAAATATTCGAGAGAGTGCGATCTGATTATGAGAGAAGGCTACATTTGGCGGTTGTTCGCAGAGCACACTTTGTTTTCGCTCACCTCGGGAGAGAAAGGCTCGTACGAGTTGAGCCTCTCGGGATCGACAATGGCCGTGTTGTACACCTGCTGCAAGATGTGCCGCAGGAGCGCCGTCGACGGTCGCGTGTGCAGCCGCTCGGGACGCGACGTGCCCTTCCACTGTAAAACGGGCAAAGGGCATACTCGTTGACCAACAACCGTCAACACAACTGCAGTTTTATCCAGTAAAATGAAAGGTGAGCCAAAACTCACACTCTGGAACTAAACATGCTAGCAAAAATAATCATGCAGCAGGTGTAATAGTAGATCGCATTGATCATCCTGAATTACTTAAGTATCCCATCGTGCAACGCAAAGGCTTCGTGTTTTAAAACTCACGTTTGCCTCAGGCATCGCGGAATAGGAACCGACTTCTTGCTGATGTCACTACTGATTACCACTTCGAATTTGTTGATGCTCGAGGCGACATCGTATAAATAGAAGACATCAAATGAGTTATATGTGCTGACCGCATTCTGATCAGTTTTTTTGTATAGAAATCCAGTTCACTTTACTGTACCATATTGACTCTGTGGGTCAAATAAGTAAAGCTTGCCCTCACAAGCGAAACGATCCTTACTCTGCCCTACAGCCCAGGGTTTATAGGGGGATAGAAGTGGCCAGGCAACCATCACAGATGTCATGGCTCAGTGCAATCAATGTGTAAAATTCATCTGATATGTGGGGTTTAACGTCCCAAAACCACCATATGATTATGAGAGACGCCGTAGTGGAGGGCTCCGGAAACTTCGACCACCTGGGGTTCTTTAACGTGCCCCCAAATCTGAGCACACAGGCCTACAACATTTCCGCCTCCATCGGAAATGCAGCCGCCGCAGCCGGGATTTGAACCCACGACCTGCGGGTCAGCAGCCGAGTACCTTAGCCACTAGACCACCGCGGCGGGGCTGTAAAATTCATCTCCTCCTCTTTGCGTGAATATGCAACAAACTTTCCTGCTCAAGGGTACACTAATGCACTTGGCCATACTTAACCCTTTTGTTTGACACTTTACAACCAATGGCTCCCCAAAACGATGAAGGAATGGTATTCCTGGGGGTGGACATCCACAAGCCCAGTTTAAGTAAACGAACACATGTGGCCGAACGCCTCCGTAGTAGAAACCTCAATTCTTTATCACACAGGTAATGTTGTTGAAAAGACTCCACCACCTCCAACTCACTGCAGAGTAAATTAAAAGAAAAAGCCTAGCAAACGAAGAATTTATACATGAATTGACGAGGTGTTAAATGAGACAAGCCACTAATTTTTTCTGTTGTGCTAATGAACTGTGTGAACACAATTCATATTACAGCGCTGAGGCTCATGGTGCACTCTGAGAAAACACCAGAGTGTAATGAAATGTAATGAAACATGGGCGCAGAAGGCTGGTGGTGTGAAAACACAGCAGGTAAGTGGGGGTAGTCCTACATGGCAGCCGGGCAGTGAGGAACTTAAACAGATGAGAGAGGAGAATTCTCTTCTAAAGGAGATGGTAATGACACTTAAAGAGGAGATCGGAACGCTGAGGAAAGCTTTGGAGGATACTAGTAAGTCGGCTCCTGTTGCTATGGAGACTTCGGCAGGAACTGTAGGTCGCAAACGCAAAGCGGTAGGTGATGTAGCTGTTTCGGACAAGGACGGTTTTGAAGCGTTTCGGGAGACTATGGAGAAGTCGCTATCGGAGATCACGAACATACTCCAACAGCTTCGAGTGGACGTAGGGGAGCTCAAGAAGCAGAGCGCTGATCACGGTAAGCGACTTCGAGCATTGGAGACTAGGACTGATGAGGTCCAAGAAGTTACGCCACAGGAGAAAGGGCAGACGCCGCGTCTCCCTTCGCCACAGTCAAAGGCTGGGGCGGATGGAAACGCAAAATTTGGCAGCGAAAATGGCGGGGCAAAATAAGCAGCACCCGGCACTCCGCGTGTGGCAGTGGAACTGCTGGGGGTTTCAAAGAAAAAAGGCGGCATTGTGCCAATTTATTAGAGCTAGAGAAGGCAAGCCACATGTCCTGTTGCTGCAGGAGACTCTCCTAGAGGGGATTACCCTCTCTGGGTATGAGACTTTCTGCCGCAAATCGGATGACGGCAGGGGGATAGCGGTGTGCGTTTCCAAGCAAATCTCGGCTCTCGTACATCACGATCTTGACAAGCGATTTAAATCAGAATATCAGTGCATTGAGCTTCTCCCCGGGAGGCGACTGCTCAAGGGGTTGCTAATTTTACATGTTTACAGTTCCCCGAAACGTTCGAAGGACCGCTTTTATGCCCTTATTTCAAAGGCTATGAGTCTCGCGAACCGCGGGAAGATCCCGCTTTTGGTGTCTGGAGATTTTAACGCGCCACACACTGCGTGGGGGTATCCAAAAACTACAACGAAGGGTGACTCACTTTACAAGAGCACGCATGACTTGGGCATGATTATGCTGACTGACCCCCGTTATCCGTCGCGAATAGGAAATTCAGCTTGTAGGGACACTACGCCTGATTTGACTTTTACAAATTTTCAGGATCACTGCGAGTGGACTAATTTATATGAACACTTAGGTAGCGACCATTATATACTAGAAACTACGCTGTCGGCAACTGTCACAGCTAGCAGGAAACACACTATAGTAGACTGGGATCTTTTCCGCGATATTCGTAAAGATGGGGGCTGCTGGGAAAATCTTGCGGATTGGAAACAGAACTTATCTAGCGACGTTAAGAGGGCCACAAAGGTCATCGAGACGCCGCCAGAGATTGGAACCATGGATAGCAAACTTGCCCACCTCTTCGAGGCCAGAAATGGCCTTAGGGAGCGCTGGAAACTGAACAAGCTCAATCGGCGGTTAAGGCGAAGGATTGCTGAAATTAACAGGGAGATCGAGACCTACTCCATGCAGCTTGAGAGAGCGCGATGGGAGGAGACATGCAACATGGTAGATGGACAAATGCGTGTTGGGGGGAAATGGAACTTGCTTAAACATCTGATGGGGCCCGAAAAAAGCAAGGGTAGTCAGTGCCGGGTGGTCGACCGCATAGTCAGCGCGGCTCTCAGAGACAGCTCAGAAAAGGAGGTTTGCGATATGCTTGCAAGCAAATATTTGCCGCTTAGAGGGATGGATCCCACCCTTTCCAAGCCCCCCCTCTATAGTGGGCGGATGCAATCCAAGCTTGATGAGAATATCACGACAGCTGAAGTTCGGATGGCGCTAATGGATCTCAATGGCAGGTCGGCACCCGGGGCTGACCAGATCACTAACAAGACTTTGAGGAACCTTGATGACGCCTCAATTGACTTTCTCACCGACCTTTTTAACAAACACTGGGCTGATGGCACGTTCCCCGAGGAATGGAGACATGCGGAGGTGATCCTCATCCCTAAGCCGGGCAAAAAGCCCAGCCTTGACAGCCTCCGCCCCATCTCACTTACATCTTGTGTTGGAAAGGTCTATGAGCATGTTCTGAATAATAGGTTCTGTGCATTTATCGAGGATGAGGGTCTCCTCCCTCCGAATATGGTGGGTTTCCGTCCACACCTCTCAACGCAGGATGTGATGCTTCTCCTTAAATCTCACATCATTGACGACAGCACTCGCGATGCCAGGGCCATACTTGGTCTCGATCTGGCTAAGGCGTTTGATCACATATCTCATGCCCACATATTGGAATCCATAAATGACATGAACCTGGGTGCGCGATTTTATAATTTTGCCGCTGCTTTTCTCAGTGACCGAACGGCTACTCTTAAGTTGGGGGAGCTGAAGTCAGAACGGTACGAATTAGGTTCCCGTGGAACCCCTCAGGGGGCAGTCGTCTCCCCGCTTCTTTTCAATATTGGCATGACTCGCCTTGCTCGCGAACTGGACGAACTCGAGGGGTTGGAAAGTGCGCTCTACGCGGATGATATCACGGTGTGGGTCCGAGGCGGTGCCATAGGGCGCCTTGAGGACAGATTGCAGGAGGCGGTCAACACGGTTGAAAGAAACATCAGTCGTATGTCTTTAAAGCTTTCAAGTAGTAAATCTGAGCTATTAATATACAGGCCCACCAGACAAGGACGGCGACCTAAGGACTGGGTCCCCCCTGAGCAGGTGGATGTGACATTATTGACTGCTAGTGGGGCTAGAATTCCCAAGGTTAGCTGTATCAGGATATTAGGCATGCTCATTTCAGCGGATGGACGTAACACGGAAATTTACGTAGATTAGAGCAACATACTGCGGCTACGCTTCGCCTCATTATTAGAGTTTCTAACAGGAAAGGAGGCATGAAGGAGGACAATCTTCTTCGCCTCTTTCATGCCTTCCTCATGAGTCACGTTCATTATGTTGCGTCTATGCATCACTGGCTCGCTGCAGAAAGGGAGAAGCTCAATGTACTGATCCGTAAAACTGTTAAAAGGGCACTCGGCCTTCCAATCCGAACTAGCACGGAGGGGCTGTTAGCATTAGGAATTCACAACACGTTGGATGAAATTATAGAGGCTCAACGCACGGCGCAGATCTCTCGCCTCTCGGTCACCCGGGCGGGTCGGGAGATTTTGGCACGTGCCGGAATTTCTACAATACTCCAGGAAGAGCGGATGACTTCTCTTGACTCCGCCGTTAGACAGGCACTCGTAGTTTATCCTATTCCTAGGAATATGCACCCTCAATTTAACGTCGCAAGGAGAAGGGCTAGAGCCAAGAAAATTTTGGAGCAGGTGCACTCGAAGTCGGGATCGTCGACCTTCACGGACGCTGCGCGTGCGGATAGGAATCGTTATGTGGCCGTTGCGGTCTCTGAGCGAGGTACAGTAATGTCGGCATGCTCTGTCAAGGCAACCTCCCCAGCAATAGCTGAACAGGTATCCATCGCACTAGGGCTTTTGGATTCATCCCGTGTTCAGATCTACTCTGATTCCCGTTCGGCGGTTAGAGCCTTTGCCTCTGGCAGGGTCTCCCCACCTGTTGCTAGAATTCTCAGAGGTAGGACCATCACTCCACACGAGATCATTTGGTTCCCGGCCCATATGGGCTCCACGATCAGCGGCATCACCAACTCCAACGAATTGGCCCACGCCCGGGCGCGAGGACTTGCCTTCCGCGCGGGGCTTCACGGCCCTGGCACGTTGGACCGCTCCGCCCCGCCCGGGGCCGATCCTCTGGATGGGGGTGCGGCTGATCGAGGGTCGCGGGACGTTCTAGCGACATTTAACGAAGTCACTTCACATTATCGTTTGAGTCGTAGGGTCTTTCCTCCACCCCATTCGCATCTTACCAGAGGACAAGAAGTCACGCTCAGACTACTACAGACAGGGGTTTACCCCTGCCCAGCTAATGTATCTATTTATATGGATATATCTCCTGACTGCCCGGACTGTGGGTGTGTGTGTACATTTGAGCACATGATGTGGGACTGCCCCCACATACCCAAGGAACTCAAGGCGCAAATCATCCCAAGACAAGGGTTTTATTCCGCCATCAAAAGTACGGATCGTCACCGTCAGCTTCGGGCAATCCAAAGGGCCCACGATGCCGCAGGCAGGTACTCCCTGCCTGTTCCAACGTGGGAGCGGCCCGCAGGGGCGTCGGGGTAAAACCCGACTCTCCTCCCTCGGTGTACAATAAAGTTATCTATCTATCTATCTATGAAATGTTCCCTTGCAAAAACAGTAGTAGTGACACCACTAAGTACAGTACATTCCAATAATACGGAAATGCGGGCTAGTGGGTCTTGCTGCACGCTAAAACTTTAGCGCACACACATGAGGACATAGATGAAAGGATCACAAGGACCAGCGCTGGTCCTTGTGATCCTTTCGTCTGAGTCCTCGTGTATGTGCTCTAAAGTTCCAGTATACAGAGACACTCGTTAAAGAGAACCTCAAGGGACCACGAAAATGCGTTTCCTTGACAGGAACTCCGTTTACTGAGAGATAAACAAGCGTGGAGAATACAAGTATGAGACCAATCATAGTGGAGGCAGTTGTTCCATATAAGCAAAAGTTCTGTTTAACAGATTTCCGTTTACTGAGAGTGTACTGAGAGTAGAACTGCCGAGTGGTTGCTCTGCCTAGCTGTGACAATTACTTATATGGATATCTAAAAGATAAGTACTGCAACAACATGGAGGCAAAGTTCCAACTCCATACAGATGCAGCATAAACAGCTTGCAACAGGTTAACAAGTCATTAACGACTCCCTTATCATAACCAAGGTGCCTTTGGCCAATACAGAACTGTTACTGTTTGTAATGTTACACATAATACATTTTCCGCAACGATTGAGAGAGACCACCACAGCTACTGCAAACTGCACATTTGAGCCCTCCTACATGGTAACAGCATCAACGAGCCCTCCCAATGTGCACTTATCTTAGTGGTAGTATTACAAGATTTGTTTAAATGTAAGCCAAATGATCCAGACGATTATGATGTGAAACTGTCCTGGTGATATTTTCGTTTGTTGTGACAATATTTGTCGTTGGAGTATTATTGATAACAGCACATAAAAGACAGAAGCTCTGATCGAGCAAGTGGAATGCCTTTTCACATGCATCGCTTCATTGCAGAGGCGTCGCACTCAACAGCGCTAAATTATAACTTCATATAAAACAATGCCAGAATCATATCATGCAGAGGTGTCAGTCATTCTATGGTAGACATTAAAGGTATGGAATCAACTAAAAACACAACAATAAGAAGTCATATGATAAACAAGATGCAACAAAAAAATGACAAATAAAAAGAAAGTAATAGCCAAATTCATCGCAAAAATTTATCGTTCAAGGAAAGGAGGTCAGTACTGACCAGCTTTTTCCTTAACATGGGCACACCAAACAGTAACAGGCGAGGTACAACGTCATTTTCAGCATTCGTATCACAACACGCGCATGTCATATTGTGCATCATATGCGCACACACATGCACATGTTGTGCACCTGCATGCACGTGCACTGTTTGCATAAGTTGCATACACTGCGGCACTGTATGCCACATGTTCTGCATACAGTGCCTCAGAAAAATGAGGACCTCCGAGACATCAAGGTACAGTGCAAAATCATGCACTTGTAGGCGTCAACATGGCTGGCCGGGATAGCGCCAGGAACAAACCGGACAACGGTTCTGAAGGTTTAAGCTTTGTGCCAGAAACGCGACTTAATTTTGCAATTGGCTGGAGTGAAGGAAAGAGAGAAAGCTAGATGTTTGCAAGAAGCAGTTCAATGATGAATAAATCGGCAATTGTCTCTCAACCCTGGATACACTGTTAAGCGAGAAATGCTTATGTTCTTAGAGCAACATTCTCATACCGAGCACATGCTGCCTCAGCTTTCAACAATGCCCTCTTTGTAAGCTAAAGTTGTTTGTTAAGTAGCTTACAACCCATAGCCTATTTATCCCATCATCTGCAATACTTTGTACATTTGATTTTGACTCTTTGCAGACAACTAAAATGGCAATTGACTTACTTTCCTCATAGCCTGCCAGCTTCGCCAGTCCCTTCAAGATCCCGAACCTGTCTTTTAAAATAATTTCAGCACTGAACTTAATAATAATATAACATTGCCTTAATCTTAATTCTGGCTAAAAAAAGCCCTTGATATCACGAAACGGTAAGTTGTCTTGATCACCAGTATTATGGTACATTACACACTAAAATAAAGCTGAGCACAACTAAATGTGTGGACCTTTACCACAGAAACAAAAAGGAATGCAGCAGAAGACCCCCATCAATGACAGTGCACTAACCAAAGAGACACAATGCAGTGACATTGTTGCAGATAGTTTGAATGCCTTGAATGTTTGGGAACGAAGTGAACTTAGACTGAAATTAAGGCAAGATACAAACACAGCTAGCCATGCCGTCCAACTGCTCCTTTCATATAAGGGTTGGTGCTCATGTATTAGGTGATAGCTAGACTCGCTCAGCCTTCCCACAGGAGAGTCAAATTACACATTTCATGAGAAAGAAATCTTTAGATATACAAAAAATTGGCTCAATGTCCTCCATTTAAACTTTCGGCAAGACAGAGGCAAGGCAGTGCAAGAATGCCAGTTCAAGCCTACAATAAGCATTTCTTGCTTACTGGGCCCACAGACCCCCCCCCCCCTCTCCCAGCATGCGACAAAAGAAAGGTGAAATAACCGTTGTCCGGTGTGATGCAATCCCCAGAGTCGGCCAAGATGAGACACACAGGCGGGGTTTGGTGAAGCAGCGGCAGCAATGGCAGCAGCGACGACGATGATGGTACGAGCGGCGCACACAGCAAGGGCACACAGTCAGCACAGCGGCGGGCAGAAGAGGCGGCGGCCAAGCGGGAGAGGGGAGGATGGGACGACCAAGCGATGGTATCCGCGAGACAGCGTGGCAGCGCAGCAACGATGGCGGGGTGAGGGGAAAAGCGTTCGCACGTTGTTGAGGACCACGAGCATGACAATGCTGAGGCGGCACGAGACATGACAGGACTAAGCGACGAGGTGCGTCGATTGTGCAATGCGGCGCGGCCCGCAGAGCCGTGAAACACCCGAAATTTCAAAGATCGGACGTTCCCGCAAATCACAGAGGAAGAAACATTTAAGAGGCGCAACTCCACTCCTCGAGGCGACCAAATAATGTCGCATTGCCGGAGCGCCAATCATGCTGAAGGCGTCTAGCAGCAAAAAAATGAATCGCCGGCGTTTTGGTTTTTGATTAAACGTGTCCCGTGTGTTGCTCGCATTCCGCTGCTGTCACAAAGCATGGACGCACAGCGCGTTCCATCGCACTCATTTACTGCTCCACATTGTCTCTACTGAACGTACCCGCTGAAGCAAACGCTGCTGTCGTTGCACACAAACGATGTTAAAGAGAATAGGGGCGCGCGCACCCGCTCAGCCGCGCCTATTTGGTAGCGTCTTCTTTTCAGCTCTTTTATTGCGATAGCAATTATACGGACACTCTCAGCTGGACTTTGCTGCCGGCGTCGGCGTCACCGTTACTCACTGTATATGTATACGTATCTATATATATGAAAACGCAATAAAGAAAAATAATCCAGAAAAAGACTCCGGCGCGCGAAATCGAACGTGGGACCTCTGAATTGTGAGTGCGAGGCGTTAGCCACTGAGCCACAAAGAAGCACGTCCTTGAACGTTCAAATGGCAAGCTATTTATACCACTTACCCCTGGTGCCCCTTACCCCTGGTGCCAGGCATCTCGGGAAGAACTATCGTGTTTTCAGCATTACCAGCAAGATAGTGCAATGAGCGCATGCCGCCGGCCACATTGTTACGACGCCGCTGTGCGCGCTTTCCCCTCCAAAGCGTACTTTGCCCCATGGGGAGGAGGCAGGGTGGATTCCCACGCATGCGCTTGTCTCGTGGTGGGGACAATTCTACGGCTTAGCTGTCCTTGAGCTTTCACTGGAACAGTTCTGTTGTGGTTATCGGGCGCACAAAAGTCACTGCAATCGTTGCACTGTCTTCCGTTTACAAAAAGGACATGCTATTCAGACACAGCGAAATAACAGTCGAGACACTTATTTGTATTCATCTGTACCTGTGAGTACATTTCATGCGTCATTTGTGCGTGAGAAACACGGGGCACGTTTCGATCTGCTTGCCATTCTGCACGTGACCTTCCAATTTGTTGCTATCGCGTTCATTGCTTCGCCTTTGCGTTTTCTTTCTTTTTCCTTTTCTTTTTCGGTTGCAGCTTCGCGCCGCAAGCCAAGATGACTATCGTAGCTTGTTTTGCACGTTATGCAACGTTAACTGGATGCCTGTGGGCATCCATTTTAACCCACTAAAGATTTCTTCCTCCGTGCCACAAACACAGCATTCAGGGAAGGCACCTCATCAGTAGTCCTATTGGTATAACATGAACATCTCTTTGGGTCAGTATGTACGTTTAGGTGCCTTATATCGTGTCTCACAACGATACTGACAAATCAGTGGTGTATTTTGAGAACTTTACACTACTTACATGGTGCTAGTGCTGATGAGGTGCTTCCTCCAAATGCAGCAGACCCCAAAAAGAGGGGAAGTGACCACGTTACTTACGTTCCGTCCCAAGAGCGCGACAAATAAGCAGGGACAGCAAGGACCCGTGGCACTTGTCCACTAGGGCTCTCTATGTTTTAGAAACAGGCCAGTTAATGTAACACATCTGACCAGTGCAATGTTGCGTGCTCATTAAGCTTGAGCGTCAATGTACACATTTAAGGGGAGATCGTGCTTCAGAAACGTGTTTTTTATTGTCTTTTGTGAAATATTCTGAAAAATGTTACAGTTCGTGAAACATTCACACCTGATGTGGTGATTTCAAGTATGCAATTATCACTAGTACAGTACTTGGTTTTTAAACTGAAAAATATTTTTTGTACTGTTAGAAGGGAGGTTTTGTAAACTGTGAGAGCTGCAAAGCAAATTAACCTGTCACCATAACTTGGAATGCAATTGGAAGCAATGAAATGGGAATGGATGCCACAAAGCAGTTCGAACAAATCCTATTGTATTTCTAACATTTGTGAACAAATCAATGTCAAACTGGGACTTCACTCAGCAAAATGTAACATCACAAATTTTGCTCAAATAGGTGTACAATAGCCATTCTTACTTTAGTGGACATGGCGTTAACTCCAAACTATTTAGGTTAGGTTAGGTTATTAACTAAATTTGGTTACTAACTAAAAAAACAATCTCACTCTTAGCAAGGCACACAAAACACTTTATAGTTTAAGGATATGCTGTCCTCGAAGAACAATTGCACATTTGAAATCACGACAAATATACCTAAGCTATTAAAGTTTCATAAAGATCTGCTCAAAAATGAAGAAACAGCTTCATAAAGCAGTCTTCCCTCTTAAGCTGCTGGACTAGTCAATGCACCACTCTACAAAGAGCATAATTGCCAGGTATCTTACTGGTACACATGTGATAGTTAACTCCACAAATTAGCCCTACCTTTAGAAACTTTGGAAGTGGATTTCATATAACTGGCTAACTGGCTATAAAACTTTTCATGCATATATGCAGTGTCCAGTTCACATATTACTGTGCCCAACTTGATGAATAAAAACGTTGAAATTGGTGTTTCAAAGCATCTCGACCAGCCTGCGGTGCCTCAAAAAGCGCTAACAACGGCAAAAGAAAATGCATTCTTGCGACATGCAACTTGAATGCATTTTTGGACGTCAAGCTAGAACACTCGACTTGGCCACATTAACCGAAAATTAAATGACAAGCTTGCTCATGTCGAATAGTATTTGATGGTATGCAGAGCGGATGATGAATGCACACCCAAAACCTCTATAAACAACTGAAGTCAGGATTGCAGCTTCGAAAGTCAACTCACCAGTTGCAAGAAACTGTCGATCGCTCTGTTGTACTTGTCGCAGAGGGTCCGCATGCTCTCATAGCTGTAGCCATGGGGGATAAGAAAAAAGAAAACGCAAAGAGCCGGTCGAAATTTCGCAATACACAGGGCACAACAGCACGGGCCAAAGTGGGCAATCCTATTTAATGAAATTTTAGTTTTCGTCCAAGTTTGAACTTCAGGACTTGGCTTTCCCCAAGATGCCCATGAAACATTCTCACCGCTCCCAACTGTTTCGAGCAAAGTGGGGGAGGGGGTTCAAGAGAAAGGGGAGCATCCGGCATTCACCTTATAAAACAGAAACACAATGCTCAAAATGAGACCAAGGAACGTAGAGTAACTACCTTTAAATGTGATGCTTATTTAAACAGGTTGGATCGAAAATGTAACACAGTGTGTAGCTTCAACATCGCCATGCCCCTCTCACTTACCCAGTCACATATTCAGTACCCTCTTTTAAAATAAGTTATCCATGTTCACGCTTCTCTCTCGCCTCGATATAACCGCCTTAATAGCTTGCCTTTGTCAGTGTTCAGTGTGTGCATCTGTGTTTGTATGCACTAGACTTGCTGCACAACCTTTCGTGCTCCTTCCCCGTACAGTACTCGCAGACTAACACGCGAAAATTTAGTCTACGTAATGCACATGGTTTCATTTCTAGTGTCTACAGCTCATGTCACACTGGCATAATTTTGACTAATACTTATATCAGAGCCAAGATTAACTTGCGGTAACATGAAGCAGTTATCTCAAGCGATTGCTCATACTAGTCGTTACTCTTATAAAAAAAAAAGAAAACATTGTGTTTCAATCCATAAGTACTGCACATAACACACAGCCACTTCCACGTCCTGAAGCTGTTTCCACCTCTATGTAATCTGCGCAGTTCTCATATATATCTCTCAGCTCAGTGCATACAGAAATGAAACAGCACTCACCTTTTGGTGTCATAGTCATTGAGGACGTGGTTTTCCATGGCTGCCTTGAGCTCCGGAAAGTCCTCGCAGACCCATCTATAATGAAACAAGAGGGAGAGAGGCAATGTTAATTAAACAAACGATAAAGAAAACACTATCACATTCATCATGCAATACGATGAAATGGCAATGTGATAACAGAAAATGACCTCGAAGGTTTATGCATTCCTATGAGCCTAACACAAGAGAGACAATTACAACAAAACCTGATTGAGGTGCGTCTGGTTACAAGTCTTTTGCATGTTATAACACCATGAAACCCTAGACCCTGTCTTGCACAATGGCAAAAGTTGTATATTTTAAATACTGAGTTAGCGGGCGAGGCATGTATACCTCAGCAGCAATTGATGAAGGTTTTAGGGGGAAAAAACCCTGCTGGCATCCTCTGAAAAGTACCTGAAAACTGCTTGAGAAACGAATGCAAGCATGAGACGCAAAGTAGGTTTCGCTGTCTTTCCGAGGCAGTTGCGCTACTCTACGAGCAAATGATAAGAAACTGCGAGCAATCCCAAAATAGACTCTCATCGCGTGGCATTTCAACGAGCATGCAAGTCGTCCGAACGTGGTTTTCCCGACAATCCACCAACTACTTCTGTTTCATTGAGAGGCATCCAATGCCACCAAATGACATGGCAGCTTTACACACAAGAATAATAAAAAAATATAACCCCAAAATTTCAAGATCTCATTCAAACCACTGAGTGTGGTATTTTCCATTCCCGAAGCTTTTGGCAGCAACACACCCTCGTCTAACTCAATCGTGGCAATGCAGTGAAGCAAAAACACCTGAGCTCTCGAAGGCATGCGTACAGCTATATATATATATATATATATATATATATATATATATATATATATATATATATATATATATATATATATATAACGCGTTCGTTATTCGAAGGTCGTAGGTTCGATTGCTGCTCACGGCTGGTTATTTTTTCATCCACTTTTCTTTCTTCTTTCTTCTTATTTACATTCTATGTGTTCTAATAACTTCCCCTGTACATTCCTTGGCATTTCTGTCTGTTAGATCTCATTAATATTGTGTTAAAACACGGAAAACGAGCCCTTAGGTATACATTTTTTTCCCTTATATATATATATATATATATATATATATATATATATATATATATATATATATATATATATATATATATAAAACACAGTGTATTGCGATTTGGGAGTACCGTACATTAATGAAGTCCAGGTACCCCCCCCAAAAAAAGAAAAGTTTCATAAACATTTTTCTCCTAAGTCTCTTATTCATTCCGTTAGCATGACTAGATCCATCCACGCGATCGAACTGTCAATCGATACACCCACGGGTGCACACCTTCCCATAAATCAAACTTTCAAAGTCGGCCAGCACACCGCGTAACTGTATACCCGCCTCCTCTTGAACGCGAAGGCACGCACGCGCATACACGGAAATCCGAAACCGAAACAACAAACTCAGTCTTTCCGCGAGGCCGGCAGGATGTCGGTCCGATGTGGCAAAGGTATAGCGTTCCAAAACTACACTGTGCCTGCGTAGTGACCGCAAAAAAAGGTACGCACACGGAAAAACAAACGCAACGGGAGGGAAAAAAAAAGAAACGAAACGAAACAGGAACGCTAAAGGAAGGGAAGGGCCAAGGTCGGCAGAATGCGTCAGCGCGACAGGCGATTCCTTCCGCAGCCGCCCTCCGTGCCGATCGTCGGGCGGAGATCGAAATGCGACCCGCTCGATTTCAGGACGTCACGTACGCCGAGATGGAGAAGATCGACGCGATGAGATGTGCACGAGGCACTTTTTTTTTTCTTCAGATTTCTCTTTCTTTTCGTCCTAAAGGCGGAATGCACGCAAACCACGCGGTTTTAAAGAAAGCTAAGAATTCCTTCGCAGCGGGAGCGGCCATTAAAAACATACGCCACGCAATCGGATAGTGGCCGCCGCCATCTTTGTTTGAACTGATTGCGCACCACCAATCTCTCTCGCCTTTGCTGCATCGTGAATCGCCGAAGAATGCTTCGGAATGTCGTAATTTTGAAAACAAGAAGAAAAAAATACACGTTTCTGTTTTTGTTGTTTGTTTTTTCGTCCACTTTCTGCAAGTGAGAATCACTGGCACGGCCAGGACGGAGAAATAAATCACACGGTGACGTCACAGATCGACAAAATTCGTGACGCCATCAAGACGGCAAGTGAAAACGTGACATGAGGCCGATCACGGGGGCACCGCAAAAACAGGTGAGGCGCGGAAAGTTTAAAATACCGACCTTCGAAAACCTTTCCTCAAGTTTCGCGAGCGCACACATACAAACGCACGCAGGGAATGTATAACAGGTGGTTATCAATAAAATATATGGGGGGGGGAGGGAGTTTACGCGCCAAATCCATATGGTTACAAGCCTCGCCGTAATGGAGGGCTCCGGGGTGTTCGGCCACCTGGATTTAAAGCCAGGGCGCAACGTCAACAGAGGAGGGGGGGGGGGGTCTGTAGCTCCCTCACCTCTTCCCTCCGTTTCCCGTATGAGCAAACAGAGCACAACACGTTCCCCGCCTCCCTGAAGGAATTACCACACGCGGGCCTTAAGTATTCCCGCTTGTATCGAAAAATGCGACCTCCGCGGCCTTAGGATCAGCAGAGGATGATCAGAAACGACGAACCATCCCTTTCAGTCACGACGTGTACAAACGGAGACGACAACTTCAATGGCACGGCACGCACAGCGTGTTTCATCAAATGGCTCTCGAAACTTAGCGTGCACATTCGTGCAGGCCTCCAGAGTGGACAAATGACGAATATTTAACTTCATTTATGCTGCATATTGCTGCAGGCGATCACTTTGCTGGACGCACTACCATGTTCGACGATTGTTCGACGTGACGCATTCCAATATTAACGTGAAAAGGTTTTTAGGGGCGAAGCTCCTTAGGGCGTGGGCTGTGCGTCCCCTGTAGACTGTATGTAGCCACCTCTAGTTTAGTTCTTGCAGTGTTCACTAGATGGCGGTACCGTCCCCTGTATGTAGCCACCTCTAGTTTAGTTCTTGCAGTGTTCACTAGATGGCGGTACCGTCCCCTGTATGTAGCCACCTCTAGTTTAGTTCTTGCACTGTTCACTAGATGGCGGTACCGTCTCCTGTATGTAGCAAGATTCAGTAAAGAAGAAGAACAATGCACATGCTGCGGGAAAGATAAGGAAACGGCGGAGCATGTTCTGATTGAATGTGGAGATATCCACCCAGGTGTATGTTTGGGCACGAGCCTACAGGAAGCCTTGGGTTTTAGGGACAACAATGGAAAGCTGAACACACCCGCGATTGAAATAAGTAAGAGACGGTTAGAGTATTGGTGGCAGAAAATTAGAGAGAAAGGACAAAAATAAATATTGGAAAAATAAAATATGGACAGTGTGCCGTAAATGGCAGAGAACTTAAGCTGAAAATTTACCTTTTTTTCCATTAAGATAGAATTTATCGAAGTAGAGGCATTAGGCCAACATCAAAAAAGAAAAAAAGGTTTTTTTTTTCTTTTTTTTTTGTCGAGCCTGGTGGCATACTTGTCACCACCCCGTTATAAAGGGGACGCTCATAGCATCCATCCATCCATGTAGCCACCTCTCGTTTAGTTCTTGTAGTGTTTACTAGATGGTGGTACTTGTAGCTGATGATGAAAAGATGCAAGATGTTATAAACTAGAAAGCGGTACTTGTAGTTGATGAAAGACGCGAGATCTTATAAAATAGGAATGATGTCACATGTGGCGCGTGTCATTGGTTGAAGGCAATCGTTCGATTTAGTGCGGCGACGTACGCTAGGGGGAGCGATGTAATAAAATCGAGTGGGCAAAATGTACAGAGGATTCATGGTTTACCAGGTTTACCTCCGGAGCTTCGCCCACTCATCATCATTCACTTCATGGATATGGCGGCACTTTTTTTTTCCCTCTTTGCTCTAAACAAGTACAACTAAAAAACAAACTGTGCGTGCATTTCAGGCCTAATCAGACTGTTGGCAGAAAATATCATAATTAGTTACACACATTAGGTTTATGTTTAATTACTACAGCTCACAAACAACAGCGCTTTCCTTCATTTTCTCACTTGGAATGTTATACGGAGTGCCTTGGAATTATGCCACACTAATTTGACGCGTTTCTGATAGTGCACTGTAATTCGTGACTGAAGGGACTATGCGCGTGTAAACTACTTGATCGCAGCCAGCGGCGATGAATCATAACCTGCACACACACACACACACACGCACAGATAAGAGTATCAGATCGAAAGGTGCCGCCGACGAGCGAAAGTGAAAGCTCTCTATCGGGTTGTACGAGCGCCACGTAGATCTTATCGCGTTATCGGCGCGTAATATCGGAACCCCCTCTTTTTTTTTTTTTGCAAGTACTTGCCCACTCGAGGCACCGGCGTCTTCAGCCTCACTGCGAAAACGAGTTCACCGGGAAACTACGACGAGACCGACAGTGTCGCTGGCCATCCATACGGCCCACCATGCAGTACAGAGACGCTTGCCCTATTATTTTATTATTACTATTACCTTATTGTTATTGTTAGTATTAAAGCTAAGCTTGTATAGCCCCACAAACTGGCGTCGTACTAGCGACGGCCATAACATCCGACGTTCGCGAGTGCAGGTGCAAAATGAGGCCATCAAAGTAATTTTAAACTAAGAACTAGATATTAATTTTAAATTGATAACTAGATATTAAATTACCGATAAATTAATAACAATATGTTTCTCGCTATAAAGAAGCCTCTGGGTGCTGCTCTCGACCATGTCAGCACACACAACTGTGACACACTCCCGCACGGTCAGCATCCAGAGTTACTTTCGAATAGGACACGGGACTGCAGTGTGGCCAGACACCCGATTTGCTAAGCGTACGCCACGGGCACGCATTCGAGACCAGCCACCGAGAAGCACAGACTGCGGCTAACTTCCGGAACAAAAGCGGTAAAAAGAAAAAAATAACGGCTATGACGTCATCATAGCTTGCTTTATTGACTGCGGCGTGGTGACGTGAGGGAAGCAGGGTGTGAACGGCACGATGGAGTGGAACGCTCGCACAAACTTCAAGATCAATTTAAAATACGTTCCGACCTGTATTCGCTGTTGATATTTTGCAGATGATATACGAATGCTCACGGGAATCGACCCCGCAGGCTATTTCGCTGGCTCTAATTTCCGCTAGCGATAGTGAAATCGATAGCAAAGATCTGGTTCTCATACAAGAAAGATTGCAAGTGGTCCTGAAACACTTTTCCAAGTAACCATCTAATGGCTTCACTAAAGGAGTTCAGTGCCGCACGAATCAACCACAGTAAAAACTTCAAGAGAATCAAGTCCCAGCAGAGATATGTCGCACGCTGTAAGCCAAGCAGGGAGGGATGGCACGGGGAGGGGGGAGTTACGTCACGCACACGTCATGACCCTGAATTGTCTTTTTTTAATGAATGCACTGCTAACCTTCACAGCGGTTGCGAGCGCGGGCACGTGGCGGCCTCCAGCGGCGGAAGCCGCATCTATGTCGCCTACGAGGCTCAAGTCAGTCAATGGCCGAGAATTTGCGTATATGGAGCGGTCCTTTGGGTAGATCGCATCTTTAGTAAACAGGGAGTGATCTCTGTCTAACTTTGAGAAGTAATAGTGCATTCCAGGCTACGTGCTGTGCTGTAGTTCCAGGCTACGTGCTCGCGTGTTCTCAGGAGCCCCGACCACCGATCAGCAGCGTTTTCCGATGTTGCTAAAGTGTTGCAGGACCGCTTTAAGAAATCAGGAAACTGTGAGGGAAGCTTACCTGATACTTCCCTCCCTACCCTCCTCTTTCCTCGAAAGAGGATTCTGGGCGGCAATAATAAACTTAACTGTGGCATAACACAGCCACACGATTTTATCTGGCAAATTTTCGGCACGATTTGTTCCGAGCCGAATGCGATGAGAAAACGCGAAAGAAGGGAGCTTGAAACCCGTGACGTCACAATGACGGCGAACTGCTGGCGTTTCGGCGCGGTAATCAATAAAAGAAACCGTAATCTTTCTTTAACGAACCGGTCACTGAGTTGTCGGGTAACACCTAGTTACTAAAGACTGATTTATCTATTTTGCGGCACCCGTCAGGGTAGTCCACCTATTACGAACCCTCGGATAACGCGACATCCGCTCCCTCGCTGGCCTGATAGGGATCTTGATACAGCGGACTCGACTCTTGACACAGCCCCAGACGCGCGTACAGCAGCTGTCTTCGCTCGACTTCACGTCCTCCTAAAAAAGAACGACAAGTTCAATATATATAATGGGTGCCAGCTGTTACGGGTTTAGATTGCCATCGACAAATACACGCGCATCCAACTCGTTTTTTTTTTAACAACAGGAGGCTGCATATCCGCTGGCGGTCGCATTTTGCGCGAGTGATGGGCCACGGACGGAAGAGGGCATAGATCATTTTTGACGTAACTCCGCAAACGCAATGATCGATGGGACCAGTGTGGCGAACTCTCGATCTCCAGGGGACTTGGGTGCGCGTGTGAGAGAGAAATCACACGCAGTCACGACGAGATAAGCGACAGTATAGCAGCGAACTGAGCCGCGGCGTCCGGCAGATTGCGTAACAAGGCGGGACAATCCATCCGGGCGCCGTATGTCGACCCTCCCTGGGAGGCTCGCAAACCTCTCCCTTCGTGGGTATGCGTGCAGACCGGCAGGGCCACAACGAACAAGACCGCGAAGAAAGAAAAAAAGAGGGCAGCGGACCAGTTTCTTCTGTTTCACCGCTTTCGCCGCGGCACATCCTCTTTCTCGGCCCCTCCGCGGCTTAGGCCGGAAGACAGGTCGTCCCCGCGAGCTGACCAATCGGAGGGGTTTTTTTTTTTTTTTTTCTTAACCGAAGTACGTTCACGCGACAGCGAGTCGGAACCAAGCGACGCGGTCGCCTCGCAAGACGATGAGCCACCACAGGCGAACAGTAACGCAGGTCGACGTGCCCCTTGATGTGGAGGCAACAAATAAAAGATATTCTCTTCGTTGACGCAATCTCCAAGGAAACCAACATATACTCAAGCCAGGGAAATTGTGGGGGACGTCAATTACACTGTTGTAAGTGCATTGAAACAGATTTAAATGTGAATAAAGTAAAGTGAACGGTCAAGTCATAATACCACGCTTAAAGATCGCTTGATAAATGACGCCAACTGACAACAAAAAGTGGCCGCGTATCTGCGTGTTTCACTGCAAATGTCGTCGAAAGACGAGTCTTCTGCTCGCCTTCTTTCGTCCATAGCGTCTCATTTTCACGCAGCCTATAGGAAAATCAGGATCTTCAGAATAATGTATCCACGTATTTTCTAGTAAAGGAACACGCCACCTAGCGCTGACGATCTGCTGTTCCACCTCAGATGTGCGTAAAATTTGCTTTTTGGTCGGCAATGTTGACAAATATGAACGCAGCCACCAGTTCAAGATGACTGGGCGTTCAGCAAGTGAGCTTAAACTTTGGCCGGGTAGTTGAATCGTGCGAGAGATAGACAGAAAGGCCACAGCTACTGCGTACAAGTATCCCAACAAAGACTGTGATATTTTAAAAAAGAGTGTTCCCCAATCGCAGCGATAGTTGCAAGCGGCGCTGACTACCACTCCGATGTTCGCATGCGCGTGAATACGCCATATGTGTGGACGACCAGACCACTGCCGCCGTAGTATCGGGCGCGCAATTCGAAGGTTTCAGGTTCGGTACACGCCGGCGGCAAGTTGTCTTTCCGTCCTCTTTACATTTTTGCATCGTTCTTATAACCATACACTTAAAACAAGTACAGTTAACGTCCCCATAACTGGTTTGGCTCCACTATCTGACGAAGGCGCCCCCTCAGCAGCACACCGGCTGACAGGCAGCGCGCAAGGGGAACGCCTGCTTTCACCAGTTCAAGGTCGACAGGTGCAACGGCCCCGAAATTCGCTATCAAAATAACCGGTAAGGGAGAGCTTCGGAAGGAGGGGGCACCCAGGTCGCAGCGACGGCTGACGGACGAAACAAAAAACAGAACGAGACGACCTACCGGAGGGAGGGATCGAGGGGCCCCGTATACAAGAGCGGGAATCGCGGAAGCAAGGGGGTTACGTAGTACCCTCGCAAAAAAACACACACAAATAACACGGCGAGAAACTTGCCACACGGAATACACAACTAAACAGGCGCGTCCCACGCATAAGAACTGGTCGGTCGGCGCGATACAAAAAAGCGCAAGGCATGGTGGTGGTTTCGCGGCGTCCCTCGGCAAAAAAAAAAAAAACGAACGCACCTCCAAGCAAAAAAAACTCCGGAGGAAGGCGCGCCGTTTCGCTACAATATCCACTAGGGGAAACTGTGGCACGGCAATCGTTCGGCCAACATAGGCGTACTCTTCTGGACCGAGTGGGACTTGACGATAATGCTGGAGAGGAAGTCATCGCGACGCATTACCGGCCAAGGTGAAGCCCACAATTTGACCCTAGTTGATCTCGGGAACAGAGCTCATCTCTCTTCGGGTGGTGCCCGCTTAGAGACAGAGTGCTTGCTGAGTCAATGTAAACGCTAGACTAATCATAGGGTAAGACATCGTCAATAATAATAATAATAATAATAATATCTGGGGCCTAACGTCCCAAAACTACTACGATATGATCGTGAATCACGCCGCAGTAAAGGGATCCGAAAATTACGACCACCTCGGGTGGCCCTCAGACATTCTCGCCCCCATCTAAAATACAGCCGCCGCAGTCGGGATTCGATCCCGCGACCTTGGGGTTAGCCGTGTAACGCCATAAACACTACACCACCACGGCGGGGCAGAGTACGAGATCGTTGTTCCCGTCGAAAGTATACCGTCATTGGTTGATCAACAAAATGTGCCTGGATATGGAGGCTTCCTGGGGAAATTTGTAACTCAAAGGCACACGCCAATATCTGTTTGTCCCAAACGTTACCACTGTTAAACTGGTGCGGCATGTGAGGAAAACGCGGCGATAACGTTTTATCTGGTTTCTTGGTTTCACGCTATAGATGCTTATCTTCAACTCCGACAATTTCTTTTTATAAGCTCTCCTTGACCCGAACAAGGTCAAATTCCACGATACCGTCGACTTTCGTAATGGCGCATTTCTAGCCAACCAGAGAGAGGACGTGTCAGCCGCCCGGACCGACCAGTATTGGCATTATGGCTAAATTCCAACAACAGTGTCCCGCAGTGCTATGCGCCGAATTCCGGCATTCGTTAAATCTGATTGACCCGAAATTCCGCCATTACAAATTGACATAGTTCGATGGTATCGGGAATCGCACCCTGTGGGATCGGTGGGTGGCACACGGATTTGCGCAGCCTTCGTGCTTCGAACCCTCTAGGTGGCGTTGCTTGTTTCGGCTTTGGTTTCGGATGCAACAAAACGGCTCGCTGTAAACCTCGCAAGCCGATTTGAATTGTTCAACATAAAAAAGAACCAAGGGGGATGAACAGCCGAATTCCGT
Organism: Rhipicephalus annulatus; assembly: GCA_013436015.1. NCBI lineage: Eukaryota > Metazoa > Arthropoda > Arachnida > Ixodida > Ixodidae > Rhipicephalus > Rhipicephalus annulatus. The sequence goes on from WOVY01009347.1 coordinate 613,518, forward strand.
CTTGTGAGGAAGAGCGCGCAGGCCACAATGAGCTGTAAGAACGAAATAAGACGAACGCCTCAAATACAAGAGGGGGACTCCTTTTGTTTTTTTCTGGGAGGGCGATCGCTTTTCAGTTAAACCAATTCTAACGAATCCAGCACGCAATTCAGCCGGGGGAAAGCATGGCGGTAACTAATTGTTTGTCACTTAACCGTAGCGTCGTAATAATGACAAATAAAAACAAACTAAACTGAACAAAAGATCACCCTTTGCGTCCGACGGAAAGAGTGATTTTTCGTTAATCTAACTTCATTTCGATTGGCGTCATCGTCACTACACCGCAGTTAAAATCACCCCTAATGGCCACTACGCTCTCCTTAGCTTGCATCCCCCTGGAATATCATTTGGCGATGTACTACCAAGGAGGATTAAAGAAAAATTGCTGGAGTGGAAGCTCCTGCATTGCCTTGCCAGCAGAAGTGAAGCCAGCTTTTGCCACTGCCAAGATGGCGGAAACAAGCTCTTTTCTGATAGTTCCCACTTCAAGATGATTTGGCTTTGATATGTTATGTAAATGCTGCGTTAGTTCAATATTAAAAGATAGTTGTTCCCGACGAAATAACATACAGAAATGAGTATGGATGACTGAATTTTCAAAGAACTTTGCCTCCCATTAGAGGCTCACTAAGGAAAACTAGTAACTGTAGGACGCACTTGGAGCACTATGTGACCCGAAAAAGTTCCCACATTAAACTCGTTGGGCGTGCGAGGGTAACGCCCCATTTTTAATCGCTGAACGGTGATGCTTTATCATGCCCCTAGTAAGATGGCCGCCACAGCCGCCATCTTGCCAGAAGAACGGCTTCACTTCTGCGCAACCATTTCCACTCCAGCAATTTTTTTTTTAATCCTCCTCGTGTACTACCGATCATTCCATGATGGCAGAAGGTGCACGTGCCTACGGAAAATACATCGTATAGGCACTGCACTTGAGCGTCATGCGTTGAGCGCCAGATTTTCCTCTGGTACCAATACTGCGAAACTCCAGGTCATGCGCCACCCGAGAGAACACCACCTTCTTCCGTCGAAAAAAAAAAACAAACAGGGTTTTTATTTCGACGGCGCGAGCACACGCCGCGGCATCCAGAAAAGAAAAAGACAGAACGCTCGCGTAACCAACCAGTTATAAGACGTTTTACTTCTTTTTTCCTATGCCCTCGCTGCCACTATAGCAACAACATCGGCTGTAACCAAAAGCGACGACCACGCAAGGTCGACTTCCTGGCGCCGGTATACACACACAAGAAAAAGAAAAAAAAAACACGCTGGGAGTCGCCCCTCCCGGCCGTCTTAATAGTGTATGCTGCGACCGGCTTGGTTGATAGTTTACGCGCTGCAAGGGGAACAGCGGCCACTTCCTCGATCGAGCAGTTAACGTGGCGGCTCGCACTGCGCGGCCCCTGCAGAGCCATGCCAAGAACAAACGGCAGTCTCTCAAGTTGGAAGGCGTGCCGTAACCTTCGGGCTGTAGAAGAACGCGACCGTGCCAGCCAGCTAGTCGGGCACGATATTACAAGACAGTGCTTAGTTGCTTCAACACCACTTTCGCACAAATCAAAAGCTTGCAGTGGTTAGACACGTTATATATATATATATATATATATATATATATATATATATATATATATATATATAGATGAAATAGATGATCAGAGTTTCTTCTCGCTACCGTAATAAAAATTATAAACTTCGAGAATAGTGCAGTATAGGACACAAAACAATAAAATATTTATTTAATCCTAACAATTTCGGCTAATGCACCAGTCTTGATCATCCGAACAAGCTGGTCCACCAGTCGAAACTGTTAGGATTAAATTAATATTTTATTGTTTTCTTTCCTATACTGCACTATTCTCGAAGTTTATAATATATATATGTATATATATATATATATATATATATATATATATATATATATATATATATATATTGTAACGAAGGCAGTGGGCATGGAGCTCGAATATAGAAAAAGAAGACTTGCTGTGATCGCAGGCTTGCGTTCAGTTAGCCCTTGCGCTCAATAAAGCTTTCGTTCGCCGAGTCAACTCCTGCTGGTTCAACACCCCGTTTCAAGTGGTGGAAGTGCTGGGATACATCTGGTCCTCACCCTGGAACTTCGTAGCCGCACACTCCAACCACCTTCTGCGATGACTGATCCGGGACCGTCTCAGGCCGCCACTCCAGGTCTCGCACCCATACCTGTCTTCTGTGCTGGCGCTCTCCGGCAGCGCGACCCCCCCCCCCCCCCCCATATTTGGTGGCACAGAGGACCAAGATGTGGACAACTGGATTGCCGAGTATGAACTGGTGAGCGCGTACAATAAGTGGAACGCAGCCGATAAGCTCACAAATGTGAATTTTTACCTGACCGACGTGGTGAAACTATGGTACAGGAATCATCAAAGTGATTTCAGTACCTGGTCGGAATTGGCAAAAACCCTCTCGGAAGTCTTTGGACGTCCTGCTGTCTGCCGCCTTCGTGCTGAACAGCGCTTGCGTGGCAGAATACAGAGAACAGATGAGACTTTCACGAGCTACATCGAAGATGTGCTCTTCCTTTGCCAGCTCATCAACCCGACTCTGGATGAGGCAGGCAAGATAAAAAACATAATGAAACGAATCGACGACGGTGCATTCCAAATGCTTGCTGCGAAGTGTCCCCAGACGGTCGCTGAGGTGATTCAGCTCTGCCAAAGTTATGATGAGCTGCGTAGGCAACGTGCTTCCACACGTTGCGCTGCTCAAGACACCGCGGACCTCTCATCCCTCGACTATCGCCATGACACTGCCGACCACTCTGCTTTAATGCCATTCATAAAGCAATTCATACGCAAGGAGGTCGCCCAGCAGCTATCTACAATCACCAGAACTACCGAGCCGATGGCACCCTTATCGCCTTCGCTTTGCCAGGTCATTGAATCGCAAGTTGCCGAAGCATTGCCGCCAGCTCAGGCTCCACCATTTGTTACCGCACCACTAACATATGCAGCCACTGTTGCTCGGCCACGCGCTCCATCGTCTCCGGCTATCTACGAAGCAACTCACCACGTTTATTCGTCGACGCCACCTGCCCGCCCGTTGACTGTCCCGTCTCCAGCTGTATATGAAACAACTCGGAACGTTTATATGAAGCCGCCCCCTGCATGACCGTTTCCGGTACCTTATTCAGCGACAAGTGCCCCTACCATCAGCCAATGGCGCACTCCAGATAGAATCGGCCAATATGTTTTTCATGTGGAATCCCAGGCCACATAGCTCGTCACTGCCGCCGTCGCAGCTTCCCTTCTCATGACATTGCAGGGGCCTCACACTACATGCCCACTCAGCCGCGATATCCCGTTCCTGCTGATCCACCTCTAGACGTACGTACCGGTCGCCGCCCATCCAGCTCAAGCCGTTCACCTTCTCCTCTTCGCAGATCTATTTCTCCAATGTTACATCGCAACAGCCCACCGCGAGGGGAAAACTGATGGGCGCAGTTTCGGAGGCAAGAACTGCGTTGGCAGCTGACCTAACTGCTGTCCTCCAAACGAAATCGAACTCTATATTGATGGCATTAAGGTGCATGGACTTGTTGACACTGGAGCTGCCGTATCTGTAATTAGCGAGAAACTGTGCCGAAGCTTGAAGAAAGTGACCAAGCAACTTACCGACCTATCTTTGCAGACACCTACGTCCCATTATATTCAGCCTACAGCTTTCTGCACTGCACGAGTAGTCATTCAAGGTGCGATGTACATTGTCTCATTTGTAGTTTTATTCCGTTCTTCGCATGACGTTATCCTTGGATGGGACTTTCTTTCGTCAAATTCTGCTTTGGTCGACTGTGCTCATTCCGAACTCGCATTATCTGTGCCGTGCTATGACCCCGACGATGGCGCTTTGTGTAGAGTGTTTGCTGCTTCTGACGTTGACATTGCGCCTTTCTCAGCTGTTGTTGTCTCGGTGTCGTGTGCCTCCCCCACAAAATCGCCTGTGTTGTTTATGCCATCGGTCCCATCTGCGTGCCCTCGAAATATCATGCTTCCGTTTTCCGTCGTCGTTTTCCGCAACAGCCATGCTGCCATTTATGTGTGCAATCCCTCGGACAGCCCGTCATCCCTACTACGTGGAGAATGCCTGGGAAGCTACGAACCTTACGAGTGCATTCTTCCCGTTACTATACCCGATTCTACAGTTTCGCTCCCAATTTGTGCTGTCACTCCTACCAACACACCTAATGATGTTCTCAACGTATTCTCGGATGCCATCGACTCTGAGCTCGCACCAACTCAGCGCGAAGAGATTATAAATCTTCTACTCCGCTTTCGCTCTTCATTCGATCGTGACCAGTCAGGCTTAGGCCGAACCTCTGCGGTCGTTCACCGTATTGACACCGGTCAACAAGCCCCGCTAATACAGCGTCCGTACCGTGTGTCATCTGCTGAACGCCGTGTCATCAACGAACAAGTGGACGACATGTTAAAACGTGGCATCATCGAGCCCTCCAACAGTCCCTGGGCTTCACCGGTTGTTCTCGTCAAGAAAAAAGACGGATCCATCCGGTTCTGCGTTGACTACCGCCGACTCAACAAGATAACGCGCAAAGACTTATACCCCCTGCCGCGCATCGATGATGCTCTGGACTGCCTACAAGGTGCAGAGTTCTTTTCTTCGTTAGATTTACGCTCCGGCTACTGGCAGGTGCCCATGCCAGAGGGTGACCGCCCGAAGACAGCCTTTGTAACACCGGATGGACTATATGAATTCACCGTTATGCCCCTTGGCCTCTGCAATGCACCTGCCACTTTCGAAAGGATGATGGATACCATCTTGCGAGGTCTGAAATGGAAAACGTGCCTCTGTTATTTGGATGACAATGTGGTATTTTCAAGCGACTTTGCGACCCACCTCAGCCGCCTCGAGTAAGTTCTTACGAGCCTTTCCACGGCGGGACTTCAACTTAACTTGAAGAAATGCCACTTCGGCGCTCGCAAGCTTGTGATTCTCGGCCATGTAGTTTCTAAGGACAGCATTCTCTTGGACCCTACGAAACTTAATGCAGTCGCGGCGTTCCCAAAGCCAAGCACCATCAAAGAGCTCCGAAGCTTCATCGGCCTATGTTCTTACTTTCGGCGCTACGTCCGCAATTTCGCCTCCATTATCGCCCCCTTGACCAATCTTCTTGCCGAAAGTTCTGATTTGTCAGCAGGGTCGCAGGCGTGTGATGATGCATTTCAGGAACTCCGACGGCTCCTCACCACGCCTCCCATACTCCAACATTTCGATCCGTCTGCTCCAACGGAGCTTCATACAGATGCTAGTAGTGTCGGGCTAAGAGCCATACTGGCCCAACGCAAAAATGGCTTTGACGAGTACGTCATGGCCTATGCCAGCCGCACCCTCAGTAAAGCCGAGAAGAATTACAGTGTAACTGAAAAGGAGTGCCTTGCCATTATTTGGGCAATCGGAAAATTTCGGCCTTATTTATATGGACGTCCGTTTGATATTGTAACAGACCACCAAGCGCTTTGCTGGTTATCTTCACTAAAAGATCCTAATGGTCGGCTCGCTCGTTGGGCATTGCGGTTACAGCAGTTCGATATCCGTGTTATCTACCGTTCTGCCCGTAAGCATTCCGACGCCGATGCCCTGTCACGTTCGCCATTGGCTTCAGAGCCTGTCGGCTCGCCTATCTCCACCAGTGCTGCCTTGGCCATCAGCATTTCGGACATGCCTTCCGAGCAACGCAAAGATGCTTGGATTTCTTCTCATTTAAACTTGCTCTCAAACCGGACGCCCGCTCCAGTTTCCAGGACGCTTCGCCGTCAAGCAGGACACTTCGCTATTCGGGATAACCTGCTTTACCGCCGAAACTACAGCTCAATGGGTCGTAAGTGGTTGCTCATCATTCCCCGACATCTGCGCTCTGACATCTGTGCCACGTTCCACGATGATCCGCAATGTGGCCACGCTGGTGTGTTAAAAACATACGCTCGCTTGCAGCTGCGGTATTACTGGCGCGGTATGTACCGTTTCGTTCGCCATTACGTAAGGTCTTGCCTTACGTGCCAGCGACGCAAAATGCCCACTCAGTATGCCACAGGTCCCTTGCAGCCGTTGCCATGTCCAGCACGAGCTTTCGATCGTGTCAGAATCGACCTTTATGGTCCGCTTCCCTATACTTCGAGTAGCAACCGCTGGGTCATTGTCGCTATCGACCAACTAACGCGGTACGCTGAAACAGCTGCGTTACCTTCTGCTACCGCAAAAGACGTTGCATGTTTTATACTGCAAAACCTGGTATTAAGGCATGGAGCACCTCGAGAGTTACTAAGCGACCACGGCCGCGTTTTTCTCTCCGATGCCATCAAGGCGTTGTTGAGCGAGTGTCACATCATACACCGCACTACCACAGTTTATCATTCGCAAACTAATGGGATGACAGAGCGTTTTAATCGTACACTTGGGGATATGCTGGCCAAGTACGCTTCATCCGACCAGTAAAATTGGGATAGCATACTGCCTTTTGTGACATATGCTTACAACACTGCAACACAAAGCACCATTGGATTTTCGCCTTTCTTTCTTCTTTATGGACGCGAGCCATCATTAACAATGGATACTATTCTTCCTTATCGACCGGACCCTTCAGAGATGACTACCGTTTCTCGAGCAGCAGCACACGCTGAAGAATGTCGGAAGCTTGCTCGTGCGTTCACGTCACATGACCAGACGCGCCAAAAACATTGCCACGACGCGTCAACCACGCCTATGAGCTTTGCTCCGAACTCACTGGTGTGGTTATGGATTCCTTCTGCTCCTCCAGGACTCTCCCACAAGCTTTCGTCCAGGTACCATGGCCCTTATCGAGTTGTACGCCAAACATCCCCTGTCAACTACCTGGTCGAGCCGCTAGATGCATATCCGGACAAGCGCCGTCGGGTACAAGAAATTGTACACATCTCTCGGCTCAAGCCATACCATGACCCTTCTGTGTACACCTGTCCTTAGGTCGCCAGGATGGCTCCCTCATCGCCCGGGGGTGATTGTAACAAGGGCAGTGGGCATGGAGCTTGAATATAGAAAAAGAAGAAGACTTGCTCTGATCGCAGGCTTGCGTTCAGTTAGCCCTTGCGCTCAATAAAGCTTTCGTTCGCCGAGTGAACTCCTGCTGGTTCAACACCCTGTTTCAATATATATATATATATATATATATATATATATATATATATATATATATATATATATATATATATATATATATATATATATTTGCCGCCTAATGTCGACGTGACGTTACACAATAATAAATAAGACTTGCGTCGCATATATCGTTCGGTCACATTAGGGTATGGCACGCAAGGACACGTACCATACCACTACTCCTTTCCCGGTCATTCACTTTTTACCAGTGGATGCACCTCAACCACACACCTCAACCATGCGCGCGTTACTATACAGCTGGTGCCCGTAAAACTAAAGGTAGCGCGGCCCGCGGAGGGGAGAAGCGAGCGCAGCGTGCGGTGTGTTGAGAGGAGGAGGGGAGGCTGCGGACAGCGACGGCGCATGACTAGCCCCTAGTATAACATGCTCCGCATGTTAAAATCTCTCTTGCACAAACTGTATACTTCATTTCAAGTGAAACCAGGATCCCGACTAGCGCCAACCATAGGCACAATCCCGCCGGTATTGAACACAGACCTAAAGTCGACATTTTCAGGTTTCTTGGTCATCCCTTATACCAGGTTATACAAGCTTTCATCAGCTGCTTGCAAAAAGGTTAGCACTCAAGCCTCCTTACGTGCACGTACTAAATGCAAAAGCATGGCGTGTCTAAGCATGTTAATCCTCGTAACGTTCATGCCGCGATATCACCGATTGGTCATTCGATCTCGCAACTTAAAGGGACACAAGTGGCAACTATTAAGTCGACGTTGATTGCTGAAATAGCGGTCCAGAAACCTCGTACTGTTACTTTTGTGCCAAGGAAGGGACTATCTTGAAATAAAATCACGTTTTAGTGGTTCGCATCGCGTTAGCGCACTTCAAATCACCTGCCTCAAGAAGCGGACCGACCGGACCGACTCGCGTCACTGTTGCCTTGCACAACGTTGCCCGGCTTTACTGCGCTAGTAGCAGCAGACCGAAAGCAGCAGGAGCCACAGTAGCAACAACGGCCATTGATCAATTTCCCACCTTTGGCTCCGAGATAGCAGTCGGTTTTTGGTTCAACTGCCGCTAGAGGGCACCACCTGTACAGTGCAACTATGCAAAAATTGAATTTTTGAACCACTTGCGCCATTCCCCATAGTAATGTTTGGCAGTTCTTTTTTCCATGAATCAAACAGAAACGAACAAGCAGCATCTTATTGTGTCTCTTGATTCTCGGAAGGTTCTTTAGTGCAGCTAGATCGATTACTAGTGAATAATTGTAGGAGGTCCGTGTGATGTCATCGGAATCCCTTTGAGAATTTCCTACTGCGGCGCATGTGTTCTTGTGCATTTACCTTAATTCCTCGGTAAGTTGGGCACTGTTGTTGATAATCTTGCCATTTTATGTATTGTCATACATTGAGCTTTCACTCTGACGTAAATTGTTATTTGACTTTAGTGTCCCTTTAAGGCGAATTACATGATCATGCGACTATTTCATAGGAGGTGATCAGCGGGTACTGTGCTCGAACTTGGTTAATACATATGTACACTAACCTCATGTAGGAAGCACATGCCAGTGTCACATGATGTCGCCACTTGGTAAAGTGAAAGTGCAGCATGAAGTTTCTTTCACAGTCTTGACATTGAATTAGGTCAATTTTTTGTAATTGGACACCAAAAGCCTGAAGACCGAAAGCCTACACCAATTTTTCCTGACATCAAGCCTGAACACCGACATTCGCTGGATGTTCAGCTTCACAGGGCAGGCCCATGCTTTCGCATTTTTAGTAGATGTTGCATGACCAGTTTAGCAGCCTTGCTTTGAGGTATGTTTATGTCTAATAAATTGTAGGAATTTAACGTCTTAAAACCATCATATGATTATGAGAGATGCCACAGTGAAGAGCTCTGGAAATTTAAATAGTAACAACTGTTTGGGTTTAACGTCCCAAAACAACCATATAATTATGAGAGACGCCATAGTTGAGGGCTCTGGATATTTTGGCCGGCTGGGGTTCTTTAACGTGCTCCTATATCTAAACACTCGGGCCTGTCTGGGAACTTTAACCACAGGCGGTTGTTTAACATGCAGCCTCAAGCATTCTCGCCTAGATCGAAAATGTGGCTATGGCGGCTGGGATTCCACACCACACTCTGCGGATCAGCAGTGAAGCACCATAACCAAAAGCCCACCGAGGAGCGTAGGCGCATTCAGGCAAAGCGCGATGATAACTGTGCCTTAAAGTGAAGCACGAGCAAAACGGCGAAAACTGATGCCACTGAACAGTGGGTAAGACGCCTGACACTGGAGTGCCCTGTTGAAACTAGGAGTTCGATTAACGTGCGAAAACTTTCAGGAGCACACCTTGCAAATGGCACATTGAATATCGGTAAACCTTGGGATGCGAGCCTTGCTACATAAAATTATCAGTGCCCGACAAAGACTCTTTGCATTGTGAAAGAGGGTTCGGATGAGCGTTGGACAAGCAGTGTATACTTTTCGCCCCACGAGATAGTGCATTAGTAAATGAACAGACAAAGAACCTAAGCCCCATAAAATATGTTGCCCAGTGCTAAAGTGCAGCAATCAACAAAAACAGTTTTGTTTTGAATAACACTGAAATGGATGCATCATGACATTAAGTTAGCTTACTCCATTCCTCCGATTTCTAAAGCCACCACATAGACGAACTGCCGGAAAAAAAACACAAATCATCCTTGTTTTATTTGTGAACTTTTCTTATGGATCTGAGCTTTTCTGCCACAATAAACACTATCACAAAACGCTTTACTGTTACTAAACAGTCGGCAAATAATTTTCCCGGCACTGCAACAAAAAAGGACAACAACACTTGGGCTGGCAACAAAGCTGCAGTTTCAAATTAAGATACTTCAATTTCCATAACCCTTGTGTCAGCTTGCGACTAAAAAGAGTGCTGCAGATTTTTACAGGTTCGTAAATGTGGGTCAGAGCAAAGAGTTTCCTATATATACACTAGAGGGAACTCTGGCACTAGTGTCTATGGGAGCTTCAATGCATGGCGCTTCAGCGAGCATTGAAATTATGGGTATTACACGGATTTGCCTAGTCTACGTACTTATGTTCCTTTGGGCTTCGCGTGGCTTGAAGCTGCTTTGCCACGAAATAGCAATCAGCAAATGTTCAACAGTTCCACTTCACCGCCTTAATCTTTCAAGCCCACCATTTCAAATTAGGCCCCGAAGTTCAAAAGGGTTTGTTCTTTTCTTCAAAATGAAACCCAAACACAGTAATAAACAAAGCCACTAGTGTGATTCGCCACCCGCAAATACAAAAACTCGGCAAATCTGCGCATTACCATCATTCTTACAGTCGCTAAACAATCGGAGGGCCACTAGAGTCCCCTCTAGTTAATTTCAGAAAACTATATGGGTGAGAGAACTCATTTCTGCGAGGCCCTTGCACATTTGACACATAAGTGGAATTTAAAACGTGGCAAACAAAATTACAAAGAATCTTTGGACATGCACGTTCCCCTATTGGTAGCTAAACATTCCTCTTGCACACAAGATAGATAGAAGGACTGATAAACTTTTTCATCTGCCTGTGCATTGGTTTGAGGTCAACTAAACACCAGCTAAATTTGTTTGTAATCAACACCCAGCATCTCCACCAATTCAAACGAGGTTCTTTTAAAGGCAGGAGTCGTGACAACTGGACACAGGCTTCATTACCACAAGGACTAACTAGCCGCATGGGTAGTGGTAGCTCGTCGTAGCCTCTTCTCTCTTGGTCAAGCCACATGTCTACTACTTTCATTACAGTAAATGAATCACTAAAAGAAATTAGATAAATAGATAAGTTGGGTTTAAGGTCCAAAAACCACCACATGATTATGAGACGCGGTAGTGGAGGATACTGGAAATTTCGACAACTGGAATTCTAAAGAAAGTGCACCCAAATTTGAGAACGTGAGCCTATAACATTTTTGCCTCCATCAAAAATGCAGCTTTCGCAGCCGGTATTCGATCCCGTGACCTGCGAGTCAGCAGCTGAGTACATCAACCACTAGACCACCACCACGGGGCTCACTAAAAGGAATTAAAAAATGCTTAACTGACATCACTGTAAACGTACATTATCCTAGATCCACACATTGAACACTGTGTAGCTTAAAGCCTGCAAAGATTGGCCATCCTGCATATTTATCGCCGTTACCAATGTCAGAATATAAAATTTCTTGTTTTTTACAAACAATACCAACACAGGAGTCAGACAGAGCTGCACTGTCTTTTGCTGAACTCCATCACTTTCTTATCATCGACGGTCGGTGGCAGCCTGACCTCATTGATAACGCTGGCCACTCTGACCACTGACGATGTGGGAAAAGGCAGCGCCAAAACAGAGGCAGTGCTGCCCTGAACAACATTCCGATTGACCCACGTCGTTGACCAAACAAATAGAACTGGACGCTTAAGCTTCCTACAAAAGCCTGTCCACCATTGGAAAAGCCAACTAGATCCTATTTCAAATACCACAAAAAACTAGAAACCATGGACACATAAAAGTTTACATAACCCACCGAAACATTAATGCTTATGTAAAACTTCTTAATACCGATTACTAAAACAAATTATGTGCTACCTATAAAAGTACAGCGAATAAATGCACTGAATGTGTCCCTGCCCTGTATATGGCATTAGCTGTAGCAGAAACAACACTCTGCCAGAAATTGCAGAAATATTAATGTTTATCGGCATACAGCTGCGTTACTAGAGATACAAGTGGAGTGAGTCGCATGTAGTTGCTGACCTGAAAACAAACTAACACGTGAGATGGAATAGCCTGCATTAGAAAAAAAACGATTGCACTGAGCATGTGGGATGCAAACGACCCAAGTGCATGTAGCTGCAAAAAACAAACTACAAAGCAACACTATCTTCGGATCACAGTTAATCTTGAAAGACTGTGGTTTCACCTGCAAGTGGTGTTTCACCCCGCAGATGCCCCTCCCCTCCCATTATTTCCCAATCGAAAGGCTACAAAGACCAACAAGAAAAAAAATTTGCCAGAGTTTTGACGAAATATCATGAAAATTGTAGAACAAAACTAAACTTTGTTCTTTTCACCAAAAACCGGACAGATCCGGAAGGTATGCTGCTGTTTTGACGAGCAGCTGATTCAAAAAACGTAGTTACTTTTTTTTTTTGTAGACCCCAAAATACCCCAGATATGTCTTGCAGCAAAGTAAGAGTCTAATTGCAGCATACTTGAAGATCGTTAAGGCACTTTCGTCGTCTCTATGGCTTCCTCATTCATGCAGGTGCCAGCAACACTAAGAAGTAGGCAGCTGCGATCGTTTCTAATGCTATGATTCCATTAATAGCAAAAAGGACAGGAGAAAAAAAAAGTTGTGTGGAATGTGTACCGCAGACACCAAGTGTGAGCAGCAACCTTTCCGCTTAGTCCACAATGCTGACTTTTGAGATGGTAACATTTATGCAATACACATCGGCGTCAATGAGATGGATCACTCGACAGATGCCTTAAACGGAACACCCTTAGAGACGTCATTCTTGCGAGTTTCACAGTGACTGCCTCAAAAATCTTGCGGAGAGAAAATGCTACTGGAAGTAATTGCTGATCAGGACTTTCCAATGATTGCATTTTGTTTACAACTAATTGACAAACTGCGCCACTAAATCACAGCACACACACACAGGCAATACTATTTTCCACCTGAAATCGCCACGTGTCTCAGTTTTATGGAACAGATGCGCACACAAATGTCGCCTTCGACGCATCTACTTTTTTTCGCACAATGTCCGAACTGCATTTTCCTGCAACTACCACGAACTTCGGTATCCTTCACAATAATGGTCCATTCCTTACGTGCGTACATAAATGCGACAAAAAAAAACACTAAATTCGTACGAAAGCGACACGTTCAGAACCAAAACAATCGGACGATCAACCATTTCTTGCGCGACACCAAATCATTGCGCAACAGGACGACGACATCGATGACGTCACGATGAATAAAAAAAATGAAGCCGTTCTTACTTTCGCTAGGCTGCGACAAAAACTATGCGTGACGCTCTCTAAGCCGGGCGGTTTTACAGGTTCGGTGCTGGCTGCAACCTCGCAACCCTCGATCAAACACAATACGAATTTTTCGATGCGCGCCATCAAATAACCGAGCATCGAAACGGCGAACAAACATCTGCCGCGAATAGGCAGGTGCGTCCAGGTAGCGACGAAGTCGATGACAAGAACGTAACAGGCAGGAGGGCCGGCGAGTAGCCGCTACGCGCTACACTGTATCGTCACAGCCGAAAAGACGATTGTTTACGATCGGCGACGCAGGTGCAACTGAAGCCCGCCGTAGCGCTTACACACCAAGAGCTACAACCTTCATGCATTGCTCGTAGCAAGCGACGCGTGAAGTCAATCACCTGCCCGAGCCGCGCCGATGTGCGACCGCCAACCAAATCCGTGCGCGTCACCACTCAAGCTGCCCGGGCACTGCACGCAAGTTCACACGCACGCACAGACGCGCGCGAGCAGGCAAGCAAGCCGCTCCGCGCGGATAAACGCAACACTAAGCGGCTGCGACATAGTTGTAAACGTGAATAGGTGATTTGGCCGCGCAGACTCACCGAATCGTCTCGACAATTTCGATGGCACCGTCATGCTTGTCCTGCGAACGGGGCAAAGAGAGAAAAACACACACACACATAAGACACGGGCATCATCCAATCGGGCCCGCAGAGAACTTGCGGGGTTGGGTCTGAAACGAGCCGATGACATCGACGCGTCAATTATAAACGGCTGGGCCGTGAAATTTGAGCCGATCGGCTACTACGTGCGGACGGGCACGTATTCAGGGCGCACTATCGGAGGCTCGAAAACGAGCTTAGGCCTAACCCTCCAATGGGACCCGCAGAGAGAGAAGGGGGCTACTGCTATCCCTCGGTAGCAGCACTTTTTCCCATGGACGATGAGGGTTACTTACCGAGGTGGAAAGTGGCCAGGGGTAGACCGCCGGCTCGGCGCCGGCGGGGCTGTGGAGCCGTAACTCCATGGATGCTTAATCGACGACCTCGGGTCGCCCGAAGACGACCGCGATGGTGCACAGGGGCCGACGGCCATGGACTGCCTCCATGATCGCAAGCGCCATGTGTGATAGGCTGTCACGTGACAAGGCAGCGTCGGCTCGCTATTGGTCAGCTTGCATCCCAACCCCCTTCTTTGCGTAGAGTTAGGTAACAACACAAACAACATCACCGTTCATTTGCTAACCAAAAATTTAGTCGTTATTTGACCGTTCAGCTGCTTTAGCGCCCTGTGTTAGTCAAAAAAACAAACATTATTGCATTTTTTACAACATTTTAAAGTTGCCTATGTTTGCAATGTTGGACACTTATGCTTTAAAAAGGCCAACTTTGTTGACAAGATTGTAGTGAAAATTAGTGGAGTAGCCATGCTACACTCTTTCTTTGTCTGTTTGGTTCCTTCGCTCGCTTCGGGTGGGTTCGTCGTGTGGTATAAACGCGCGAAGGAACTGTTTACCGCGGGAAAATTACGCAACACAGCTTTTTAGCGGGTCTTTTGATTGCCCGTACAATTCTTGACAGCACCGGGCGCTGTACTCGTAATTTCTGTCACAGGCTTCACGAACGAGCTGATGCTCTGGCGAACGCTTTAGCTGCTCTTTGCGTCGGAAAGACAAACTGAAGGTCACACTCCAAAATAGCGTCGGTCGAGGAATCCGCTAGGTAAAAAAAAATATTAAGATAAGGCCTGTAACTTCTTTTGAATGCCGTAGACTGTTTAGAAAACGCTGCGATAGCACTGAAAGAACATCCTCATCAGCATTTGCATAATTTCGGGACATACTGCTTCTGATCTTATCGGCGCCCAAGTGCCCTGGCGTTTTTCGTAATAACGCCGAATTGTTGTGAGCGTACCTTTTTATCCTATGTGCTGCATTTCTCACCAAATTACGGTCCTGATATGTTGTTTCACCGATTAAGAAAACAAAAAGGTTTTTAGATTTTTTCTCTTTTTTCTTAAAATTGAACTCCCCCAACTTCAAGCATTATTTGGTCTGCCTTTTGGAAGCAAGATCAGCTGAAGTAAGTGTGAAATAGACAATACCCGTGCCACAGCCCAAGTCTCGGTTAAATACAATCATATCGCTAAAGTACGTAAACATGTGAGCGGCTAAGCGCGAAATAAAGAAACCGAAACTAGAAACCTAACACTATTTCATTCAGGTCAGGTCGTCATATCAGTGTTCGTCTAAGCTTTTATTTATAAAATACAAATTTACAATGTACGACCGGGTTTTATGTAAAGATTACAACAAAATATTAGTTGGCTTACTCAATGGCAGGCCAACCTTAGTGACGAACACAACAAAGTTTATTTTCAGCTTCACTCTTATCTCACCTGCTTAGTTATTCAAGTTAACTGACTTTCATATAAAAATGCTGTAGTTTTGTTCTATAAACACTTTCTGCTTCAACTGACGAGAAGACCCGAAAACGATTGGCAACTAAGAACAAATTAATACGCAAGTGAATCCCATTGTTGCCCAACCCAGTGGCTGCAACCATGTAATAAGTTTGCATATGCCCGCAGTTTTTTCTTTACACGTTTTGTGCAATGACAAAAAATAAAGAGTGTTAAAGCGTATGGGGTCGAAACCGAAACAAATTGTAAATGAGGCTCAAAAAAAAAAAAAAAGCTTCGCATGCGTCAGCAGCAGCCAGTCAGACGGTACCATACTTTCTTCATAAGCGCGGGCTTTTCAAAAGCACCGTGGAGTGTTCGTAGTGCGGGCGTGAGAATGGCAACATTTCAGAGGCAGTAGAATACGAGTCGAACGACCCCAATAAAGGAGACAGTAAAGGATCTAAATACTTTTCTGAAGGATTTAGATCCACTGCGTTAACATGTTTCCTCTTTGCCAGGCGATGAAATTTAGCGATACCTTCTCTTCAAATTGACTGGGTATATCGCGAAACTCTTCTTTCAAGCAGCGATCTATTTACCTCGACGACTTAGGTGAACTGGGACGGTATTTCATTCGTTATTCAAAACTTACTGTTATCCCCACACTCCTGCAGTCTAATGTATTTCCAGTGGTGCACGTATGACGAACGCATATTATTTGCATATGCAAACCAATGCAGTCGCATTCGTAAGAACAGCAACGTGCCTGAGTACTTCAATTCTTATTTTATCCACCAAGACTCTTTAAAGCGAGGAACTCATGTACCCTGATTTATATCTCCAGGTTAGCGATCTTCAGCTGAAACACCCCCAAGCATAAACGAGAAACTGTTTTCCACTCGTACTCTGACCCGAGTACTGAGCTGTTTCTCGAACGACCATGTCACGATGACCTCGAAACCCGATTTCGGGGGTACAAGGGGATAATCGGTGTCTAGGGATGGTGTCTGTTCGACCAAAAAGTCCACCGGCGCCTCTACGCTGGCCGTATGCGATATTCGATCCCAATAACAATGGACACGTTGATCGTAACACGTCAACGTACTCTGATTGCTTACATGCGAAAACATGCCGTGACTGGAATCACCTGTCTCCATCACTCGTCACTATTGCTAGCCTATTGCTAGCCCTGACAGATTACGAAATGTTTTAACTACATTTCGTATTACTTTGATTTTATTTAATGCCTACGTGGCGAGGTTACCCCTCTTTCGTATACTTAAGCTTTTTATGTATGCACAGCGGTTTCCTGTTACTTACGCATTCATGAACTTTATGGCGATCCTATATTGATGGTATTGCAAGTGCGTCAGCTTGTCTTGTCTTGTCTCCTAGGAGATATTGGCTCATACCCACATGGGGGATTGGCCACACTGTACCTCATAATAGATCATTTTTTACAACGCTTGCTAAAAAATAAAGAGAAATTAGATAGGAACAATAATTATGTTCCTTTGAAAAAACGTGAAAAATTTCAGAAGAATGCGATAAACCAAAATATATAAAACAAATTAAGAAGAATGAGGAAGGGGGAGAAATAATTGGATATATCTGGCTGTACCACTAGCAGCGTATCCTTCCGGTTGCCTGAATGAATTTATGTAGCGCTGACAGAATAGCACTGCGGCCCACACCCAACTGACTGGCTCCAAACGATAATAGGGTGGATGTATTGACTGGCAATCCGAGCATACCAATCGTTCTTTTAAGAATTATTCGGCGCAGTGAGGTGAAGCGGCGGCATGTGAGAAGAAGGTGATCTATTGTTTCCGGTTCATTGCAATATACACATAGGTTAGTTAATGAAAATCCTGATTCGTTGAGATAAACATTTAACAGAGGAACTCTACAGCGAAAGCTTGTGAGGGTCACCTCACATTGATGGGAAAGGCATTTTGCGGTGTTCCATGTGAATTGCAAGTGCCGAAAATCTTCAGATTGTAGAAGCGACGTTTCGTTGATTTTTAAGATTAACAGGCGTTTGAATCGTTCGGCAGTAATAAAAGGAAACTGTGGAGCTACTAGCACCACCGGGAAATTTAAAGATGCCGAAGCGAGCGAATCAGCAATTTCGTTTAGTTCAATTCCAGCATGCCCGGGGACCCAAATAAACCGAACTTCTGATAAGCTATGCGGTACGAGAGACCAAAATATCCTGAGAAGAGGAGACTTCTTTGCGGACGTTAGATGTGTACATACAGACAAAGCATCCGAAATAATAATAGCTTTTGATTGCTGATAATTTAGTTTTCGAAGAGCCAATGTAATAGCCAGGAATTCTGCGAGATAAATTGGTGTGAAGTCAGGCAATCGGAGCACAAAAGACCAATTAAGCTGATGAGAAAAAATACCTACTCCAGCCTTCTGAAGATTTTCCGTTGCGTCCATCGAAATTACTACGTATTTAGGAAATTGACTTAGATTGCTTTGAAGGAGGCCCTCCAGAACATGCTTTGGAAGTAACTTGGCATTTTTTTTTTTTGGAGAAATATCATCGAAAATTAAGTC
The DNA here is from genome assembly GCA_013436015.1 of Rhipicephalus annulatus. Classification (NCBI taxonomy): domain Eukaryota; kingdom Metazoa; phylum Arthropoda; class Arachnida; order Ixodida; family Ixodidae; genus Rhipicephalus; species Rhipicephalus annulatus. The sequence continues at coordinate 631,705 of WOVY01009347.1, forward strand.
AACTGGCACCGAGCATTGGGTTTGGGGAGTTAAATCCCAGAGGGAAACGTGAAGATTTGATAACAGAGACTCGACGAAAATGACTTGGGGTCTTTGATAACGAGACCACGGGCGCTGAAAGAAAGAAACTGGAAGTTTGATGAAAACTGTCTGAGAACAGAAGAGGGGTGCATCGTAAAGTTTTAAAAATGTTTGCACAGTAAGCTGTCGAAATCTAGCATCAAGTGGAATGATTCTAGCTTCCAAATAAAGCACGCTATTCGCTACACACCTAGGTAGCCCGAGACACAGCCGCAGAGCTTGCCTTTCTAGCAATATAAGTGGTCTTAATTTGTACTCAGCACTTCCAGAAAACAGACCGCAGCCAAACTCCAGAATTGGGCGTACGTAAAGTTTGTATATCATAAGTAACGTATCCCTGCGCATCCCTGAATTCTTATTGCAAAACCGGCGGAGCAATCCTACGGCGCTTTCTGCTTTACGGTGTTTGATTCTATTTGTTGCTGCCAATTTAAATTGCCCACGTAAACAATACCAAGATATTTTAGCGCTGTTACTTGTGGAATCGGATCATTTCGATAATGCAGTGAAAGAAATACGGGAACGGATAGAGGGAATACAAGCAGAGCACATTTACTAACATTAAGTGAAAAAGACAGCCCGCCAAGCCATACCTCAAGCTCACTCAAATATGACTGCAAGATTTGATATAAACTATTTATATCTCGGGATGACGAGAAAAAAGCAATATCATCGGCGTAGACATAAAGAGGAACATTTTTATGAACGGGAATAGATGATAATAATATATTAAATAAAAGAGGTGACAGGACTGATCCTTGCGGAACACCTCTTGTTTGCTTATATGAGGCAGAAGTAATTCCCTCGTGGCAACAAAAGAATTGTCTCTCAAAGAGAAACTCCTGAACCCAAGATATAATGTACTTGGGAACCTCACAGTCCACTAATCTTGAAATTAATGTACTGTATTCCACACTATCGTAGGCTTTTGCGATATCTAACGTGACTAATGCAGAAAGCTCACCAGATACTTTTGCAAGGCGAATTCGGCTTTCCAAATCAACATCAGACGACCATATAGAGCACCCCTGTCTAAATCCTACTTGCCTTGGTGAAAGAATGTCCTGACGAGCGATGAATTCACTGAGCCTTCTATGGAGAATTCTTTCAATTATTTTAACTAGGTTTGAAGTAAGCGAAATTGGCCGAATGTTATCCAGGACATATCCGAGGCTTGGATTTTTTCGCAGCAATACAACTTTAGCAACTTTCCATGCGCTTGGAATCCATGTGTGCTGTAAGGAGCAGTTAACAATATTCAAAAGCTCCTCGGGATGGGAATTAAATATCAATTTAATCATAGAGTTTGTAATCTGATCTGGACCGGGAGCCGCTTGCTTTACAGTTAGTATGACATCTGCCAGTTCAGCCATAGTGACCTCCCGAAAGTCGGATGTTGCGCTTTTTAATGTCACAGGTCTCAAGCATGACGAAGCGAAACGCGCTTGAAGGCCTTTCGCGATGCCCTCTAACAAATCTGTTGTCTCTTTAGGAGACAGCACTACTGAATGCGAATATGATGGTACCTGCGTCGATTTTTTGTTCCGTAGAAAACTGTACAGGGCAGATCTTTTATCGGGTTTCGATAAACGCGAATGTAAGTCAGAATTGTGTTTATCTTTAGCTATTGCAACTGTACGTTTAAACAGCGCTGCGTAGAATTTATAGTCAACCCAATTTTTCGGAGTATGGTTGTGGCGTAAACGTTTCCAAGCAGCCTAACGTCGCCTATACGCAAGCGTACAATCTTCATTCCACCAAGCTGAATTTGACGGTCTGCTGCCGTACTTAACAGAAAACTCTGCCGGCTGGACAGAGTCACTTAGACACGCTACGACTGAAGCAGCTCGTTGCTGTCTGACGCGTCCTCTCAATGACGAGAGCGCGGAGTTTAAAACAGTTTTATAAATTTTATAGTTGGTGAACCGTTGTTGCCGGATAGCAGAGGTAAGTTGTGGTAGCATTATTTCCTAGGCAATTGGTACATGATCACTACTCGTCCCATTATCAAACGTTTCCCACGATGAAATCATAAACTGGCCACTCGAAAATATTAGGTCTAATGTTTATGAGCTTATCCCGCGTAGAAAGGTAACTTGTCCAGAGTTATGACAGCGAAAATTATTATCCTGCAACCAATTCCACAATCTTTTGCCACAGCCATCTGTTTTAAGCCCCCAAGAAGTGTGATGCGAGTTAAAATCCCCAGCCAATAAAATTGAATTTAACGAAGAATTCTTGATAACACAATCTAAGTGATCTGTGCGTCTTACTCCATTCGGAAAGTATGCATTAATCACTGTAATCCTGTTGGAGTCAGGTAACAAACAATCTATTCCTAACAATTCACAATCCGGACAAATATGTTCAAAAGTTACAGTAACATGATGGCACATTTTTGAAGATATTAGAACCAATAATCCACCTCCTCTACCTGGCCGATCCAGTCTAAAAGTTCGCAAATATTTCATAAGTGCGTCAGCTGTAATGTTGTTTTTTCATTATATTTTCCCGCTTCTCTCTACAACGGCCGCTTGATAAAAAGAAAACAATGTTTTTTTTATCCAGCGGTCATGCCTCTACAATGCCGTAAGCCACTCAGGGTGAAATAAATTATTATTATTATTATTATTATTATTATTATTATTATTATTATTATTATTATTATTATTATCAAGTACAAAACATAATGACAGTGGGGGTAGGGAAAAAAGCGACAGCCCGCTTGACGAAATTCCCACTCCAGTGAAGGTAGCAGCAACGGGGCACACATACACGTTCACACAGGGAAAAAAAATAGAATTTTATACATGTATACAATTGCAATAAAGGAATAAATAAATAAAAAGAAAAAGCATATTTTGGGCAGTTTTCTCCCCCGAAACAATAATGAACCGTCATCACTCTCGCGTGCTGTTCCTCGCATAAGTATGGCCGTGCACGCTGTGTACATACGTGTCGCGAACGGAACGCGTGATCGAAAGAGAACGTTCCTGATCGAAAAGTGACCATCGCAGAGTTTTTAGCGGGAGAAGACGCAAGTAAGCTAGACGAAGAACATTGCGCTGTGCGGAAGAGGGGAGCCCCGGTACATCCTTTTCGCGAAAAATAGCGTATAATTCATTCTTAATAATAATGTTCGGGGTTTAACGTCCCGAAACCACGATATGATCATGAGAAACGCCGTAGAGGAGGGCTCTGGAAGTTTCGACCACCTATAGGATTCTTCAACGTGCACATAAATCTTATAGCACGTGAACCTTAAACATTTTCGCATTCATCGAAAATGCAGCCTCCGCAGCTGGGATTCGATCCCGCGACGTTTGGGTTCAGTGGAGCGCCACAACCCCAAGACCACAGCGGTGGGCCATTCTAATGTAGTCTCTGAAAGGGGATATACGCACTGCCAAAAAAATCTGTGGCGTGTTTCTGAACACTATACAAGCTACATATCATATCACTTCTGGTTAACGATATTGTGAGGCAACGACAACAGATACCAAAGGAATCAACGCCAACTACGGCTCGAACTTCGGTTCAATATGTCCTTTCTTTTTCGAAAGTCATCGCCAACACAACGCCGCCAGGGTTTTGGGATCGAGCCCGCAAACTTGAGGTCAGCAGCGAAACGCCGCAGCTGCTCTCAGTGGGTCAAGCACCAATTAAAGGCCCCGTGTGCCCTCGTATACAATGGATGCACGTGGCCAGAGAACGCAAGCAGGCGTGTCTCACACAGCAGGACAGAAGCGAGTGCAACCAGGCTCGAGAACAAAGAAAAAAAAGTAAAATACGAACACACAGGACAGCTATATAGCTTGTAGTACGTGGTCTGCAGCTTCCGAGCACTCTCCCACGCCTTCGTTTACTGCAAAACGATCCTCGTAGAGAGGCGAATGGTGTGTAGAGCTCGTGTCCAACACCCCGGAAAACCATAAAAGGCGGCGGGTGGCCACGACCGAAGCATGTCAGTACCGTGAACTGTGTCGACGGAAACAGAAGATTCCTTCGGAGATGCGCAGGAGGAAAATAAAAGAAAAGAAAAACCCTGGCAGTTTGCGGTTTTTCCGACGAGCGGTTTCGCGGGTGGTGACAAAGGACGGGGTGGGGGCAAGCGGCCGCGGTGCGCGAGTGTCCGTCCAAGTACTTTCGACAGCCGATCTTGAAAAACAGCGCCAGCTCCAAAGGTAAAGAAGGAGTTGGTCTAGAAGAACATCCAAAAAGGGGAGCGCAATTGCACCGCACTAGTTTCGCAGATCGACGCTCCTTAGCGTTAGCATTTGAGAGGAGTTATTCGAATGTCGAGGGTCCGGTCTTCATCGACGGCAACTTGTTTTCTCTTTCGTTCCCTTCATATTCATTTCCATTTATCTACAGACTCCGCACCACAGTTGAAAAATTACACGATCTCCCCTATATGCGCTCTTTGACTTGATTGTTAATTACTTCATTAGGTTGGTTATCGGAAATATTCCAGTACATTTTTTCCGGCAGATTTCATGCGAAGCAGCCAGTGAGTAGCAACTTATGCCGGATTTGTCGTTGTCAGCCAAATGTTACGTGGTGGATCACAGCGCCTTTGTGTACATTGTCGTCCTTTATGAAAGGGAACACGCGAGCGCGTGGTCTCAGCCTGGCGGGGGCTGCCTACAGCACCATCATCAACCGACATCGAAAGAAAAGACATTGGCTTTCGGCGTCACCTATTGGCAAACAAAACGACGAGTTATGGCCTCTGGACAAGCGCTGCAAGATACTGCAGGCTGCCGTTGTAAAAAGCAGATCACGTGATCATGTGTTCCCTTTTATAAAGAACGACAGTGTACATTGAGTGGCTGTGTTCATATCGTGGCCTTGACAGGCGCCTCAACTACACTGACGCGCAAAGGGTTTCTCATGGCTTGACGTTACATAGGTGTATATTTACGTCAGAGCAAATATGCTTTAGCAGAGTATGACGTGGGGCGAGTTGATGCATCGCTTAATAACACAATGGTGGCGCTACCGATACTAGCAATGAAAACTGGAAGCATATATATTTGGGTGATGCGAGGAAAATAAACGAGTTGAAGATCTGCGCTCTATCCTGTCTCCTTCTTTTTTTTCCTTGCTAGCCTCTGTTGCGCCACCATTAATTTTAAAGCAGAGCAAATATATATTAAAGATTCGATGCTGCGCAGGCTACGCTCTGATGACGATAAGCGGTCGTCCGTGTATATAGGAGCAACGTCAATAGCTTGCGTAACGAATGTTTATGAGGTTGTCATAGAATTTGCTGACAGCCAACAGTGCAGCCACTGTTGGCGTTGTTCTAAATGTCATATTGCGTGTGTGAGGTCGCATGCACTGGCGTGGCTCGGTAGCGGAGTATTTCATGCCCAATGTCTGGGTTGGATTCCTGCTATAGCTGTGATTTTTATTAAGTGCTTCCACAGGAATTTTTCGCTCGTCGATGACGCCTTCGACGCCGGCACTGCACTTTCTGAGATACGCGTGCTCACCAGGGCTCTAAAGATGAAATTTCTAAAGTTGATTCTCGCTGTTCCTGGGTTGATATACCCGAGGCGCATATCCGTATACACAAGCCGTGCTGGGCAGGTGCACATGTGTGTCACACGTACGTGCCTGCGAAGAACACGACACAATTAGCACATGGGATGAATGGAAAGCGCTGCTGCCTAGACCAGCGCTGGTGGATCAGCTGCGACTGATCCTCAGAGCTGAACTGATAGCTCGTGCCAGTGGGGCCCTGGAATAGGGGCACCAACCTCCCGGACTGGCTACGCTCTTCACCCTGTATATTTCCTGCAGGGCACTGGAGTTCTAGCCTGTATGGTTTACGTATATAATAAATTTTTGTACTATTACTACTACTACTAGTACTACTACAAGTACTACTACTACTACTACTACTACTACTACTACTACTACTACTACTACTACTACTGCGAATGGTTTAATAACGTAAGCATTGTGCCACAATGCTTACAAGTGTGCCACAAAGTGTACAAGTGTGCCACAAAGTTAGTGGCACACTCTTTCATGTCCCATGACAATTTTGGTGCATAGTTAGAGCGACGACAAGAGCGCCTGCAGATGTAGACAGCTGGACAGACAGACAGGCAGTAGATAGATAGATAGATAGATAGATAGATAGATAGATAGATAGATAGATAGATAGATAGATAGATAGATAGATAGATAGATAGATAGATAGATAGATAGATAGATAGATAGATAGATAGATAGATAGATAGATAGATAGATACTTCTTCCACCTTGCGGGACTACACATATATTATGTTAATAAAAAGGCCTCGTATTTAATAAATCGAACCTTTCATTGCGTGTCGTCGGCACACACAAAAAGAAACTATCAGTGATAAACGATAGCCAAAAGAAAACAGTCTGTTACAAGAAGGATCCAGAGACGGCGTAGCCATCGCGTGATGTGTCAAGTCGCACACTCCTTCGAGATTCTTCGCTTCCTTTATGTCCCTCCTCCCCATCTGTGAACTCCAAGCTGAAATATCAAGTTGCGTCTGGCTCTGCGGTTCGCGGGATACCCCCCCCCCCCCCCGGCCTCTGAACACTCCCTCTCTGCATTCTTACCTCCATGTAGCCACACTTATTCTGGTAACCCAACGCTTATTAAAGGGATACTGAACAAAATGTTTGCTGCCCTTATTCTGAGCCAAATTAAAAGTTTGGACCCTGAAATCGATAGAGACAACCTTCATTGCAGGCAGGAACAACAAGGAAATAATGAGTGTACTGTGCTTTTCACGAACTGCTGTTTATGGCACGGCCGTGTCGTGAAGTAGAGAAGGAGACGTTTGGAGCATACGTTTGGAGGAAGGAGACGTCGCTGAACTCCCACTTCGGTTCCCAAAACCGGTATGAACAGCAACAGCAGCAAACAATGCTTCCGGCTGGGGCAAAGCACCAGCGCTCTTGTGGGAGGGAAAGAGTGTGATGAGAGGAGAGGCGGAGAAAAGGAAGAGGAGGAAAAGAACACGTGCATCGGTAAGTGTGACGTCACGGCTCACGCTCGCTGAAAATTTATCAAAAATGCAACCAAACGTTCAAAAATACGGCAAATAAACTTCATTCGTCGGAACAGTGTCATTTTCCGAGTCGACTTTGGAAGTTTCGTCTGTCTTTCCAATTCTGGTTCAGTATCCCTTTAAACTTGGTTAATACCCGTTAAGAGAAGCCCAGCGTTTTATTGGCCACTTAGATAAGACATAACTAAACACAGTATAAAGCAGAAAATGCGGAGAGAGAAAATGCAAAAACAGATACAAGTCAGGACCCATAGGCAGATACAGCCACTCATTTTAACGGGGGGGGGGGGGGCACTTGAAGTACACTGGAGGGGGGGGGGGGGGGCGTGGTCATGATTTTTTTTCCTTACACTAGCAGAAAAACTCTTTCGTAGCATGACTACTGTTAATGTGTGCTTACAGTGGTTTCACTCATTAGTCCTAGTTGGTGATAGGAGGTGGACTACAAGCACTGTATTGAGGCGGGGGAGGCTTTGGGGGGGGGGGGCGATCGTTCTTACCGCCCCACTCTCTGTATCCGTCACTGTCAGGACCACACGTAAGTTAACTCAACAGAAGAAAAGTAGAACACTGACGATAACTGAAATGGCGTACAACAATGGACAGTTTACAATATTCTGCAAGTCGTCTTTCCAGTAAGGCTTGTTTTGCAACCAAAAGCTCTCGTTGACAGACTGCTTTATTCGCTCATTGTACAGCGAAGGCACGCGAGTACAACAAAATGTAACCTCTCCGAATTTCAGCGAAGGCATGTGACCATAATCAAAACAGTTCAAAGATTGGAAGAAAATATGAGTGAGTAATAAAAGACATCTAAATGAAAATATTGTGACTTTGTACGTTGTGTACGGTTGAGCAGAGGCAGGCAGGTACGTAAGATGGTCTATGGCTATTCCAGATTAAATCTGAAAAACTACACAATTAGGGTGCCTTGATGCCCACGTGCTCCGCTCGCATCGAGGCTCTCAAGACACAATATAATATTTCAGGACAGGTTATGATACCGCGAACAGGTTCGGAAATATAAGATAAGCGTGAATTAGTCGGCAGGTCAGCGATGGCACTCACGAAAAATAGCGCAAAAATGCTAAAACAAGAAACTAAACGGTCCCTTCCATTGAAGCGATGGTTATAATATGTTTTTCGGCACCTACTCAGTGGTGGTGTATTGACAGATTTAGACATGCAATTTCACATGTCAGACGCACATTTTTTCCAACTCAGTCTATCTCGAGCGCGCAGTGGCGCGCAGGTGCTAGAAAACTGATTTTATGCTCGATCGAAGGCAACTGCGCCCCGCTGTTGGAGCCAAATCGCGGTCGTGTACGTGAAAGAGGATCGTTACAGACTACAATCACGTACAGAGAAATAGCCTTGCTGGCATAACTTCTCGACTCAGTGGTACATCCCGCAGAAAAACAACCGCCCAACATCGCTACACAAACTGACAACTACTATAGCATATCTTCGTGAAATGGACAACACAATTATCGCGCTTTAACAGGATTTAACTGTTTAGACATCACGACCATCGCTCCCACGATTTCCAGCTTCGTTTCCTGCTCGCACCACTCGAATTTACACGGTCAGATCTGCGCGGTCCGCGAATGCAGGTCCGTGTTTTTTTCACGGAAGTGATGATATGCTCGCTTGCACGCTGCTGATGAAATTCGCGCGGCGACGAAAGCGGTTCCTGAAGCGGCTAGAAGTGGCGCGTTTGTGGCGGCATCTAGTGGAAAGACAGAGAAAATCAAATGTAGCGCGGTATGTTTCGAAGTTCCGACATGGTTTGCTTCGACACGGTATGAAAGTAGCACGCAAATCGCTGTTTTTTACACGTTTAAACCTCGCAATCACGATCGTCGCGTCATTTGTGCACTGTGATTGTCTGCGTGCAATATTTGAATTGAGGGACAAGTCTCAAGAGCATGTGGCAAGTTCTTCCCGGCTTGGTCGTCCTGTCAACTGAAAGTGCGGCCCATCTACGACAAAGTGCATCTGCCAGTGCTCGGAGAAGACAATTTACTGACCAATTGGTGTAGTTTGATAATTTCTGACAACCGCTAAATTAAATCTGCAATGCTGTAAAGTTAATGTATGTATAAATTGAAATGTATGATGATGATGATCGTTGCGGTTTAACGTCGCAAAACCATATGGTTATGAGAGACGCCGTAGTGGAAGGCACCGGAAATTTTAGCAACCTGGGGTTCTGCAGGTTGTCCCACGTAACTTTAGCCAGAGTTTTAAAATATGCCAGACCACGTAAATGCAACGTGATCAATACAATGTTGCTCAGTACAATGTTGCTCACCGTTGCCTGGAGTTAGACTATTTTTGGCGTTCTTAAATATTGTTTAATTAGATCTGTTTAATTAACTAACTTTTTAAGTAACGAAGACGGATAACAAATTTCAAAGAGAAAGTTGTACATTGGTTTGCAAAACGTCGAAGTAGATAGTTTTGAACTTTATATCTATTAAGTATTAATGTTTTTCTGCTTATTACAAATGTCCGCGAAATACGGAAATATACCACGTGACAAACCCGCTCACGCGTCAGTGCGCGCGACGATTCTAGTGCTCCCTAACGTTCCGCGTACGAACGACACGCTTCCATCGCACCGGTTCATGACGTCGATAAGCGGTCACAGCTATTATCGTTTTTGTGGCCGATAGCAAAACGTGTTCATCGTAAAGCCACCGCCATCGTTGTGGCCCTTTCGAGACAGCACGATGGGGCAAATGCTATGGTCGTTCGTACGCGGAATGTTAGGGACCACTAGAATCATTGCGCGCACTGGCGCACAAGCGGGTTTGTCACGTGGTATTTTGTATTTCGCGGGCATTTGTATATAGCAGAAAAACACTAATACTTAACAGATATAAAGTTCAAAACTGTCTAATCAGATGTTTTGCAAACCGATCTACAACTTTCTCATTGAATATTTATGTATCTTTGTTTCTTGAAAATTCAATCAATTAAACACATGTAATTAAACAATATTTGAGAACACCAAAAATATTCCAGGCAACGGTGAACAACATGCATTTGGTCGCGTCGTAATTACGTGCTCCGGTATTTTTTTAAACTATCGCTGAAGTTACGTGGAACACCTTGTATATAGATGCACCTAAACCTGAGTACACGGAGTGGAATGGACAAAATTTTATTTATTTAAAAGCTGCAAATTGACGGCGTAGGCCACCCGGGTGTTCGCGGTGATGTATAGCCTTTCCGCCACTTCCTGGGCCTGCGGGATCATAGAGTTTCCTAAATGTATACACTAGAGGGAAATGTGGCGCTGGTGTCTATGGGAGCGGCGACGCATGGCGCTTAAGCAAGCATGATAAGTATGGGTAGTACACGGATTTGCCTAGTATTCGTACTTTACGTTCTTTTTGGCGTAGCTTGGCTTGAATCTGAAGTTTGTCACGAAACAACAATCAGCAACTGTTCAGCAGTCGCGCTTCACCACCTTATTCCTTTAGGCCTATCATTTCAAATCAGGTCGCCAAGTTCAAAATGTTTTGTTCTCTCCTTCGAAACAAAACCGAAACACAACAATAAACCAAACCACAGGTGTGATTCGCTGACCGCAAGTACGAAGACTACAGGTGAATTCTTTTACTACCCATCATTCCCATGGTCGCTGAACGATCACAGTGCCAGAGTTCCTTCTAGTTAATGTTGGAAAACTCTATGTGCTGAATGGCCCCAACCTTGGACTTCGAGTTCTGAGCTAGTCGGCGCGTCGCACCAACACATCTCAAGGAAGTCCAGGTTTTGGTGATCGAAAAGCTGTGCAGTGGGTGCACGCATTGCTGTAGATTATCTTATAGCTCAGCGTATTAGTGTTTAAAGTGGCCCCAAAAAACTTTGACTCGATTGAAAATCGGCCCCGTGACCTGTAAGTGAGCAGTGAAGCACAAGACGACTGTGGCGAAATTGAAATTTACTAAAACAGCCAAACGGAATTTGCTGGACCTGTGACAGTCAGCCATTTCAATGCGATTTCAGTATGATTCTTAATTATTAAAGGCGACTAGTAATGGGTGGAATTTTTCATTAGTTTCTACGGATTAGGACCTAACCCACATGACCTACGGGTTAGGACTAAACTCTTGTAGCTAAATAACAAAATGGAGCGCCCTAGAAAACAGTATCAAAAGAAGTGATCGATGGTACAGGCACACACTGAACACAGGTTATGTAAATAAGCAACACATATACACCTTACACAGATAGCACCCAGACTGCATAGTTTATCCCGCATGAAAACGTAAATCCTGTAACGCCAGTGGCTGAAAGTGGCACCACCACGGGTTTGAGGCGAGTAGGTTGCCGCTCCGGGACGTCCGAGCACGCCAGAGTCTTCCTTTAATTCCCCTACCCCTTCCCCTTTTATGCGGGGTCAAGAATAAGGTCGTTCACTCACTTAGGATGAATCAATACTGCCACGTGCCGACCCCATGACAGTATCAACTAGATCAGGTAATCGTTGTGCGAGAGCTAAATAATATATAAATTAGAAGGCAAATATTAAAGTTCCACCATGTTTAGCGAGGCAAATTCTTTTAGTGAGACATACCTGTAGCTGCATCCCAGAGCACAGACACCAAGTAAATAAACACATAACTGGTTCCAGAGTTGTACGTAACGCGTTAAAAGAGATCAACTACTTGTAATCAATTACATACTTTTTTTTGTAAATTTTAATATAATCGATTCCTTTTTCAAAACTGTACCATTCCGAGTAATTATATTACATTTCGTTATAATTATTTAGCGGCAATCATTTACTTTCTATCTTTTATATAATCAAGTTGTAACTTCTTCTACGCTGTTCTGTTCCTTAAAAATATGCGACCACTCCACGGGGTTCCCCCGTCCTGTTTAGAAGTCGTGCAAACTGGATTTTTTTTAAAGTGTGCGCATTTTTTCTGGGCTTATGTAAGTGCCACACATCTCGGACACAAAAGATTTATAGTTCTCACTATGAATGCTATGCTTCGCTAAGCAGTAATGCCAGACGCTTTGATGAAATTCGCCTGGACGTATAAGTTTAAGTTTTTGACGCAAAATAACTCTCTCTCTCTCTCTCTCTGTATATATATATATATATATATATATATATATATATATATATATATATATATATATATATATATATATATATATATATATATATCTACGAACATGTGTCATTACAGGAACACCACCTGTGTGGAATAAGCGAAGTTCTTGACGTCACGGAAATGAGCGAATAATATTGGACGGGACACCTATGCGTATATGACGTGGGTGATACAATTACGGCTGAGGACGTATCGTGTCTTCATTCTTAGGTTATCACCACATAGAGTATTCGTTTTCTTGGAATCGCGAAATGGCGACAGGGCAGGATGTAGCGACCAAACGTTTCGTCCGTACTTACAGAAAGATTACAGAGTGGATACCCACTAAACTTGACCCGTGCAAGTACGACCTTAAAGGGGCCCTGCAACACTTTTTTAGCATGGTCAGAAAACGCTGCCGATCGGCAGCAGAGGCTCCCGACAACACGAGAGCCAAATATTGTAGAGAAGCACACGGCCTGGAATTCACAATAAGTCATCAAGGTCAGCTAAGAATCGCTTTCCCTTCTCTCGACAAATTACGGAATATGGCCAAAAATCAAACGTAGCTAGCCCATCTATCAGCGATTGGCTGATTTGAACGTGGCGCGCTCACTCGTTACAGTGATCGCCACAAGAAGCCACTACTTGTCCACGCGCGCGTGCGCGATCACACCGACAAAGCCACGCATCCGAAAAAAAAATAAAAAAGTGCTCAATGTCATGAGGCACGGGTGACGTGTTTCGTTTGCCCCTCCCATTCCTACCTGCTTAGCTTCTAGTGCTTTCATCGGGACGAGAGTAGAGAGAATGTGATTGCAGCGTGTGACAAAACTTTGTAACTCCACTCGTACTGGACGGATTCTTAAAAATTTTGCGGCATCGAATTCGCGAGGCAATACGCTCTTCCAGTGCATTCATTTCATGGTTACTTGGGAAAGTGTTTCGGGGCCCTTTTAAGGGAAGATCTAATACAAGACCCTCAACTAGTGCCCCTTTTCACCCCCACCCCCCTCAGTGGGGGCGAATCACAGTTAATAGGGGAACTAGAACAAGCAACCCTGCTCGAGCTTTGTCTGCCTCACGTGAAACGAAGAAGAAATGGAAAATTCTCGTGACGCCACGTAATCCTCGTGAAGGCGCGTGACACGTTCACGAAAGGCGCAAGTAGAAGACAGACCGCCTTGCATTTTGGTCTTCAACTCGTGGCGTTCTTGGACAGTGCAGTATAGCAGGCAACGTCCTTACCCGTTGGTCAAGTTTTGTGAGGTCGCTGCTCGCCTGCACACGGTGGTCCGAGAGGCTTGCCCACTCGTACCTCGTACCACTGGTCAGCTGTCCGTTCGTGCTGGCCACCATCTTCTTCGTACTTCGACCGAAGACACGGTAAGCCTTACGTATTGGTGAGGAACTCTAGCGTGTTCTTCGATTCACTGAGTTAAGTTCGCCAACCGGTTGCGAAGATAAACCTTTAAAGAGAGGAGGAGGCGGATGCCGGGCCAACGTTTCGACAAACGCGCTCGTTTTTCTCAAATCAGTGACACACCTTTTATCGCGATGGCACAGCGCATGCGCCATTCCCCTAGCAAAGAAGTCGCGAAACGCCTCTTGATCTAGGAGTGCTTTGTTTAGCAGGTACCGTTTGTCCCGGATCTTACCAAAACCCTACCATATAAAACCAGAGCGCAGTGCAGAAAAAATGGAATAGGTGGACTACTTACCCTAGCGCTTGCATGAGCGCACTTTGTATGCCCTTGGCTGTGTGGTGCATAAGATACGACGCGTGCACATAGACACGGTGAGCAAGGACTCACTCGCTGGATTTCGCGCCGACCGGTTGTGCCCCCCGATCCCCGACGACAGCGCAGCTCTGGCCGACTGGCTCGCCCTACGCCATCTCCTGACGCCGACAAGAGCTCTCGCAGAGTGGTGTCCCGTCCTCGGACTTCTGCGACCGTGTCCATCTTTGATATCTTCTCCTTACTTCCGTATGTGGCGGTCCCTGCGCCTTTCTCTCTCCTTCTTCCTACTTTTCTCTTTATCTCTATACCTTAAATTCCTCCATATCCTTTTTTAATCCCTCCTTACTCCCACTCCGTGCGCAGAATTGTGGTGGTGCCCTCCACTGAGAAGGAGGCAGTAACGGGACTGCGCTTATTTCTTCCTTTTACTTTTTCAAAAGTCGCCTATATCGACAACTGTTTCCTTAAAAAAAAAACATTCGTCTAAATGTGTGCTCTAGCGGCACCCCATGTGCATGGATTTTTGATGTCAAGCTTCCATCTTTTTCTGAACTTCTGCTTACCACTATGTGCAAAAGGGGGTAACAAGTGGGTTCAGATTTGTGGAACAGAATAGATGGAGTCGTTGCGCTGCAACGGCAGAGCATATTAAAAAAACAATAAGACTAAGAATGCTCAGGTGACCTCGGAAGACGTGCTTATGGACATATCGTCATTCTTTTTTCATGTAAACATCTCCTGTTTTGTTCATTTCAATACTTTTTGCGAGACCGATAAGTAAATATCGTAACTACAGAATTTTCCAAAAATGTAGTTGCCATTAAATGGTGCTAAAATGCGATAGTTTTCGCCTAACTCGATTTCGTAATCTTCACGAATTTGTGCTCCAGTAGTGCACGAAGGCTACGTTTTAATGTAGTTCTTTTACAGCAAGGAGTATTCGCAAATTCCCTAGACTGTCACGCCGCTCCGCGGCCGCTAGCGTAAGTTTTTCAAAGAGTATTGGAGTAGGGGTGGAGCAGTGGCGTTCATAGCATGTGCAGGTACGTCTTGGTTGGCGTTGGGCTTTCACTAGAACGTTTCTGTTATAGGTACTGGGTGCACATAGGTGACTGCAGTCGTTGCGTAGTCATCGTTTGCGAAAAGGGAGCGTTTTTAGACACAGCGAAGTAACAACTGAGATGCTTATTCGTGTTTTTCTGTACGTGTGAGTACGTTTCGTGCCTCATTTTGCGTAAGAAACGCGGGGCACGTTTTGATCTGCTTGCCATTCGGCACTGACCTTTCGATTTGTTGCTATCGCATTCATTGCTTCGTCTTTGCAGCAAAGCTGTGACGTTTTTAGAAAATGCATCAAACATATAAGCTACATACCTTCACGCCACAACAAGTGATGTGTTTGGAATTCGGGACCTTTTCGAGGCATCGTATTCGAGTTTCTGAAGCGTCAAAGCCGGGCATAATATGCAACTGCAAAAAGGGTAAAGCCATCGCAAAGCAAAAAACAAAACAACAAAAAAAAAAACGCCGTGCAGGCCGCATATGTGCTCAGAGATTCCGACCTTAACCGATACTCTCTCTGGGCGCCATATTGAACCACCCTGTGCGCCCCCTATAGGCTATGAAACTTGCGAATACCTTTTCGCCTCCTACTGTCAACAAATGCTACACTTGGTCTCCTACTACTCCTTTTAATTGTTATTTTCAATGTCTGGGTATCAGCATGGGCATCGGCAGGATATAGTTGATGGGGGGGGGGGGTGCAGACACGTGTGGCATCACTGCTGGGGGAGAGGGTAGCATTGGGGTAGCTTGGGGGAGGGGGAGTGCTTGTGTGACTTGAGGCGCGAGCTGACCATTTTGGACCTTCCTACCATGCCCAGAAATACAGCTTTTTCATTCTAGAAGGCTTAGGCAGTTGCGACAGGCTCCGCACACTTACCGCGGGTTTAATACTGTTCTTATATGAAAGGGAAGAGGGAAAGCATGAAAACGAGTTGAAAAGGAAATACAAAGATGTATGAATGGGGTATGGTATATGACCAGTTAGAAACCTTGTCACGTTATGCCAGAGAGGGTTTAGAACGAGTACCGTTTGTTGTTTTCCCGCACAATAGTTTGCGTTCAATGCTTTGGGGCCGCCATCTTGGGCTAAAATCACGTCGAGAGAAAGAGAGAGAGAGATAAAAATAAATACAGGGAGGTTAGCCAGAGGAACACTCCCGTTTGCTACTTTGTACTTGGGAAGCTGCGTATAAACAAGCATCATGACAAAACAAATTGACTACACGTCTAGAGCTGCGCTACAATCTCACTGTTAGTCACGAAGCGATGAAACCTTTTTACTGACGTCGTCGTGCCAGTGATGTTTGCGTACCAGCCTGACAGGACTGTTTAGTTATGTTTTTCAAATGATATTTCATTTGTTAGTCACATAAAGAACTTATTGATGTCAGTACTTGGATGCAATAGGGTTAACCCTTTGTTTTGTTTATTTGTACACGTGTGGTTTGCATGTAGTAATTCTCCGTCATGCGTATTTATTTGTTCATTGTTGATTTTACACTGAGCATTGTTTCATTTTTGAAGGGATTTTGCGTTTACAGATGATGGACGCCTTGTCAGGCTTCGATGCTTTTTTCATGGTCCCCTTGAGAAATTGTGCTGCCTTGGTTTTGCTGAAATAAATGTCAAAAATTTTCAAAGTTTCTAATTTCTTTGATATGCGTAGTTAACCTTTAGAAGTTGTCGAATTAAGCGACCTTGAAGTTTGAATAACCTACTCAGTTGCCACGTTTGTGCGCATGGATTGCAGGCCGCTGGTAGCATCGCCGATTGGTTCAAAACCTAACCCAAGGAGCAGGTTGCCATGGAGACCACGGGATGCTGGAGCCAGCTGGGCCTGGTAATGTGGCGCCAGGTGTGGCTGACGCGCGTGCGACGCCACTACCTGGTCACGCTGCTCGAGCTGACGTGCATGGTCTTCATGCTGAGCTCGGTGTGGGAGGAGTCGGTGGCGCCGTACCGGGCACGGCCCAACAAGGACCAGTTCTTCGACAGCGCAGACGCGATCGAGTTCTGGGGTCGTCCCAACGAGTCCTGGAACGAAGGAACGCTAGCATTCGCGCCCGACCAAGCTTTCTTCGCGGACCTGACCACCAGGGTCTGCAAGGAGCTCGGTTCCAAGTGGAGTGAGTTGATGTGGCATTGGAAATTGGCTGTTGAAGGCGTTTTGCAGCAATTTTCTTAGTAATCATCGAATGGTTTCGATAAAGTAGTTGACTGCCTCACGAATCAGCTGCCGCAGATTTTGTGAAATACATGGAGTACGAGCGGAGTTAAAGGTTTGTCGCATGCTGTAATTGCATTCTGTCTTCTCTCGTCCCAATGAGCATGGCGGAAACTAAGCAGAGAGAGATGACACAGGAGAAAGAAGTTACGTCACGTGTGCGTCATGGCCTTTAGCATAATCTTTTCTTTTGTTCTTAAAACACGCGACATGCTCTCAGTGTGATCTTCTAGTCCGGCCGTGCTCACGGTGGTCAAAACAGCCAATGGACGCGGGCTTTGAGTATATGGCGCAATTATTCGTATTCGCCGCATCATTTCACGAGAGGAGAGAGTTATTACTAGACGAATTCGAGAATTCTTTGCAAATTCGAAGCCGCGTGCTGCAATGACATGTTTGGCTCAGGTTATCTGAATCCTCGGCAAGCGTTCGGCAGCATTTTCAGCCTTGTGTACGAGAAAAAAAATAGGTAAGGATATTTCAATGATAGAAAACAGAATAAGAAAACGAAAACTTATCCGGGCATCGAACAATTTCTCTGAAACGTGTCAAGAATTACGTATGCAGCACTACAGTTTAACTGGAATTTTTTTTTCTGAGAGACAGCAATCGAGGAAACGCTAACGCACCCTTCACTGATATGCACGTAGAAAGCTTCCGTAATATTCCTCTCTGTTTGATTAAAAGATCCGGGCCAAAACTTTTGTGTCGGGACAGATTAGCTGGAGCTTGGCAAGCAGTGCACTGCCCGTTCCTGGTCATTCTTCCGTTACGTCTTCATGACGTCTCGAAGCTTTCCCAACTCTCCACGCAAATGAGAAAGCGGAATGCGTTTTGCCACAATGAATCCGGCCCCTAGAGATCCGCTTCTGGACGCACAACTCGGAGGCCTTGCATGAACGGCGATCACGTTAGCACTTGAATTGGGTTTGACGCGGCAGTCCACCAGCCGCAATTCGAAGGTGGGTATGCATTCCCTGCATTGTAATTCAAACATGTCAACCCGTTCATATGCAAGTTCAGCGTTGTCAAGGTCGTTTAAGAGAGAGTCCTGCTAATCTACATTTCATCGACTTTCGTTGTCTTCACACTGAACTGGGAATGTGTGTTAGTTGCGTCGACGTGGTCAAAAGTGCAGTGACATCACGGCTTGCCGCATGTGTGGAGTGGACATGACCACTAGATGGACACCGCAAGAATAGCTTCTTAGGATACTGAGGGGTAATTCTAGACGCCTAGTGCACTGCAGGAAGAAAAAAATCACAGAGAAAGAGCGTCAACTCGCAACTGATTTATTTACAGGAGAAACGCAGGAAATATATAGCCGCACACGCATGTGCAGAGCACGCTACTTCACCTGGTCACATGACCACAGACATAAACTGAGGACGTTCAACCGGCATATCTAATCAAGCAACGAAGCGCTAAAATCAAACTCAGACTTGCGCAAGACGACTGACGTGTCACGTATACACAAGTAACCTTTTTTCTTTATCCAGAACGCTTCCATTATTTCACGGGCCAGAGCATCTGGGCTTTTGGCGAGGACAGAAACGCTTGAAAACCTCGCCTCACAAGAACAGGAACGGCAATGCGCAGGCAAATGTGCTCCGGAATTATTTCGAATTGAAAGCTCGTGTTCCCTAATTCTTACGTTCAAACACCGTGCAGTTTGTCCGATGTAAACCCGGCCACAACTAAGTGGGATTAAGTACCCACACCCACTACGCAAACCACATACATCGAAGCGTGTATTTTTGCACAGGTGGCGAGCGGGTAGAATGTGTTTGTTGTTTTTTCTGCGCCACGAAAGCTGGCTGGCCTATGCCCACGTATTTCTAAAACACCGAGCGCCTCCACCTGTGGAAAAATACACGCTTCGATGTATGTGGTTTGCGTAGTGGGTGTGGTGTACTTAATCCCACTTAGTTGCGGCCGGGTTTCCATCGGACAAACTGGACGGTGTTTGAACGTAAGAATTAGGGAACACGAGCTTTCAATTTGAAATAATTCCGGTGCACATTTGCCTGCGCATTGCCGTTCCTGTTCTTGTGAGGCGAGGTTTTCAAGCGTTTCTGTCCTCGCCAAAAGCCCAGATGCTCTGGCCCGTGAAATAATGAAAGCGTTCTGGATAAAGAAAAAAGGTTACTTGTGTATACGTGACACGTCAGTCGTCTTGCGCAAGTCTGAGTTTGATTTTAGCGCTTCGTTGCTTGATTAGATATGCCGGTTGAACGTCCTCAGTTTATGTCTGTGGTCATGTGACTAGGTGAAGTAGTGTGCTCTCCACATGCGTGTGCGGCTATATATTTCCTGCGTTTCTCCTGTAAATAAATCAGTTGCGAGTTGACGCTCTTTCTCTGTGATTTTTTCTTCCTGCAGTGCTTTAGGCGTCTAGAATTAGTATGACGAACCAACTAGCCCAACAACCAGTACTTCTAAGTTACTTCTTTGGATAGTTACGCGAGCATTGACTGACAGTCGGTGTGTAAGTGAAGAAGAGAAGGGTGACGAGATCTGGTGCGACAGAGCATTGCCCAGAGAAAAGCTATTGATTCGGTAGTGTGGCGCTGGTATAGCGTCGATAACAAAAAAAATGGATACCTTTACAATCTGGTGAGCCTGGTCGATAACAACAAAAGCAGACTCGGATGCGTGGGAGGTATAAGAGTCGTCTGTGTAGATGTGGAGGGGAGGGGGTGTGTGCAAGGGACATGGCATAAGTTGTGGTTGGAGAGAGTTTAGTGACAGGGAAGCCGTAGCGGATAGAAGGACGATAAAACTTCGGGTACTTCGCGCAGCCGCTATAACTTTTCCCTTTCCCTCTAGAATTCTTTTGTGGCGTGTACCGGCCCATGGGGTCCCCGGCTCCGCGCTGTTGCTCGCTACCATCTGTTGGGTTAACTGTTGCCTTTTTTAGATGCGGAAGCATCTTATACTCGCGCCTTGTAGTGCGCCGTCCGCACCGCTTCTCGAACATTCGACAGCTGACGCGCGCGCATGCGCCGTCGCGCCGTCGCCCACCATCTGGGCCGCGCGCGCTTCTCCTTCGAGAACATTCGACAGCTGACAGCGCATGCGCCGTCGCGCTGTATATATACTCAAGGTCGGCGCTCGCTCGCTCAGTTGCCGCTCGTCGGTTGGTTTGTACGGCGCGTCGACGTCCAAGGTCGCGGTGAAATGAATTCCAACGAATTGACAAACACAATGATCGACGTCCCTTCGACCAGCGCCGCCCTTTCGCATACGTGTGTACGTGTTCACTCATTTAACACCCCCTCCTAACACCACGTTAACCAATTTAGCCATTGACCCAAGTAAGTCGCAATTTAACACCTCATTTCACAACCACGTTAACCAATTTAGCCATCGACCCAAGTAAGTCGCACTTTAACACCCCGTTAACCAATTATATGCTCCGCATCCTCCTCAGTGTTCCCCCGAGGCAAGCTGCGGGCATTTTTTTATTCTTAGTGAACTAGTGGTGAGTAGAAAATCGACCCATTTACGTGGCACATATTGGTTTATGATGATGATAAGTTTTCGATAGGCCACACAGGCAGATATTCTCTAGTCTTAGGCAGGCTCCCTGTCAAACGTACTCATACCATTCGCGCAAAAACCAGCTGCCGCGACCACCTTACGCAGGTAACTGAGGGCAGGCGCTTGTTTCTGCGAGCGGAGCGGGCAGTTTTAAAGGCTATAGTCTTTCTTGGAGACCTTCTTCGCAAAAATTTCGGTCTGTCTGTCTGTCTGTCTGTCTGTCTGTTCCTTTGTTTGTCAACTCTTACCGGCATGGGATACTTGAAACGGCCGACCCCATCCGCAGCGACCACTAATGTTGCTCAAGGTTGAGCGTTCATGCTTGTGCAATTGTCAATTAAAGAGCTATCATTGCGCATGTCTGTGGCACCATAACAACACGTATATATTCTGCGTATGCATCTCTTAATAGAAAACGCATGCGCAAGTAATTTTAAGGACTGTAGCGCTTATCACGCTGCGCTTACCATGCAACGCTTGCGCGGAACGGGAAGTGTTTCCAACGCTTTGCTAAGACGAGATGGTGGTGACACCTACCCGTCGCCTCGCGTTCTACACCTTATCACCTCTGAGACGGGCGCGCACGACCACGCGCTTTGTTTTCCAAAAAGAAACTGCCAGATGGCGCTCATGGCTCACGTGTGACATGAATTAATGCGCTAGTTCGCCTCCGCTGCCTGCTCGAGGCACTCTAATGCAGCGCCTTTAGAATACCATTCACCGATTTTCGTGCGCCGAACATCAAATAAATGTTTTGTTCACTCTCTCCACACGCAAGGCTATCGTCTTTCGACATCTACAGATTACATGCAGATACGGGGCCAATTTTTCCTTTTTTTTCCTGGGCTAACCGAGAGCATCCATGCGCAGCGCCGATGCCCTTTAAGGACGCGCACGAGGCGGCGCAGTACGTCGAGGACGGCACGTCATCGGAGACCACCGGCCAAGAGCGTCGCGTGGCCGTGTGGTTCGAGCGCCCGGAGACCGACCGGCTGACGTACCACGTGCGCATTAGGAACGCCGTGTTCGACCTGCGCGACGACTACAAGCGCAGCCTGCTCGTGCCAGGAGCGGCCGACATCGACCTCCAGGACGAGATCAGTTGAGACACTCATTGTAGGCCTTGCGCCAACTTTTTTGACACACAACTGAGTCTCTGAAATGAAGCAAAGGGCAATGTTGAATTTTCGCACAGCCTTTCTTGCGTGTTATCTCGGACCAAGAGGGAGGGAGCGAAAGTATGTCCGCCATGGTGGGTCAGTGGCTAAGGTGCTAAGGTGAGAGGTGCACTAATCTGCACTGTCGACCCCGTTTTAATGTTCTTGGCATTGGTGAACGCCTTGAAAAAGGCTCCAGGAGCTATTAACATGCTGAGCTTGTTTTCTGCAATGCCGTTTCAGGTCACTATTTTTTTCTAGGCATTGTGTGTTGCTTCAATCTTTATTTCATGTTATCTTTATTTAAAATATTCCGTCCTGGAGTGAAACAAGCACATGGTACGGTAGTGTTAAACTCGAAAATAAACGTCAAGAAGCGAAAAGAAGTAGGAAGGCTCGTCTCCGACTTTTTATTGGCCAACATCATGTCCTTATGTATATATCGACTCTCCCTGTGTTTTGGAGGACCAAATAAAAGTTTATCTAATCTCAAGAGAAAGTAATTGTGGAACGTGAACACGACAGCAAAGTAACTATAGTCGGTTACAGCCTAAGAAAACATTTAAGCACCCGGCCACCGACACACCCAGGCAGAATTTGTGTGTTTAGATAAAATGGTTGATGATTTTAGGCACAATGTACTGTATACTTTTTGTGTTTAGAAAAAGTGCTTACCGATTTAGAGTACACAGCATTCTACTTAGTGTTTAGAGAAAGCAGTTAACGATTTATATTACTGAGTACTCTACTTTTTTGTTTAGAAAAAATTTATTGCCACAAACTTCAATAACACTCAACAGAACATTTCCTTCTTAGACATAGTCTAACGATGATGACAAAACAGACGTCATTTACATGAACATGGATATGAGATGACTTTGAAAGAACATGTACTTTCGATGGTTTACGCAAATACAGCTACGGGTGGTTATTTACGTGACGTAAGGCAATTGTAACAAATTCATTCATATTACTTGGCCGCACAGGCTCATGTTCATTTTGCTAGTTTTCGGTAAAAGTCTTTCACTTCTTGGCAAATTTATTCGAGCATTTCGACTTCACTGCTCTGCAAAACGTAATGTTTTAAGCGGGAACGACTAAATTTTATTTACATTTTGCGTAGTATTTACATTACCAGAAAAATGCGTCTATGATTGATTAGAATGGGAATCACCGATTATGGCTCTGTTGCGCAGCTGAGCGACTGGCGTGTTGCCTTGGTGTCGCAGTACCAGGGGTGGTGCGTGTATTTATTCCTAGGTTGTAACCAACTGCAACGAAAACGGATTGAACGAGTCATTGTTCGTTGTTTCGGTGCTATACAATACGCACGGTGCTGAATTTAGCAGGAAAGACCTGGCACCTCTAAAAAGTCATTGGCAAGAGACCTATCCACGGGCACGTAAAAGTTGGTGAATCGGAATTTCTGGTCGTTTATCCACATGTCCACCGCACTAACACGGCCTTCTGAATCGAAGAGGCAATGCGCACCCCGCCTGAACCTCGCATTGAGAAACACGACACCGGTGCCACGCGACTGCGTCTGCTTTAAGGAGAAGAATGCTTCAACCAAAAATCTAGTACGGAATGTCATGATGTCGTGCCGCGTTCGAAAGTTGGTCTCTTGTAGAAAAAGCACGTCGACCCCGAGCGAGTGCACAAGGTTCATTATCTCCCGTTGTTTTACAAGATCTTTGAAACCACGAACATTGAAAGTCATGAAAGATAGCCTATCCATTTAAAATAAATTGAGGGGGAAACGAAACAATCGTTTTTCCCCCTTTTTTTAACAGCGATGCGTAAGGGGACGGCACTGCCTCTCCTGTGTGAAGCGGCAGTGGATGAAGTCAACATGATGATACTCGAAGGACTGGCACTGAGATTTACTCACGCGCACAGATAGAACGGACCCAGTAAGCAACACCAATATTAACAGAAATAGTACACGCAGCATGCAACGTAACTCACACGATGCGATTACTATAACAGGGCATAGCCACCACGGCATAGAGCTCACAAATTGGCACATGAAGGTTTCATCGTGAATGACAATAACATATGGAATACTAAACAGTTTGCATGCATCAGAGACAACAAATGCATAGTGGCTGTACGGCTGGGAAGCAAGCATTGCAACGTGCAACGGTAAAGATAACAGGAAGCGGAAAGAATGGATGTGGGCAGCACAAATTAAAAAAAGAAATATTGAGTCCTCACCCGCATAAGGTGATGTATCTCGGTTTGGCGAATCCACTCGGGGCTTTTTGGATGTTCCGGAGGTGGTGACATCACTTCCACTGCTTGAACTACCAGGCTTGGTGCGGCGCTGAGAGTTTGTGGCTCTAGACAACTTGTCGGGAGAACATGTATTTTCAGGAGACAAAGATACCGATCGTGAGGCTTGCGAAAATCTGTCACTCCCTAATTTTCGTGATGGTGACCGGCTCCTACGATGTCTTGATGTCTTGTCGGACGCTTCTTCTTGGGCCTGTACAGTGTGTGTGCGAGGTGTGTTAGGTTTCCTTGAAGACGTGGTTTTTACTTCTTCGTGGGCGTCGTCTTCACGCTACCTTCCAGGCGCACAGGTGGCCTCATGGAGCTCGTCACTTGCACTTGTTGCCTCAGAAGGTCGGAGCGATTTTCCCGGTTGGCCAGCGCTCCGAGATGCTTGGGACGCTTCCTCCAGCGGTGATGCGTTCGAGGATTGTTCGTTTTCTGTGGCCTTGAGTTCCTCTGATGAAGACGTAGCAGACGCACTCGACATCTCTACAACGTTGCTGGGATCCTGTGACGACGTTGTGGGAGATGACATGGCTGCGGTGTCCCCAGTTAGCGCAGAAACGTCGTTGTCACTCGTTGTGCATGGCGACGCAGCATCAACGCCGCTGGCGTCTTCTGTCTTGGCGTCATAACATTCTGTTTCGGCTGCGCTGTCTTCATCCCAATAATCTGAAATCTTCTGTGGCCGTGGCTTGGTTTTGCGTTGCAAAACTTCCATTTGCCTGGAGGTTCCAATTTGGGTTGTTCTCTTCGAAGCACTCTCTCCAAGTTCTGGGAATTCTTTCAGTGACTGTGAGGTGCTCTGCGCTGCGTCTGCATATGACTTGGTACGGAAGCAATGTTTCGTCGCGTGGTCCCTATTACATCGTTTACACTTAGACACACTATCCTCAGATGTATGGCCGAAGGTGCCACATCGTTGACAGAAGGGTGTTGTGCAAGTAGCCGCAACATGATCTTCTCTGCTGCAGCATGCGCACACTCTGCGCATACAACGATACTCGAGCATTACGCGGTGACCTTGAAGTGATAGGAAGTTAGGGGCTGGCTTGGCCATCTCGATTCGGACGATGCGGGTACCAGTGTACGTTGATTGATGCCTTTGCAAGGTAACAATTGTGATACCCTTCACTTTTCCGTATGGATGAAGAGCTGAAATAACTGCGTCATCTGACACGTATACGGCGGGAGGCGGAACACACTGACTTGTACGCTTGGCGCCCCGTCTGCCTCAACTTGTACCTTGTGAGCTTGCAACTTGAGTCCTTGGTTTACCATCAACTTGCTTGCTTGTGCAGCCGACCGAGCCGCAACTAGGAACTTCAAAGCTCCGAGGTGTTGCAGGAACAGCACCCCTTCACTCCCCATGACGTCTTCGAGGTAATCGATGATCTCATCGACGGACGCCGTCCCCTCCAGGACGGTGAAGTTGAAGCAGTGCCCCTTAAGCGGGAGTGCCGCAGGCCTTGACGCCATCCTCGCCGGTCCCGGCAGGGCCGACAACGATGGGATCAGGGCTAAAAAAAACTGGATGGCAAAGTCGCGAGTGGACACCCGGCAGCAACGCCGCCGGAACGCTGACCGCGTTGAAGACTGGAACGCCGAAGCTCCTTATAGCGGCACCTGTTCGTCCCTCGCAGCCGGTGTAGTAGTAGTGTGTAACAAGTATAACATTTTGACCTCCATTGTGGTGCCGGTGAGAGATTTCGTCTGTGCGTTGTTGAACAATAAAAGATAGGGCTCAATGTACATGCCAGTGGCTGCTAAGGGTGAATGAGAGACTGAAGAATTCGGCTTTTAGTTAAAGTGCACGCTGTAATTTTTTTATTGTTCAACAACGCATACAAGACAAAGAAAGGGTTGCTACGTTACACTCGCTGAGCGTAACCTTCTAGGTTTTAGAAAGGTTTAGCGAGCGTTGGGCCGCAGTGCCATGAATACAGTGAACTAGTATATACCATGAACTCGAGGTGGTTAAAGGTGGAAAGTAGACACAAAGCGCAAGCCGTAAGAAAGTGTGCGTGTTTCTCCTCTCGTTCAGTACTTGGAATGTCCGCTGGATGGCGGTGCTTCTACATGAGGAATAGGGAGCCTACATGAACGGCAGTCCGTTCATGTAGGCTCCCTATTGAGGAATATATGATAAAAAAAATTGCCCGCAGCTTCCCTAGGGGGAACACTGAGGAGGATGCGGAAGCATGTAATTGGTTAACGGGTGTTAAATTGCGACTTACTTGGGTCGATGGCTAAATTGGTTAACGTGGTTGTGAAATGGGATGTTAAATGAGTGAACACGTACGGCACGTATGCGAAAGGGCGGTGTTTTATTTATTGCGACGAACTTTGAGGACGATGGCTTTGTGGTCGGTAAAGTAAAGAGTGAGTGGATCGGGTTGCATCGGTCGTAGGTCGAAATTTGCAAAGACGTGGTCGATGCAGGTTCCGCGAATGGTGGTCGGCTGGTGGTGTTTGCAGTCGTCGTGCGTTGCGCGTTTCAGCGAGTGTCGCGACGCCATGTATTCGACTATCCAATCGTCCTTGATGACGTCGACGTTGAAGTCGCCAACTAGCATGAACGGTCGATGTTCGAACGGTCGAGAGAGGTTTGGCGCGAGGTACATCGTCATGACGTCGACGCCACAGACGGTAGCAACGCAGTGCTCGCCGTTGGCGCGTTGTTGAACGCCGGGCTGTACTCGGAGGTCAATGAAGGAGTCGTCGTCGTTGTCGACGTCACGCTTGACGTAAATTCCCACGCCGCCCGCAGGTCGTTGGAACCCGTGTGTGCGCGCGACCGAAGCGTGTCCCGCAACGTCGACGTCATTGGCGTTCCACGTCTCGGTGAAGCAAAGCACGTCCACTCTGCGTAGTACACAGATGGTGGGCGACGGCGCGACGGCGCATGCGCGCGCGTCAGCTGTCGAATGTTCGAGAAGCGGTGCGGACGGCGCGGATGGCGCACTACAAGGCGCGAGCATAAGATGCTTCCGCATCTAAAAGATGCGAGGTGGTGGTACTTGGAGGGTTGAATAGGTGGACGAACGGACACACAGACAGAGGCATGGACGGACGCACAGATGGCTGCACGGACGGATGGACGCATGGACGGACGCAGGGGCGGATGCATGAACGAACGCATGGACGGACGCACAGATGGACGTGTGGACGCATGAACAGACGCACACATGTACGGGCGGATGGACGCATGGACTGTCACACAGACGGACGCATGGACGGACGTAAGCAAGAACGAATGGACAGACGGATGCTTTGCCCCACTATCCATCATTCACTCCGTGGATATGCTGCCATTTTTAAAGGACTCAGTGTGATTGGAACAGATGCAGGATTTTGCTATTTTTTTGTGACAATCTGCCTGCTTGAGTTCTCCTTACAAGAAATTGTCCCATTTTGATTTCAACTGTGCTAGAAGTTAGACACTTAGACATGCTTTACGCTCCCGTAAAACTTAGTTAAGTTTCGGTTTCTGCATTGGCTCTTATAAAAAAGAAAAGAAACACCGCATGTATTAGGAGCATCTATTAACCACAATATTTTCTCTTTCTTTCTTCCCAGGGCTGCTGCTTCCGCTGCAGTATTTCGTCGAATCGGTGTACATACAAATGATAGCCGAATCCCTGCAGAAAACGATCAACGTAAAGGTTAGTGTCATGGCGAGACAGAGAGAAATTATATCCTATCTTATCGCCAGGCCCGTTGAATGTATTTTATTTGTTTAAGTAATAATTAAAAAAAATTATTTGGCCCTCAGGGCCGATGGAAGTGGGGAGTTGCATATAAAAGGAAATCGAGTAAATAGAACAAAAGGGTGCTATGAATTCAAGAGTCCCTTGGGTGGTTCTGTAACAAAGTATCGCTTATCTTTTATTTGGAGCCACAATGACTACAACATTTTTTTTCTCAGTTCCACTAATTTAATAAGGCGGCTTCACCAGCTGGTTGGTTCCAAACAACAGCGTCAGTGCGCGGTTTTTCGCGACAAATTGGCGGCGAGAAACAACATGTGAAAGTAATCAAAAGAATTTAATTTGGTAGCGGGCGATGACGCTGGTGATCGCGATAATTTTATTTGTGTGCGCATACCAATTCGTACGCCGAGGCGCATGGCGCAGACGCGGCCAACATGCCTCACGTTATCTCCGGAGGGCCGCGGAAGATACGCAGCCACGCTCCTTTTGGTTGTCGCTTTCGAAGCCTGTTTTTCTTGGAAAATAACTAGTCTTGTCCCAAACTTCAAGGAGTGTAGGTGCCTTCTTTTCGCGCCTCCGTGGGGCGAGTACGCTACAGTTTTATGGAGTGTGGTTTTATTGTAAACAACTTCTTATTAGCATGCAAACGCAAATATAGTAATTATTTATACTTGGTTTGATACAGCAAACAGCGAAAGAGGGTTAACGCCAAGTTCCGCACATGTATCATAAGCGAGCACTTGGGATGAATGTCATCCGAGTTTTACGTCAGCAATTATTCAGCTTATTCACCTACGCCTTCTTTGTGCAACCTCAAGGCAGACGAAGTTATAATAAGTGAAGGGACGCTAAATGAACGTATTGAGGGTGAAGTTACTTCTCGAATTATTCGGAAAATTGGTTGCCTCGTTTGGCCCACAACCATCATCGCCTTGACGAGTACAAGTCCTCCTGTCGAAACATGCGCTTCAAGGACATTCGATACACGTTAACAACTGATCGGCTTAAAGGGTATGGTAGGGCAAAGAGGTTATCCTAGTTTCAGCTTAATGTATGCGGCACTGTTACATCCTATGACATAATTATAGGAGAGCTAGTGGCTTTCAGCGGACTAAATTTACCCTGCAGCTTTCTTTCTTATGTACAGCACCAGCCCCGTCGCGATGGTCTAGTGGCTAAGGTACACGGCTGCTGACCCGCAAGTGGCGGGATAGAATCCCGGCTGCGGCGGCTACATTTTCGATGTAGGCGGAAATGCTGTAGGCCCGTGTGCTGAAATTTGTGTGCACCTTAAAGAATCCCAGGTGGTCGAAATGGTGGTTTTGGGACGTTAAACCCCACATATCTCTATCAATCATGCAGATCACCAATTTTCACATTAAGGCACCAAGTTGGATGAACTTGTCCTGAAGAATCAAACATAGTACGACCGTGATATTTGGCGCGTTTATTCAACATAGTATTGGCATTGATTAAAACCTATAAAAACACTGTTCTATCTATCTCACAACAACAAAAATAATATTTTCACTTGTCACGTGGCATGAGGTATAATTTACAAGTAGCTTTTTTTTAATTGTAAATTTAAGAGTTTCTAATACTTTGTGTTCAATATATTTGCAAGAAATTAAGGTCTAATCTGACAATTTAAGAGTGGTAAGTTGGATAGTTTTCCAGGAAAGGTACATCAAATTTGGAAACTTTTCCAAAAAGTGGCTGCGAGAAAAAATCGCCTTTATACCTGAGCCCACGTGTGGAACGGGCTCACAACATGTAGCGATAATTCTGCTAGAAATGAATTTTCGTGAAAAATTGTAGGCAATAAACATACTCAACTGATCTAGCTTTATTTATTACTAATTCAATGAATGCGCGCAGAAACAATGGTGGAAAATAGCCCGCGTATCCTTAGGAGGTGCGGTATCTGCAGGTTTGTAGCACTCAAGGAGGTTTTACACCTTTTTGGGAGCACTCTAGTGTTTTCGCTAATGCATCAGAGTGTGTGTTATCGTTTAGTAATGAAATTAAAAAAAAAGGCAGATCCCATGTACAGCGGAAATTGATGATATGCGAAGCACTAATGAGAAATGTGGATATGTCACTTTAAAATGAGCACAACGTTACGGGGTAGAGGTAAATGATGCCTTACATGACTTCCGCGTTATGATTATCATGTTCTGATGCGTCGTTTACCTTCTCCACCTATTCACGTCACGTGATACCAAATTTAGTATGTGGAGCTAGCGCAACGGCCGTGAGCACGCTATGAGTGTGGTATGTTGTCATGTTCTCACATGACACGCGTGTCAGGATTATGATGTTTGCACCAGTCATATATTTCGTCATCCATTGACATCACGCAACACCAAATTTGGTATATGTGGAGCTAGCAAAATGGCCGCGAGCGCATCATAAAGGGCCCCAGTATACTCCGATGTAGCGTTGACGCCCGCGCACGCTGGGCACAGTGACGCTATGTTAGCGAAACGCGAGCACTCTACGTAGTCGACGCTAGGCGCGACGAGCGTCTGCCAGCGCGGCCCGATCGCAAGTAGCGCGAAATGCCGCATGCTGCATTTCGCGCCGATGCGTTACCCAGACAATGCTGCGTCTCATTCTTTTTGTGATGGAGGAACGCTGGAGGCGCTGAAACGCGCTTGCGTCAAATTAACGTAGCGCTGCACGCGCCTGCGAGTATATGGCATTACCGGCGCCTGGCGTGGCAACGCCAGCATGGCGCGACGAAACGAACGCCGGCGAGCACGCGCACCGCGACACGTCGAAATGTATTGGTGCCTTGACTGTGGCATATATAGTCATGTCCTCACATGACACGCATCTCATGATTATCATGTCTGCACAAGTCACATACTTTCGTCATACATTGGCGTCCCATAATACCAAGTTTGGCATATGTGAAGCTAGCGAAACAGCCGTTGATAGATATATGGGGTTTAACGTCCCAAAGCCACCATATGATTACGAAAGACGCCGTAGTGGAGGGCTCCAACAATTTCGACCACCTGGGGATTTTTAACGTGCACCCAAATCTGAGCACACGGGCCTACAACATTTCCGCCTCCACCGGAAATGCACCCGCCACAGCCGGGATTTGAACCTGCGACCTACGGGTCAGCAGCCGAGCACCTTAGCCACTAGACCACCGCGGCGGGGCAGCGAAACAGCCGTGAGCGCATCATCAGTGTGGCATGTAGTCATGTTGTTACACGACCCGCATGTCGTTATTATCATGTTCAGATGTGTCATTTACCTATGTCATCCATTCGCGTCACGTAATACAGAGTTTGTTACATGTGAAGCTAGCAAAATGGCCGCGAGCGCCTCATGAGCGTAGCATGTAGTCATGTTGTTACATGACGCGCATCTCATGTTTATCATATTTGCACCAGTATCATACCTTCCTCATCCATTCGCGTCCCGTAATACCAAATTTGGTATAAGTGAAGCTAGCAAAACGGCCACCAGCGCATGATTAGCGGGGCATGTAGTCATGTTGTTACATGACACGCATCTCATGATTATCAGGTTTGCACCAGTCACACATCTTCGTCATCCATTCCCGTACTATAATATCGAATTTGGTGTGTGTGACGCTAGCGAAACGGCCACGAGCGCATCATGAGCGTGGCATGTATTCATGTTGTTGTATGACACGTATGTCATGATTTTCATGTTATGACCTGTCGCTTGTGTTCGCCATGCAATCATGTTATACCATACCAGTTTTGAAACAAGCTATATGTGAACGAAACCACCGCAAGAGCTAGAGGACCATGAAGTGTAAATCATGACATTTGTGACATACGTTTCATGATTTTCATGTTATGGCAAGTGAAATTTGTTCTTCCTACAGTCACGTTATGTCATACCAAGTTAGATATCGATGCTATTATCTAAACGGCCAGGAGAGCTGAAAGTCGTAGGCGGATAGATAGATAGATAGATAGATAGATAGATAGATAGACAGACAGACAGACAGACAGGCAGACAGACAGACATATAGATAGATAGATAGATAGATAGATAGATAGATAGATAGATATATAGATAGATAGATAGACTCAAAGTCGCCGAAGCTCGCTAAGAAACGCTTCGCATTTGAAATTGCTTTTCTCGTTTATTTTACGTTTCGTTTCGCCGGTTCGCGCAACTAGAAAACTAAGAAGCACGGACTGCTGGGCGAGTTGATAATGCATCTTTTTTTTTTTTGTGCTACTCGGTTAACACAGAAAACGAGATCACGCCTAGCGCGAACAATGTAATAACTTGAACAGTGCTTTCGTCCTCTTCATTTTACAGTAGTTTGTAAATAAACATAGTTTGCTCTTAACAATGCTTATTTGAGAAATGAAAATAGTTCCTATAAATTTTATTTGTATTGATTAGTAATAATGCGCACAGTAAGCCGTGTGGGCAGCACACTCTTTGCGGTTGGCACAATGGATGTGGAGTGTGTGTATTTATTGCACTCGTAGGTAATAAAAACTCCTTGATACGAATATGCCCCCACATATTAGGGCCACGTAACGTCGTATTGGTATTCTATAGTAGAATATGAAGTACTCTAAATCGCAAACAACTTTATAGACACAGCTCCAGGGATTCAAGAAGTGTGACGTCCCGCGGGACGACTTTAGGCTAACTCTCCCATAGTTCAGTACCAAGTACTCAAAATTAACCCCTCTTTCATAGTTACCAGTGGCGGCTACTTTTCACCAAATTGGCAAATTTAAGAGGCCCATGGCGATGTAAAATTAGGAATGGCAATTTTTTTGGTAATTTTCGTCTTATACATCGACTGAGTTATTCATTCTATACCCAACGACTTCAAAACAAAAGGGTGACAACATTTTCCCCCAATTTTCGTAGTTTAGAGCCCGTTTTTACAAGGTGCGCTTTACGCTCATTTCAGCACGTCTGTCCTGTTTCTCGTGTACATGTCCTCAATTCACCTACAGATCCTTGAGGCGCTGGCGCACTGGTGCGTCCGCCAGCAATCTTCCAGCAAAACTTATACCGGCTAACTGCTTCGCGTGCAGCGAGGCGGTGGTTGTATAATAAAGCTTTTAGGTACTTTGAACACTTTAAGCTTCTTTAAAGTTTTGCTGCTGAATGAGCTAGGGGACGATTAGGCCGCGTGTTCCAAACACAGCCTCACTTGCCCTGAATTTCTGGACTACATCTTAATTCCTGTAGTATCCCCTATTTGGTATGTAGAAGTCGGACAGCCATAATAAACTGCACTTAGGTGACTGTGTGAGCGTATGCAAAACCACCCTGAAAGCGTGGTGTGGCATTGCGACGGTTACACGTATACTTTCAAATTTATATCGGCTGCTTTGTAACTAGGTTGTTTGATTATCGGACACATGGTTACACTTCCATGAAGTTCTCTAAGTTTGCAGGAAGGCTATGCACGCACCCCCTCTCTTGTTATAGTGCCTGATTCCGTGCATCTGAAACCACCGCAAGCTTTAGCTATGAGGCGCTGGCATTCAGGAACGTTATTAGTGCATGCACGCCCTTTTTCAGTGCTTCCATAGTGAAGCAGCTGATGTGACTGTCATTGAAAACCTCAACATAATACAGGGGTTTTAAACGGTACTGTACTCTACGGGGCTAAACATGATTAAAATCTTCTCTTACTAGGGCCCGTCACTCATATGTACAGGGGCGACATTTTGGCGGAACTTGAAAAAAAAGTGGCGAGTTTTGACGATTTTCCACTCGTCGTTTGGCGAATTCCACTCGAAAACTGGTGACAACCCTGCACTCTTTCTAAACGAATGTTCAATGACACCAGTCGTATCGCAACCGTTTACAGCTAATGGATCTCCCATAGTAGAGTGTCTATAGTTCTCTAAAGCGTTCACAATTTATTCTAAATACTTACTGTTGGTAGGTTCTAATGGACGTTGTTCGAGACTGGAACACCTTATTGCTCTTCCATAGTAGAGTTCGTCGTACTCCAAGTCGTCTAAAATTTATTCTAAATACATACAGATGATCTTGATAGTAAATCTGTGGTGTTAACTTGGCGAGAAAGTTACTAATGTTAACGTCTTTTCTATCCTGCTGGCGACAATGCTATTCTTTTGGTGTCATAGCGACTTTTTATGTCGACTTTTTATGAACTTCATTTGTGGTAGAGTTCAAAACAGTGCTACTCATTTCTTTCTTTTTGTTTTGGCGAAGTCGCCAGGACGCATGCTTAAAGTCGTCAGTTTTAGCGAAAAGACTCTGCTTTATTATGAGAAGAATGATAACGTTTCTCGGGCTTTTTCTTTTCAGTTTGCGTTCATTGAATTATTATATATAGAATATTTTGAATCGCTTTTTCTGGTAGCGAGTGGGACGAACAGTCCTAATATGACAATACTTTTTAGTGTGAAGCGGGGGAACGTGTTGTGTGGGGAAATTTTCCGTACGCCACAAATTGCCCGCTTTGCAAAGGTACCGAAATTTTATCAAGGGGCCTAGCGAGTTGGTCAGCGATAAAAAAAAAGATTGTCTTACTCCCACATGAACAGATAGACCGGCTTCAATTTGGCACAAGAAAGCTTGGTTGCAGCTGAAAAGTCGAGTTTCTTCTGTTGAGAACTGCAGCATGGTGGTGGCATTGTCCTTCATAACAAAAAAAAAATCGCAGAAAATTCGCTCCTACAGCAGGGTCATTGTGCTTTTATTTTTCGTTTTGACATGATGTAACCAGGACTTAAACTTCAGCAGAGATTCTCACCTTTTTCTATGTATTACTTGGAAGACGTAATAACTTAAAGCTAGAATGGCATACTTTAATACTTTAAAGTCTCCAAAAAGGTCACTAAGACTCCAAAGAAATAGAAATTGCGCATGGATGACTGAAAAGACGCTGTTTTGTGACTTTCTCACTAAATTACAGCCACGGGTTCAGAAGTGTTGTGGCTCGGACGAGTTGGTAATCCATGAACTTAGCTTGTATCAGTGCACTGCATATAAGAAGAAAAGACGGCACAGGCAGGTTGTTTTAAAACAGACAAAGAGAATTAGGAAACTGTTAGAACAGCGGAAATCTCGGAAGGAGCTTCAATAAATGAGGCAGGACACATAGTATGAAGCTGGTTGTGGCACTGCGTTCTTTAGCGTGCAATGCGGCCGTTCCAGGAACTGCTTCAGTTCCACTTAGAGTTGGACAAAGTGACACCGAATGTCTCAGATCACTTAAGGTTCACCACAAACAGGTGCACTACAGCTGCTCACCTGTTCACAGTGGCATAGTCGGGAGGCAGCAGCGCAGTCAAACTTCGTTTGCTACAACAGAAATTGATTTAAAATGTTGGTTAAATAAAATCTCGACTTTCACTCACTTTATTGAGTCAGAACCCCGAAAAAAGTATCATCATCATTTAGTGACGCTTGGCTGAAATTAGTGACTTTTCAGAATTGTCCTGGTTACATTTCAAAAAAAGTTACCACTACTGTAGTAAGGCCGCACTAATTAGATATGTGCTAATTAAGTCCGTGCTAATGCTTTTTTTTGCCAGGTCGGTTCCAAGCTCCACTGTTGTTTCAGCCTCGTACCACTGGCGTTAGCTGCCCAAACATTTTTCATCACTATCTCACTCGCGTGTAACGCACGTCGTCGGTGCATTTGTGCAGGTGGAGCTGATGCGTTTCCCGTACCCGCGTCTCTTCTACGGCTCCGAGGACCGCACGCTGAGCCTCGTCTCCCTGCGCTTCGCCATCTCTTTCTTCGTGCCTTTCTGCCTGCTCGTCGTCAAGCTGGTGAAGGAGAAGCGCGTCGGCGTCAAGGTGCGCCCCCCACACCCGACGCGCCTCCCAGTGGTCGAACGATGACGACGTATACCGCTAGCGTGATATATCTGTATGCCAATGCTATGTCGCCTATGCCACCGTATCGTGATCTATGTTACAGTGGTAGTGTACGGTGGCAACTTCTCTCGTGATACGCGGAATCGTGGGATATGTGAGCGTCGTTGACAATGCCCTATATTGTACTCTCTATTAGTGCGGTATTGTGCGCCTCTACCTTTCAATCTCTATGCGTAAAATGGCGTGGTATGGGAAGTGGAGCCGATATAACGATGCTCACAATAAAATCTTTGTTGAAGTGGTATTATGCATTCATATAATATGTCTGAATTCGCGAGAAATATGTAACAGTTTTTTTTACTCCACCACATTCGTAGTGTACTTACGTGGACGCGGTCGAATGCTTGTAATCATTTTGGTGGTACATGAAATCAAGTGACGTGTAGTCCCAAATCTTCACTCGTGGTACGCGAGATTAAGAATTCGTGGCACGTATATAACAGATGCGGACACTGCCATGTTTGTGGAATTGTTGTGCATGCTCATGTACTTGTGTAATCGTAGTGCACGTATGCATAATGGTAAGACTTTTCCGCTCATGTTGCAGTGTTCATAAAATGCAGGAACGTTCACTGTACATATGTTGATTGTGCGCAGATACGTTTCATGTTTGAACAAAATATTTTTACATGCATAGCTAGCATGGAGTGTAAAATTTACGCACAAATGTTAGCGATGGGTCCATCGAGTGCGTTATTCAAAATGAACCATGACCTGTTTCGCGGACATGTTATGGTATTTTAACAACTTGACGCATATCATTGCTCACCGAAAGTGAATTATTTGAGCGCATCAGTGTTATATTGATATTTGTGCATTTACAGTACCAGATCTTGATAAGAAAAATCAACTATCTATTCCGGCCTTCACTGTTTGATGGAATTGCGAGCACAGAGTGATGTACTGAGCTTATGCGTATTATCGCATAACTGATGTATGCTTACTGTGTTGACATTCGTTGCTTTCTTTCTTTGTACATGTGAGAATTTCTTAGTTGGAGACAATGTTTTCGAAGTACGCTTTGTCCCAATGTTTACAATAATAAATTTCCCGTTGCCCAAAATTTACAGCGTATCGAGTGTCTAATTGGACTACCTAGACTCGTCAAAAAAAAAAAGAAAAACTGTTCTTGGCACCGCTTTGTGAGCAAATAATCCTAGCAGCGTTTCGTGATGTCCACAAGAAACACATTTTTTGTGAAACTTTGTTTTCCACTATTATACGCAACGGCGCAGGTTCACCTAATGATAAAGTGAGTTGTTGATATAAGTATGAGAACACTTCCAAAAACGCGAGTGGTCCAAGCTGTTCTTACGTCTCAGAATAGAATTTAAAATTGACATTCGAAGAGGAGCAGATTATTAGTAGTTTACGGCACGAATAAAAGCGACACAAAAATTTAAAGCAGAACGCACAGCCGTACTCACGTAGCTTCATCAGTGAGGCTTGAAGCCGATTAGATTTGACAGAAGCCGCAATGAAAAGTGCATGCTTGTTCCTTGATCAAGAAAAAATTTGCCCTTCTCCAAAGCTAAAGAATATCACCTGAGAAGCTCTGAACTGAAAAAAGAAAAAAAACTTTCTCCGGAAGACTCTCTAAGCTCATGATAAATCCCATTAGCTAACGCTATGGGAAGACGGGGACTTGTGCATGCTATAGCACGGGACTCCTTGCACTAACGTTTACACACAAAGTTCACATATGATAGTCAACAAATACATAAACGTTCACATAGTAACGTTCACATATGATAGTCACCGTAGCGTGACACCCTGACGTCGTCGTAAGTATGGGGTAAATGACGCCACCGTTTGGTCATGTGACAGAACAGTTGTGTATAAGCCGACACTAGTCGACGCCGGAAGCCACTTTTTTTTTTACTTATGAAACAAAGCAAGTTTTCGCTTGCATCTCTCCATTTCGCAAGTGATTTTTAATCCTCCATGGCTTTTCACCAATACTCCTCCTTGTTGTGACCGCTTTCCTGAAGCAGTTCCGAAACCGTGCTGCCGTATTAATTCATTCCACTTGTCATTACAAAGTCTGTGTACCGTCTCTAACGGTTCAGTACGCCTTCTGTCTGCCTTTGCCGTTGCATTTCCATGCCTTCTTTATTCCGCAAATGATCTGTACAGTCATCGTGGCCATCCCTCTCACATCGTTGATCTTGCCCACATACATCACCACGGCGGCCATGATCAATCATTGAGCCCCCTTAACCATGCCATTACTTTTGTCCACTTTAATGCCAAAGCGTGAAAGAGCTCGTTTTGAAGAAATAGCGGCTTTATCGTTGGCGTCGTTATAGTTGAGAGCCAAAAAAATTGCCCGCAGCTTCCCTCGGGGGAACACTGAGGAGGATGCGGAGCATATAATTGGTTAACGGGGT
Organism: Rhipicephalus annulatus; assembly: GCA_013436015.1. Lineage (NCBI taxonomy): Eukaryota > Metazoa > Arthropoda > Arachnida > Ixodida > Ixodidae > Rhipicephalus > Rhipicephalus annulatus. The sequence goes on from WOVY01009347.1 coordinate 669,971, forward strand.
GTTAAAGTGCGACTTACTTGATCGATGGCTAAATTGGTTAACGTGGTTGTGAAATGGGGTGTTAAATTGCGACTTACTTGGGTCGATGGCTAAATTGGTTAACGTGGTTGTAGGAGGGGGTGTTAAATGAGTGAACACGTACACACGTATGCGAAAGGGCGGCGCTGGTCGAAGGGACGTCGATCATTGTGTTTGTGGATTCGTTGGAATTCATTTCACCGCGACCTTGGACGTCGACGCGCCGTACAAACCAACCGACGAGCGGCAATTGAGCGAGCGAGCGCCGACCTTGAGTATATATACAGCGCGACGGCGCATGCACTGTCAGCTGTTGAATGTTGTCGAAGCGCGACGGCGCATGCGCGTCCACTGGAGAATCAGGAGAATTGTAGAATGTTCTCGAAGGGGAGAAGCGCGCGTGGCACAGATGGTGGGTGACGGTGCATGCACGCGTCAGCTGTCGAATGTTCGAGAAGGGGGAGAAGCGCAACGGCGCATGCGCGCGCGTCAGCTGCCGATGTTCTCGAAGCGCGACGGCGCATGCGCGCGCGTCAGCTGCCGATGTTCTCGAAGCGTGACGGCGCATGCGCGCTACATTATACAGCTAGCGAATGTTCGTGAAGAGGAGAAGCGCACGCGGTGTCTAGAGGAGGAAGGGTGCACAGATGGTGGAGGAGTGAAGCGCGCGCGGTGTGTAGAGGAGGAAG